>CM070514.1:13031861-13631861 GCA_036346375.1 Guadua angustifolia
GGCAAGGCAAAGAAGTTCCCAAGGGTGGTTTTGGGCTGGGTGCTCATGGTGACAACCCGGTGTAGTAGCCGATGGAACACCATGTCGAACTCGACCCCCTGGTCGCCCATCCCTGCTCGACGCAAGTGCTGGGCGTTACCGCTTATCGACAAGGAGCCGCCAGGCTATCGGTACCCATGACAACCACGCAAAATGCAGCCCACCAGGGCCAAATGGGATAGACAAGAAAGATTTACAGGGAGCCCGTGAGGCAAACAACTTAACTTATTACTGGTCGTCGCTTGACCAGCTAAATGGAGGAAAAACCCACTCCCTGGCTAATCGGAGCAAACCGTCGAGCACTTACAGTCCTTAGGGGTAGAATTTCTGCAACATCTCCAAGTTCCGGGAGTTTGCCAGCTCTTGGCCATGCTAAGTGGCCAACCGAATCGCCCCGGGTCGAGAGACTAAGACCACCTTGAAGGGGTCCTCCCACATGGGAGACAGCTTGTTACGACCAACCTGCGTCTGAATTCTACGTAGGACGAGGTCGCCCACTGCCAATGCTCTCTTGTGGACCTGGGTGGTGTGGTACCATCTGAGGCTCACTGGTACTAAGCAAATACAAGAAACTCGCTGATCGCACCTCCTCCAGAGGTTGACTTTTTCTCTACGCCGTCTTCTGCCCTCCTCGTCAACGCCAAACACGCGGGAGCCTAAAGACAAATTTTGGACAGAAGAATGCCTTCACCAGAGACTAGGAAGAAAGGTGTCTCTCCGGTCGCCTGGCTGGGTGTGGTTCGAAGCGACCATAGCACCGCCGAAAGTTCGTCAGTCCACCGTGGTCCCCGCTTGTGGAGCCGGTCAAATACTCTGGTCTTGAGGCCCCTCAACACCAACGCATTGGCACGCTCTGCCTGGCCATTGCTCCTAGAGTGGGCTATTGAGGCGAAACACACCTTGGTGCCCATCTCTTCGCAAAACTCAAGAAATGTTGTGCTGGTGAACTAGGTGTTGTTGTCGGTGGTGATGCGGTTGGCGACTCCGAAGCGGGTAAAGATCCCACGCATGAACTTGATGGCAGCGGAGACCGTGATGGTGCGCACTACCTCGGCTTTGACCCATTTGGTGAATTTGTCGATGGCGACGAACAAATGGGTGAATCCCCCTGTGACTTGCGGAAACGGGCCCAGGATATCCAACCCCTGCATCGCAAACAACCAAGAGAGCGGATGGTTTGCGTTTGGGCTGGTTGGATCTCGCCAAGGCGAGAATTGGCACGCCGCATCTCCTCATCACCGCAAGCATCCCGGAGGGCAAGAGGCCAATAGAATCTTTGGCGAACACTTTTCCCACTGGCCGTCCGATCGACATATAGCTCCCGTGATATGCTCCATGGATATTAGAGAGTAGGTCGCCTCTTCCCGAGTGATGCACTTCGTAAAATTCCGCTTTACTCTAGCGATATAGGTCCCCACCTCCCAGAGTATAGCACTTGGCCTTTCGTGCAATTTTCTCAGCTGACGCATCATCATCGGGGATCACTTGGTCCCACAAGAAGGTTATGATCGAATCCATCCACTGACCTTCCCGGCCAAGTGTAGCGATCACATGACGATCGCCTGGGTACTCCGCTTAGCCAAGCTTTTCCCCAGGTGCCGCACCGGCGACATCGCCATCTTCCCTCCTGGAACTGGGGGCTGAGGCGGGCACGCTGCCTTCCCTCCTTAATTGGAGGCCGCGACAGCCACACCACCTTCCCCACCTGAGTCGGAGGCCGAGACAGCTGCACCATCGTCCCCACCTTGAATGGGGGCAGCAACGACGGTCGCGTAAGTCTTTCTACAAAGACCCCGACCGGAATAGAGACTCTTAACGACGCGAGCTGTGAAAGCCCATCCGCCATGTGATTGTTGCGCCGGGGGATATGGATATATCCCAGTCCTTCAAAGTGGCGCTCCATCTTCTTGACCTCCGCCAGGTATGTTGCCATGGCGGGATCAAAGCATTGAAATTCCTTACACGCTTGATTGATGACCAGCAGGGAGTCGCCTTTAACTTGTAGACGTCGGACGCCTAACGCGAAGGCGGCGTGCAGCCATACCAATAAACCTTCATACTCGGCGGTATTGTTGGTGGCCTTGAAGTCCAGGACGTCCACGTACTGGAGGATGTCACCGGTCGGGGAGACCAGGACAACCCTAGCCCCCACGCCCTCAAGCCTAAAGGAGCCATCGAAGAACAAAGTCCAGGGAGAAGGCACGGGTATCTCTTCAACTTCAGGAGTGGTAGAAGTCCACTCGGCGACGAACTCCGCTAGTCTTTGACTCTTGATAGAAGTGCGGGGGGGTGAACTTAAGTCAGAACTCCTCCAGCTCTATCGACCACTTGGCGATGCGACCCTCGGCTTTCTGATTGTGGAGGATATCTCGCAGGGGATAGGTAGTGACCACCGTGATCTCCCGTCCCTAGAAGTAATGTCGTAGTTTCCTGGACGCCACTAGGATGGCGTACAACATCTTCTGCGCTTGTGGGTATCTGGTCTCCGCTTCATGTAGCACCTCGCTGACGTAGTAGACCGGCTTCTGGATGCCTTCCCTCTCCACCACTAGTACCGCGCTCACCACTGCAAGGGTTGCCACGATATACAGGAGCAACGGCTCGCCAAGCTTGGGGCGACCAGTACTGGTGGGGAGGAGAGATACTTCTTCAGATTTTCAAACGCCTGCTGGGCCTCCGGGGTCTATTCGAAATGGTTGGTCTTCTTCAGCAGCTTAAATAGGGGCAGACTCCTTTCTCCCAAGCAAGCGATAAACCGCCCAAGGGACGCCAGTCGGCCAGTGAGACACTGCACTTGCTTGAACCGAGTTGGTGGCTTCATGTGTTCGATGGCCACTATCTTGTTTGGGTTGGCCTCAATGCCTCGGCTGGACACAAAGAACCCGAGCAATTTCCCGGAGGGCACACCGAACACGCACTTCTCAGGGTTGAGCTTTAGGCAATTTTTCCGGAGGTTGATGAAGGTTTCTTCCAGATCTCCGATTAGTCCCTCGCCCTCCTTGGCCTTCACCACTAGGTCATCAACGTACACCTCGAGATTCCGTCCTATCTGCGGATAAAAGAAAGTATGCATAGCATGCTGATAAGTAGAACTAGTATTTTTTAACCCAAATGCCATTCTGATATAATAACAAATGCCCATCGGGGTTACAAAAGTAGTTTTTTCTTCGTCCTCCGTCGCCATACTAATTTGATGGTACCCGGAGTACGCATCCAGAAAGAACAGCAACTCGTACCCCACCGTAGAGTCGACGATGAGATCAATGCGCGGCAAAGGGTACAGATCCTTCGGGCAGGCCTTGTTAAGGTCAGTGAAATCGATGCACATCCGCCACTTCCTGTTGGACTTCTTGATGAGCACGAGGTTGGCAAGCCACTCGGGGTGAGAGACTTCCCTGACGATGTCCGCGTGCAGCAACTTCTCTACTTCCTCCCGAATGGCATCTTGTCGCCTGTGCCTCGCTCTCCGACATTTTGTTGGACCGGCGACTCTGAAGCGCTAATCGGTGCTCGATCACCTCCCCGGGACCCCAATCATGTCGGACGGTTGCCAGGCAAACACATCAGAGTTAGACCGGAGGAAGGTGACGAGCGCGCTTTCCTATTTGGCGTCAAGGTGGGCGCCCACCTTGACGGTCTTCTAGGGCTCGGCCACACTCAAAGAGACCACCTTAACCTCACCGGATGAACCAGGCGAGGCACGGGTCTTCGCCGGAGGGGCTCCCGAGCAGGCAACATCAACTTGCCTCACACAAGTGGTGCCGGCCAGGTCCAATGCCTGCTTATGGTAGCGCAAGGCTTCCAGCTTGTCCACCCAGATGACTATGGGGCCACCGGTCCTTGGTATCTTCACCACCATATATGCATAGTGGGTTGCCGCCATGAACTTGATCAACACCGGTTGGCCAAGCAAGGCGTTGTACAGAAAGTCGAAATCGACGACCTCAAAGTCCACCACTTCCGTACGGTAATTACTCTCGTCTCCAAAGGTGACGGGGAGGCACACCTGGCCTAGGGGCACTGAGCCAGCCCCCGGGGTGACCCCGTAGAAAGGTAGGGCTGGACACAACTCCTGACGTGATATTTGGAGCGCCCAAAATGCTTTGGAGGACAAGAGGTTGATGGAGCTCCCTCCCTCCACCAGACCCCACCCAAGCTTCACGTTCCAAATCGTGGGTGAAACCACGATCGAAAGGTGACCCAGCCAAGAAGGTTTCGTGGTGGTCAACCCGACCAAGGTGATCAGGCCTCCGACCACTTCAAGGCCCACACGCCTGGCTTGGTATGCAGATAGACTTCCCTCATCAGCCGCTTGAACCTTGTGTTGGAGGGACAAGTGGCCGAGCCACCGTGTATATACACCACCGCGTGCTCCGCCCGCTGGAAAGCCAATGGGGCGGGGTCTTCATTCTGATCATCATCGCGGGGACGATGCTCCTCGAGGCGCTGCTCCACCATCTTGCTCACAACCTAGCAGCTGGCCAGGTCATGCATGTTGGACCGGTGGATCGGGCAGTAGGGCCTGCCCTCCTCCTCACGGCGATCGTCCGACCGGTCACGGCGGTCGTCTCACCGGTCACGGCGGTCGCGCAATCGCGACCTGGTGTCCCTGTGCCCGTGCTCCGCGGTTAGGACCTGTCCAACCTTAACCGCCTGCTGCTTTTCTTCCTCGCCATTTTGAGCTATGACCTTGGAGGTCCCAGCCCATCTCCATCAGGATCGCTGCCAAAGCCGAAGGCTTTCTTCCGAAGCTTCCGCCAGACGCACTTGTGCGCCAGGAGAACAAATTTTGAAGTGGTGGTGATGTTATGGTAGCCATCTTCTCCCGTGATCTTGTGGTTCCTGACGCCTTCTAAGGTGATGACGACGGATTGCTCGGAGATCCCGGGATCGTGTTACAAGAAGGGCTAAACCATCGGATGAAGTCGCGAACGACTCTTTTCTCCTACTGAGGGCATGGAGATCATCCTCACGCCTACCAAGGTATGATCCTTAGAAGTTGGTGACGAAGAGGTCGCACAGTTCCTCCCATGAGCGCATCGACCCTCGTAGAAGGTTCAACAGCCAAGAATGGACAGATCCCACCAGGGCTGTCGAGAAGTAGTTGGCCATGGCCTTTTCAGACCCACCCATGGCCCGCACTACCGTCGTGTATATCTGCAAGAACTCCTCCGGTTGGTGGTGCCGTCATGCTTCTCGATGGACGCTGGGCGAAACCTCTCCGGCCATGTAACGCGGTGCAGCCGACTGGAGAAGGCTTGGCACCCGACGCTGTAGGGGGAGCTACGCCGTCCACCTGAACCCTGCCCCGAGACCATGCCGGGGAGCGCGGATCTTGGCTCCCCAAGGATTCGGAGGAGAGGGCCTCCTCCTTATCCCACGAGTGGGTATCGCTGGAGGAGCGGTCGCCATCAGGAGCCATCCGCCTATAGTGGCCTTGCCCCTACGCACGACGGCGCTGTAGTATGTTGCGCAAATCATTGGCGCATACCGCGACACTTCTCCAATCAAGGCCAATCCTCACGGCCTCCCTGGTGCCCGGGAGACCCTCGAGGCTACACATCGATAGTTGCGCGGCCCCTCGCACCAGCAGGGTTCGCATCTAGCAAGCCCTTTCCTTTGCTCCGGCCCTCCTGGCCAGAGCGCTTCCCGCTCGAGTGGCTGGAAGCTTGGGTGCGATCCGCACGCCACCCCGATTGTGGGGCACCGGAGGTACCCGACCGCTCAGGCGCCCCCACACGGAGCTGAGCCGCGTCTATCAGGGAAGCGATGTCCCGCAGCCAAGGCGTGGCTAGGGTGTCTCCTGCAAGTTCCACTAGGGGCTGGTCCAAGAGGAGACAGACGACATACAGGTTTTGGGCCGGAGTGGCCTCTTCCATGGCTAGCTGTCACCGAACCGGCAGCTCTGCTACCGCCGGGGGGACGACGCCGCCCGCCTCTAGGGAGGGTGTGAGATGGTCCCCCGCCCGACGGGAGAGCCGAGATCCGTCGCGGGCGCTGCTAGCCTCCGCTGGTTCTTCTTGGTAAGAACGTGAACTCGCCATCTCCAGAGGCGGGATCCTTCCAGATGGATAACCAAGACCCGCTGGAGAGATGAAAGGGTGAGCCAACCGCTACCCCCCACCTGGCGCACCACTGTCGGTGTTTTTCGCCGGCCAGCTATTATGCCTCAAAGGGATCCGAGGTTCGATAGAGGGGATCTTCACGGACGGACACCTACGGGCTCTCTTGAGGGATCCACACAAACAAGGATTAAACAACACGTCGATATACCCAGGTTCAGGCCCCCGATGTGGGTAACAGCCCTACATCCTGTTTCGGCTCTCGTTAATGTGTTTTAGGGGATTACAAGTACACAATCTACACCCCGGGTTCTACTTGAGCTCTCTGGTTGTTCTTCCTCCCTTCCTTTTTCTTAGCTTTCTAGTTCTCGAAGTTCTCTCTTCTTCCTTCCTTCCCTCCCATGCAATCAACCCCTTATATAGGCCAGGCTGGCTTGAGCATGTCAGAAGGATGATATCACAATGATTACGCTTCATTTATTACATCACCAGAGCCCCATTCTCTCGCCTCATTCTTTGCACCATCGTCCAACTCCGCCCACCGCCCGTGAAGTGACTCAGATAAGACCGGTTAGGTGCAGATGACGAGGGATAAGCTATCGTGCCGCCGCCGGGCCACGGCATTTAATGGTTCAGACATGGGGTGTCGGGGGAGAAGACTTCGGGGTAAAGCTCGCCTATTCCGCCGATGTACACCTTCATGCCTGACCGGCGGTGTACCCCGAGTACCTTCGCTCCTTCGACGACCACGAGCCCAGCCGCCTGCCAGCAGAGCTCGATCGCCACCGCCGCCGTGCCACCACACGACGTGATTGCTCGGCAACAGGCTCGCCGCCCACTGCCGCCAAAGCCGCCACGCTGGGCGGTCGCCGCAGCAGGCGTGATCGCCCACCGCCACTAGGCCGCCACGCTGGCGCGGCCGCCTCGAGCAGGGGCGATCGCCCACCGCTGCTGTGTTGTGCTTAGCACCCATGGTCCCTTCTGACAGTGGCGGAGAGGGTACCCTGGCGTAAGGTACGCCGACAAGGTGCAACTTCAATTTCCAATTTTTCACATACGTATGGAGCAGCAAAGAACTCTTCTTTCCGCACATTTTCTTCTTCATCCTTCTCTCGATGGTGCTTACTTTTCTGCAAAATATTAGCAACAACAGAAGGTGCAACAATGGCACCTCAAATGAAGCTAAAGACTCTTTCAAAGATTCAGCAAGTATGTGTTTAGCTCTACAAGCATATTTAATCAAGTCTGAAAGAGAATTATATGTTTCTCATCTACAAGAACATCTTGAATTTAATGATTAAGTCCACGTATAAACCTAAGCTCAGTAGCTTCTTCACATTCTTATAAACCACAACGCAACAAACAATTTTGCAATTCATAATAGTATTTTATAACAGTTTTAGAACCTTATTTTAAGCGTTGAAGTTTAGTAAGCAAATATTCAACATCATATTCAGGAACATAATCATCTTTTATAAGTCTTTTCATGGCATTCCAAGTTTTAGGTTCTTTATCATGTCTAGATATGTGCTTCCACAAATATATTGCATCTGATGTAATACTTTAACTGCAACACTAATCTTTGGTTTTCAGATAAGTCGTACTTTGAAAATTCTTTGTCTACCACTATCTCCCAATTAATATATGCATTAGGATCGAACTTTCCACCAAAAGGAGGCAATTCAAACTTGATTTTACCTTGTTCATCATCAGTTGATGAAGTCATGGTGATGTTGATGTCGCGAGTCCTTGTGCACCAACATAAGTGCTTAAGAAACACGTGATCCAAAGGTTGTATTAGATGCTTGTTGTGAGGGGACTGTGGTGCATGATTGGCCTCATTAGCAGCATGTGGTGGTTGTCATATATCAAGACGATCAACACATTCACAAAGTGTCTTAATGTTGTTGTTGATCTCAGCCATAGTATTGTCGTGGTTCTCAGTATGCATGTTGAGCAATCGTATGAAGTGTTGTATGATTCCTCTCGAGCGAGGTGTGAGAATTTCAGCTTGTTTTTCTTCATTGCTTCCATTGTCATCTACCATTGTTAGCAATAAACAGGAAAACATATAAAGGTATGTAGTTCCTTGTCACTACTACTTACTGAAATGATCAAGTGTCACTCTCTTTTATTCTTACCAAGCTCTTACCAATTCTTACAAATGCAGCAAGGGGTACAATTCGGTGGCTGGTTCATGATAAACCGATCTCAAGTGTGAGTAAAGCGATTGCAAGGCTCAGTACCTATATGGTTAGTCGAAAGTGGAGCTTGGATAGGCTATATATTCAGTAGTAATAAAAACAATCAGCTAATCTCTGATTTGCACTAATTGAGTAATAGTTCGAGACTAGCACTTAGCCTAAGTTGCTGATAAAAAAGGATGGATAATAGGCACAATCAAATATATGGCAATGGATACAAGTGTCAGAGACAAAACAACTCAAGGATATGCAATTTGGAATGAAAGTACAAGTTTTCTCCAGTCTTTCCAGCTTGTTGTTTTCATCCACAAGACAGTAGGTTGGTATTTAGATCGTAATTTCCAGTCAGTTGCCTCTTTTACAATAATTTTTTTCTCTTCTTCTTGATAACTTTACAACAACTTTTATTTAGGGCCAACCTTCTGGAAATGTACTGAAAAATTCACACAAAATTCACAAGTACACTCAACTTCAAAATCTAGGACATCAAATAGGTCTAATTGAAATGTTCACAGTTTTTTCGTGCTTTTCATGTATGGGCATGAAATTTGGCAACCACATAGAGCATTAAGTCATGGATCTGCTTCTTTTGGTTTCACTCAAAAAGGATAAGGGAAGTGGGATTTATGTTATTTTTGGTGGCGGTTGCAGAAAGGGACATATTCTGTCTGAGATGGAAATTTTTGTTTTTGGACTTTAGGGATGGAATTTGATGTGGGGAGATGAACAAGAAGATGAAGAACAAGATGAATAGCAACTAAGTAACATTAGAACGGACTCAAACATAACTTAGCAAATCAAAATTAACCGATTGAAAGGCACAAAGGGGTTTGGACAGCGGGAAATAAATCTTTTTGTGGGGCAAATTTTTAGACTTTAGGAAGAACACAATCAAACAACTAAACAAGATACAAGAACTCACTGGTCAATTGTTGCTTTGATACCAAATGATGCGCACAAGATGGCCCGATCTTTCAGTGAAGGGATAACTTCGATTTGGTGGAGCATGACTTTGACGATCCGGCTACGAACCACATAAGAATAAGCGCCTGCAATCGCTAAACCACACTCCTCGTCATTATCAACTGTGCCAAGAACACGGATGACCTGACCACAAAGGTCTATTCTTGCAAGCAATCGAAGAACTAGCAAAAACAAGGATGAAGCACACACTCAAGTTGAGGTTTCGAAACTTGTTTACTGCTGCTCTAGTCGAGTCAGGAGAATAAGGGTACAATTCCACACATGAGGTAACTATTCTCAAAACAAAACCTAAGAGAAATGAAGAGATTTTGTCTACTATTTAGCCAAAGAGATGGCTGCTAGGAGGTGGACTCATGCCACTTTGATTACATAGAAACTCAGCCCAAATTAATGGTGGCACAGCACCACAAGACATTGAAGATTGTTTTTGGACGTTGGAATTTTTGGACGATATATTCGAGTTCAGAAAGAATTTGATGGTGAGATGGATCCATTGGAAAGTGTATGAGATAAGCTTTTAAACAAGTGCCCACATGCCTCAAATGGACTCCGTTTGCATTCTCTATGCCCATTTAATGTCAAATTGGTTTTTGGAGGCCAAGCTGGATTCTTTCACATTCCCATCTTACTTGATGACTTGTGTTGATGAATTAAAACTCTCTTGCTAATCCGTGCTAAGGTTCCTAAATATAAGAATATTATAAGGTAGCGGTCTATTCTCCAAAGTGAAATCATGCAACCCAAGAAATGAATTTACCTGATAATTTAGTTGTCGCGTACGAGCTCGGGTAATTGATCCTTATATGTTGGTCGAATGTTACTGATCACTAGAAGGAGTTTATTGATCGTTGGTTATTAGTGCCATAGGTGTATCCGATGAAGCTATGTCCTCATCATTGCAAGCCCTTTTCTCTATTGTTGCAAAAATTGTTTTTGTTTGTTATAGCATATCTTTTCCAATCTTGTAGCAAGTATTATTTTGTCACAGTGAGGTGTTGATTTATTTCACTAGCTAGTGTGTGCATATATATTTGCAAGAGTGGCTTTTAGTTTGTTGTGCTCTTTTGTTGCCATGTTTTTGTTGCACAAGTAGAACTAATTATTGCATTGGCTACAAATCTATTGCATAACTGAAAGAATGTTGTAGTGTTGTAACATATTATATTTATTGCATCGGATGTAGATTTATTGCATGCTTAATAAATACTTGGTCAGGTCTTATCTCATCTGTTCAAGTTTATAGGATGTATTTTCTTTTGGCGTATAGACCAAAGAGATATTAAAAATGACTAGACTACCCCTAATTATTATCTCTAAGCACTATATTTAATACATAAATGTAGAGAATATAAAGTAATTTGCATTGAAACATTAAATACGTTCTATATTTATAAACAAGACTACTAAATAAATGTTATGTAAATTTACACACATGGAGTATTGATTTTTGTTGCCTTAGATCTGATGATCATCAGTCCTTTTAATTTAGATAAATCAGTTGTGTTAGATCCGATAACTGATATCATCCTTTTAAATTAAATCTGATGGTGAAAAAGAGCATCCGATCGATATTCGGATCCCTATCCCCAGTGGCTTTCGATTTCTTATTGAAAGACGCTTCTATATTTTTTTATAACTATATAAATATTAAAATATGAATAAATAGTAGATAATAATTACTTATCTACCCGTTTATTTGAAGTTTTATGCAATTACATGCGGAGGAAAGTACTGCTCCTGTTTATTTGCGTTACACGTCGCTTTCGGGTGCAAATGCGGTCGCAGACGTGCAGGGGGTAGGGAAGCCTTTGTCCCGCCCAGTCGAGCTGTGCTGCCGCTGCCCGGCACAACCCTCCGAATTAAAAGCCCAGAAGAGCCCCTCTGTTGTTTGCCTCTCCCTCCAACCCAGCCTCGTTCACTCCGCCGCGAGATCCAACATCCAAGCCCCTCTCTTCCAGACTCCGGCCAGCATCAACTCGCCGGCAGCCGGCTCTCCTGTTCGCCCCAAAGTCTCTCGCTCACAGCACGCCACCTCGAGGGAACCCTTCGCTCGTAGGCGGCGTGGTCGTACTCCTCCTCTCCTCTACTGGACGTGATTTCTTCTGTTGGTAAGGAAGCCCTAGCTTTTACTTGAGTTATTCCTCCCGTTCCTCCTGATCCCCACATCGCCCCCGCGCGCCGTCTGGAAGGGAGCAAAAGGAAGCGGCTCCAGCTTGAGGGGCGTCGTCTGAGGGCGCAGGCTTCCCTCTCCGCTCCCCCGGCGGCCGATTTGCCCCCCACTTGATCGGGCCAGGTTCGTCCAGTCCTCCATTTCCTCGTTTCTTTTTTGTGATGGGCTGTTCGAGGCAGCGGGCTCTAGGATTTGGAGCGGGGGGCGTGGGGGATTTGGTGGTGTATGAGCATGATATGAGGAAAAAGCGCGTTTGTTTCATGGATTTAGGGGAGGAAATTTCTGGTTGTGGGGATGATTAGTCTGCTGCTAATGATGAGACTGTTGACTCTTTGTTTGGTTTTATTCCCTCGTTGATATTCTTGGGAGTTCTACCGATCCCGTGTTGACTTCGTTCCATTTGGTGCGAAATATTTCTTCGTGTTTGCTTAATCCGCAAGTGCTTAGAAGTTAGAATAGGCAGACGGTATGTGAAGCAACACATTGTGTTCTAGAAACAATTAGATCTACATTCTGCGACTGATCTAATTTCGCTGCAAGTTTGGGGACAATTTAGCTCGAGAACTTCTGTGACTTGAATCGTCTAGGCACTCTATTGGTTAACAATAACAGAATCACATGAATTAATCCCAACCTTGGTGGTAAGAGAACAGGTGTTTTGTCTTATTGGCTTTTGTTTTTATCACATCCATAATTTGCTACACACCTCTCCTGTTTATACGCTTCTTCTTGGGTTGCTTTCATGTAGAGTTTTTACTAAGCAGCCAGACTACCGTTTGTATGTGATCCATAAATTGAAGCATTTGCGATTGCTGGATTCCAAGAAAGTGAAATCGACAGGTTAGCAATCATGAAGTTCTTTAGTATATTAGTTTGTATCGCTTTTGAAGTTTCTTAATCATTTGCATTCAGGTTTTATTTCTTGATAATCATACAATGAAATATTCTTATGAAGTCAGGAATCTTGTGATATTTTACACTGTGTGCATTTGTCTTGCAGACACATTCTCATATTCTTGTTACTTCCTTGGTCATAAGCTGGTCCATCACTGAGGTACATATTACTTTCAAGCAGTATTTACCAAATTATTCACTTGAAACTGCCTAAATTTGGAATGCGGTACTCTAGCCTGAAACAATTGCACTAGTGACAATTACTTCTGATTTGTGGTTATTGCTCAGTTATTCATCACTTAATTAGTACAATGGTGTTTGTGTTTTGCTCAGTTATTTATTCTTATTTGTTGGGATGCAAAGAAAGGCCAGCATTGAGAAGGGCATCGCGTTCGCCCATAAACAGCAGGCAGCTCCTGCATCTGTTTGAAGTGAGCAGAATGACAATCCATACAAGAAGAGAATAAAGGCTAAAGATTCTGGATGGCTTTAGTTCTGTAGCCTAGAATTTTTTCATGTCGACATGTAGGAAGATGATCCAGATCACCTTTGTTTTTCATTGTTCGTTAGTTTCTTCATCAGGTTCCCAACTGTTGAAGAAAACTTTGTTGTTTTCTTAGTTGGTCGTGTACCAAGTTTTCTTCA
This sequence comes from Guadua angustifolia, assembly GCA_036346375.1. Classification (NCBI taxonomy): domain Eukaryota; kingdom Viridiplantae; phylum Streptophyta; class Magnoliopsida; order Poales; family Poaceae; genus Guadua; species Guadua angustifolia. Next base: position 13,044,860 of record CM070514.1, read on the forward strand.
TCAGGTTCCCAACTGTTGAAGAAAACTTTGTTGTTTTCTTAGTTGGTCATGTCATCTTTCATGTGTTATTTGATTGGTAAACTTGGTGGCAAAATTTGTTTTCTTATCTTAAATCTTGATGGGGTATGCAACCAGAATACTAGAATTTGTCTGTGTTGTCTTGCTTTCTGCTTAAGGAGCCATACGTTTTCCTTTTCTTGTAATAATGTGAAAAAATAAAATATAACTAATGCTTAGTTATTTATGACTTAATATTTTTACAAATATAATCCAAAAGATCAATATTTAAGTTAAATCAGCGTACAAACAAGCCTTCAGAACTCTCAAGGTCATTTCACTATTTAAACACTACCACATACAAGAAGCAGAATAACTTACATGTACCACTTTACCAAACAACCTCTTAAGAAAAGTTACACCACCAAATACCATACCATGCTTTATAGCACAAAAAGTCAAAATCAGCTTTTACAAATTAGCTGACCCCCCAAACAGGGCCATTGTTCTAAGAGCCAGTTTGTTCTTGTCATTTCTTTACCGTGAGAAAATTCGAATCCAAAATTGTCTCTATCCATCAGCTTATTTATGGATTCGTTTGCTACGTGGCGCCCTACTAATCTAATCCATGGATCCATCCATGGTTCGATTACGCTCTTCTTCTTCGAAGACCGATCTCTCAGATGAGATAGGATGGAGCGGGTGCATCCGCCCATGTTAAGTGCGCGTCTCTGGGTGTCTGTTTGATGCCTCCATGTGATTTGGCTCCTGGATTTTTTTTTTAAAAAAAAACTAGTAATGGCTGGTTGCTTTGTCAAAAAGTTTAGCTTGCCATGGTTACCAAAAACTTGGTTCGTCTAAGTCACTGTATGGGATTCGGGTTCTCAATTCGCCACCTTTTCTTGAATTTTCTACTGTGAACAAACCTTGTTCCCTAAACCTGTTTGGGTTTCGATGAATGTGGTTTGCGATTCGTGCGGTTTATAGCGAATCCGGTAACTATGATTAGGACATTGTGTGATATGTTTTTCACAGTCCTACTAATACATACTTTCTTGATTTCTAGTTTATTAGTCAGTTTGCAAAACTAATTGATGGTCTTGCAGGTTGGGTTTTTAAGTTTCATGGCTTCAGACAAGATCAGCCCACGAGGTACTTAGATGTGTTATTTCTGCTTGTGTTAAATAACTTTGAACAGTTGATTACCCCAAAAAGGAAAATTTTGACCTTGAGCAGTAGGCTTGTGAAATCACTGACAAAAGTTCATAAATGAGGAAACATGTTTCTGCAAGAATATTGTGTCCATGGATGCGTGATGTCTAAGGAGATGATCTTGTGCAGTTGAAAGAATGCCAGTCTAAAGCCAGAGTTTCTTGATTCAAGTTCAATATAATACTTGCTCAGAACAAGAAAGAGTTATTAAATCCAGTTTCTGTTTTTTTTTTCTTTACCATAAAGTTCACTGTGCTAGTAAGTAGTAACATGGTTCAGACGCTATATGGCTACAATATGTTTCTCTATTTCCATGATAAGTGGTAGGGCATCATGCTATCAGTGATCAAAATTGTAATATTTCCCAGAGAGAGAAAGCTGTTTCAGTCTTTCAGATAGTTTTTGTACACTAGCAGAATTACCTTCCGTCCTTCATATATTGAAATGCAAACAAGTGGGCTTATTACCGGTGACAAATGGATGAGAGAACAAGCTGAACAATTCTGTGTTGACGGTTTGTGAAGCATTATTTTCAGATATTTTTCAAAGGAAAAAAAGAGCATTCAGAATATACCAGGCTGCTGTTTTCTTCCCTGTTATTTGTGCCTATTCTAATAATCTCTACTTTGTATTGTTTAGCCAAGCCATAATCCCTATGCTGGAAAATAATGCCATAATCACTATGCTGGAAAATAATGTCTTTTGTTTCAGCAATATATTGCATTATAACTTATCTTGTTTACTGACAGATGTGTGTGTTGTTGGGGTTGCACGGACCCCTACGGGTGGCTTTCTCGGTGCCCTATCTTCATTCCCTGCTACCAAACTCGGTTCCATAGCAATTGAAGGTAAGGCCACTGCCCTTTCTCAACATGTTTTGAATACTCAAATGAACTGACACAATCACTGGATGTTTCAGCTGCTCTCAGCAGGGCTAATGTTGATCCGGCCCTTGTCCAGGAAGTCTTCTTTGGAAATGTCTTGAGTGCTAATTTGGGGCAAGCCCCTGCACGGCAAGCTGCTTTAGGTGCTGGAATACCAAACACAGTGGTTTGCACCACTGTTAACAAAGTCTGTGCATCTGGCATGAAAGGTTCACATTTGTGTTTCCATTGTTACTATTTCATACATGTTTTTTCTTCTTGTAAAATTGAGATATCTGATATGCAACTATGAACCTATTTATCTTTCATTGCCAGCAACCATGCTTGCAGCGCAATCAATTCAATTGGGCATCAATGATATTGCTGTGGCAGGTGGCATGGAAAGCATGTCAAATGCTCCAAAATACCTTTCTGAAGCTAGGTTTGTACTTAGCATCTCTTTCTATATCCATCCCTCTTTTTTCACGAGGACTTTCTACTTCCGTCCTGTGAGAGCTGCAAATGAAAACATATTATTAAGTTGCTCGTCGGAGAAGTGAGTGAAGTATGACCATGAAATTTTGTTATGAAAGAGTTCGCTGAGAGCTTGAATCGTGTTATATGATAGTATTTTTTCTTTTGTTTTTGCTATGCTTTATTTGCTGAATTCCATAAGGTAATTGAAAAAAGGGAAAATTGACTATTGTATAATGCATTCATATTAAAATATTAATTTTTGGGTCTATATTGGTGGGTGGTGGCATCTTACCGGTTTTACACCTACTTCAGAAAAGGTTCTCGGTTTGGACATGATACTCTTGTTGATGGCATGCTAAAAGATGGCCTTTGGGACGTGTACAATGATTATGCAATGGGAATGTGTGCAGAGCTATGTTCTGAGAACCATGGACTTACAAGAGAAGATCAGGTATCTTCCTGCAATTCTTTCTTCCGTTAGCCTTCTAATGCAAATAAAAAATCGTGTTCTCTCAGATTTTCCGAAACAGTAAACTGTAAACACACAATTCAAAGTAAAAGTTGGTCTGATTTAATAAGTTGTTCTGAAGTACTGTAGAGATATTCTAACATCATGTCTCATACAAGTCAAATCTCATTGATGATGTCATTTTTATATAGCAAATCCCTACCTCTATGTAATTGTCAATATGGATATTCTCATTGTGCTATTAGTTGAAATCCTGCTAGCGAGTGACAAAGTTACTTATCAGGAGTTATCCATATGTAACAGCTAGAGAGATGGTAATATTCTATATCTGAAGAATTTTTTCTTTTCCTTGTTCCAGAAGATTTTTTGTTACTGTCATATATCTATTTGTAAGCATACATGTATGCACAGTCAACTATGCTGTTGAAAACTAATACTTCGTTCTGTACTTCTAAATAATTATTTTGGTCTGTTGGTCAATCTGCAAGAAGTCTATCCTTGTTATTTTACAGAATGTGATTTTGTGTTCTTTTTTTGCTAGAGTATTTCATTTAATTGAGTTGTGATTGCCAATTAAATGGTTTTTTTAAGTCGAACCATATTTCCCATGGTGAAAGTTATCTATATTGGTTGTTTGTCTACCTAAATTCATCTGTTTTTCTTCTAGGATGCTTACGCTATTCAAAGCAATGAGCGTGGAATTGCTGCCCGAGATAGTGGTGCTTTTGCATGGGAGATTGTTCCAGTGAGATTGCTCTCTTTGCTGAAGTTACTAATCTTCTCTTATTTGCTGCTTAGCTTCCCAGGATCTTTATTCTCTGTGATCTGTTATGCAGATTGAAGTTCCAGCTGGTAGAGGAAGACCGCCAGTGGTTGTTGACAAGGACGAAAGCCTGGATAAGGTAAGTTATTTTAACTGTTGCATTGTTCGAAATAAATTATAACATACCTTTGAGATGGGAATGCCATTATCTGAGTGTTAATTAGAGACAATCTTAAACTAGTCGGTAATCAAGACAAGAGTTGCAGTTTGACGTCTGTGTAATAATTTTGTGTATGCTGTATCATGTGAATCACTGTTTTAGTACTGTTGGTAAATAAACAGGTGCTAACAGTGTATTTAGAGATAAAAAAACAGCAAATGTTTGATTATTTCCTCTTTGTTTACTATGTCTTAGTTTGACCCTGTGAAACTGAGGAAGCTTCGCCCAAGTTTCAAAGAGAATGGTGGTACTGTTACTGCTGGGAATGCTTCTAGCATAAGGTGCCACACCTACCTTACATTCATTTTATTTTCTGAGCCTTCTATTGTGCATAATGTTATATCGCCATTATGTTGTATTTTATCCTGCATTCCTAATAGAAATGGAGTGAAAAGCTTTTATATCAAAGAGGAGAGCAATGGCTCAGTGGTTGCTGAAATCTTTCTTAAACAACTTTAAAGCTAGTGACCCTATTTGCAACTGTCATACTCTTGTATGTTATTCTCACTTTGAAGTTTGAACACTGGTCTATTTATTTTTAATTTCTTTTTTTTTTGTATATTCGTAACATCCCAATTTTCTTCTCCGTGTAAGAATTATTTTAAATAAATTATTTCAAAGTATTTGGATTTCATTTGGAGTTATTGCATTGTCCAAATCTAAAATTTGAAATTTCAACTCCAAATTCAAATTAAAATTGGAATTTTCCCTCCAATTCTTTTGGGCTCTAGCTTACGTTTTTCTTCCTAGGCTGGAGCCCATTTCCCCCCTTGGTCCAATCCTGTCAGCTCAGCCCATCTATCTCTTCTCTTCCTCTGCCTCTTTCTTGTTCTGCTCACTCACGTCGCATGTAAACGCCCAAGCTTCGCCGCATGCGTCGCCGCATGCATCTATCTCTTCTCTTCATGCAACCACTCCGATTGGAAATCCCTGCAATCAAGCCTACCATTGCCACACACAATTACTACCTTGGCCATTTCTATCCTCATCCGCGTGCATTCAATGTCCCATTTCAAAATGCCGCCCGTCTATTCTGCCAAACCGCACCCTCTCTACTGCCTCTCGCCTTATAAGGAGCATTGAGATCGCCTCCAACCACTTTGTGTTTCCCCTCAACTCCCACATCAATTTGTGTAGCGAATCCACCAAAATGTGTTATCTTCTCCAAACCCGTTTACCACTTCACCTCCCTGATTTCCTTCTCTGGTGATCACGTTGCAAATTTGTTCATGTCACATCATGTTCCTAAACCTCCTCTCTCATTTCCCTAATTGCATTTTTCTCGCAGCCCCTAGCCAGAATATGATCATCTTCCTCAACTGCGACTGAACCACCGCCTTCTTTGATTGTGCTGCTGTCAGTGAGCCACTGCCTGCATCAACCTCATATTCTTCATCCTGACATCATGTTCTACGTTGGGCTCCCTTCTTCTTGGCCGAACCTTGCCAAAGCTCACTGGAGCCATCTGCCTCTACCTCTGTCGCCGCCCTGCTTGTCGCCGGTGCTGTCGCTGCCATCTGCACCCGCATTGTCGCATCCCATCGACTCCCTAAGGTCAGATTGACACATTTTGTGCCTGCCACACCTTCATTCGTTGCTAACGCTGCTAAAAACCACCACACCATGTCGTCTATTCTCCCGCTCTCTCTTTCTCACTCTCTCTGTCTCTTTTTGACCATGGTTGTTAAAGCGTTGCTTAAACTGTAAGACTGTCGCAAGGGGCTTCGCAACATCCTCGCCTTGTCGGAGATGGTTATGATGTCCGTCTTATGGGCAAGGCATTGCCATAGTGGCGTATGGTGGTGACTGGTGAGTCGCCGCACCTCACCTTATCACTTTAATAACTATGTCTTTGACAGTGGCCCCCACATGTCAGGTTTCAAAAACCCAAAATAAACCAGTCGGACTTTTCAGTGTATGACATGTGTACCCCGCCATAGTTCATTTTTAATTTAACCTGTCAATTTCCATGATTAGTATGACAAGTTTCCTAGAGAATATTCTTGGGAGTATTCTTCTCCTTCTCAATTTCAAACAATTTATCTTTTCGATGGCTTGTTTGGTCTCTGGAGTCCAAATCGAGTGGTTCTAGCTTCTAAATTCCTAATCTATCCATCAATACTAATTTTATAATTTTTGCATTGTAGTTATTTTTGTGGTTATTTATTCATATCGATTTGTGCACAGAAAACAATGTTGCTAAAGCGAGCTTGGAGCAAGTAGGGGAAGCGATACCCACCTGTAACGAACATAAGTCTTCCTTGACCATGTTGCTCTTATTGTTTTCCAACTTTATTTTGATATTGTTAACAACTAGTATGCACTGTTATTTACATAAAATAATAAACTCACTGATTAGGAACGATCGTTAATCCTGCTTGAATTTACTCGCATTGATAATGCATAGTATCAATTCATTGTACAACGCAGGGCTCTAATTAATACAGTGGAGTACTCTTTTAAAATTCTGGATATTTATTTGTATCGATTCATTGTACTCGTTTGCTGAGTACTCCATGTATTTAATACATAGAGTACTCTAATAATTTATACAATAAAGAGTACAAATTACATAATAAATTTGTTATGCAGTTTAATACATAGAGTATTAATAAATTACATGTAATTAATATGCTTAGATTAACAAGAGCCCTGCATTGCACAATGAATTGATACTATGTATTACCAATGGAGGTAAATTCAGGCATGATTAACTATCAATTCCTAAATTGTGAGTTTATCATTTTGTATAAATAGCCATTCATGCTAGTTTTAAACAATACAAAAATAAAATTGGAAAACAATAGGAGCAACATGGTCAAGGAAGACTTGCGCTTGTCGTAGGTAGTTGTCGCTTCTTACGATTGCTCCAAGCTCGCTTCAGCAATGTTGGTTTCTATGTGTGCAAATCGATAAGAATAAATAACCAGAAAACCAAATAAAATGCAAAAATTATAGAATTAGTACTGATGGATAGATTAAGAATTTGGAAGCTGGAACTACTTGATTTGGACTATAGATGAGAAGAACAAGCTATCGGAACTTATGATGCACGGATATGTCGACATGGCACTGGCATGGGGTTCACCATTTTTCAAAAAATACCAACATGGCTATATATATTTAAATAATAATAATTATATACATATATATTATTTTTCTAAGTGTTAGTCAAACTAAAATAATGTAAAGTGTAAACTAGGAACATGTACTTCTAAGCTGAGCATGAAAATTGGTATCATCACCTTAGAACATATCTTTCAATCACCATTAGTAATTTTCAACAAGTGTACTTTGACTCTAGAGTAACTACTAGTGACAACATATTTGAAATACTTACGTCTCCATTTCACATTTCCTTTAGATGGGCCACCATTATCTAGAACGTCAACATGGTTCCACAATGGAGTTTTGATGTTGGTGTGTTGCTCCTCTCAAGTGGCTAGGGTTACCCTTTAGGTGGCTAAGGTGGGCCGGTTGTGTCACCATGTGTTGGATACGTGTCGATAAAGTGTCAAACATTAAAATTATTTATTTTATCTATCTAATGGTCTAATATATGTTGAGTGGTGTGTCGGTGTTGTATTCGTGTCGAACACATGTCAGACACCAATACGGCACCAAACCAGCGTGTCAGTGATACAGAGATTAGAACGTCTGCTGGAAAGATAAATTGTTGGAAATTGAAAGGGAGAAGAATATTCCAAGGGATATTCTCTTGGAATTAAAATAAATAAAAGGCTCTAGAGATTAATACGTGGACCACTTTGTCATACTAATAAAGGAAATTGACCTGGTAAAGTAAAAATAAGCCATGATGGATCCGCATGTCACACTGTATAGACTGGTTTATTTTCGATTTTTTGAAACCTACCATGAGGGCCCACTGTTAAGAGACAGAGGAGAAAGAGAGACAAAGAGGGAGAATAGAGGACATGGCGCGATGGTTCTAGGCGGCGGCAAACAAAGGTGCAGGCGGACTCAACGAAGGACCAAAATGGGTTGACCTGACCTCGGGGAGTCATGGGAGTCGACAGTGCTAGGTAGAGTTGGATGGCTCCAGCGGGGTTTTGACCAAGAAGGGAACACGATGTGAGGATGAAGAATATGAGGTTGATGCAGATGGAGGCTTATTGGCGGCACGCAATCGAAGACTCTAGTGGTTCGATCAGAGTTGAGGAAGATGATGAAATTCCGGTGAGTGGCTGAGAGAAAATGCAATTAATTTAGGGGAATGAGAGAGGAGGTTTGGGAACACAATGTGACGTGAACAAATTTGCAATGAGATCACCGTAGAGGGTTTTGGCATATTCGCTACATGAATTGATGTGGGAGTTGAGTGGAAACACAAAGGGATTGGAGCTTGTCTCGATGCTCCTTATAGAGGGAGAGAGCCAGTAGAGAGGGTGCAGCTCCGCAAAACAAATGGGCGGCATTTTGAAATGGGACTTAGAATTTGCACGGACGAGAAAAGAAATGGTCGGTCAAAAATTGCACGTGGCAATGCTGGCCTCAATTGCAGCGGTTTCCAATTGGAACATCACACAAAGCTTCGACGAGGGCGGCGCATGCAATGGGAGGGCACGTACATGCGGTGCGAATGAGCAGTGTAAGACAGGGGTAGAGGGAGAGAAGAGAGGTGGGCCGGGCCAGGTGGGTTGGAGGGCTCAGCCCAGGAAAAAAGATGTGGGCTAGTGCCCAAAAGGATTTGAGGGAAAATTCCAATTTGAATTTGGAATTGGAATTTCAGAATTTAGATTTGGATAATGCAATAATTCCAAATAAAATCCAAAATGCTTTGAAATAATTAATTTAAAATAATTCTTACAAAGAGAAGAAAATTGGGATGTTACACTAGTACTAGATGTAGCTGAGATGTTCTATAAGTGGAAACGACTAAGTATGTCCGTGCACTACAAAATCCATTATTTTTGCATAGAGTTGTCTTAATCTATTTTTACTTGAAACAGTGATGGTGCTGCTGCATTGGTGTTAGTGAGTGGACAAAAAGCTCTAGAGCTTGGCCTGCATGTGATTGCAAAAATCAAAGGATATGCGGATGCCGCTCAGGTAAGCCACAGTAGCAATCTTTATATTGCTTAAAGAATGGAATAAGAAAGTCTTTGCTTGAAGAATGGAAGGCTTCCTAGTAACTTCAGCAATTTTGTTTTCATTTAGGAATCGACAGTTGTCTAATCATGTTACTAATTCCAATAAAGAACATATTTTAAACTTTTGTTTTTGTTGTTATGTAGGCTCCTGAATTATTTACGACTGCGCCTGCATTGGCCATACCAAAAGCTATTTCAAATGCTGTTTTAGAGGCTTCTCAAGTTGATTTTTATGAAATTAATGAAGCCTTTTCGGTATGTCTTGTGATTCAGTCATATTTGTTATGGATCAATGTGTAATTCATTTTTGTGACTAGATTTATCTTTCTACTTCTTGGTGGCAGGCTGTTGCTCTTGCAAACCAAAAGCTTCTTGGGATTCCTTCTGTAAGTATCTCCTTGTTTAAAGTCCTTGTCAGAAAATATGGATAGGAATGTTATGTTTTGTATTAGGTATTCACTAGAAAATGTTCCAGTCTTATTTTTACATAAGATATTAGTTTCTGTTATGACTGACAACTTCTGCCATTTCAGGAAAAGATTAATGTGCATGGGGGAGCTGTCTCTCTAGGGCACCCTCTTGGGTGCAGTGGAGCTCGCATTTTGGTCACCCTGCTTGGAGTATGTCCTTACTTTATTACAATTTCCGTTCCTTTCCTGACCTGATTTCCAAGCTATAGTGCATTTATGTACTCATAGTATTTTGCAGTAGCAAGCTGTTTTGTTTACACAAAATGACTTCCAAGAGTACCTAATTATGTTATCACTGGCCAATCATGAATCCTGCATTCTTTTTGTACTAATCCTCATTCTGTATAGCGTATTGGAAATTTTCCTAAAAGGCCCAGCTAGGACCAAAACTGTAAGGTGCATGATCCCTTTTGCATTGAAATATATAGATGAGGAAAATCTACACTTTCATTGATTCATCTACCATGATCTTTCATTTCTTTTGGATAATCGATTTGTCAGTCTTGATATCTTTTTGGGCATTGCATGGATAATACTAATATTGCATTTTCAGACTTTTTTTTGCACTGCATTTTATTAGATGTTTAAACATAAATAGGACAATTTATTTTGTTTCTCTTGACAGGTTCTTAGGGAGAGAAATGGCAAAGTTGGTGTTGCTGGGGTCTGCAACGGTGGAGGCGGTGCATCTGCCCTTGTTTTTGAGGTCGCATAATAGATTCTAGGTACATTCATATCCTTTTCTACATTAATGACCAGAAAAATGAGCCCGTAACGACAACTGTTTCACTATGCAAGATAACCTTCATCATATCTGAATATGATCAAACTATTTATGATTATTTTTGGCCTTTTGGGACTGACATTACCTATTCGATGTGCAGGATGAAATCCAGTAGCGTACCGCCGTTTCTCTGCAGATGAAGTTGTATTTTTTATGTAGTTTAATAAGTATTTTCTGGTTGGTCATTTTAATAACTTAATAGGGTAATAAGGAATGATTGTGGACAATAAGCTATGTTACGTGAGAGTTAATTTGACTAGACCATTTAACAAGAGCTTGCCATGTGTTTATTATTAAAACATCTCAAAAGCGTTTGGGTCGAAATATGGTGCGCGGCATGCAATGGAAATAATATGTAAGCAAGAAATGAAGAACTCATTATCTGTGCAATGTAAGCCACATCTGTCGATATTCACAGAGTGCGCTAAAGTGATGATAGAGCATAGTCATACACCACACAGATCATTCTATTTGTGTGCCAATGCTACATCAACAGGCAAACATCTATCCAAACTCCGATGATAACTCCCAAGAGGAGCAAAAGGCTTCACATGGTTCAAAAACAAAAAGACCTTCCACAATTAGCTACTGGTTTTGTTACCACAAGCAGTATTGTTTTCAGTTCGTAACAAAACAAAAGTTCCAATGCAACCTGGGAAACCATATCATGCAACTCAAATTAGTCGAGCAAGGATGTATCCTGGAATTATTTTTTTTTCAGTTTTCCGAATACCTCCATCTATCTATTTCCTTGTAAGCACGTATTTTCCTGACCATGAAGCAACCCAGGAATAATATGCTACATGGCAGGTCAGAAAGACAATTAGTGCAGCAACCTATGCTAATTGTAGCGCCTAGCATGAACGATAGATGGCAAGGTAGAAATGTTTAAAGTGACCGTTTAATTGGGGCAGCCAAAATGCTAGATGGTTACAAAGTAAATTAAATGAAAATTTTGGAATCCTAAACACTTTAGTTGGTCAAAATTTACTACTGATACTGTAAAGCATAACGATTAAGTTGAAAACATTAATATCACAGTAAATGTAATAACATGACTATATCCAGTGGAGATATGCAATCATGCATTTCCTATCTTCTGAAATGCCAAAATTAAGAATTCTTAACAGTCCCAGTCACTGTTGGAAACCACACTAATTCCCTGCTAATTGTTCTTCTTACCATACATAGACGACTTACCATGTACAGAGCTGCCATACTTAGTTATTGCCTTGTATAGCACTGTTGCCTTGTACGTGGCTTATTGCCATGCATGTAATTTCCTTTATATCAATGGAATTCTCAACGCCTGAATGCGTGGTGATTCCTCACATTTCTTCATGGTATCAGAGCGGGATTGATCCCGTCACCCTCTTCCTTCTGCCCACCACATCTGCTTCTTCCCCTCATTAACATGAGCAGTGACAACACCAACAGAGAAGCAGCTCTTCCCACCCTAGTTATTCCTCCAGCCACTACTTTGTCATAAACTTTCCAGTATGAAGCAGAGTTTTTGAAGAACAGAAGAGAGAAAAGGGGAAAGATACATCAGAATTTCTTGGAGACCAAGACAACAGAACGCAACGCCTCCGCTTTTATACCCTCATCCTCAACTTCACTTACAGTGGGCCAACCCACCAACACCACTCACGCAATGACTTGCAATATTCTGATGAAGACTCAATCAACATGCCCCCTTCATGACATTCTCCCCCCCTTGAGTGGAGGCTTGCCCTCAAGCCGACATTGCCGAAAAGTGATGACGCACAGTGGAAAGCTTTTCCCAGGTAGTGAATGATGGCGAAGCGCTCCCCCATTGCACCAGCACACACGGCGACGCAGAGTCACCTTGTTTAATCAAACGCCGAGCGAGAACCGTGACTGGAGCAGAATCTGGTGAAACCTCAGCAGCAACAAAGGAGAGGTCAGTGCTGACCGCCGTTGAAGGTGGCACATGTTGTTTCAATTATGCACATGAACAACAGATGAATCTGACCGGTGGAAGATCAAGCTTGTACGCCACGCCCCACTCGAGCAAGCACTTTGTATGGACCAAAAACGGAAAGACAATTTTTGATTACGCCGAGTGGCCACGCAAGTTTGCACATAAGGTCAGAATTTGAGGTAGACAGAGTCACCGACATGAAATTCCCGTTCAGAGCGATGATGATCACCTTTATGTTTATACGCAATCGCAAGACGCCGCAAGTGTTGCCGGAGTAATCGCGCCATCTCGATCGCTAGCAATCCAGCCTTGTACATTCTCAGATCAATAAGCCGAGAGATTAGAAATGCCAAAGTGACGAGGAGGGAATCCGTAAAGCACTTCAAAAGGTGTCTTCTCCAATACAGAATGATAAGTGGTGTTGTACCAATATTCAGCGAGGGACAACCACTCCGACCACTTCTTTGGCGTAGCATGAACAAAGCATCGTAAATAAGTTTCCAAACACTGATTCAATCGTTCGGTTTGCCCGTCTGTTTGAGGATGGTAAGAAGAACTCATGTTCAATCTTGTGTCGGACAACCGAAAAAGTTCTTGCCATACCGCACTTGTGAAAATCTTATCACGATCAGAGATGATGGCATGGGGCAAACCGTGAAGCTTGTACACATTATCAAAGAAAACATGTGCCACTTGCAATGCTGTATAAGGATGAGCTAGAGGCAAGAAGTGAGCATACTTTGAAAATTTGTCGATGATGACCAGTATAGTAGTGAACTTATGCGATGGAGGAAGTCCCTCAATAAAATCCATACTAATCACCTGCCACGATTGAGAAGGCACTGGTAGAGGTTGAAGCAGTCCCGGTAAGCGAACATGCTCGGTTTTTGCTTGTTGACAGACTTCACAACCTTGGACAAACTGCTGCACCGACTGTTTCATGCCCTGCCAAGCAAACAACGCCTTCACCTTTTGATAGGTAGCCTGGATCCCCGAATGTCCACCTATGCCATCACAGCAGTGAGCTTGCAAAATGTGATTTTGAGCCAAGGCGTTTTGGCCCACCCAACCGACCGTGAAGCCGAATCACCCCATCGCACAAGGTAAACCTTGGAATTGATTGAGTAAGCGAGCTCATAACAACACTTTGGTCTTGTCATCCTCAAGATACCCCGCCACCAAATTCTCCACCATACCGGAGTATTGATCGAATAGCAAAGAACATCACCCCGACCGACAACGAGACAGGCATCGGCCGCTGCATTTTGCACACCCTTTTGTAGTGGATTTGGAAATGAAGACCCAAAGAATTTCAGAAATGCCTTATGCTGCACTCCCCGTAGTCGACGTTGATCATTGAGGTGCACAAGAGATCGTTGATCTGTGCGAATAATAAACTGGCGATGTTGGAGGTAAGAGCGCCATTTACCCACAGCCAGAAGAATCGCCAGGCATTCTTTTTCATATGCAGAAAGCACTTGATTGCGAGGGCTGAGGGACTTACTAAGGAAAGCGATAGGGTGATCGTCCTGCATCAACACCGCACCAATTCCGGTGTTACTTGCATCCGTCTCTACTACAAATTGCTTGGAGAAGTCTGGCATGGCCAATACAGAGCCCGAATGAGCGCATGTTGAAGGGCACTAATGTCATCATGGTGGTGTCCATCGAATCGCACTTCTTCTGAGCAAAGCTGTCGTTGGTTTACAAAGAATGCCATAATGCTTAATAAACTTATGATAATAGCCGCTGAGACCGAGAAATCCTCGCACTTCTTTTAATGACTTCGCATCGCTACCCATAACCGCTTTGACCTTGGTCGGGTCATGGCCACGCTACCGTGGTGATAACATGCCCGAGATACTCCAAAGTCTGCTGAGCAAAGGAACACTTAGATTGCTTAAGCCAGAGCTCATGCTGCTGTAAGATGCAGAATACTTCAGTCAAGTGAGTCACATGGTCTCCCAAAGTCCTACTATACACCAAGATATCGTCCATAAACACCAAAACTGTTTTATGAATTGGAGATTGAAAATTTGATTCATGACCCTCGAAAAGTGGCCGTGCATTCGCCAAAGCCGAACGGCATAACGGAGAACTCATATAAGCCTTGATGAGTGCGAAAAGTCTTTTGTACTCCTCCCCGCAGCCTATTCGAATCGATGATAGCCGAGCACAAGTCTAACTGAGAACCACTGCACCGACAATTCATCCAGAGCTCATCAATTATGGGTAAGGGATGCTTATTCTTCACTGTTATGGCATTCAACTGACGGTAATCTACACAAAATCTCCATGTACCGCCCTTCTTCTTCACCAAAAGCACCGCGGCTAAACGGGCTAGTGCTTTCACAGATGACTCTCAGACGCAACATTTCGCCCACTTGTGTTTCAATTTCATCTTTGCTTTGCGGGGAGTAACGATACGGCCGTACATTGACTGGCTGAGCCCCTTCTATGAGAGGAATGGAATGGTCAAAGCTACGCCGAGGGGCGCCTTCTTGGGTCCCGGAAGAGATTGGCAAACTTGGAGAGCATCGTTCAATTGATGTGGGTATCTCTCGTGCTTCATGTGTCATGCCAAACATGTCAAGATATAACGGAGGAGGTGCTTGTATCATATTCACCGACTAAATGAGTCAAGGCCCCTCTTTTAAGTAATCCTTTCAACTTGTTTGCACTAAGTGGCTGACAGTGCTGCAGGACATCTTGCACTCCTTGTAAGGTTACTCGTCGACCACTATGTGTGAATTTCATCCTTTTCTTGCCCCAATGCATCCACATGGGAGAATGATCCTCCAGCCAATCGGCTCCCAAGATCATGTCATAACATCCAAGTGACAATACGCGAACATCATAGCGAAAGGAGTACCCTCAGATCCACCATTCCAACCTGCATAACCATTCTCATATAAATCATCGAACCCCCATCTCATGATGATCATTCGAGAAGCTTGAATTTCTACAAGAGAACACCGCAATTTCTGCACCATGTGTTCACTTATGAAAGAGTATGTACTTCCGTAATCAACTAATATCAAGACTTCTTGTTTTCCTATCGACCTTGTAAACGAATAGTTTTTCGCCCATTGCTCAAATTTTTCGCTTTGTTGAGAGACAACCATCAATTCTTCTTCTTCTTGCAGCCTCCCTGTCTCCACCTTCAAGTTTGGTCTCGGCCTGAATTTGCAAGACTCTAGTAGCTCCTCGATTATATGCACCGAACCTTCTCCCGCACTTATGGTTCCTTCCCACTTTTCACCACATATGAAACAGAGGCCATTAGCTCGGCGGTAAGCCCTTAATGCTTCAAGTTTCTCATTCCATTGCACTGTATTGGTTTTCCTGACCTCATCAACCTTCTTGTTGTCCTCTGGCTTAATTTGAAATTTAGCTCGCTCCAACACTTTATTGCTATTCTTCAGGAATTCTCTGTTTTCACTCTTGAGTCCAAACCTCTTACGGCTCCACTCCATTTCCTCCTCCTGTAATAGAGCAAGAGAAGCCGCTGTATCCAGATCCTCCGGGTTATGCAACACTATTGCAGATCGAATCTCCTCCTTCAACCCGCCCAAGAAATGGGTAACAAAGAAGACGTTGTCCTGGGTTGGGTTGTACAACAAAATGTGGTGTTGCAACTCTTCAAACCTCTCCACATATTCCCTTCCTGAGGCTGTCTGTTTAAGATGGATGATCTGACTCATTTGACGCTTATATATATTCCGCTCAAAACGCTCTTTCCACAAAGAAGACACATTTCCTCCCAATTTTCAAATCGCCTTTGACTCCACATTTTGTAGCCAGAGAGCGGCATTGCCATGAAATACAATGCCGCAAATCTGGTCCGCAACTACGAGGAATAGCAAAACTTCAAAATAGGTTTCAGAACGATCCTTCCACAATCGAGGATTCTCCCCACAAATTTGGGAAACTCCGCTTGGGTGGTTTTTGACGTGGAGAGAATGCAAACCTTGATGTCGGACTCTTCCTTCACTAGCCATTGCATCGAACACTTGAAGGGCAAGTGGATACTTCATTCATGCTCCCATTAGGCGGTAGTGTTGGGGACCAAAATCCCTTCCCGTGCTCCACGCAGCTGATCAGAACACCGCAACCATGAGTATGCAAGTTCTCTCGCCAATGGGCGACCGCCGCCGCTTCGTCGGAGATGAAGAAGATGGCATCATGTGAGGTGTAGGAACCTCCGTCTCATCTCCGGACTCACCACCCGCCCCAAAACTCCATCCACCGTCGAGCGAACTTCACTGATTTCGGACTTCATACCTTGCATGTCGCCCAGATCTCGCTTCAAAGAAATAACTCATACCTTCGAAGTTGGGTCTCCATTGTTGTCGACTCCGTGATCTTCCTTCAAACAGTAGTTTGTCTCTTCTTTACGCCAGATCGCTTCTTCGATCAATCCAATTGAGTTCACCGATGCGTAACCGAGGTTTTCATGATTTCTCAGATTTATGATTGAATCCCAAAAATTCCAACCCGCACCTGGAAGATTTACAACTCAATCGGAATGATCAGACCGAGCTCTGATACCAATTGTCATAAACTTTCCAGTATGAAGCAGAGTTTTTGAAGAACAGAAGAGAGAAAAGGGGAAAGATACATCAGAATTTCTTGGAGACCAAGACAACAGAACGCAACGCTCTCCGTTTTATACCCTCATCCTCAACTCACTTACAGGTGGGCCAACCCACCAACACCACTCACGCAATGACTTGCAATATTCTGATGAAGACTCAATCAACATGCCCCCTTCATGACATACTTCCATCGCCATGACAGACACCATGCATTCTGTCATCAACGTTGCGAGCGTTAAGACGCACGTCTCTGTCACGCTCGACATCACCGGCTCCAACTACTCGCAGTGGAGTACTCTCTTCACGGTGTTCATCGGCAAGTACGGACTTCTTGGCTTCATCGACGGGAACACTGATCGCACCATCGATGACTCGCATCGCCGACAAGATTTTGCTGTTCGCTCATGGATCTACGGTTCCGTGTGCGAGGAGATCATCTTCGAGATCATCGTCGAGCCGATCCAGACAGCCCGGTAGACCTGGGTCGCCATCGAGGAACTCTTTCGCGACAACAAGGAGAGTCGCGCCGTCTTCCTCGAAGCTGAGTTTCGGAACATCATTCAGGGGACATGTCTGTCGTCGATTACTGTCGCAAACTCAAGAAAATGGTTGATGCCTTGCGCGACGTCGGCCATCTGGTCACGGATAAAGCACTCGTCTTGAACACCCTCCAAGGTCTGAACTCACGACTCTCTTCCACTGCTCAACTAATCCCTCTGCTAGATCCTTTTCCTAGTTTTCTCCGCACCAGATCCATTCTGGCCATGGCAGAGACGAACGCCACAAATGAAGCTCCTGCCGGATCAAGCACGGCGTTGCTATCTGTCGGGTCTCAGTCAGATTCTCAGACTGGTGTATCCGGCTGAACCGATCAGGCGGCCAGCACTAGTAACAAAAAATCGGGCGGCAAGTGCTGGAAGCAGAATAAGCAGCGCACCAACAACGGAGGCGGCGGCTTCAACGCAAGTGGTGGCATCGGCTCCTACTCTGCGCGTGCGCCTGTACCAGGAGGTGGGCCATGGTTTTGTTTCAACCCATGGGCCGGCCCATCGCTGTCTTGGTCGCCCAGTTGGGGTGTGCCCTAGCGCAGCAGCTCACCCGGGATTCTCGGTCCACGACCTGGCGCACCTCAGCAGGCATATGCCATGCACACCGCGCCTGCGTTACCTGTCCCGCCTACAAGTTCTTCGCCAACACCAAGCTGGGATTCCGCCGACCTCATTGCCGCTATGAATGCTATGTCCGTGCAACCACATGGCGAGTACAACGGCGACTGGGTAATGGACTCAAGTGCTTCCTCGCATATGTCGTCCAACGCTGGTATACTTGCTTCACCTAAGCCTTTCCACTCTCCGCCTTTTGTTACCGTCGGCAACGGTTCTTCGTTATCTATTTCTTTTACTGGCCATACCACTCTTTCTAGAATTTTTTTTTAATAATACATTTTTTATTCGGAATTTCAAAAATATTCCACGAAATTTTTTTCGAAATATACCTCTGTCAAGACTTTGGACGTGCCCCTAGTGCGACAGGGGCCTAAATAGAAAAATACACGGGCAACAGGTGCCCGGGCGCTGACGTGGCCTCCTGTCGCACGGCGAACGTGCGACAAGAACCGAACGGCGCTGTCCGTCACGATTTAACGTATGGCGATGGTTTAAAACTGTCGCACGCACCAACGTATGCATGGAGAAAATCGACGATGGTCGTGGCGACAAAGGGGCGGGTTCCTGTCAAGACGATGGTAATGCGACAGAACATATATATGAGCCATGCCTGCATCTGTTTCTCATTTGTGCGCCCGAAGAGAACAGAGAGAGAGAGGAAGGGAAGAGGAAGAGGGAGAGAGGGAAGAGAGAAGGAAGAAGGGAGATTCTCTACCACTGCTTTTGAGGTAAAATTTTGTTATTTTTGTTGTTTACTTTTCTTAGCAAAGAAATTATGATATATTAGAAATAATTAGATCTAGAGCATTGTAGCAAGAAATAGTGGTAGATTAGAAATAGTTTTAGATGTATGTTACGGATAAATGTAGGTAAATTGATAGGTCACAACTAGTTCTAATTTAGAAAATTTAGATATTTTTTATGATAGGAGTATATCGGTATATATTGAAGGAAATATAGTTACTTAATGAGTATTTTTTTAATATATAAGTACATCGATATGAATGTATATATTGTTATGAATGAATTTTTACGGATAGGAGTATATCGGTACATATTGATGGAAATGTAATTTTTTTACGATATAACTACATCGATATGAATTATTAGGAATGTAGATGTTTTTACTGGTTAGATATATATTTTCGCATCATGTAGGTATAGTTATGTTACGTCATAGTATTTTGTACTAAGATAATTAATTCGTGGGTGAATGAATGGATTCACAGATATGGCGTAATCGAGTTCCATTTAGGATTTATTATGGAGATGGGGTTGTAATGCATGGTTTGGAGGGTGTAGATCTAAGTAACATGCAAGATGTGGACGAAGTTTGAGTAGGGTCATGAGCGCACATTTGGTTCCGTGTTGAAATGGTTGTATTATACTTTTCGGATGGAAGAAGACAGTGTGAGTTGAAGGTATTTTGCCTATTTAGTGTGCTAAACGACACTATTTATCGGGAGTTAGTTGAGCTAAAGGAACCGCATCGTGGAGATCATATGTGAGGGGGCAGAGCAACGGGATGGAATCGAGTGCTTTTAGTGCGAGCATATGAGAGGATGTTGCCCCCACCTTGGACGCCGGTGAGTGTAGTCACCTCAAAATGAGCTCACCGGTGACACCGAAATTGGGGATCTAGCCATGAGCAACATGTTCAAGAAAGTGGTGAACAGTGTTCATTCTATGGAGGATGATGAAAATGTTGGCCAAGAAGCTGGACCTGTAGACGAAGGTGAGCAAATTGAGGAAATAATACCTACGATGGAAGAGGAAGACCGTGAGTACAAGCAGAAAGCAGAAGAGGAGGACGACGATGAGTCGGATGAGGAAGATGGAGGAGGTACGGAGTCCGCTTGTGCCAAACCGAGTGGAGCACGCAAGAATTTGAAAATATGGTTGTCAATGAAATGAGGGAGATGCCTTGGCAAGACAAAGGATAATGAGGTTAGGCATAACAAGATGTAATTCGACAAAAGAAGTTGTATAGGATGCCGTGAAAGATTGGGCTCTATCATTAAGAAGGACTTTCGTGGTTAAGAAATCCACCCCAACCTCGCTACGACGTGGTGTGAGATCCATGGGTGTCCGTGGAGAGTGCACGCAGACAAGCCCAAATGGGGCACCCATTGATATGTTCAAGGTTGAGCAAAGATAAATGTATGACTGAGGAAACAGTTATGGCTCACAGGAACCTATCATCCGGGTATGTCGCGAACATCATGTACGCAGAGATAGTGGAGAACCTGAGTTTTGTGCCCCGTGCTATTATCCGAGCGATCGAGAACAGATATCAGTACACAATTAGCTACGAGAAGGCGTAGAGGGCGAAGCAGAAGGCACTAGAAACGAGGTTTGGGAAGTTTGAAGACTCGTACCACAACCTCCCTACACTGCTTAGTTATATTCAGGGAAGAAATCTTGGGACCTACTATGATTATCAAGATTGTCCGTCAGACAAGTGGCCAACTAAAATGAATCTGAGGAGAGTGTTCTTCGCATTCGGCGCTTGCATTAAGGCATTCTCACATCACGAATCGTTGTTGTGCGTGGACGGCACATTCTTGACCGGGAAATACAGAGGGCAAATATTGACATCTGTGGGTGTCGATGGGAACAACCAGATTCTGCCTGTTGCCTTTGCCTTCGTAGAAAGCGAGAACTACGAGAGTTGGCTGTGGTTCCTACGAAACCTAAAGATCGGGGTGGTCAAAACTCGTCCAGATTTGTGCGTGCTGCATGACAGGCATGCTGGGTTGCTTAGTGCTATCAACCAGCTGCAAACAGGGGAAGATGAGCCATTCCGATGGCCTGACTTGCAGAGTCGATGGTGCATGAGGCATTTGGGTGCAAACTTCTATAAGCAATTCAAGAACAAGCAGCTGATGAACATGTTCAAAAGACTATGTAACTCCAACCAGGACAGGAAGTTCCGAACTCTGTGGAAAAATCTTGATGACCTGACAAGGAAACACAAGGAGCAGACGAACAACAGTAGCGCCAGTGGAACACAAGAGCAGGCGGAGCCTCTTTTCCCCCTGCCAACAGAGGACGAGGCGACTAACCGTCGTCGGAGGCAAAGGCCAATCAAATGTTTCTGACCGATCAAGCACGAACTAAAGAGAAGTGGTCATCATTATATGACACACATGGTGCCGATCACGGTGTGATGACCACTAACTTTGCGAAGTTTACAACCGGGTAATGCGAGAGATGAGGTGTCTTCCATTGGTAGGAATTGTCGAGGAGTGCCGAGGGTACAACCAAGTACTTTGTGGACAGCATGCACGATTCTTGAGATAGTAATGAGAGATGAGAAGTTCTTGTACTCTTCGATGATCACTAAATACATGCATGAGAAGGCTTAGAAGGCGGCCAAATATAGAGCTATCAAAGTTGGTGCACGTGACATCGCGCTCGAGGTGATCTGCAGGATAAAGGAAGGCGTGGAACCAACCGAGGGTTGTCACCAGAGTGCATCTTACAGTCGAGTGCAAATGCTCGTGCAACAAGCCATACCTTTTGCATAGGCCATGTTCTCATGTTATAGCTGCATGTGCTTTATTTGGAATGCAACCCGCACATGCCTATCTGAATATTACATGAAGGAAAGGGTGATGGCAACTTGGGGCGAGGAGCTTTATGGTTATGGTGTTAGGGTTCTTTCACCACAACTCCTAGTGTGGATGAAAGGTTCGGGTCCCCGATTTTGATGCGAGAAGAGGGAAAGCAGGCATCAAGAACAAGGCGATAAGAAATGACATGGATGAGTCGGTTGGCAAACGCGTGAAGAAATGCTCATTGTGCAACCAACGAGGACATACGCTCAAGAATTGCGAGCACAAAACGAAGAAGAGGAAGGAGGAAACGGCGGTCACCCGACGGTGGGGAAGGATCGTCTTCTGCGAGGATCGCCGAGACCTCATCGCACTGGATGACAAGCGCTTGTATTATCATATGTCGACATCAAATTTAAATTTAAGCGATGTAACGTGTGTTGTATGAACTGTACTTTGTACCTAGTCATATGCGAGTGTTGTGGCTTCATAAATTGTTGTAATGATCTTCTCCGCTTTTTATGTGCGATTCTGTTTCAATATATTGTTGTCATGCTTGCGCACTTTTACGGACTCTTCTGCTTACATATGTGTTTCGCCTCACTTTCATTTTTGTAAATTGCGTATGGCTCACCAATGAGAGATGACGAGTGGTCAGACGAGTTATCGGACCAAGACGCCGACCGTGGGTCACCGTGCCCGCATAGCCACCGCTGTCCCATAAGTGCAGGAGGGTTCCTCTTCTCGAAGAAGGGACAAGGGGAAGCAGCCGGCCGAGGTCCGCAACACGCATCAAATCCTTGACTCGTTGCGCAGACCATCCGGGAACCCGGGTGGTATTAACATAGGGGACGCTGCGAATCGGGATGACATGCCCATATGGGAGGGCAGAAATCCACATAAAAAAGAAACAAAAATTAAATGTTACACACCCGAGACGTACGGCATAGGCCACCCAATCGGCGACAGCTGGGAGCACTGCGGAACCCCATGGAGTTCTTTCATAGTAGGGATTGAGCGGTGTCCGATGACTGGTCGCAATACTAGAACGGGTCGTAATATGCGTAAAATGTATGACATCATTCGACTGCATCTGGATAGGCGGAACGATCATTTGTTCCACCATGACGAACAAAGGCTTTCGTTAGGTAGTTCGTCACCGTTGTAATGCCCTTGTAATATCATCTAATCTATTTTTATTTTATCATCCTAACTTTCGTATATGCCCTTATATATGTATTGTTTGAATTTTAAAAATTCCTCATATCTTAAAATAATTTGAAATTTTTATGGTAATATCATCGATATATCGGAACCTCCATAAAGAGTTTCAAAATTTTTCGACGTCGTAAAAGTTTCCATGGTTTCGTGGCGCAAGTGTTTTTTCCGATTTTCGCAATAAAATGCCGAGGCAACGTCCCATTATCTCGCCCATACGTAAGTGGTAGCCCGCATTATGAGAGCCGCCTTGATTTTTTCTTTTTTTTTTGGACCATGTCCGACCACCTCCAGACTCTACGAAAACCCTAAGTGGCCACGACATCATTGCTGCGTTCATGCGAGTGCCTTTTCCGATTTTGGTAACAAAATGCTCGGCCAACATCCGACCATCTCGCCAAAGATCAAGTGGTATGCCACGCTATGAGGTCAGCCTGCGCTTTTTCCCGTCATTTTTCTCGCCATATTCACGGACCTTACGAGGCTACGAAAACCCCTAAGTAAAATGCGATCACTAACTAAATAAAATAATTTTTCCGATTCATTACAGACAATTATGTACAACCAATTTACAACAAAAATGTCAACAAAAATATTAAATACAAAAATTTAGTATTCTTGTAGCACGTTTCGCTCGTCGACGACCTCTTGTAGCACTTTCGTCAGGCGACCTTTTTTTCGCTTCGTTAAAGACGTCTTGACGGCGCGTTCAGTTCTGTCGCGACGTTATTGCTGCTTGACAGAGGCCACGTCGGCGCCGGGCACTGTCGCCCGTGTATTTTTCTATTTAGGCCCCTTGTCGCACGTCCAAAGTGCGACAGAGGTATATTTCTGAAATTTTTTTTTTCGGTGGAATATTTTTGAAATTCCGAATAAAAAATGTATTATTAAAAAAAATTCCTCTTTCTACACCCAATCACACTTTCTCTCAACAATATTCTTATCGTTCCTAATATTGTTAAAAATCTTCTTTTTGTTCGACAATTTACTTATGATAACTCTTGTTCCATAGAATTTGACCCTTATGGTTTTTCTATCAAGGATCTTCGCATCAAGATCGAGACATTTCGCTTTGCAATAGTGGAGGAGATCTTTACACCATCCGGAACCCCAAACACCATCCGCACCAGACTTCTTAGCATCTTCCTCCACCGATCTTCGCATCGCGACTCGGCCACCCTAGTCATACCAACTTATCTTCTATTCCTCAACTTAAGCAATCGTAATAAAACTAGTTCCACTCTTTGTCATGCATGTCAATTGGGCAAATATGTCCTGCTGTTTCTAGTCGTTCTCGCCCAAAGATTTTCAGATCCTTTTGAATTATTACATTGTGATTTATGGACCTCTCCTGCCTCTAGTTTATCGGGCTTTCTATATTAACTTGTTATTCTAGATGACTACACCCATTTTATTTGGACCTTTCCTCTCCATCACAAAAGCGATGTTTTTGACACTCTTCGCAATTTTTTCCTCACGCACGCACTCAATTCAACCATCCCATTCATGCTATCCAAGCTAACAACGGAGGCGAATTCATTAATTCCCATATTTCTGAACTTCTCAATTCCCATGACACCATTCTACGCCTCTCTTATCTACATACCTCACCACAAAACGGGAAAGCCAAACGAGCCATCCGTACCATAACCAATATAATCCGCACCCTTCTCATTCAAGCCAGCATGCCACTGCCCTTTTGGGCCGAAGCTCTCACCACCGCTACTTACTTACTCAACCGACGACCCACAATGGCCCTACACTCATCCACTCCTTTTTAATATCTCTACAAAAAGCCTCCTACCTATGCTCACCTTCGTGTCTTTGGGTGTCTTTGCTATCCAAATATTTCGCCACCGCCGTCACAAATTAGAACCTCATTCCGTGGCTCAGTATTTTTCTCGCACCCTAGTTCTCACAAAGGATATCGCTATTATGACCCCACTACCCGCAAGATTATTCTCTCCCGCCATGTTGTTTTTCATGAGACCACTTTTCCCTTTGCGAGTATACCACCGCGGACGTCTACTGCTGCACTTGATTTCTTGCAGGATTTCTCTGCCACGCAGCCTCCAGTCATGCTGGTTCCTGTGGTGCGGTTGCCCCATGTCCCTGTACGTCCTCCGGCAAGTGCGCCAAGCGTGCCATGTCTTGACACCCGGCGCAACTTCCTTGACTCGGCCTCTCTTGACTTCTCTGGTGGTCTACTCGATAGGATAGCCTCCCTCGGTCCTTCAAACGCATAGGCTGTCTCGCTGGGTTCGTTGGCTGGGGCGCAGGCCGTCCTCCCAGGCTCGCCAGTTGGGCCAGGCTCACCAACAGGTGCGCAGGATCCTTTAACAAGCGTGCCCTGACTGCAGTTGCGTCTTCTCATGTGCCTCGACCGACTTCCAGCACGCACCAGATGATCACCTGTATGAAGGCAGATCACCAAACCCATCACCAGATGAATTTATTCATTGCCGCCACTCCTAATTCTTCAATTCCCAAGACATACAAATCTGCTACAAGATCCCAACCGGTCGGTCGCCATGCAAGATGAATATGCAGCTCTCATGCAAAATCATACCTGGTCTTTGGTTCCTCGACCACCTGGCGCAAATGTGATTTCTGGTAAATGGGTCTACAAGCACAAGTTTCATGCTGACAGACGTCTGGCTCGCTATAAAGCCCGCTGGGTCGTTCGTGGCTATTCTCAACAAGCCGGTATTGATTTTGATGAGACATTCAGCCCTATGGTGAAGCATGCTACTATTCGGACTATTCTTAGTCTTGTTGTTTCCCGCTCTTGGTCCGCTCACAATTGTATGTCAAGAATGCCTTTCTCCATGGGAATCTCATCGAGACAGCTTTGTCGTGAACAACCTTCATGCTTTGTTGATCCTTCCCGCCCGTCTCATGTTTGTCATTTGCAGCATTCTCTACGGCCTCAAGCAAGCACCCCGTGCCTGGTACCAGCGGTTTGTTCAATACGTGGGAACTATCGGCTTTACTACTTCCCGCTCTGATACCTCCCTTTTTGTCTATCACCGTGGTGCTACTACTGCGTACCTCCTCCTATACGTTGATGATATTATCCTCACCGCCTCCTCAACAGGTTTTCTTCAGGACATCACCGCGTCTCTTAGTCGTGAGTTTTCCATGACTGACCTCGGTGATCTTCATTTTTTTCTCGGCATTTCACTCACTCGCACTTCACAGGGGATGTTTCTGTCTCAGCAAAAGTATGCCCGTGAGCTTCTCCATTGTGCCTTAATGGCTGATTGCAAGCCATGTATTACTCCTGCTGACACCGTGCTGTTGTCACCACCGAGGGTGCTCCAGCTTGCTAATCCATCCGAAGTTTCGAGTCTCGCCGTGCTTTGCAATACCTTACTCACACGGCCTCGATATTGCTTATGTTGTCCAAAGAAATTTGTCTCTACATGCATGATCCTAGAGAACCTCATTTTCAGTACCTCAAGCATGTTCTTCGGTATGTCCAAGGTACTCAAGCTTATGGCCTCCAATTGCATTCTACTCCCTCGTCATCCCTGACAGCTTATTCCGATGCGGATTGGGCTAGTTGCCCGGATAGTCGGCGCTCTACCTCGGGGTTTTGTGTCTTCCTCGGTGACAATTTGATCTCATGATCCTCCAAGCGCCAGGCTACTGTCTCCCGCTCCAGTGTAGAGGCTGAATATCGTGCCGTTGCCCACGTCGTGGTTGAATGTTGTTGGCTACGTCAGCTTCTGCAAGAACTTTACTCTCCTCTCTCCTCCGCCACCGTTGTCTATTATGCATAAAATGTTAGCGCTGTCTACATGTCATCTAATCCGGTTCAACACAAGCGCACTAAGCATATTGAGATTGACATTCATTTTGTTTGGGAGAAGGTCACTCTCGGCGAGATCCGATTTCTTCACGTGCCGTCATTGCATCGCTTGTCGATATTATGACCAAGGGTCTCCCTTCCCTCTCGTTAATCGATTTCCGTTCGATCTTCATGTTCGCATGCCGCACCACACGATCATGGGGGGGGGGTGGAAACCACACTAATTCCTCGCTAATTGTTCTTCTTACCATACATAGACTTACCATGTACAGAGCGCCATACTTAGTAATTGCCTTGTATAGCATCAAGTTTTGTACGTGGCTTATTGCCATGCATGTAATTTCCTTTATATCAATGGAATTCTCAATGCCTCGAATGCGTGGTGATTCCTCACATTTCTTCAACACAACACTTTTAGCATTCCATGCCAATTATTTCTAATTTAAAGCTGAAATCTTATTAGCTCAACGTTAGCGTAAAGCATTACCTTCAATTGATAACACTAATTTCGTGAACAAAAGATTAAAAACAAAGAGAACATGAGATTAATCGATAGAACAATATCATCCATAAATGGGAAGAAAAAGGAGTAATTAGTCTAGAATAAATCCGTAACTCATCCAATAAATCACTGAGAAGAGTAACCTTCGTTATCTCTTCTCATAGCATTGAATCAATGGTTGCGAAGAGGGCACCTTGTCAGTTTGGCACTCAACACAACCAACAAGCTGCATAAATTCGTCGACATGTATCTGACAGGGGGACATAGATAGGGAAACTAAAATAATGTATAATCTATGTTGTGGAAATTGGGTTTTGCCCACATTTCTGTAAAAGAAAAGGAAATTAGAGGGTTTATAGGGCCAACTGGGCCGGCAAGGCCCATTGGACCGGGCCAACCAAGTCAGCCTAGCTGGGAGAGCTATAGGTAGTTAGGCATTGAAGCAGTGCCCTAGCTCCTCAATCGCGTGAGACAGGGAAAGAGGGCAGGAGTCGGTGGCAGCGATCACGTCGTACGCATGGATCTCGCACATACCATCGAGTCAACTGAGTCCTTAAGTGGTCATTACTCTCTCTCCACCTCCTCCCGTGCTATATTTACCCAAGTACATGTTCCTTCTGATAAGATAGAGAAGAACAATATGATTTTTTTTCCTTTTCTTGATCTCAAATCCACCTTCGGCTCTTCTTCGGTGGTACTCCAGTGAGGTCTTCGGCTACCCAATTCCCTTGTGAGGTCCTCAACTCCTGCTTTGCCATGCTTTGCGTCTCAGATGATGGTGATGGTTGCCAACGGCTCGAGGTACATCATGGATGGTAAGGTGTCTCCAGTTCTCCTAGTTGCCAAATCTTTGTGTCAACCGTGCTTGCTTAGCGTGATTGAATTGGCCTTTTGGTGGTTATGGTACTCGGTACTGTGTTGCCTCTTCTGGGTGTCAAGCTGTTTGTGGCTTGCTATTCTTGGTAGACGGTGATTTTTTCCTTGCCACAAAGTTGTGTTTGTGGATCTGTGCGGCTTTGGACGCATTTAAGGACTACTCAGTGAATTGCCTCACTTGGTGGTTAGCGGCATTGTATCTCTAAAAGCTTTGCAGGTGGCTTGTGGCAGTACAATGGCAATATTATTTTATGGGATATCTTCTTTGATGAGCCTTGTGTGTTTCATTGACTTTGTGTTAGTGCTCTATGAGTATTCTTGTTCCCTGTTGTTTATTTGCATTGTGCAAGTTGCTGGACAGAACACTGTCTTGGGACCTTGTATGCTACGGTGGCTATTTGCTCAGTGAGGATTTGACTTTGGGAGACTATTTGACAATCTAGTAGTTCACTATTTTAGAAAATTGAGATTAATTCATTTGAACTGATTACTTGTCTTGTTAATTTATTTGTTCAGTATAATATATTTGGCTTGTTTTGCATTTAGTCCAGTGTAGCTATATATATCTATTAATTAACCTTATCAATGCTACTATTATCACTACTACAGGATTGTACATCAGAATTGGTTCACTTTTGTCATTACAGTCGGTTCTAGTGGCGATACAAAGTCTTTAGATAATGATGAGGAGGCACTACCACAGTCAGTTTTTGCCCAATTGTGATAGAACCTCATCATAATCGGTTCTTTTCATAAACCCATTGTGATGATATGGTCATCAAAATCGGTTATTATGAGGAACCGATTGTGATGATATTGTCATCAGAATCAGTTCCATGTAAGAACCGATTGTCATGATCCCTCATCAGAATCGGTTCCTATGTGAAAGGACGGATATGTCGCCTAGAGGGGGGTGAATAGGCGTAATTAAAATTTGCAATTAAATAAAATCACCCGAAGGCCAGAATCCGGAGTGTCCGGACTTAATGTCCGGATAGTCCGGAGTTAATGTCCGGATAGTCCGGATTAAATGTCCGGAGTGTCCGGACAAGTGACTTCGGATTTAGAATTTTAAATCCTTGCAAATTTTCAACAAACCAGCTGAATACAAAGGTTCTAAATCAACTCAGGTACCTTAGTAAAATATGGATCTAGAACCAAACACAAAGAGTAAGTAGATCGGGGCTTCTAAAATCCAATAACTACCCCAAACCCTAGCTCAAGCTAATGAAGAACACAAGGCAATGATTTTTACCGAAGTTCGGATTCTAGAAGGGAATCCTACGTCTCCGTTGAGGAGGCACAAAGCCCGGGTCCCTCTTGACCTCTTTCCTCCCGGTGTTGCACGGCACTCCGGCCGTTCTTCACTTCTTGCCTCTTTCCTTTCGGAGGCGAGGCTCAGATTCACAAACGACCGGGGCTCTCCACACGAAGTCTTGGAGGCTCCCGGTGACTCCTTGCCGTCTAGGAGCCCTTCAAACTCCAAGAGTAACAAATACGCCGCTAAATCAACTTGGAGGATGAACTTGTGCTCAAGAATCAACAAAGCAAGCTCTAAGCACTTAAATCCCCTCTTTTCTCCCAAAAGATTCAAACCAAATCAAAGCTTCCAGTGGAGAAAAGAGGCTAGGGCTCAAGAGAGTGAGAGAGTGAGCTTGGGAAATGAATGTCTGAATGAATGAGAGTTGTAACTTTAGTTTTGGAGTGAGGGCTTAAATAGCCCCCAAAAATCCAACTGCTATAGATGCTTTCACAAGACATCCGGACTGTCTCGGACTTTATCTTCTGATACTCTGACAATTTCCCGGAGTGTCCGGACTAAATGTCCGGATACTCGGACTTACCAGAGGAAAACCAACCGAGGACCCTAGCTCGAGTATCCGGATTTAATCCCTGATACTCGGACATTTTCCTGAGTGTCCGGATTAAATGTCCGGATACTCGGACCGACCCTCGGCCAGAGTATCCTTTTAAAGGAAATGCATGATTTTGAAATTTTTGAGATGCAATTTTCATCCTATGAGCACAAGCATATCCTAGAAGCGATTTTCCGTCAGATCCCCTTAATAGTACGGCTATCCTTAGACTCAATAAAATAAAAGATTTACAATCAAGTCTTGATGCCGCTTTTCAAATTAAAAGTGGTGGGGATCTCCAATCGCCTTTCCAACGATGATATCCTCTTGATCGCTGCATAGAATCTCACTTGCACCGTTAGCATACTTAATTGTGTTGCCATAAATCACCAAAACACTTTGAGGGGCCTAGATGCACTTTCAATCTCCCCTTTTTTGGTGACTTGATGACAACACAATTGAATTTGGATAAAAGAATTGAAATGATATAGCATTTGGAAAACCAAATGCTTGGAGGGTGGAGCTCCCCCTAAATACGTGCATTAGAGAAATATGAGTAGAGATAGAAATGCACATATTTAAGATCAAAAGGTACAAGAGCTCCCCCTAAATTATTGCGTACGATAGAATATGACAAGATAATCAATAAGTAGATATGACATGATATCACACAAATGCATAACGGAAAGGAAATTGATATTAAGCAAACAAATAGTTCGACATCAACAACCAAACATCCATCCACAAGCACAAGCACTAATAAAAGTTTTAGCGAGAGACGATAAATAACCAAAGCAATAACCAAAGCACAATCCCGCACGGCAAAGCAAATAGACTCCAAATAAACTCTAGCTCTCTCCCCCTTTGGCATCAAGACACCAAAAAAGGAAGAGTCTACCGCAAGGAACTACTC
The DNA here is from genome assembly GCA_036346375.1 of Guadua angustifolia. NCBI lineage: Eukaryota > Viridiplantae > Streptophyta > Magnoliopsida > Poales > Poaceae > Guadua > Guadua angustifolia. Next base: position 13,075,671 of record CM070514.1, read on the forward strand.
GTCGTCGCCGGAAGGCTCGTAGTCTTCCTCCTCGCTATCGTCGCCACTGCCACTGCCGCTGGCCTGAGGTGCAGAACGAGGAAGATCGAAGAGCTGCCGAGTAGCGGAATCCACTGCAGATACATGAGTTGACTCCTCAGACTCGCTACTGGCTGGAAGATCCTCACCCTGCTGGCGGCGGTAGGTGCGGAACTCTCGGCGGTGCTCACGAAGCTCACGACGGGTCTCCTTTACTTGCTCAGACACATCTTGACATAAACAGAATAGGCACTTGAGCATTCTCTTGATGGTGTCGCGGCTAGTGCGAGGAGAACCTTCTCCGTGGGAGAAATCGAGCCGAGGAGCTGGAGGAGGCGCTCATGAAGCCGAGTCAAGAAGGAGCCGACGGAGCAAAAGACCGAGTGATCGAGGATTTACCTCGACGCTTGTCCACAGGAGCAGCAGGAGCTGACTGAGGACGGACCTTGTAAGGCACATGCTCCACATCCTTCACGAAGTCAAGCCCCGTGACATGCTCAATCACAGCCATGATGAAAGGCGCATATCCACAGCTGCTGGAGTTGCTCATTGAGTTGTAGCGGATGGACTCCCAGATGAAATCAACCACGCCAAACCCATGAGTGCGCTCAACCAAGTGAAATAGCAAATTTCACATAAGAACCGATGGTCGACGATCTCCTCCTTGGGCCAAAGAGTGACCAAGCAATCGAAGAAGAACACCGCATCGCATCGCACTTGATAGTGCCCATCACGACATGCTGAGATGAATCATATAAATCTCCAAGCTGCTTAGGAGCCATGACCTTCTTATCATGTAGCTTGGCATCCCCATCAGCAGATCGCAAATGCAATACTCTAGCAAATGTTCTCTTGGTCACCACATACCAGAGTTTGTCTGTCATCCACCAAATGGCATCTTGCTTCTTATCAAAGTAAAGAGTGGCATAAAATTGCATGATTACCTCATCATTCCAGGAATGCATGAAACTCATGAGGTCCTTCACTTTATGCCGCTCACAAATCTCGATAACTTCGTCGAAGACGGATTCGAGCCTCGTATATATATAGCCAATCAATCCTCTTCATCTTCATTATCGACGCCCATTGGTAGAAGAACTGCTCTCATAAAAGTCGAGTGAAACCTGCTCCTGCAACCGCTTGTCCACATAATCGATCTTGATGAAACTCAAGCGGATCCTTGTTCCTCTCAAGCAACAATCGCTTTGCCCTTCCCGAGCCAACCCGATAGTCAACCACACGCAGGGCATCATCCGCCCGATATCTCCACTCGTGGTGAAGCTTCGAGTGGACCAATCGCCACTCTTGACTCTTGAAATCGCTTTTTTCGTTCCGTCGCCTAGCATGCTCATCTCATGGATGCTCTTCGGCAGAACTTCCGGGATTACTCTGGAGGGAGCAGGAGACGGAGCAATGGGAGGATCGGTGAGGAGGTTTGCACGGCCTTGAGGAATCTTCTTCACACCCTGCCTTCTCTTCTTTGGAGCGCCGGTGGGAGAGGGAGGAGGCGACTCAATTGGGCGCTTGCCGGCACCAGAACCTCCTTGAGAAGAAGACATCTAAGAGGGAACAACGATAGGAGTGAAAAAGAGTTGCACGAAAGTAGATTTCACAATTTAAAATTTTGGGCCGAGAGGTACAGCCCAGATACTCCGGACATTTTGTCCGGACTGTCCGGACAATTTATCCGGATACTCCGGGTATTTAGTCCGGAGTGTCCGGGGATATGTCCGGATACTTCGGATAAAATATCCGGAGACTCCGAGTTTAACAGATTCAAACCCAAAATTCTAAATTGCAAACAATGTGGGATTTCTAAGAGCACATTCTAGGGATTTATTCAAGGAGGTGAATGTACTCTAACAGAGGAGCCCTAACCCTAGAAATTTCAATGGCCAAGAGAGGATTAGGGCAAGAGAAGTCATACCACAACGAAGAACCGCAAAAACGAAGAAACGGCGAGGGAGATCCTTCCCCAAGCCCTCCAAGGATGATCTGGAGATGGAGATGGAGGAGAAACACGCCGGAGATGGAGGAGAAACACGCCGGAGATGGAGGAGAACCGGAGGGCGGCGGCTAGGGCGAAATTTTTGAGGAGATGCGGTTGAAACAAATGTGAGGAGAGAGAGAAAAGGTGCCCCCGCACGGGCTTAAATAGCCTCAGCCCACTCAGTCCGGACACTCCGGACATTTTGTTCGGATACTCCGGACAATTTGTCCGGATACTCCGGACAATTAGTCCGGACTGTCCGGGCTGAAGGCTCGGGATCCAAAGGGGAATTTCAAGGAATTGAAAGGGATGATTGACTTGAAGAATTGAGAAAAGAAATCCTTAAGAACCCTTTGCACAATGTGACTAGCGAACATAAAATCAAATAATCCATAGTCACATGTCATTGGGCACGATCCGAAGATCAAATATTTCAACAAACACAAAAAGATTAGAGAAAAGAAACAAAAGGACTTTTCTAAAGGAATTTGCAAACATCAATCAAGGGCGTGCACTTATCAAGCCAAATTAAGCGAGAATCAAGAATATTTAGCCCACTCTCAATTCGCAAAATCTCTTCTCATCAAGTGGCTTGGTAAAGATATCGGCTAATTGGTCATTAGTGCTCACATGTTGAATATCGATATCGCCTTTAGTGGAATGATCTCTTAGGAAATGGTGGCGAATATCGATATGCTTAGTACGGGAGTGTTGGACGGGGTTGTTGGCAATTTTTATGGCGCTCTCATTGTCACACAAAAGTGGCACATGGTTATAGGTTAGGCCATAATCATTTAGGGTTTGTCTCATCCAAAGCAATTGCGCACAACAACTCCCTGCGGCTATATATTCGGCTTCGGCTGTGGATAGGGCTACTGAATTTTGCTTCTTAGAGGACCATGACACAAGGGATCTACCTAAGAATTGACAAGTCCCCGAAGTACTCTTCCTATCCACCTTACATCCGGCATAATCCGCATCGGAATAGCCGACTAACTCAAATGATGAACCTTTAGGATACCAAAGTCCGAAATAAGGGGTGTGCACTAAATACCTCAAGATTCTCTTTACGGCCACCATGTGGCACTCTTTTGGAGCGGCTTGAAAATGTGCACACATGCACACACTAAGCATGATATCGGGCCTAGATGCACAAAGATAAAGTAAGGAGCTGATCATCGAATGATATACCTTTTGGATGACCGGTTTACCTTCCTTGTCGAGGTCTAGATGCCCGTTAGCTTGCATCGGCGTCTTGATTGGCTTGGCGTTTTCCATGCCGAACTTCTTGAGCATGTCCTTGATGTACTTTGTTTGGCATATAAAAGTTCCTTCCTTTAATTGTTTGACTTGAAATCCGAGGAAGAACTTTAACTCGCCCATCATGGACATCTCGAATCTTTTAGTCATTATCCTGCTAAAATCCTTGCATAAATGTTCATTAGTAGATCCAAATATAATATCATCGACATATATTTGGCACACAAATAAATCATTATCAATGTGTTTAGTGAAGAGAGTAGGGTCGGCCTTTCCGACTACAAAACCTTGACCGAGGAGAAAATCACGAAGACACTCGAACCATGCTCTCGGCGCTTGCTTAAGCCCATAGAGAGCCTTGTGTAGGAAGTAGACGTGGTCCGGATGGTTCGGTCTTGAATCCGGTGGTTGCTCGACGTAGACCATTTCAGAAAGTGGTCCATTTAAGAAGGCGCTTTTCACGTCCATTTGATATAGCTTAAAATCATGGTGAGTAGCAAAGGCAAGTAATATTCTAATAGATTCAAGCCTAGCTACAGAGCGTATGTTTCATCGAATCCAAACCTTCGACTTGCGTGAAGCCTTGAGCAACCAACCGTGCTTTGTTTCTAGTCACTATTCCGTTTCGCCTTGCTTGTTCCGAAGACCCATTTGGTTCCAATCACGCTTTTGCTTGGGCCTTTCGACAAGCTTCCACACTTGGTTCCGTTCAAAATTGTTTAGCTCCTCTTGCATGGCCATCACCCAATCCGGATCTTGGAGTGCTTCTTCTACCTTAAGTGGTTCAAGAGAAGACACAAAGGAGTAAAATTCACAAAATTTGCAAGTCGAGATCTAGTGGATACTCCTTGTTAATGTCTCCGAGTATGTTGTCGAGGGTGATCGCGTTGTATGCTTTGATGAACTCTCGGATGAGGAGTCGTTGAGTTTATGCGTTGGATAGGGCCTCCGTCATCTTGTGAGATGTTGGAACCATCTTGAGCTTTAATGGATGAGGAGGATCAGCATTTTGAGCACAAATGTCCTAATGTCCGGTTTAAGTCCGACACTCGAGATTTGGTCCGAGACTCGGACATTATCCCTACACTCGGGTTGGGGTGCTCGGGATTGCATCTTGCTCCACCGGTTTTACCTCCCCAATAGCTAATTTCTTGATTGCTTCGCATGGAGGTTCTTCCCTATCAATTTCATCACAATTAACTTGTTCTACTTGAGAACCGTTAGTTTCATCAAATGTTACGTCACGCGAGATTTCAACTACACCAGTGGTGTTATTGAAAACCCGATATGCGTAAGCATTTGATCCATAGCCAAGTAAAATCCTTCATCAACTTTAGGAGCAAATTTAGAAGACTTAGCCTTTTTGTTGAGGATGTAGCATTTACTCCCAAAGACCCTAAGTAGGATACATTTGGCTTCTTCCCGTGAGGAGCTCGTCTGCCGTCTTCTTTAGCAACTTGTGAAGATATAATCGGTTGGAGCTGTGGCACGCGGTGTTGACGGCTTCCGCCCAAAATATGTCGAAACCTTGTACTGTCAAGCATCGTCGCGCCCATCTCGATGAGGGTTCGATTCTTCCTCTCGGCCACCCCATTCTGTTGAGGAGAATAGGGGCCGAGAACTCATGCTTGATGCCTTCTTCATCGAGATACTCCTCAACACGGTATTCTTGAATTGGTGCCGTTGTCATCTCAATTCTCTTGATCTTCACTTCGAACTCATTTTGAGCTCTTCTCATGAATTTCTTCAAGCTTCCTTGGACTTCGCTTTTGTCATGCAAGAAAAACACCCAAGTGAAGCGAGAAAAATCATCAACAATAACTAACCCGTACTTGTTTCCTCCGATGCTTATGTGGGCGATCGGGCCGAACAAGTCCATGTGTAGCATCTCCAACGGTCTTGAGGTGGTCATCACATTCTTTGCGGGATGAGAGGCTCCAACTTGTTTCCCGGCTTGACACGCGCTACACACCCTATCTTTCTCAAAGACAACATTCGTTAGTCCAAGGATGTGGTTGCCCTTAATGAGTTTGTGAAGATTCCTCATACCAACATGGGCAAGCCGGCGATGCCATAACCAACCCATGCTAGATTTAGCCATTAAGCACGTTTCAAGGTTAACTCTATCCGTAGAAAAATCTATAAGATAGAGATTACCCTTTAAGCGACCCTTAACAGCTATTGAACCATCAACCCTCTTAATGACATCCACACCCTTCTCACTAAACACACAATTATAGCCCGCTTCACATAATTGTGCAACGGACAATAAATTGTAGCTTAGAGATTCAACAAGTAAAACATTGTTTATATGGAAATCATTTGTAATTAGAATCTTACCTAAACCTACCACTTCACCTTTTTCGTTATCGTCAAAAATGATGCTTTCGCTATTTGTTCCATTGGCTTCCAAATGCTTGTGAACATTGCCCTTTCTCCTGTTATATGATCGTACATCCGCTATCCAAGATCCAACTTGTTCCACCGGAGATATAGGCCTACAAAATGAAATTTAGTTTTTGCTCTTTGGTACCCAAACTTGTTTAGGTCCGCGCACATTAGTGACAAGAGATTTGGGGACCCAAATAGATCGCACACTAGAAGCATTCTTGGGCTTACCCCCAATATGGTGAGCAACTACTCTACCGAGGCTAGTCCTCTTTAGCACATATGAAGCAAAGAAAGTGGATTGAGCCTTATATTTAGAGTTTGCTTCCCCTTACTTAAGTGAATGGGCTTGTTCAAAGGTGCAACCACAATGTGGTTTTTTGCCCTTAGGAGGACATAACCAAGCCCATGCTTCATGGGGTTACCTTTGCGCTACCGAGGAACTCCTCTAGTCCTTTGCTAGCCTTATAGGACTTTTGTAGTCCATCTTCGAGCATTCCCTTGAGCTTCTCATTTTCATTAGCACGAACTTGCAAAGTCTCAAGGTTAGTGGTACAAATATCAATATTGACATTATAGCACCTAGCGCATCCATTGCTTGTTGAAGGCAATGAAGAATTGGAGTTAATGGTTGAGATAACCGGAGGGCTATTCTTGAGATCAACAAGCTTCAACTCAAGAGCCTTGCAAGCATCCTTTGCCTTAGCAAGGTTCTCTTCGAGTGAAGCATTGGTGATCTCGAGACTAGTCAACTCGGATTTGATTAATTTTGAATTCTCAACCAACTTTTCATTTTTCTCTTTTTCAAAAGATAAGCTCCTCTCTAGCTCGCGATTCTTTTCCTTTTCGAGGATGAGCAAATCCTCTTGAGCCTCGAGAGTAGCTTCCTTTTGTTCTACTATTTCCTCCAATTTCTCAATGTCTTTTAAGAGCAAATTTAATTTATGAATGTCAAAGTTCTTCATAGACTTAAGCACGGTGTTAACGCTATCATTATCACTATCGCTATCGTGCTCATCTAGACATTCGTTAGCAATGGAGGAGTGGAGATTTTGATGATACCTTGTGCCCTTCGCCATAAGGCACATAGGGCGTTTGTCGCCATCGTCGCTCAAGTTGTCGAAGAGGCTCTTCGACGTTGTTGAGGTGGTAGGCACAGCGATGGCGACAGAGGCAATTCATCCTTCCTCGTCGACTCGGAGTCGGAATCGGAGTTGGAGTCGGTGTCGGAGTTCCACTCCTTTCCAATGTAAGCACGACCCTTGCTCTTGTACTTCTTGCTCTTCTCCTTGTCTTTGCCCCAGAACTTATCCTTTTTGTGAGACTTCTCGTCTTTGCCTTCCTTATGCGGACACTCGGCAATAAAATGGCGGTTTCGCGCAAGATTCGTAGCATCTTCTTGTGGAGTGTCTCCTTTTGATTTTCTTCCATAGTTCCTTGATTGACCTCCTTGCTTGAAATTTTTCTTCTTGAAGAATTTGTTGAATCTTCGCACAAATAGAGCCATATCTTCATTTGTCAATGGACCACTAGACTCTTCTTCTTCACTTGTGCTTTCTTGACTTGGCGCACAATTTTGACGACCTTTAGAGCGATGCCCTTCTTCTTCCTCGACTTGAGTTCTTCCACAACCTCGGCTTCCTTTACCATCATCTCATCCATCATGAGCCGCCAATGACGTCATGAGGTGTCAAAGTATCAAAGTTAGGCCGGTCTCGGATCAACTGTACAAGGTTGCGGTTGGTAGGAGTGATCACGCGAAGTATAATCTTCACCACTACCTTGTCAGACAAATCAGCGCACCCAAGACCTTTTGCTTGATTTACAAGCACCATTAGCCGGTCAAACATCTTGTTGTATGACTCTCCTTCTTCCAATGTGAACTGCTCACCACCAATAATGAGCTCTATCTTAGATTCACGAACACTTGAAATCCTTCATGACTCACTAGGAGTCTATCCCAAATAGCCTTTGCTTCCTCAAGTCCATCCACACGGTTGAACTGTAATCACTCAAAGCATTAAACAAGGCATTGACGGCCAAGTCATTGAAGTGTTGATCTTTATCTTCTTCGGGAGTAAGGTTCTCGGGATCTTTTGGCTTGAAACCTGTCTGCACAATCTTCCAAATAGATGGGTGAAGTGATCTCAAGTGCATCTTCATCTTATGTTTCCACGCGGCATAGTGAGTGCCATCGAAGTGAGGCGCTCGATCGGAAGGCACGGAAACATACGATGAAAAGCCGAGAGAATTGTAATTAAGCGGAATACCCATCCTAAGATCGTCCCCCGTACCCGAGGTGCGGGTTAGGTCTTCGACAGACTTCCCTGTTTGCGACATATTGATTCTCCAAGCGGTTAAGCCAAACTAAGGAGATTTGGCTCTGATACCAATTGAAAGGACGGATATGTCGCCTAGAGGGGGGGTGAATAGGCGTAATTAAAATTTGCAATTAAATAAAATCACCCGAAGGCCAGAATCCGGAGTGTCCGGACTTAATGTCCGGATAGTCCGGAGTTAATGTCCGGATAGTCCGGATTAAATGTCCGGAGTGTCCGGACAAGTGACTTCGGATTTAGAATTTTAAATCCTTGCAAATTTTCAACAAACCAGCTGAATACAAAGGTTCTAAATCAACTCAGGTACCTTAGTAAAATATGGATCTAGAACCAAACACAAAGAGTAAGTAGATCGGGGCTTCTAAAATCCAATAACTACCCCAAACCCTAGCTCAAGCTAATGAAGAACACAAGGCAATGATTTTTACCGGTTCGGATTCTTGAAGGAATCCTCGCCTCAGCTGAGGAGGCACAAAGCCCGGTCCCTCTTGACCTCTTTCCTCCGGTGTTGCACTGAAGCACTCACCGTTCTTCACTTCTTGCCTCTTTCCTTTCGGAGGCAAGGCTCGCCTTCAAAGCGATCGGGCTCTCCACACGAAGTCTTGGAGGCTCCGGTGACTCCTGCCGCCTAGGAGCCCTTCAAACTCCAAGAGTAACAAATACGCCGCTAAATCAACTTGGAGGATGAACTTGTGCTCAAGAATCAACAAAGCAAGCTCTAAGCACTTAAATCCCCTCTTTTCTCCCAAAAGATTCAAACCAAATCAAAGCTTCCAGTGGAGAAAAGAGGCTAGGGCTCAAGAGAGTGAGAGAGTGAGCTTGGGAAATGAATGCTGCAATGAATGAGAGTTGTAACGGTTAGTTTTGGAGTGAGGGCTTAAATAGCCCCCCAAAAATCCAACCGTTACAGATGCTCTGCGCACAGTCCGGACTGTCCGAACTTTATCTTCGGATACTCCGGACAATTTCCCCGGAGTGTCCGGACTAAATGTCCGGATACTCCGGACTTACCAGAGGAAAACCAACCGAGGACCCTAGCTCGGAGTATCCGGATTTAATCCCCGGATACTCCGGACATTTTCCCCGGAGTGTCCGGACTAAATGTCCGGATATCTGACCGACCCCTCGCCAGAGTATCCTTTTAAAGGAAATGCATGATTTTGAAATTCTTTTGAGATGCAATTTTCATCCTATGAGCACAAGCATATCCTAGAAGCGATTTTCCGTCGTATCCCCCTTAATAGTACGGCTATCCTTAGACTCAATAAAATAAAAGATTTACAACTGAAGTCTTGATGCCGCCTTTTCAAATTAAAAAGTGGTGGGGATCTCCAATCGCCTTTCCAACGATGATATCCTCTTGATCGCTGCATAGAATCTCACTTGCACCGTTAGCATACTTAATTGTGTTGCCATAAATCACCAAAACACTTTGAGGGGCCTAGATGCACTTTCACTATGTGGAACCGGAATCGGTTCCACATAGGAACCGATTCTGATGTGGGATCATGTTAATCAATTCTTACATGAACCGATTCCGATGATAGGGCCATGTAATCGGTTCCATGTAAGAACTGATTCCGATGATATGGTCATCGAATCGTTCCTTGTAAGAATCGATTACGATTACGGGATCATCAAAATTGGTTCCATGTAAGAACCGATTCGGATGATAGAGGATCATCAGAATCGGTTCCACATAAAACCGATTGTGATGACCCTATAGGGTGTGCCTTTTTCATCATATTCTCCAAAATAGCACATATATATGTATCACATTCAGCGATGCAGAACACGGAATGCATATATCACATTCACAGAACACAAACATTTTAATTACAATACATATCACATTCGGTGACAATATACAAACATAAGCATACTTAATAATTAGTACAACATAAGCATGCTTAACAATCAGTAACAATATACAACATAAGCTTGCTTAACAATCAGTACTAATTAATATTGTTTACATATGAACTAGTATGATGATTCAGGATATCTAAACCTGCCGTCCTCCGATATAACTTCTAACCAGTACTACTGGCATAAGTGATCTCGTATGGCGTTCAGTGCTTTGTTGTCTAAGCTCTCCTGGGGGATATTGAGCTACTACAAAACAGAATGTAGTGCAGTAATTTAAGTTTTAAAATTTGTATGTAAAATGCTAAGTGTATTATTATGCATGTACATATACCTTAGGGGAAAAATGTGAGCTATCAATTAGGATTGCCATGTGGTGCATGACGTAGAAGCATACGTGTCATCAACGCCTGTTGATGACACTATGAAGAGAGAAAGAATTTAACACATGAAGATTATATGTTAGAAAAAATTAATCGTATATATGGTAGGCACTTGTACCCTGAAGCGCTTATACTCCAGCGTCTTACCTTTTTCAGCAACGTGTTTCCCTCCTCCATCGATGTAGGTCGGGAAACCCCTACATACATTGGAAAGATGCCATTGAGTCAAAAAATGAATGTAGTTAAATTCAGAACGTGTTAGGTTACAGTAATGTACTTACTACTCCAAAGGATGTTTGATCGCGTAGGCCATTGGTGTCTTCTCGATTGAGTTTACATGTAGACCACGTTTTCACTCGGAACGAGGACGAGTAGAACCCAATGGTTGCTTATTACATGGCATGCAGTGCAAGGAAATAAGTTCGCATACGGTGTAAGTGCGTACAAATAATTAAAGGGTAAAGTACTACTTACTCCTCGTGGTACGGGAATAGAATGAAGTCCTTCTTCGACTCAGCATTCAAAGCCCGCTTGATGTAGCCGACAAGGAAGTCCGGGTGAAGCCATGCCATGGTCGCAGACACCAGCTCGGGGTCAACGAACCAAGCTAGGTGTTGATGCGTCACAGCTCGCTGCCTCATTGCCCTGCAACTCGTCTTGAATGTTAGAAAGCATAATGCAAAATCCTATGAAATTCATCAGGTGTATGGTACGTTACTCACAACATCCAAGATCGTAAAATAGAAATATCGACGGCCATTAGTTGGTACACACGGAATATATCCTCAAAACTGACTGGGAATGTCCCATCCTCATCGTGGTGGAAATGTCCCTTTCTATACCTCACAGTGAAGTCGACTCGACTCTCATCCTCTTTGACCTTATCAATGTACCATCCATGGAGCAAGCGACTAAGGCCCTGTTTGGGAGAGCTCCAGATCCCAGCTCCAGCTCAGAGCTGAAACTTATAGACTAAAACAAAGTGAATTAAGTTTATAATTTTAGTCTAAAATGTAAACAAGATGATCTACCTAAACACTCTTAATGTACCCACAGCTCCAACTTCACAAATTTCTGGAGCTAGAAATACCCTGCTCCACCAACTCCACAGATTTTGGTGGAGCTGGAGCTGTCCCAAACACCCCCTAAATTTGCCTAGAGCATTCAATAGGTTCGATGCAATCAAGGGTTTTTCATGTACGTAGGCCTTGAAATCATCAGAGGTCTTCTTATTGTCTGCTGACTTTCCTTCCTGTGCAGAAGAAGTCTGCGAGGTCGGGGCAAGGGACTTTGCATGTGTTGGAGAGGGCGTTGTGGCCTCTGTTAGCTTTGCCTTCTTCGAATGAGTCACCAAGGCCTTCTGCGGTTCAGTGGTTGTCGTGCTAGTCCTTTTACGTGTGAGCTCTGCACTCTGCATAGGAGTAGAAGCAGGCGCAGGTACGGTAGGAACCTACGAAGCACACACAGATGTAACTTGTTGAAGTACTACATGAATAGTAGAGAAAATGGGGTGGATTTTTACCTTGACCAATCGACACCGTCGTGGGCCACTTGATGAATGACATGCGCTTTGCTCGAGAATGGTGATATCTTTGTTGGAGGGGGCATTGCGGCACATGTGATCTGAAGTTTTCGTGGGCGTAGTCCACCGCACCCTCATGTAGCCCGTCCCCAAGGGTGACCATGCACAATGTCAATCTCCTTGCATGGAAATGCAACCCGCTGCAGACCTCCATGGGAAATCATCCTCCGTCGGTGAGTGGCACTTAGCGGTAGCTTGCAAGAAGTCGGAACTTGAGGAAAAATATTGTGGGAGTTACACTCGTAGCTTTAAGTCAAGATAATTTAATTATTACCTTTACGAGGGGACCAAGTTATTATTTTAGAATCTGTAGCTAATGGGTGGGTTCAGGCTTCTCTATAGGAGGCGAGGGCATTTAGCTCTAACTCTGAGAGATCATTGCCATCATCTTAGCCCTTAGGCGCTCCTCACGTGCCATCATATCCCCGCTTATCTCATTCTCACATGCCACCATCTCCCCCCTTATCTCCTCCTTGATCTGCTCCTCACCGCTCCTGGCGTGTCCTTGAGGCGCCCGCGACGTGTCTCCCATGTCTTGATCTCTTTTCAAAGATCATCTTGGAAGTAGGACTTCTTCGTGTGCCCCGCCCTTGTGGCAAGCACCTGGCCCTTATGGTCGGGCTTTCCGATCGCAGGCGATAGGATGTCATTCGACCCTTGGCTCTGAAAGGTCCCCTACACTTTTCACTAGCTTACCTCCTCTTGCAATAAGCGAGTATGAATTAGATCTGAAATACAAGTTGGGTCTACTATAATGCACTAAGTTAGATGTCTTACGATGATGGAGATGACGTGCGCGGTAGCGGGGTTTGCATGTACAAGCTGCCTATCAGCGGTTTTCTTTGTCCTCGCTAATACCCAGCCGCGTGCCCGCTCCTCACATATGTGGGAGTAAGGCATCGCCGTCCCAGAGTTCGCGCACTCCTCGGCTAGTCGCACCCACTCTGCCTTTTTCCCCTTATAGCCGCCTGTATCGAGGTGGTGCGGGTGCGTGTTATGCCTCTAGATAGCGGTGTTCCTCTTTCTCAGCTGCTCTCCCTCGGGCATGCCCTTCATCCTCGTGAACTCCTCCTAAACATCAAGAGTCACGAACGGATATCTCTCGATGGCCTTTTAGCATGTACTAACTGTGCATGAGGACCCTGAAGTGCCTCAAGGCCACACCCATCCTCTTCATGGCGTACCGCCTCGTGTTGCGTTCATCTTCCTCCTCTATAATTCATTTGCCCTTAACCTCGTCCCATAGCCAACTCTTCTGCTTGGCGCTGACTTCCTTTCTCCAATCCTTAACCGTTATGAGCACTCTCTCTCTCACGAATTGGCCAAGGAATGACCGATATCACCCCTTGTCCTTGGGAGGACCTGTGTAGACCCCCATGGCATTGAAGTGGAGAACCTGTGGCGTTCTCCCTGTGGCCCCTTTTTTCGGTCCTCGGGCCTTCCTCACCTTACTCGGAGCCTCAATATTTGGAACTTGGCTCGGCTCAACACTTGGAACTTGACTCGGCCTCTCAGGAGCACCTTGAACTCTGTCTGGCAATTAGCCGATGTTCTCTAATTGCGACATTTTGAGTTTTTTATTTAACATGGTCATATATTTGATATGAGAGAAAGTAATTCGTAGCTATTATGTGAACTTGACAATAAATTATGTGAAGCAACAATTGAATGGATAATTCATAGCATGTAATTATTATAGCATATTGCAATAAAGTATGAGATGAACGAATGATCTTTATGAAAAGTATATCTATTGACCAACTAAATACATACCAACGATAACTCCTAATCTCTAAATAGGTTAGGTTCTAATCCCATTCGAGGATATGTGGTTCGGGTAAGTTCCTAAGCTGTTGTACAACTCCAGAGAAAATTTCGGCAGCATCTCTCCATTGTTCTCTAGATACACATCTCAACAACAAGTCAAGAGAGATGTGTATCGGGAGAACACCAGGGATACGCTACCGAAATCTACTCTAGAGTTGTACAACAACTCAAGAACTTGCCCGAACCACATGTCCCTCGAACTGTCCAAAAACGTGGACAATTCGAGACTGGTTGCTGATAAATATGCCATTTCGATCGACATGTTTATAAACAAGCATCTCGAACAAGGGACATAAGTTATGCAACCTGAACTCTAACATCATGCTGAGTTAAAAAATAAAGGTAACTCTCGATGTGAAATGTTGAATAAAATGTCTACTAAAACAATTTGATGAATAATCATTGTATGAATATATATTTGCTCTCGATTAGGGCTCGTTCAAGATATTAAATCTTCAACCTCAATCACGAATGAGCTAAACAATTAATTTAATGAATAAGGCCTTGAACCCTTACCACCTTAACATGCGCAATAAAGAATTGACAAACATTCACTTTGTTATTTTGTCTTGATCAAATCCAGTCAAGTAAAGGTGTCAACGAACCAAGAGTTAATGTTATGATCAACAACGAGAAGATAGTATCCACCAAATCAATTAAAACAAGAAGTCCAAGAGCTAGCTAATACTATAACCGAACTAGGAACTATACAGATCAAGAGTAAACCTGTCTACCAAGATGTTAATAATGACTCAATAATTTCTAGCCAAAATCAGATTACTAGTAGCTTTACATGCAAGTCTACCGGTTCAAGACCTATTTCGCAAGATTAATTGTCTTAATCATCAAGATACCAATTATCATCATTGAGCAAGTTCCACAAGTAACAGAGGATAGATAGAGAGCAATCGCAATATATGTATACTCACAAAAGAACAACACTCTGAAATGATCGGATTAAGAACATCTGATTAAAGGAGCAATAGACATGTTAGATTTGTGTTCATCACCTTGTTGTTTTACTTTTACTGCTGCAACTTCGTAAGGAGCAAAGCGTGGTCGATAAAGTTGGTACTTAGGATTAGATAGAGAGCAATCGCAATATATATATACTCACAAAAGAACAACACTACGAAATGATCGATTAAGACATGCATGATTAAAGGAGCAATAGACATGTTAGATTTGTGTTCATCACCTTGTTGTTTTACTTTTACCCGCTGCAACTTCGTAGGAGCAAAGCGTGGTAAGTAAAGTTGGTACTTAGGATACTAACTCAACAACAGATCGAAAGAGATGTACGGGACTGCTATAGCGTAATCATCCGTCTCCCTCTTGAGTTTTGTGTCATGAAGGGGGCATGTTGATTGAGTCTTCATCGAGAATATTGCAAGTCATTGCGTGAGTGGTGTTGGTGGGTTGGCCCACCGTAAGTGAGTTGAGGATGAGGGTATAAAACGGAGAGCGTATGCGTCGTTGTCTTGGTCTCCAAGAAATTCGATGTATCTTTCCCTTTTCTCTCTTCGTTCTTCAAAACTACGCTTCATCTTTGGAAAGTTTATGACAATTGGTATCAGAGCTCGGTCTGATCATTCCGATTGAGTTGTAAATCTTCCAGGTGCGGGTTGGAATTTTTGGGATTCAATCATAAATCCTGAGAAATCCGCGAAAACCTCGGTTACCGCATCTGGTGAACTCAATTGGATTGATCTGAAGAAGCGATCTGGCGCCAAAGAAGAGACAAACTCTGTTTGAAGGGAAGATCACGGAGTCCCTGACAACAATGGAGACCCAACTCGAAGGTATGAGTTCGCTGCTGAAGCAGATCCTGGACGACATGCAAGGTATGAAGTCCGAAATCAGTGAAGTCCGTTCGACGGTGGATGGAGTCTTGGGGCGGGTGGTGAGTCTGGAGATGAGACCAGAGGTTCCTACACCTCACATGATGCCATCTTCTTCATCTCCGATGGGGCAGCAGCAGCGATTCGCCCCGCTGGGCGAGGAGAACTTGCATACTCATGGTCGCGGTGTTCCTGATCAACTGCGTGGGCACGGGAAGGGGATTCTCGGGTCCCCAACACTACCGCCTAATGGGAGCATGAATGAAGTATCCACTGCCCTTCAAGTGTTCGACGCAATGGCTAGTGAAGGAAGAGTCCAGCATCAAGGTTTGCATTCTCTCCCACGTCAAAACCTGCCCAAACTGGAGTTTCCCAAATTTGACGGGGAGAATCCTCGATTGTGGAAGGATCGTTGCGAAACCTATTTTGAAGTTTTTGCTATTCCTCTGTGGTTGCGGACCAGATTTGCGGCATTGTATTTCACTGGCAATGCCGCTCTCTGGTTGCAAAATGTGGAGTCCAAAGGCCGATTTGAAAATTGGGAGGAAATGTGTGCTGCTGTGGAAAGACGTTTTGAACGGAATATATATAAACGTCAAATGAGTCAGATCATCCATCTTAAACAGACAGCCTCAGTAAGGGAATATGTGGAGAGGTTTGAAGAGTTGCAACACCACATTTTGTTGTACAACCCAACCCAGGACAACGTCTTCTTTGTTACCCATTTCTTGGGCGGGTTGAAGGAGGAGATTCGATCTGCAATAGTGTTGCATAACCCGGAGGATCTGGATACAGCGGCTTCTCTTGCTCTATTACAGGAGGAGGAAATGGAGTGGAGCCGTAAGAGGTTTGGACTCAAGAGTGAAAACAGAGAATTCCTGAAGAATAGCAATAAAGTGTTGGAGCGAGCTAAATTTCAAATTAAGCCAGAGGACAACAAGAAGGTTGATGAGGTCAGGAAAACCAATACAGTGCAATGGAATGAGAAACTTGAAGCATTAAGGGCTTACCGCCGAGCTAATGGCCTCTGTTTCATATGTGGTGAAAAGTGGGGAAGGAACCATAAGTGCCCGGAGAAGGTTCCGGTGCATATAATCGAGGAGCTACTAGAGGTACTGCAAATTCAGGCCGAGACCAAACTTGAAGGTGGAGACACCGGAGAGCTGCAAGAAGAAGAAGAATTGATGGTTGTCTCTCAACAAAACAGTAAGCTGAGCAATGGGCGAAAAACTATTCGTTTACAAGGTCTGATAGGAAAACAAGAAGTCTTGATATTAGTTGATTCTGGAAGTACATACTCTTTCATAAGTGAACACATGGTGCAGAAATTGCAGTGTTCTACTGTAGAAATTCAAGCTTCTCGAATGATCATCGCAGATGGGGGTTCGATGATTTGTAACAGAATGGTGTCTGGGTTGGAATGGTGGATACAGGGGTACTCCTTTCGCTATGATGTTCGCGTATTGTCACTTGGATGTTATGACATGATCTTGGGAGCCGATTGGCTGGAGGATCATTCTCCCATGTGGATGCATTGGGGCAAGAAAAGGATGAAATTCACACATAGTGGTCGACGAGTAACCTTACAAGGAGTGCAAGATGTCCTGCAGCACTGTCAGCCACTTAGTGCAAACAAGTTGAAAGGATTACTTAAAAGAGGGGCACTGACTCATTTAGTCCAGCTGAATATGATACAAGCACCTCCTCCGTTATATACTGACATGTTTGGCATGACACATGAAGCACAGGAGATACCCACATCAATTCAGACAGTGCTCTCCAAGTTTGCCAATCTCTTCCAGGAACCCAAGAAGCTGCCCCCTCGACGTAGCTTTGACCATTCCATTCCTCTCATAGAAGGGGCTCAGCCAGTCAATGTACGGCCGTATCGTTACTCCCCGCAAAGCAAAGATGAAATTGAAACACAAGTGGGCGAAATGTTGCGTACAGGAGTCATACAGCGAAGCACTAGCCCGTTTGCTTCGCCGGTGCTTTTGGTGAAGAAGAAGGACGGTACATGGAGATTTTGTGTAGATTACCATCAGTTGAATGCCATAACAGTGAAGAATAAGCATCCCTTACCCATAATTGATGAGCTCCTGGATGAATTGTCAGGTGCACAGTGGTTCTCGAAGTTAGACTTGTGCTCCGGCTATCATCAGATTCGAATGGCTGCAGGGGAGGAGTACAAAACAGCTTTTCGCACTCATCAAGGCTTATATGAGTTCTCCGTTATGCCGTTCGGCCTGACGAATGCACCGGCCACTTTTCAGGGGGTCATGAATCAAATTTTCAATCTCCAATTGCGCAAAACAGTTTTGGTGTTTATGGACGATATACTGGTGTATAGTAGGACTTTGGGAGACCATGTGACTCACTTGACTGAAGTATTCTGCATCTTACAGCAGCATGAGCTCTGGCTTAAGCAATCTAAGTGTTCCTTTGCTCAGCAGACTTTGGAGTATCTCGGGCATGTTATCACCACAGCCGGCGTGGCCACTGACCCAGCCAAGGTCAAGGCGGTTATGGACTGGCCAGTGCCGAAGTCATTAAAAGAAGTGCGGGGATTTCTCGGTCTCACTGGCTATTATCGCAAGTTTATTAAGCATTATGGCATTCTTTGTAAACCACTGACAGCTTTGCTCAAGAAGGGAGTGCAGTTCCAGTGGACACCACCAACAGAGGCAGCATTCCGTGCCCTTCAACATGCGCTCATTCAGGCTCCTGTATTGGCCATGCCAGACTTCTCCAAGCAATTTGTAGTAGAGACGGATGCAAGTAACACCGGAATTGGTGCGGTGTTGATGCAGGACGATCACCCTATCGCTTTCCTTAGTAAGTCCCTCAGCCCTCGCAATCAAGTGCTTTCTGCATATGAAAAAGAATGCCTGGCGATTCTTTTGGCTGTGGGTAAATGGCGCTCTTACCTCCAACATCGCCAGTTTATCATTCGCACAGATCAACGATCTCTTGTGCACCTCAATGATCAACGTCTGACTACGGGAGTGCAGCATAAGGCATTTCTGAAATTGCTGGGTCTTCATTTCCAAATCCACTACAAAAAGGGTGTGCAAAATGCAGCAGCCGATGCCCTGTCTCGTTGTCCCAGTCAGGGTGATGTTCTGCTATTTCAGTCAATACTCCGGTATGGCTGGAGAATTTGGTGGCGGGGTATCTTGAGGATGACAAGACCAAAGTGTTGTTAACAGAGCTCGCGCTTACTCAATCCAATTCCAAGGGATTTACCTTGTCTGATGGGGTGATTCGGCTTCACGGTCGGATTTGGGTGGGCCAAAACGCCTTGGCTCAAAATCACATTTTGCAAGCTCTGCACAACAGTGGCATAGGTGGACATTCGGGGATCCAGGCTACCTATCAAAAGGTGAAGGCGTTGTTTGCTTGGCAGGGCATGAAACAGTCGGTGCAGCAGTTTGTCCAAGGTTGTGAAGTCTGTCAACAAGCAAAAACCGAGCATGTTAAACTATCGGATGCTTCAACCTCTACCAAGCCTTCTCAATCGTGGCGGTGATTAGTATGGATTTTATTGAGGACTTCCTCCATCGCATAAGTTCACTACTATCTTGGTCATCATCGACAAATTTTCAAAGTATGCTCACTTCTTGCCTCTAGCTCATCCTTATACAGCATTGCAAGTGGCACATGTTTTCTTTGATAATGTGTACAAGCTTCACGGTTTGCCCCATGCCATCATCTCTGATCGTGATAAGATTTTCACAAGTGCGGTATGGCAAGAACTTTTCCGGTTGTCCGACACAAGATTGAACATGAGTTCTTCTTACCATCCTCAAACAGACGGGCAAACCGAACGATTGAATCAGTGCCTGGAAACGTATTTACGATGCTTTGTTCATGCTACGCCAAAGAAGTGGTCGGAGTGGTTGTCCCTTGCTGAATATTGGTACAACACCACTTATCATTCCGTATTGGAGAAGACACCCTTTGAAGTGCTTTACGGATTCCCTCCTCGTCACTTTGGCATTTCTAATCTCTCAGCTTGTTCAGTACAGAATGTACAAGACTGGTTAGCACAACGATCAGAGATGACGCAGTTACTCCAGCAACACTTGCAGCGTGCGCAGTTGCGTATGAAACGCCAAGCTGATCATCATCGCTCTGAACGGGAATTTCATGTCGGTGACTCTGTCTACCTCAAGTTACAGCCTTATGTGCAAACTTCTGTGGCCACTCGGCGTAATCAAAAATTGTCTTTCCGTTTTTTTGGTCCATACAAAGTGCTTGCTCGAGTGGGAGCTGTGGCGTACAAGCTTGATCTTCCAGCCGGCAGTCAGATTCATCCTGTTGTTCATGTGTCGCAATTGAAACAACATGTGCCACCTTCAACGGCGGTCAGCACTGACCTCTCCTTTGTTGCTGCTGAGGTTTCACGGATTCTGCTCCAGTCACGGTTCTCGCTTCGGCGTTTGATTAAACAAGGTGACTCTGCGTCGCCGTGTGTGCTGGTGCAATGGGGGAGCGCTTCGCCATCATTCACTACCTGGGAAAAGCTTTCCACTGTGCGTCATCACTTTTCGGCAATGTCGGCTTGAGGGCAAGCCTCCACTCAAGGGGGGGAGAATGTCATGAAGGGGGCATGTTGATTGAGTCTTCATCAGAATATTGCAAGTCATTGCGTGAGTGGTGTTGGTGGGTTGGCCCACCTGTAAGTGAGTTGAGGATGAGGGTATAAAACGGAGAGCGTTGCGTTCTGTTGTCTTGGTCTCCAAGAAATTCTGATGTATCTTTCCCCTTTTCTCTCTTCTGTTCTTCAAAAACTCTGCTTCATACTGGAAAGTTTATGACATTTTGCTCCTGTTGCATTGGTGCAACATGATAATTATTATGTATGAAATGTCACATGGTAACATATAATTGTACTAGTATTGAGGGAACAGGAGATTATGCGAAAGTCGCATCTGAAAATGCAAATAAAGGGACAATTGTAAGATCGGGAATTCAGATTCTCCACCAAAAAGAGTAACTTTTAATACTGCCCCTTTATAGTGGCATAGCCAGCCCAGGAAAAAGTCTAGAGTCGGTCCAAAGGTCATTGGGCTAATTCTTGAATTTTTGTAACTTTTTAATAGAATTTGCACTGTATTTTTGGACCAAGCCTCGGGCCCAAGCTCAGGTGGATCGAGGCCTGGCTCTGCCTCTGCCCCTTTATATTGTTTTGTACTTAGAAAAAACAAACCAAATAACATATCCCTTTCGTTCTTTTTTTACTTGACGTCCTAGAATCCGTGCCGTCAAATTTTCTAAAGTTTGATTGCCAATATGTTTAAAAATATATAGATTATCAATCTAAAATATACCATTAGATTTACCGTTAAAAATACATGCATAATATTATAATTTTATTAGTATGTCTTAAATAATGGTCCATTATCTCATCTATGAGACCCAAAAAAATCAAGTAAAATATCAAACGATATTAATCACTGAAACTCTTAAAATATCATAAATATCTGAAACTTAAGGCCTAATGCTTACATGTTGCCACCTTCTTCCCCGACACTTGCCATCATCGTCACACCATCTATAACCACCTCTAGCCACCCACACCCGGCTGCACCGGTGAGCTTATGACATTCGTCGCATTGCTTTTGCGCGCGCCACTGGCAGCAAAACATCATCTAGAACCTTGAGCAAAGGAAGCACTAGGTTGTCCCTGAGATTATTCGCAGAGCCGAGTGTACGCTTCACCATCTGCAGTTGTAGCTTTGGTGTCGTTGTCCTACTTGTCCAAGTAGAACTTCGATGCATTCCTGAACAATGTACATGAACAACAAACACAAATGTTCAGGCAACTTTGCTCGCTAAAAGTTCTATCTCGATTCTTGACGCAGAATATGTTGAAATCGTAGTAGTTCATAGTTGCACGTGGAACAAATTCTTGAACATTGTGTTTGTGGTTGATGCAAAGCGTTCAGGGCTGAATAGAATGAAGATACAGTTGGTAGAATTTCTGAGTGACGATCTTTGAGGTAAACTGTATTGATAGCATAATACTTTTTGTGGAAAATATTAAAAAAAGAAGAAGAAGAAAAAGTTGCAAAGCGGAAACAGACTGGAAACCGAAACTAGGAAAAAAAAAAGCGATATTTTTGTCTCTGGGCGTACCGAGACAAGAATACAAAATGTTCGCTTTGAGATGTAAATCAAACAAACAGCAGCATATTTGCCAACTGGCTAAGTTCGGATTCTGTCTTCGTTGTGTGTTGAATCTTGAGCTTGCAATGCTCGTGGTACACGTATAACGTCTATAACGAAATGAAGCCAGAGCTGACTCAAATAATTTCTATCTGGGGTGCATCATTACAGTAAAAACCGCAAAAAGAAAACAAACTATTGGTGTAGAGATGCCAGATATTAGTTGCTACATCAGAAATCTTTCTCACAAACTATTAACTAGTTTTTCTTATACCTTTCTATTGCTGGTTACTCTTTTAATTGGTAATCACCATAGTTCTCGACGTTTAGTAGGTCTGTATGAAGTTGTCGAGCTCTGTGCCAAAGCCGTCGTGCATATACAAACTGCGAAGTGCGAACAGAATGCAAATGTGGCCATTCTACACAAGAGTTTTAACTTATATCCATGGGTTTCCCACCTAATTCTACCTTGTACTCCAGTCCACAACAGCATTTAACATGATCAGAAACCCCCTGCAGGGAAAACAAATGTTCAGCTTATCGCCATTGCTCAAAGTAGCTTCATGTATGCCATTATCTTTCAGTAGCCATGAGAAAAGCAAACAAAATATTTCTGAACTGCTTTAATCATGATGTGTCAACCAAACTAAACAGCATCAGCGACGTACCTTCATTTCATTAATCCTTTCTTCAAGAGACTGGAAGTACTCAACTTCTTCAGCTTTATCACCTTGTAGAGCTTTGTATTCCTCCTCTAAGGATTTCATATCCATCTGCTGTAGTGCGGCCTGAAAGCACCAGGATGATACGACGACAAATGAGAATTAAAAACAATGTTTGAATGGTAAAAGATCATGTTAAACTTACAGGAAAGCCAGCAATTATGTTTTTCTCTTGCTCTAGGATCTCCTTACTCTGCAATGTAAAGACTTAATCTGTTAGTTTCACTCAGAAACAGCCATTGTTATAGGTTGACAGATGTAAGCCCATAAGAGTGTCAGAATTGGAATACTTTGCTCATTTCTAAAAGAAGCCCTGATCTTTTTGCTTTGATATCTTCCATCTTAAGCTGAGCTGACTCCAGTTGAATCCTGAGCTCCCCTTGCTTTGTTCTAACGTTACTTTCCTGTTTGTTAGCAACAAGCAAATCACAGTTTGGACTCTTTTTTTTTTGGTTTTGTTGGGTGATGGTGGTGGTGGTTGTTGTGTGTGTGCGTGTGTTGGGGTGGGGTGGGGGTCTGAAAGGAATCTAACCAGGCTCCCATCTGAGTTAACCATTCCATGCCTCTCCCCTGCAAGTCCAGGTGAAGTTTTAAATTATTCAGTATAAAACTTGACAAGGAATTTCTTTGTTATCTAATGTTGCACTAAGACATACTAAAGGCCAGATCCTGATAGGAACATAACACAATGCAAAAATCACAAATTTAATTACCACGATTTTTAAACCACTATAACATTTTTCAAATAGAAGATGGATAAATATGCCATGCACAACAAACTTCCAGCATATGGAAGTATACCAACATGGATACAAAAAAGTCCATTAAGATACTTAAGGCAAAATAGGAAAACCAACATATGAAAAGGCACTATTTATTCCCCTATTCAGAAGAATCCATACCTTTCATGAAGCTTTGCTTGCTCTGAGATGCTTCAACCTGCATGTGTACATGGCAACACTGATTAAACCATTGATCATAAGTAACAACACATTAAAACAGTGAAATGCCTGTAAGGGTGTTCAGGTGAGTTTGTTGGACTACTAAATAATCCATATGCTCAAAAAACTTGAACAGTACATGTTGAATATAAAAAAAAATGTCTACTAAAATTTAAAGTAACTTGATAGATTGTCAAAATAATCCTGAACTACCTTTGTTTCACGCAAGATTTGGGTTACCATGAATAAAAGTGCACCCAGTAGGTAAGTGGTTCTGATGCTTGAATCAATTTTACTTCGAAGTAACTAATTGCCATTTGGGTACAGAAACACTGTAGTAACTGACCAGCTACTGGTATTCCTTAATGGGAGTATGAATTTATTCCCAGCATCTTACATATAGCATAATTGATGAACTGGGTTTACAAACCACACTATTGAAAATGTTTTTCTTCTCTTCATCACTTCATTGATGTAAAACTGGTTACTTCCAGGACTTCGAGAGGATTGGTCAATTTTTGGAAGAGTTATGTTCGAATTTGGCTAGGATGTGGCTCATGCCAATCATTAGTCATCACCAACTGGCCAGAAACAAGTACCATATTTGACATAAACCATAAGTAAACAATAATAGAACTTATTATACTCATTTGCATAAATTAGAATAACGGCAGATATAAGTTCTTCATGCCAAAAAGGTTATTCATGGTAAGGAAGCAAAACGAGTTTTTTGATGGGACTCAAAGGCTTACAGTTGGCTCTAGCGTAATCATCTTATTCTTAAATGAACCAAGCCATTCCTGTGAAGTGAAGAATGCAAAGTGTCACGGCAATGACATTGATAGCTGGATACTCTTCCTGATGAGAAATAGTATTGATCAGAAAAGACAAAAAAGGAATAAATTAAAATATTAACCTGTTGCTCTTGTAGTTTGACAGTCAAATTTTCCATTGTCTTTGTGTAGAACAATCTGTGATGAGAAAACATAATATTTGTGTAAGTTAAAACTTACAGTACTTTCTTTTGAGAGCTCAGAGTTATTTCTCATTGAGTTTGCAGAAGTAGAAAACATAAGGTTTGTGTAAGTTACAACTTACAGTACTTTCTTTTGAGAGCTCAGAGCTATACCTTTTCTCATTGAGTTTTGCACAAGAACTTGCCATTTCCTGATGGAGGAGCTCCAAGGTCTGCAAATCATAAAGGGCGAATAAAGTTAGAAATCCGAATCAACTCAAAACTAATGTCTGACATAGTTTAAAAATCAATTCATAGTAATCCATGGTAAATAAGTTCCAGGGGTGCGGAATGACTTAAAATTATTCTCTGGCAACACGAGAAAGGCTAGATATTGAGCATTTGTGAAAATATTAGACAAGATGAAAATAGTAGGATAGGTCTTATCAACACATTTTCAGATAGTGCCAAATAGCATGTCCCTTTAAAGTTTAAAGAACTTCATGTCTCAAATGCAAGGCCAGTAAACAGTCTGTTTATTGAGATGAAAAAAATATGAAATTTTGACGTAAACATTACTCTTACAACAGGTTAATCTCGGAGAACCATCTCACTTGTATGATATGGATTTTCATAAGCAAAATCAATGGGGCATTTAATTTTGTTTACAATAACTAGCATAAATACAGCAGTTATTAATACCAGTACTTCATTCAGCATATTCGTTCAGATAAGATGGAACACAAAGCACATCGAGTAAAATGCAGTTGAGTTTTTAAGAAGGAACTCACTACAGAAAATACTTGTTTATCAACACAATGCACCAAAGAAAAGCAACATTAATCAATTTTGTATCCATTTGTTTGTAATGGAAGCATGGAACAACATATTGCACATTAACTAGTGTTGGTAACATCCATTAAGCAATTCACGACTGCTAATATTTATTTGCAAGAAGAAGCAAATTGACTAAACAGAACCTGAGGTGTCAAGACAGAATTGCTCCACACAATATCTGCACAAATGATCCTGAGATCCATATTTCCGAGCTCACGTTTTAATTGAAAATTGCTATGAACTTCAACTTAACAAACACAGGAGGTGTTCATGCACGGATACTGACACAGTGGCACATTCAATTCAGATAATCAGATTGACTAAACCTATTCACAGGCAGATTTATCAAAGAGATGTAGCACTATAGGGGTTAGGAATGATTGAGACGTTGTATGGCTAACAGAGGGCCCAAGTATGGACTATGGAGGATACCCTAGTGCCTCTGCTCCTGGTAATGTTATTAGCTGTAATGAGTTATTTAGCAGCTAAATCACAGCAATATGTAATGCAA
Organism: Guadua angustifolia; assembly: GCA_036346375.1. NCBI lineage: Eukaryota > Viridiplantae > Streptophyta > Magnoliopsida > Poales > Poaceae > Guadua > Guadua angustifolia. Next base: position 13,101,302 of record CM070514.1, read on the forward strand.
GCATATTTGTATGACATTAAACTGAAATGCTTACTGAAAAGAGCGATGACCATTAAACACTTCAAGATCATGATTATATTTCTAAGATAATGAAACATTTAAATTATCTGTTTATCATTCTAAAGGGTGAAGAAAACATAAAGTGACAATGATCTGAGTTGTCACAAGTCATATATTTAGTATGGGATTTAATCATTTAACCTAAAAAAATCTTACTTCAAGATTCAAAAATCATTTAGAGTATCAAGTCATGAAGTTTTTAAGATGGTAACCCTGACACAATCAATCATGTCAAAATATCAAGAAGGTCAGTTAATGCTTTCAGATAATTTAGACCAATAGTAACAGCTGTATCTACCATATTCTGGTTTGTGACCTGTGATACTTATGAATCACAGAATAATCAACTTTTTACCACTGTCACAAAGTACTACTTCTGTAGCCTTTGATTTTTACTGGATGTTATACTGCTGATTAGAGGACATATTGTTTGGAATGCCAAATGCCAACATTAAACACGGCAAGGCAAGTACTACTGTTCTGTAACCCAACCGAAAGGCAATGAAGTACCGGATCGAACATTCAATTGTGAAAAGCAGGAAATTCATTCAAATGGGACAAGATTCCTACTTCCAGGACAAACCAAGGAACAACCAGCCTCAACAAAATCGTCACTCTCTTAACTACTGGTCTCAAACAACATTTAATTGTGTTAGAATATCTTTTTGGACAGTTATTAGTCCTGTATATAATCAGCAGATTCTTAGGGCTATTAATAGTATTGTAATTAATAGCTTAGCTGGCTCCTCTAATAGGAAAGCCATCCCTGTAATTGCTCTGTTGTTTTCCTGCCATGTGCCTTTATAAGCATGGCATGGTATCAATGAGAAATCATCCTGAATTTCTCCCTTTCTTCTTCTTCTTACATGGTATCAGCCTAATTTCTGATCCTTCCTTTTCTTCACTGCTTGCCATGGCTGCCGCTCAGCAAGATCCCACTGCTGCCCTTGCTGCCGCCATTGTTGCAGCTCTACCACAACCACCAACTAATCCAGCTTCCGCTCTCTCCACAGTCAATGTGCGCACGCACATTCCCTTCTCCCTTGTCCTTGATCCACCAAACTACACTCGCTGGCGTGAACTTTTCCTCACCCTCGTTGGAAAGTTCGGCGCTGCTTCCCATATCGACAGCTCCGTGGACACGCCTGCTGCTCCCGATCCGGCATGGCAGACCACCGACTACGCCGTTCGCTCTCTCCTTTATGCCTCTGTTTCAGAGGAGATCATGGCCATGATCCTCAAGCCCGGCGCCACCGCCCGCACCATCTGGTGTGATATCGAGGGTCTCTACCAAGACAACAAGGTCTCCCGTGCGCTGGCTCTGGAAGCGGAATTCCGCAACCTTGCGCAAGGAGACATGTCCATCCTCAAGTACTCCCAACGCCTGAAGTCCTACGCCGACTCTCTGGCCGACGTCGGCCAGCCCGTGAAGGACGACACTCTGCTTCTCACCCTCCTGCGCGGCGTCAATAGCAGGTTCCGCAACATGGCTTCAATCATCAAGACAAGGAAGCCGCTGCCCTCCTTCCTTGAAGCCCGCTCCCTTCTCCTTCTCGAGGAGTCGGACCTCAAGATTCAGCAATCCAATGACGCCGTTGTTCTTGTCGCCCCCTCCAATAGCCAGGCGATTTCCCCCTCAAGCAATACCTCTCAGCGTCCCAAGGGCAAGGCGAAGGGCAAAGGACCCAATCGGCGCAGCAACTTCTCTGGATCCGGAAGTTTCCCGGCCGCCCCTCCTTTTGGTCGCCCCATGTTCAACCCCATGACTGGGATGTTCCAGATGTGGCCCATGCCCATGCCCATGGCAAACACAAGCCCGGGCATCCTCGGTCCACGCCCACCTGGCGCACATCGTGCGCTCATCGCCGGCGGCTCCACTCACCCAGGCGCTACCTACGGTCTTCCGCAAGGTCTTCCGCAAGACAACTTCGTTGCGCCCGGCACCATCTACGGTCCTCTGCAAGGAAGCCTCAGCGCGCCCACCCCGCGCACCACTTCACCAGAACCTCCATCCTGGGATCAGGCGTCTCTGGTTCATGCCCTGAACAGCATGGTGATGCAACCTGACAGCACCTGGTACATGGATTCGGGAGCTTCCTCACACATCTCCTCCAACTCCGGTAATCTTTCCTCTGTCACACCTTCTCCTTCCGCCAACACTCAAATCATTGTTGGAAATGGTTCTGCATTGCCAATAACTGCCACTGGCACTGCCCATTTTCCATCCTCCACTCGCCCTTTATCTCTTTGTAACGTTTTAGTTTCACCACAACTCATCACCAACCTCATTTCCGTCCGCAAATTCACCACTGATAATTCCGTCTCCATTGAATTTGACCCTTTTGGTTTGTCTGTGAAGGACCTCCAGACCAAGGCGATTATTCACAGGTGCAATAGCTCCGGGGATCTTTACCCTTTCCTGCCACCATCCACACAGCATGCTCTTGCGGTTACTCCTGTGTCTTCAACCATTTGGCATCGTCGCCTTGGCCATCCTGGAGCTCAAACCATCTCAAGGCTGCAGTCCACAAACGCCATCACATCCAATAAACAACATGCTGTTTCGCCACTTTGTCATGCTTGTCAATTAGGGCGCCATACTCGCCACCCATTTTTTCCTTCTTTGTCTCGAACATCTGCACCATTTCAATTAATTCACTGTGATTTGTGGACTTCACCCATTTTGAGTGTGTCTGGCTTCAAATATTATCTTGTTTGCCTTGATGATTTCACTCATTACATGTGGACTTTTCCCCTCAAATTCAAATCAGACACTCTTCAAACCCTTAAAGATTTCCATGCCTATGCTCGCACACAATTTAAATCTCAAATTCAGTCCATCCAATGTGATAATGGACGCGAATTTGATAACCTTGCTGCTCGCAAATTCTTTCTAGAACATGGCATGCTGCTACGCCTTTCTTGTCCCCACACCTCCCAACAAAATGGAAAAGCTGAGCGCGCACTTCGCTCCATAAACAACATCATGCGCACTCTTCTCTTCCAAGCCTCTCTTCCACCCACATTCTGGGTTGAAGCCCTCAGAACAGCCACATATTTAATCAATCTTCACCCCACCAAAACCCTCAAGAACTCCACTCCTCACCAATCTCTGTTTGGCTCCCCACCAACATACGACCATCTTCGCACTTTCGGTTGCCGCTGCTACCCAAATTTGACAGCCACCACTCCCCATAAACTTGCACCACGCTCCTCCGAATGCATCTTCCTTGGTTATCCAACCGACCACAAGGGCTACAGATGTCTCAATCCTTCCACAAATCGCATCATAACTTCACGCCATGTGTTTTTTGATGAACTCACTTTTCCTTTTTCACGCAATTTGCCATCCTCCCCTTCCACCTATTCCTTCCTTGATGATACAGATGGACCGGTTTTTCCTATAACTGTGCCCCGCACCAACCCAGCCACTTCTGTCCCATCTCCTCAAACTTCCTGCACACCTGAAGCAAGTGCGCAGCCACCCCCACCCGGACCCAGTACTAATGTTTCGCTCCCTCAGCATCGTGAATTGCAGGTGTACTCCCGGCGTGATCGACAACCATCCACAACCGCCCAGTGCAAAGACTTGCCCCTTTTTCTGTGCGGCATGTGCCACCAACTCTGAATGCTCATCCCATGCGCACTGCGGCAAGGATGGCATCCGGGTGCCCCGGGACTTCCTCACCTTCCAAGCTTCCACAACACATGCTCTCTCCCCGTTGCCAAAGACATACCGCGGCGCCCTTGCTGATCCAAATTGGCAGGCTGCCATGGTTGATGAGTTCACCGCCCTCACAACCAACCGGACATGGGAACTTGTTCCCCCTCCATTGAACGCCAACATTGTCTCCGGCAAATGGGTATACCGGCACAAATTCAATTCCGATGGCACCCTGGCTCGGTACAAAGCCCATTGGTGTCTTCTTGGCTTCACGCAGCACCGAGGACTTCGACTCTGACGAGACTTTCAGCCCCGTCGTCAAGCCGGCCACCATTCGGATAGTTCTCTCCATCGCCATCTCCAACAACTGGCCAATCCGGCAATTGGACGTCAAAAATGCCTTCCTCCACGGCACTCTGAATGAAACTGTCTACTGTGACCAACCCTCCGGCTTCGTCGACTCGACACACCCCAACTATGTGTGCCGCCTCAACAAGTCCCTTTATGGACTTAAACAGGCGCCGCGGGCATGGTACAGCAGGTTCAACAGCTTCATCCTCTCCATTGGCTTCACCGGTTCCCAGTGCGACCCCTCTCTATTCATCTACACAAAGAACTCCGACGTCGCCTACCTCCTCCTGTACGTCGACGACATTATATTGACGGCTTCCAGCATGCCCCTGCTCCAAAGGATTATTGCTGCTCTTCACAAGGAATTTGCCATGACCGATTTGGGCAGTCTACACTACTTCCTCGGTATTTCTGCTCATCATTCATCCTCTGGCATCTTCCTCTCACAAGAAAAATATGCAGCAGAGATCCTCCAGCGCGCCAACATGAGTAACTGCAACCCCTGCGCTACTCCAATTGAAGTTCGGTCCAAGCTTCCTGCAGCGGCTGGTGCTTCTGTGTCTGATCCAACTCTATACCGCAGCCTTGCAGGAGCTCTCCAATACCTCACTCTCACCCGTCCAGACATCAGCTATGCCGTGCAGCAAGCCTGTTTACATATGCATGACCCCCGAGAACAGCACTTCTCCCTCGTCAAAAGGATCTTACGGTATGTAAAAGGCACCATGGGACACGGTCTTCAGCTCTCCCGCAACACTACCAGTGACCTCATTGTGTACTCGGACGCCGATTGGGCCGGCTGTCCCGACACAAGACGCTCTACATCTGGTTATTGTGTTTTCCTTGGACACAATTTGATCTCCTGGTCCTCTAAACGACAGCACACCGTTTCCCGCTCTAGCGCCGAGGCCGAGTACAGAGGAGTTGCTAATGCCGTTGCCGAAGCTTGTTGGATTCGTCAACTCCTCACTGAGATGCACCGGCCTCTTCACAAGGCCACCATTGTCTACTGCGACAACATAAGCGCTGTTTATCTCTCCACTAATCCAGTCCAACATCAACGAACCAAACATGTGGAGATCGATTTGCACTTCGTTCGTGAGAGAGTTGCTCTTGGTGATGCTCGTGTTCTTCATGTCCCAACAACTCTCCAGTACGCCGACATCTTCACCAAAGGACTTCCCGCTACTGTCTTCACCGATTTTCGGTCCAGTCTCAACGTCCGTTCCCCTCCCGGTTGACACTGCGGGGGGCTGTTAGAATATCTTTTTGGACAGTTATTAGTCCTGTATATAATCAGCAGATTCTTAGGGCTATTAATAGTATTGTAATTAATAGCTTAGCTGGCTCCTCTAATAGGAAAGCCATCCCTGTAATTGCTCTGTTGTTTTCCTGCCATGTGCCTTTATAAGCATGGCATGGTATCAATGAGAAATCATCCTGAATTTCTCCCTTTCTTCTTCTTCTTACAAATTGTTTATCAACAATGTTCATGTGCCTGGTTTCCTGTCCTCTTTGGATTATTAACTATTCCGCTTGCTTCCATCCACGATGGCCAAACCAAAATGGTTACCACACTTCCACAAAATCCTCACCGTTTCCTCACTAAATACAGTATTTTCATCACATTTTCCATTCTCCACCAGTCTAGAATAAATAACGATCACTACGGTTACATACACGCACTTAGTGAGTACTGGAATAAACAATTTCATGTCCTCACCTGCTTCAGCGTGGCGCACTCGACCTCCAGCGCGGCGATCCTGCCCTTCTTCTCGGCCATCTCCACGTAGACCCGCTCCCTCGCCTTCGCCAGCTGCTCGGCCTCCTCGCTCACCTGCTTCGCTTGCGACCTCACTGCCCAAAACCCCAGCGCAAGGACAGTGTTAGCCGAGCACGGAGGCCAAATCTGGGGCAGCGAACCAACAGGGAGGAAAGCTAGAAGAACCTTGGGCGATGTCGGCGTCTTGGGCGTCGATGGCCGTGCGCTGCCGCTGCTCCTCCGCCGACCGCTTCGCCGCCTCCTCCTCCAGATCTGCAGCCCACCGCCACCGACATCACCGCCCGCGGCGGCGGAACAATCAGACCGAGTTGCGGGGGAATGGACGGGGGCTTACGGTTGGAGGATTTGGGATCGAAGGACGCACCGTTCATGTAGGAGCGGAGGGTCTTCATGTTCGCCAGGTACTCCTCCATGGCTGGCAGGACGAAGTGGTGGATCCTGCCGGATTGAAGACGAGGAGGAGGTGGTGGAGATGGGCGGGAGGAGGAGAGAAGGGAGCGAGCGTTCTACGAGTTCTAGATGTTTCCGCTCGGAATTGCTGAGGCGTCCGCGTCAGGCGTGCAGTAGCTAGTAGTAGAGGACGCAGTGGGGTTTACGACTTCACAGGGTTTATGGTCTCCGTCACTGTGAAGAAACCTTATATATGAGGGTTACATGGTTAATACCAAAAATATGTTTGGTTTCTTTTCATCTACAATTAGAACTTTTTATTGTACATGTGTGTCTTCTATTGTGTTTATGTTTTGTTTGATTGATCTACACATCGATGCCACGACAACTACCGAAATCTCAACACATTATCAGCTTCAATTGCTCCCGAATATGGATATTTTGTTCTATATGCTTTGGGACGTGGATAAGTTGAGATATCTATCCATAACCTATATGCGCAAGATTTGGAGCCAAACCGGGAAGCCACGTGTCGGTTGGCGTTTTTGCGAAAAAGCCCTTCCATTTCTCTGAAATTACGGATAGGTCCTGTGCGATTTTTTGTGAGACAAAAATATTTTTTAAACCGCATTTAGGTCCTCGCCCGGTATTTTTACGGAAAAAGTCTCCGTTAGTTTCAAATCGCGAACAAGCCCTTTTCTAATTTTTCAGGATAGCGAACAGTCCAAAAAATAACATCCGGTCCTCGCTTCTTACGTTCGTGTCCTTCCTCTATTTTTCCCAAAAAAAATGTTTTCGCCACCAGAAAAAACCCGAAATTTTTTTTTCGCCACCCAAAAAACCCGGAAAAAATGTTTTCGCCCCCAAAAAAACACAGATTCATCGAAGTTTTATAGCAACTTACGTATTTGCCAACGGATCGTACTTCTTACGTTCAGGTACTTTCTCCGTTTTTCCCGAAAAAAATGTTTTCACCACCAGAAAAACCCGAAAAAAATTTTTCGCCACCCAAAAAACCCGGAAAAATTTTTTTCGTCACCAAAAAAACGCAGATTCATCGAAATTTTACCGCGGGTTTTTTTTACAAAAAATGTAGATTCGTCCGCAGATTCAAAAAACCCGACGGGTCATAACCTCGCATGCTATCGAAATTCAACCGGCGCAGCGTAGCGCGCTTTTCCACCTAGTATTAGTGATCATTCAAATATTCAGCTTGAGGATTCGTATTGCACAACGAGAATGTCATATTTTTCCATGGTTTCCTCCACGACTTCAATCATGGGGACCACGACTAAGACGCACCGAGAACTAGGTGTCATGCCAGATCAGGACAATATAACATAGGTCCATCAGAACGTATGCTTAAACTAGGTTGGGCCTGTCCGGCTCGCTTTCGGCTAGCCTAGGCACGATCTATTTACGATTCATATCGGTTTCGTACCGTGTCGGTCCAGACTCGGTCTATTTAGACTATTGCGAATATAAGAAAAAAGCTGAAGATGCATAAAGTTGAGGCAGTTGACACAAATATTGAGGGAAAAAGAATTAAATTTTATTCATTCTTGAACAGATACAGAATTACTATCTTGTTAAAAACCTTTAACATAATGTGGGTACCCCATTGCAGAACGGCTCGGTGGGCGTGCTCGATGTCAGTAAGCATGTACTCTCCAATCCCATTCTCCATGTTTTAGCATCTACGGTGTCTCTCCTTTCTTCGTACGCAAGGACCGCAAAAGATGTTTGTCATAGGGCGAGTCACAACATGATGCAATGTCACGATAGAGCACCCTGTTGCGTGTCGTACCTAGTTCGGGCTCATCAGGCATGTTTCATGCCGTGTCGATCCATGCACGGCCGCGAGGTCTGGTATAATCCTGTTATTCGTGCTGTGCTAAACTGATCCATATTTATATTATACCATGCCATATTGTGTTCCAGCTGTACCGTACTTACCGTGTCACGAGTCGATTCAGAAAAGCCTAACCTAATATCCGTGTCTATACAAGAGTCGAGTGAGATCGCCCGGCATCTTTGCGGGACACCAAGTCATTTGGATAATATTTAGGATTTTTTATTAAGTTAATTGTTCCCGTTTGTTTCACGTCGGTTAAATGTCTCGAGTCCGGTATAAAAGAATCATGTACACTTTATTGCAAAGGAGACACCAAATTGATAAGATATCTATTTGCATCTACTAGCATTTTCCCCTTGTTCTTTATCGTTGCATGCGCATAGAAAGGAATAATTAGGTGACTTTTTTCCAAAGATCGTTATGTTTTTCCATTGGAAATCAAGAGATCGAGATATATATATACACACACACATCACTTGGTATCCATGAAGTTTAGCACACGCATGATCTTCGTGAATCAAAAAAGTTGCAAACCTATTATATCTGGCGACAGAGATCAACTAATATTCATCAAAAGAGCACGTAAGTATCAAGATCCTATATATAACATGAAGATAGGGCAACCCCGTATCATGATGCATATACAACCACGCTTAGCACTTTTCAGGTAAATGTACTATTTGATTGGAAAGAATTCTTGAGTCATGTTAAATATTACCATGTGATATCTAATTTAATTGTATCTTTATTTCTTATATTTAGAGATACAGAGCTACTATTTTATTTAATTATATACAGACCTACCTATAATTTGTACAAGCCTACAATAAAGATGCATTTAGAAGGCAAAGAAGGTAGAAGTGTTGCATGTCAGAAAAATGATATCATTGTGAAAATCTCAGAGCGGGTAAACGAATGTATTTTTCGCTATATTTCATGGTCAGACGACAAAAATACAAAGGTTAGAAGATTACAAGCCACACTGGCCCGCGTGTCAGTACATGGACCCCACATGTATGCCTCGCGCCCTCGCCACATATGAAAATTCCACGTACAGCACCTGGCGACCAATGCAGTAGAAATGATCCCAAAATACAAAATATGCAATGTGCACATGGAAGAGGTGGGCACTCGAGCAGGGCTCTTTTGGGCCGGCTCGAAGCACGGCGGGTACGGCACGGTCTGAAATCCGGCTTAGCACAAAGTGGGCCGACTGGCTTTGTACGACATCGTACGCAGTAGTCGCCCGAGAATCGGTATGATAGGCTAAAGACGACCCGACACGACAACGTAACATCGTCGTGCGGACCCAATGATCCAAGGCATGAGGAAGAAGATCAGTATAAAGATCACCGACCCACAGAACGTGAGCGTTATGGACGTACCTAACAACATAAACGCTACCCCCCCATCGGTACCTGAGAGAGACGGGTCAGCTCTCTCTCTCTCACCCGTCTCTCTTAATTTCTCCCTCACTCATCCGTCTATCTCAATCGTCATTGCCTCTCTTCCTCGCTCTCTCGTTGCCCTCTCTCGTTCGTGTTCAGCACGTCCCCCTCATTCTAAGAATAAATAAATTTTAGTTCTTTTTTCTATAATATTTGTGTCTACTGTCTTAACTCTATGTGTCTCTAGTTCCTTTCTTCTTGTCACAATAGTGCAAATGGGCTGGACCTAAGCCGGCACGGCACGAAACAGACATGAAGCGCAAATAGGTTGTGGCTCGCTGAAGGTGAGCCGGGCTAACCCGGCACGGCACAGCGGGCACTCATCCACGGACTCCGTATCACCATATCACTCGGTATCCGACGATTGACGGTTCGCGGGGACTCCTAGTTGGTAATTAATCAAGTGCACTTCCTAGATATGTCGAGGTGTTAAATGATGAGGGGATAACGGTGACGACAAATGTCGCGGTGAAACAACTTCGCTACATGCCAATCACACCGAGACTTAAACGGTTATACTTATCTAAAAAAACAGCTAGGCATATGAGGTGGCATAAAGAAGGTGTCCGTGGTAGTGATGGAGTGATGGTGCATCCGCGACGCCGAGGCATGGAAGGCACTGGACCACTTCGACCCGATTTTGCAAGGGACCCTAGGAATGTTAAGCTTAGGGTTGGCGATGATGGGTTCACACCTTCAAAGACAAGTGCCACTCCGTACTCTTGTTGGCGGTTTTATTATCTTTGTACAACCTACCACTGCGTTATGCATGAAAGATGAGTACGTGTTTCTAGCCCTTGTCATACCGGTCTGATCATCCTAGGAAGCACCTTAATATGTTCATGCAACCGTTAATTGAAGAGTTGAAAGAGTTGTGGATAGGGGTACAAGCATATGATGCTGACTATGGTAAAGTAAACTTTACCTTCGTGTTGCATACTTGTGGTCGGTCCATGATTTACCAAAGATATGGCATATGGGCTAGATGGAGTGTTCATGGTCGGCTTTGTTGTCCCATATGTATGGCTGACTCAGATGCATTCCGGGTACGACATGGTGGAAAGTTCTGTTTCTTTGATTGCCATTGACAATTTTTGCCGCATAATCACCCTTTTAGGAGACTTAGTATTGCATTCCGGAAGGACACCACTATTACAAAGGGCCCGCCAAAACGTCTGACCGGTGCTGAGATAGCTACCTGGCACAGTCAACTCGTACCAATAGATGACGGTTTCGAAAGTTTCAAAGATGAGCATAATTGGACTCATATTTGTGCAATATGGAGTCTCCCTTATGCGAAAGCATTGATTCTTATGCACAATGTAGATGTCATGCACCAAGAGCGTAACGTCGCAGAAAGCATCATAAGCATGTGCTTTGATGTGAAAGACAAAACAAAAGACAATGTTAAAGCACGGAGAGACTTGGCCGAGATTTGCGATCGGCCAGCGTTTGAGATCGTACAAGATTCAGGAGGACGAATAGCCATGCCACGCGCTCCATATTGTCTTAAACCTCAAGAGAAGAAAGAAGTGCTCCGGTGGATGAAAACTATCAAATTTCCAGATGGTTATGCAGCTAACCTAAGGCGTGCGGTGGATGTCAGCACCGGGAAGCTAAATGGTCTTAAGAGCCATGATTACCACATCATCATGGAAAGACTTCTACCTGTAATGTTTTGTGGCTACTTCAAGGATGAATTGTGGAGAATGTTAGCAGAGCTTAGTTTTTTTTACAGGCAGTTATGTGCTAAAGAAATCATGAAGAAGATGATGCAAAAGTTAAGGAAAGAAATACCATTACTTGTATGCAAGATGGAACAGGTATTTCCACCTGGATTTATGAATGTCATACAACATCTCTTGGTACATTTGCCTTACGAAGCAGAGGTTAGTAGACCTGTATAGTACAGGTGGATGTATGGGACAGAAAGAGGCTTGAAAAAGATAAGGGCATCCGTACGCAACAAGGCTAGGGTTGAAGGGTGTATCGCTGAGGCATATGCTCTTAAAGAGATATCGAACTTCTCCAGTACGTACTTCGCCGATGAGTGCAATGTGAATGCCAGTACAACGTGGTATCACATTGCTGAAGAAGCACCTATGAGTGACCTTGAGATATTTCAGTGGAAGGGTAAAGTTGTCGGTGGCAGTACGACTCATGAGGTGTCACCAACAGAATGGAACTCGGCTTTGCTATATATGTACTCCAACATTGAAGAAATGGACAAATATTTCGTGTAAGTAATGATTCGTATTTTGTCCTTAAAAAGTTATTCTTTACATTATTCTCGTTAGCCTAACTGACAAGCAGATTATTCGACCAACAATATTGGAGATCTACCCATCAACCTACGAGCAAACAACTGGACAAACTACGCCGCAAGGGGTTAAATGGCGGCCCTAGTTTCGTTGCTTGGTGTCGAAAACAGGTACTTTTCTTTTGCTCTTTTTTTTAACCGAAGATTAGTGTTAATTTTCCATGCCTTAACCTCTACAGTGCATGCTCGATGCCGACGTCCATGAGGACCTGTGGCAGCTATCACACGAAACCATTATGGCAAGGAATTTCGGTCGTTATGATGTCAATGGGTTTTGGTTTCGCTTTGCAAAATTTGAAGCAAAACGCCCACTTGCGGCCACAGTGAACAGTGGAGTCGTAACTAAGGCATGCGATGCACGTGGACGCGAAATTAACTATTATGGCATTATTCAAAACATAGTTGAGTTCAAGTTCGAGGGTTCCAAAGATCTGAGAGTAGTTTTCTTTGAATGTGATTGGTTTGATCCCAACAATGGCACACGTGAGAACGAATTTGGCATGGTGGAGGTCAGGCACCAATCATGGCTTGAAGGTTTTGACAAATTTGTGCTTTCTCACCAGGTGGAGTAGGTGTACTACTTGTCGTATGCGTGCCCTAGCTTGAGTGCTTGGTGGGTTGCTTATAAAGTGAATCCCCGTGAACAGTTATATTGTCCTAGCGATGATGATTACGTTGACAGTGCCATGGACAACCAGCAAATTGATGCATATCAGGAAGAAGGTCTGCCAATATCTTTTCGGGTTACTGATGGGGTTGGGCTTGACGGAATAGCCACTGATGCCACAAACCTAATAGTTCAGTCTGATCCAACAAAGAAACGACAACGAAGTTCTATATGAATTCGACGGCCTAGGAGAAAACATGTTTCTGTACAACGATTCACCGATGAACCTCAAGACGTCGACGAGTTTTGATACATACATATTATTGGTATATATTTTCCTAGTTTTTATATTTTCATATTATTGCTACCTTGCTTTTTTAAATGCGCAATCTAACTCTATTTTAAATTTTTGCAGATGAAGTTTTTTTCAAGCATGCCCGCAAGGCGGTCTCCAAGAGCACCGACAGCTCTTCTTTCAGGAGTCAGGACTCCCTCTTCCAGGGGAGTGCCTCGACTAGGAGCCGGCAGAGATCATTTGAGAGGTGTCTGGAGGAGGCACAGGAGGAGGTTGCTCCTACAGTAGCTGCTTCTGAGGAGGTTGCTCCTGTAGTAGCTGGTTCTGAGGCACAGGAGGACGACGACGCCAGTGAAGAGGATGTGGGGGACGAGGGAGACAGAGCGGAGGGGGATGAGGGGGACGAGGGAGACGAAGCAGAGGAGGAGGAGGATGCCGCACCTTCTACACAGTCTTTCAGGTACTTGTGTTGCATGTTATAGTGTGCATAGACTTTCCATTCTCATGTTTGGCTATTTTCATGTTCCGGGGATGTAACAATATACCCCCAGCGGTTGAACATAGGTTGCGGAGGTTGATCGCCCCTAGTGGGGACTGGTAAGTTAATTTTGCTAATTTATTTTGCAATTTATTGTATAACTTATCAATTTGATTTCATGAAATGTAGGCAATGGGATGACGTGGCGTGGAAGGGGCGCCACCAGCATAGGCAAGTTAACTCCGTCCTGGGAGCCATCTTCCGCCACCACTACCCAGGCTTGGTGGAAATCAACGGTGTGTAGCAGTCGGCCCTTAAGTGGGAGCATTACAGGTTGGCTATTGACGTCCGGCACGGCACTGTTGCTAATGAGGTGTGGCATGATTTTTGGGTAAGTTCTTTACCTCTGTACAGTTCATACATATAGATTGAATTTTGCTGACTTAAGCATTGTTGTTGAAGGAGAGGTACCGCTTGCAGGACGAGGATGTCCCTGCCAATCGCGAGAAGGCGCACAAGGTGTTCAACAAGGCAACGGCAAAGGTGGTGAAGGACATGATCTCCAATGCAAGAATCCAGGCGATTTGCATGTTCTACAAGAGGGTGAAGCAGGAGAAGATGAGCAAGAAGCTTGGGGCATCCAGGATCTACCTACACGAGGACAAGTACCTGCAGGTAGCCATCCCACAATTCTTGAAGTGCCACGATGCTTAGCGGTGCTCTTTGTGCATACTGGACATCCCCTGCTTTTGTTGCCAAGTCGAACAAGAAGAGAGGCAATCGAGAGGCAGGTGATTCGGTTCTGCACCGGTATGGCGCCGATGGACACCTACGCTTAGCGAAGCGCATGGTATGTCTGTATAATTATTTCATTATGATTCGATTACAGGAGGCTGAAAGTGGTGTTACCCCCAGCTACATAGAGACATATGTTTGGGGACACAGGAGCAGGGATCCTACATAGCCTAATCAGCTATGCACCTAGGCAGCGACTGAGAGGCTTGTAAGTTGTTTACTCTGTTATGAAGTAATCTGATTTTTCAAATTGTTGTATTAACAACATTGTGATGCAGGAGAAATATGGGGAAGAAATGGCTCGACGCCATGGCCCAGACTACAACTGGAGGAGGGAAGACCTAGATGTCGGGGCGTTGTACGAGAGCAGTGGAGGCAAGAGACATGGAAAGTGAGATCATTCGCCCTTCTAAAAGTTGTCGGAAATGATATGATTGTGAGTGTCTAGTTGCAATTAATGAATATATTTGGTTTCTAATGTCTCGAAGGTACGCAATGTTCAATGGTGTTGTGGACTTTGACGTTGCTTTGAGCCAAGCAAGAACGTCACAGTCATCACAAGCAGCCTTCGCTCCTCTCGAGAGACAAGGCTTCATCAAGAGTCAAGGTTGCAATCAAAGGAACAAGCGAGGCAATAAAGCAGAGCGCTAAGCGCAACAGGAGGAGATGAGAAATATGAGAAGGCAAAGAAGAGTACTTTCAGTCCTTTATACAAGTAAGTTAAAAAGGTTCAATTTTAGTGATTAAGTGTTTAGCTAGACAATTTTAATTAGACACCTGAATGTATGAGATCTAACACGTTGCTTATGTAGGAATGCTTCTGCAAATGGGGACTCGATTCACTTGCCGCAGATTCTAGCCTCCTCCTCACGACTTCCCCGCCACCTCCACCACCGGCACAGGTACATAAATTGTAGAAATTTAAATGCTAAATTTAAGACATAAAGTAAGTGCGTAATGTAAATTCAAGCATGAATGAAAAATATTTGCATTTCTGGAAGGAGGAGATTTACAAAGCCACATAACAAAGTGGGCAAAGCTCAAAGGAGTACAAAAACCTCTACAACCTTCATGGAGAGGAGGCTACCCCTCCACCCCTATTTATACTACTCTTGGGCCATCTACCACCCTTAGATGAGTCCCTCAACCCTAGAGCACTCATCTAAGGGTTAGGATTAACGCACTCACACAACCATGCAAGGTCTAACCCAAAACCCACACACATAACGGGTTTTTTTGCACGGTTTTCAAAACATACTACCTAGACCCACTAACCTATCAACTAGACCGCAATACGACGGCCTTCCTTGATCCATGCGGCGTCTAGCTAGCATCTCCTCCTTTCCTTGTCTTCTTGGCTTGCCCGAATTCCGTCTCCGATCTCTTCTGACGATCTCCCGACCGTCTGGATCTCCGATGCTCCTCACCTAGTCCCGGTCATCCTCCGCCTCACCATGATCTAGTAGCGTCGCCCTGCAACCATCAAAGACAAGGAAAAGACCTTTCACATAGCAATGCCCACAAAGATATTCAATGATTATCCAAAAATCATTAATCAATCATAATTTCACTCAAAGGTCCGGTGCTACCGCCCCCAGGCCAGTAGCATTGGGAAAAGCAACAAACACTCAAATTGCTTCAAATCGAAAATCCAATTCAAATCAAACCAAACTCAAATCTAGTCAATTACTCATCACACAAAAGTATAGCCCTCCACATGGTCTTTCAATCTCCTCCTAGATTAGTATATTAACAAACACATGAAAAGGCATAAGTTTTGAATTTGAAGAATGATATAAGAAAGCAATTTGAATGCAAAGCTAAACTTGATTAAAAATGGAAAGAGATAACATGACCAAGTTGGTGAAAATAATTTTAGAGCTATCCTCGAGAAAGAGCAAGTTTTCCACGAAAGCCCTAAAATCTAATAACAAACATGCTTATGATCCATAGAAGATAGCAAAGATTTACAAATATCACAAGAATTAACATAAGAATCAACATAAGAATCGAGATTCATTTATATTTTTGTTGTTAATGATGCCTTTTCTAACGATTTCCCCCCCTTTTGGCAATATAGGCATGAAAAAAACATTTTCTCCTTTTTATGTTTGAAATGTAGCATAAAGGAGATTTGAAAATTATCCAAGTGACCACAAAGACAAATTATGATGCTAAGCTAGTTAATGAAAAAATGGACTAAACCAAGACATGTCCAAGTGCAAATAAGAAATTTTACTAGCAAGATTTGTTTAAAATATGTCATTTTTAGCAAGATTGAACTTAAGCAACACTTGTCATTAGTTTCAAAACTAGAAGTAAAGCCATTTAAAGGATCAAATAGAAAACCTAGAATTTAACCTACTCAACACTTTGGGGAATATAGAAGTTCATACAAGATCCTTCGAGCTTATATATATTTTTTATTGTATGCAAATTTTTCTCTAAATCTTTGAAAGATATAGCGGGGTGCAAATGTTTGACATTATTTACATTCTTTACCCACATATATTTTTTTATATTTGCATTTTTAAAGCAATTAACTTAAGCTATGTTCGATCATCTCAAGAAGAACTCTTAAGAGAATGATCTTAGTCATACATACCACATTCCAAGTTCATCTCAAGTGCAATGAGAAGTCGTCTTGTGAATGTAATATGTTGAGTCTAATGTGCATAAAAGGAATCAATTTTTACTTTACTTTCATTTTAGCATTTTAATAAGTAAGTGAAGGACACAAGTATGAATCAACTAAGTTTCACCCAATTGTTATAGGGACTCTAGAGAGCTCTAAAATTTCACAAATCATGGTAAATATCGCTAGAGAGGAAACTTGACAAGTAAACACAACATGTTTTATCAACTTGTAAGAATTTTATAAATTCACTGGTGTGTGATTATGATTCAAAATTTTTATGAGATCTTAAAAATTTACTTAGAACCCTTATGAAAAATTTTCAAAAATTTTAAACATTTTTTGATTGCTAAATCAAATCTATGTATTGATCATCAGGCTTTTATGAGCACGTAGCACTGTCAGAATTTTTGGAACTTCTTGAAACTTGATCATGAGATAAAAATTTTATATAAACATTAATAATATATTAGGACCATCCAAAATTATTTCAAAATTTTATAACATGGTTTGTACCATTTTTCATTTGGTTGAAGTTTGCCGGTAAAGTTTTTATCATGATAGTAGCACTGTCTGAATTTTTAAAAATTCATCAAGCTCGATCATTATCTGAAAGTTTTATGAGAACATTGATGATGCATCATAACCATGCAAAAAATTTTAAAATTTTTCTAATGTGGTTTGTTTCATTTTTCATTCGGTTCAAACTTGCCATTTAGTTTTTGAACTTTTTTTAATAATACATTTTTTTTTAAAATTTCAAAAATATACCACGGAAAAAAATTAAATAAATATACCTCTGTTGCCCTTTGGTTGGGAGACATTTAAATGTCACCCAACCAACGGGCGATAGGAGGCCACATCGCACGATCAACGGGCGACAAAAGCACCCCGTCTACTTGTCCCCACGCTGTAAAACGCGTTGATCGTGCCACGTGGCCTCCTGTCACCCAACTAACAGGCGACAAAGGTATATTTATGAAAAAAAATTTCTGTTGTATATTTTTTAAATTTTGAAAAAAAATGTATTATTAAAAAAAATTTGTCAGTTTTTTATCAAGACAGTAGCAATACTTGAATTTTTAAAAATTCCTCAGATTTGATACTCATCTAAAATTTTTATGAGAACATCATTGATATGTCAGAATCTTCAAAAAAATTCAAAATTTTTGACATCGTTTGAACTATTTTTACGCACCGTCCAATTTATTTGAGATCTCGGCAAATCTCGTGAGATTCGATTCAAAACCGAAATTCAAATTCTATTTTACAATTAAATGCGAATTTATTTGAATGGCTAGATCTCGTAGAGATTTTGTTCTTGACCATGGACGGTATTTAGGGGCTGTTTGGTAGAGCTTGATTCCACTTCTCACGAAATCTGAAACTTGTAGGCTAAAATAAGGTGAATTAAGTTTATATTTTTGGTCTAAAATGTAAACAAGATGATCTATCTAAACACTCTTAATGTACTCACAGCTCCAGCTTCATGAATCTGGTGAAGCTAAAATTTTCAGCTTCACCAGATTCTCAGAATCTGGAGAAGCTGAATCCCTGCCAAACAGGCACTTAGTGCAAAACCGAGATTTCAATCCTTAACTACCAGTCACCACACATGTCCCTTCATCTGCCACACATTTTCCATCCCCTTTTTTCATTAATTAATATCCCTTTTCCCTGAGGCCAAAATAGATTGATACATTGAATATCTGTCGTGTAAAGGCCTAGTAATTTAAGTAGCAACACATCTTAAGAACAAGGGAAATTGAACAGTGGTGTTTTTTGGACAATTCTTTAATGTTTCATCTATTCTCCTCAGCACCCAGGATCAGTCCATACCTTTCAATAGTGTATCAACCAATCGCTGAATAGCCACCCAATTTGTATGTGCATCAACCAATTGCTGAATAACATACTGTGGATCTGGCATTCAATTGTGATGTTAACTCTTAACAGTTGCCTGTATCATCTTTTCACTCAATTGTATCAAGAGGTGAGACAGGTTGCTTGGATGGAGACATTTCTCACTGCTGGAATAATACTCTCAACTAATAACTCTTTTAGCACATGTTACATTTGAAATACCAGAAAAATAGTTTTCTAACAATTAACACTTAATTTTTTAGGGTTGAATTTTCTGTAGTGCAAACCTTTCATAGTCCATAGCAGGCAAAAATATCGGCCTTTGAAAACAAAGGAGTCATAGCCCGGTAACCGCCAAAACTTATAATTCAAATTTAAACCTTTTGTGAATATATGGGCAGCTGAGCACCTTTTCATATATGGGTACTATTTACTGTGTAAAACACATTAAAAATGTGGAAAAAATTATGTATGTACTACTGTAAGTGCACTTCATACCTGCCAAATTTCATTCTCAAAGTCAAAGCTCTATACGTGCCATCACTGCATTAAATAATACTCCCTCCATTCAAAAATATAAGGCATATACTTTGAATAGTCTTGTTCAGAAATATAAGGCTTGTATGTAGATTTAATGAGGTTTTTTCTACTATACCCTTATTTATTCTCTCTCAACTATATATATTTATTTATGACCACCATATAAAAAATATTATCGCTCTTCTTCCAAGACAATTAAGTGGGTGGTATTTAAGTCATTTTTACGTATACCTTTCTCAACTTCACCCTAACCTTAATCTTTATACAAAGTCAAAATACGCCTTATATTTCTAAATGGAAGGAGTACATGGCATAGTACAAACTCAAAAATATCTCACCAACAACTGCAGTGGTGTGTTATGTCCCGTTGCCTCCCGCCGAAGCCGAGGGCGTGAGATCGTCGGTGATACGCAGGCAAGAGAAACGTGGAGAAGACAAAAATGAGAAAAGGTAAAGCAAGACCAGAAATTTCATTTCATGCCTTTCTTCGCACGCCATATAGCAGTATTTAAACCCCCTCAACACTTTCACAGCGAGGTAACAAGCACCGGCAAATCGACAACAATTATTGCTACAGTAATTACCGACAACTAATCAAATGATTCACAGCCTTCAGATTCCCCCTATGCGATCACATGATTAAATCTGGACCATCCCCAACGCATTAAGGAAATCGGTCATTCTCATCACTTCGCGCCGACTTCGCCCTGCTCTTCTTCCTCGCGTAGCTGAGCACCTAGTGACTCTGAACTTGATGCCACATTGGGTGTGACATGTGCCCCTCCCTCAAAACTTGCTTGACCCCAAGCAAGGGCAGTTGGAAAACATTCCTGCAACACTGACAAATCCTCCCAAGTGGCAGATTCCGCTGGTATGCCAGTCCACTTGATCAATCCTTGAATGACTGCGGCATTGCCCTTTTTAACCAATCGGCGTTCCAAGATCTGTTCTGGCAGTGTGGCCCGGGCATCAAGCTCGGCAATCTTTGGTAATTCTGAGAAAATGGGTGAATAATTCGGATGAAAAACTTTGAGCTGAGATACGTGAAATCTAGGGTGGATGTGACTATCACCGGTAAGTCTAATTTGTATGCCACGACCAATGCGTTCCAACACTTTATACAGGCCAAAGAACTTGTAAGACAATTTAGGATATCGTCTATTGACCAACAAAGTTTGTGCATAGGGCTGCAATTTCAGGAGAACTTCCTCACCAACCTAAAAGCTGCTCGTCTTGTTGCTTCTGATCGACTACTTGACTTCATGCGGTTTTATTGCCGGTAAGGTGTTGCTTAATCAACTCAGTGTACTGCTCCCTTTCATGAATAAAGTGGGCTACTTCCTGTGATTCGCCTGTATACTCAGTCGGCATAAGTCCATAATTTGGTTCACAGCCGTAAAGAACGCGAAAAGGAGAAGATCCCAGGGCAATGTGAAAACTGGAATTGTACCAAAATTCAGCGAGAGGTAACCAAGTTTTCCATGTTGTTGGGGAATCATGAATCGCACATTTGAGGTACATCTCCAAGCATTGATTGACGCGTTCGCTTTGTCCGTCTATTTGAGGGTGGTAAGCAGTAGAGAGTTGCAACTTGGTATCCAAACACTTGAATAATTCCTTCCAAAAACTGCTAGTGAAGATCCTGTCACAATCGGAAGTAATCATGCGTGGTACTCCATGAAGTCGAACGACTTGATCCAGAAATAGCTTGGCGATCTTCTGAGCTGTGAAGGGATGTTTCACTGGTAAGAAATGAGCATACTTAGAAAAACGGTCTACGACGACCATGATGGCATCACACCCTCCAGAAACCGGCAAGCCCTCAATGAAATCCATTGTAATATCTTGCCAGGCATTGTCAGGAACCGGTAGCGGATGCAATAATCCCGCTGATCGAGTGTGCTCACTCTTAGCATGTTTGACAAATATCACATTGCTGTATGAAGTCATGAACCATTTGCTTTAAGCCAGGCCAACAGAAAAGTTGTTTAATGCGGTGATAAGTCGCTTGAACCCCAGAGTGGCCCCCAAAAGCGCTGGAATGAAAAGTTGCAATAAGTTTTGTGTGAAGGGCAGAATTTTGTTCGACCCAGATCTTCCCCTTGTGCCGAATGACACCATGTTTGAGCTCGAAGCCATCAGCACTGCCTGATCTGAAACATAGGAATTAAGGACTTCTTGCAACCAGGTAGGACGGACTTCAGTGGTATTAGTGGGAGCCATGCAATTTCTCGATCGAGACAAGGCATCTGCAACGATATTGTCTTTACCCTTCTTATAAACAATTTGGAATTGTAATCCCATCAAGCGGGTCATGGCCTTTCTCTGCAGGTCGGACTACAATTGCTATTCTTCCAAGTAACATAAACTGCGATGATTCGTTTTAATCGTGAACTCTTGATGTTGCAAATAGGAACGCCATTTTTCCACTGCTAACATTAAGGCCAAGAATTCCTTCTCATAGATAGATAATCCTTGATGAGGAATGCTCAATGCTTTGCTAAAATAGGCCACCGGATGATCGTGTTGAAGCAGGACAACCCCCACTCCTTTGTCACAAGCATCAGTCTCCAGTTCAAATGGTTGTGTAAAATCGGGAAGCTTGAGGACTGGTGCTTCGGACATGGCTTGTTTCAACTGGATAAAGGCTTGCTTCGCCGATGCATTCCACTCAAATGCCTTTTTTTTAACAAATCAGTCAACGGTTTTGCTATCACTCCATAACTGTGCACAAACTTCCGGTAATAACCGGTAAGTCCCAGAAAGCCACGCAGTTCAGTCACAAAATGAGGAATCGGCCACTGTAACATAGCCTGTGTTTTTTGTGGATCCGTGGTGACTACTTTGTCCAAAATTATATGTCCGAGATACTCAATTTGGTTCTGAGCAAATATGCACTTACTCTGCTTAACAAACAATTGATGTGCTCGGAGCGTTTTGAGAATTGTTGCCAAATGCTCAAGATGGGAAGAAATGTTGGGACTATAAATAAGAATGTCATCGATAAAGACCAGTACAAATTTTCGGAGATAGGGAGCTAGGACTGCATTCATGACGCATTGAAAGGTCGCGGGAGCGTTAGTCAATCCGAAAGGCAGGACTCGAAATTGATACAAACCTTGGTGTGTCTTAAACGCTGTTTTGGCTTCATCTGCCTCGTTCATCCGAATCTGGTGATAGCCAGCCCTCAAATCCAGTTTAGAGAAATATTTAGTGCCAGCTAATTCATCTAAGAGTTCATCAGTCACCGGCATTGGAAATTTGTTCTTAACAGTCAAATCATTTAAGCGACGGTAATTGACACAGAATCGCCACGATCCGTCTTTCTTTTGAACCAAAAGAACCGGAGATGCAAACGGACTCGTGCTCTGTGTGATTATCCCCTTTTCCAGCATCTCAAGCACTTGTCACTCGATCTCATTCTTGTGAGTGGGAGAGTATCGGTATGGCCTCGCATTTACTGGTGCTGACCCCGGCAAAAGTGGGATGACATGGTCATAGTCCCGTTTTGGAGGAAGTTCAGTCGGTTCGGCAAACACATCTTTGTACTGATCAAGTAATGCCTAAATTTCAAGCATGAGTGCTGGCTAAGCTGGTTTTTCTTCTTGTGTAACTACCACCACGGCCCAAATATCATTCCCTCGCTTACCCTTTTCAAATTGCTATGTTGTCATCATTTTCAGTGCATACCCAGGTCGGCTCTCCAGTCCTTGCAATTTGACAGTCTTGCCGTGGTGACTAAATTCCACTAGTTTCTCCTGCCAATGGCAAATCATCAGACTGTGAGCACTTAACCAGTCCATACCTAGGACTGCATCAAAAGCACCCAATTCGATCACTCTTAAATCGATCTGAAAAGTATGACCCTGTGCCCACCAGATCAAATTTGGAACCCACTTATCCGAGTACATTTTGTCTCCATTAGCAACTCGAATCTCAATTGGTGTAACTGCTTGAGGAATACATCCAATTCTCTGAAGAAAACCAGTGTGAATAAAACTGTGGGAACTGCCGGAGTCAAGTAAAACCAGCATGACTTGATTTTGGACCAAAGCCAGAAATCTGATTGTCGACACCTCTGTTGTACCCGACATGGCATTAAGAGATAAATGATAAGCTTCGTCTTGTTTCATCTCGGCGATTTCCAGAAGATCCAGTACTTCATCAGTCAAAGTTGTTCCTTGTTCTTCCATGGTCATAGCATGCAACTGAGCCATAGCTTTACTCTTACAATGCAAGTGATGATTAACCTCATATTTGTCACCACACTGGTAACACAATCCATTAGCACGACGGTATTCCTTTAATTGTCGAGCCTTCCATAATTCCCCTTGCCCAATTTTCAGTTTATTTTGGACATGCTCCATCTTCCCTCCTGTCTCAACATCCCGATGGTACCCTTGTTTGAACTTCCATTTCTTTCCCCAGTCGATAACATCTTGTTGCAAGCGAGCCAGTAGGGCTGCTCTGTCCACAGTGTCAGGGACTTGGCCTTGCACAACTCCTCTCAACTCAGGCTTAAGTCCCCTGATAAAATGTGAGACAAACAACTCCTCATCGTAGCGTGGGTTATGCATGGACAATTCATCCATCAACCCGTCAAATTGAGTCTTGTAATCATCAATCGTGCCAGTCTGTTTAGTGTCCAGTAACTCAGAAAATAGCTTCTTCTGATCGAAGGCCCCAAACTTCACCTCTACCGCTTGCAGAAAGTGCCCCCAATTTTCCACCTCATTCTTTACCTTGTACACTTGCCACCATTTAGCAGCATTGCCTTCAAAATGCATTGTGGCGACGGAGATCCACAATGCTTCCGGTATATTGAAAATACCGAAATAATCGATACATTGATCTTTCCAAATGCGAGGATTCTCACCATTAAATCTGGGGAAATTTAACTTTGGCAATGAAGTCCTCCAGCCCATGCCAGATTCCCGCAGATGCGGTCCATGCATAACAGGTGTTTCAGAAGAATTACCCAATGAACATCTTGCCCACTGACTGGGTGGTGCTGGTGTTAGTATCGCCTTACCTACCACCGATTGAACCGATCCTCTTCCTTCCTCGTCGTGATGCTGTTCAACCACCTTCCCCATCGTCAAGCGAGCGGCTTTGTCGATCGCTTCCATCGACGCAAGAAGAAGCTGCTGGTCCTTCGAACTTTGCTCGATCACCCAGGCCGTCAGCTCCGTGCGTGTCATCAGCTGTTGTTGCGTCGTATCCATAATTTCCATCCGAGCGAACAAGAGATCAAGACTTTCCTTGATTCCGGTGAAGCGCTCCTCCTCCCGCTCCGTTGCCTGCTTCATTGCCACGAGGACGAATTGTGTCTGAACGGAGGGCTTAGGGGGAGCCGTGCTGATCGAATCGTCAAATCGAGCTAACCAGAGTTGGGGATTTTACGGGGATCGATTGAAATTGCCGAAGTGATTTCAAGTTCCCTAACCCGCAGCTGGAAAAATTTTACAGCCCAATCGAACGAGAACTCCGATCGCAACACGACTCTGATACCACCTTGTTATGTCCCGTTGCCTCCCGCCGCAGCCGAGGGCGTGAGATCGCCGGCGATCTGCGAGCAAGAGAAAGCGTGGAGAAGGCAAACGAAAAAGGTAAAGCAAGACCGGTGATTTCATTTCATGCCTTTCTTCGCACGCCATACGAAAGATTTAAACCCCTCAACACTTTCACAGCGAGGTAACAAGCACCGGCAAAACGACAACAATTACTGCTACAGTAATTACCGACAACTAATGAAATGATTCACAGCCTTCGGATTCCCCCTATGCGATCACATGATTAAATCTGGACCATCCCCAACGCATTAAGGAAATCGATCATTCTCATCACTTCGCGCCGACTTCGCCCTGCTCTTCTTCCTCGTGTAGCTGAGCGCCTGGTGACTCTGAACTTGATGCCGCGCTGGGTGTGACATAGTGGTATTTTCCTAGTTTGTTAATGTAACATATAGCTCTAAATTTCTCATTCCCGATGCACCATAGAATTGACACTTTTACATTTTATGATGTAGTACACATATATGAAGTTATCATGCTCTCTAATAGCAAGGGTTGCAAAGAAAAACACAATAAACCCAATTGTTGATACCATGATCTCATTTTTTGTAGGATGCTTTTCTGTACCCAATGAAGAGAACTCACTGTTAGTTGATTCAGAAGGGGATCCGTTGGCAGGGAAATGCAAAGACACCAGAGGGTCACCAAGAAAGGACTGTTCATCGAAGGTGGAGAGTTGGCCAGTTGATGGAATATTGCCAGAGAGAAGTGGATTGTATGAAACATTGAACTTACTCAGTTTAGAGAGCTGGTTTAGGCTTGTTGGAACTTCGTCAGAGAAATTGTTAAAAGATAAGTCAAGACTCTCAAGGTGTACCATCTTACCAATCTCAGATGGAATCTCACCAGAAATGAAGTTCCTCGAGACATTGAATGCAACAAGTGATAGTCGACCAATCTCTGGTGGTAGGACTCCAGAGAGCCAGTTATCATCAAGGAGGAGCAAGTTGAAGTTTTTCATTGCTGCAATCATGGGTGGTATTTCTCCTGAAAGCTGATTCCCTGAGAACTTGACAAAACCTAAGATGATACACGGCCGGACAGAAGATGGTGAAAGCATACCATACCCCTTTAAGATTAGGTTTTCTAGACCACGGCAGTCCTTCCAAGACATCTTTGAGTCAACGAAGTTGAACCCTGGATAACCGAGGGGGACCCACCGTTTTAGGGCTTGTTTGGATGCAAGGGAAAAGAAATCTAGGGAATTTTTTCCCTAGAGGGGATTTTGAGGACATATTGGATCCCCCTCAATCCTAGGGGAAATTTTCCGGTAGGGAATAAAATCCTTCTTTGCTATTTGGGAGCGATAGGGATAAAATCCCTACCATGCAAAAAATTCAAAAAATGTAAAATTCAAAAACAACATCATAATTAAGTAAATCACATATTGTATGTAACAACAAAAAATTACAATGCTAATCATGAAATCAAAGGCCTACAAATTGACATGTACAATCTTCGCATACAACAATCAAAGATCCACGACATAAGTGTGTTAAAAGCATTCATACAATGGATGATTTTTTCCAAGCAAGAATCGATCCAAAGATGTTCACCCTTGGTGCTAGATCTCAATAGACATGTATCCTAACTAAAGACTTTATTTATCGATGCCTTGAGTAATGCCTTTCCTGCAGGCTGGATTGGGAAAAGAATTGCATAAACTCATATATCACTGAAAGCATGCACTATCATGGTTACATTGGAGAACTTTAGCCTAACTAAAACAGACAAAACACAACGGAACACAAATGACATGAACTTTACTCAACCCCACAATGAAATCAATCATCGACAACTCAGAGATCACTGAAAGCAGATAACAGTGCAATTGCGATGAAAGAACATGAGAAGTAGAAGGTAGTAACCACATTCAGTAGTTTTATTCTTGCTCTGAAAGTTGGATGCACCTTCTTCCCTTATGTGATTTCCAGGGAGAGTGTACAGGGTGGCTATCACCAGGATGAGAAAAAAAGATTGATTTGATTTTTCAGTCGCGGATTTTCCATGCTTCACTCTGCCAAAACAAAGAACTAAATGTTTATGGAAACAAAATGGGATTTGTAACAGATAGCAACACTTGAAACTCAGCTTGACTGAACAAGTATAGTCTAACATATTAATCAGGGTATTGCTCAATGTACCATTATGTCATTTCTGTTGTCATCAACATGATCAGTGTGTACTTAGTAGTTTGTAGTTAGAGCAGCATTTCTAACTTGGTCATCAGCAAAAATTCCACATTTTGTACCCAAAAACAGAAAAAGACACTTATCATTAACAATAGTGGGGTCTTACAATTTTATCAAATAGTTCACCACCAGTGATGTACTCCAAGATTATAAATATCTTCTTCCGGCTTGCCAAAACCTGCACATAACATAATGAACAGGATTCATCCTACTGGCAAATAAGAAAGACAAGAGCAAATAAGAAAGACAAGTGAAAACAAAGTTAAACACTGCTAACAAAAGGTGAAGCCCTCTTGTGTTTCTCACAATATAGTGCATAAGCCATATAACATGAAGCCCTCTTGAGGCCTATTCTGTTCCTCTCCATCTTCTTCAGCAATGGCTTTGCATCCTTCACATAGTCCATCTGGACCATGAAGAAAATGGAAACGTCACAATAAGACCTTCAATCAAAAAAAAATATTGTTATCAACTTCACCAGAGCTCCAAAGCCGAATGGAGTTCACTACAGTTAATCCATTTACTGAAAGCAAACAGAATCCACTTTGTTGCCTTGCAAAAATCAAATATCCTGTTCCACTACGATGCAAATTACAGAAAGTTTCTATTTGTATACATTGAAGCCGAGATAGGATGCTACTTCCAGCATCAACAAACAAATAATAGTATGATATCACTATATCAGATTGAAATCTCGATCAAACTAGTGCACATACAAAATGGCACTACGAAAAACCTCGAGCCCATACCAGTCAATTTTAGCATATAAATTCCAACCAAACACAAACAAATCTCAACCGCTTCTAATAGTTCACCAGTGAAATGAAATCGACATGGAGCCAATAGTGACAGGGGAAGGGGATTGGTTGTAGCAGTTGCTCACCAGCTGGATCCAGACGCAGAGGTAACGGGGATTGTCTCGAGAGCGGCATCGTTCGAACTCTGGCGCGCTTACGGAGGAACTCGCGCTTTCTCCTTGGCGTCGACGGCAGCTCCTCCTCCATCTTCCGCATCCCACTAGCAAAACATGGATCGATCACGGAAAATTCGTAGAGGAGGAGAACAAGGAAGGAATGGATGCGCATAGGCATAGGCATAATGATTGAGAGTGGTACAACACCGGAGCCATGGGCGGAGGGGGTCGGAGCCGGAGAAGCACCTGATGTTGCCCACCACCGACGATAGAACCGCCTTCTCTTTGTCGCTGCCGCCATGCCGCTGCTCGGTGGCCATGGATGGATTGTATTGGATTGGTGGCCCACCACGTCGAGCGGAGGAGGAAGACAACCGACTCGCGTGCGGGCGGCGATGGAGAAGACGACTCGCGGGCGAGCGGAGAGAGGTTGCGGTGTCGCGAGATGTGCCGGGGAGAAAATTGCACGGGAGGGGAGAGGATTATTTTTTTCCCCGGGATTTCACGCGGATCGGGCCAGAAAAACCGGTGTCGTGGGCTACCAAATGGACTGTACGGCCAAACCCGAGAAAAGTTCCCCGTGGGCGCTCAGCCCGGGAAACTGGCCGGGATCCCAGCGGGAATTCTTGTTCCCAAACAAGCCCTTATAGTGAGACAGTTATTGGTGCCAACTTCCAGTTGTCCAGTATCGTTTTGATTCATGACAAATGTTGGACCAGGATTCCTCCCAATACCTGCTACTGTTGTGGGGATCCGACCAGATAGCTTGTTTCCAGCAAGGTTGAGCCACAGCAAGCTGGTACAGTTACCTATCTCCATTGGGATCTCACCGGAAAGTTGGTTTCCAGCAAGCATCAACACGAGAAGCGATGTGAGGTTACCAATATATGCAGGAATCCCACCGGACAGGAGGTTGTACGATAGGTCCAATGCTTGGAGCTGGACAAGCTGGCCGTATTGCGAGGGGATCTGACCAGAGAAGTTATTCTCAGCAAGCACAAGGTATTTGATGTTTGCCATGCCTTCTACTTCAGTAGGTAGGTCACCAGTGAACCGGTTGAAGCTGAGGTCAAGCATGGTCAGCTCTGGGAGCCGAAGAATGCCAGAGGACAGAATGCCGCCGGTATACCTCGCCATCAAAACTGTTGTTGCTGATGTCCAAATAGTTGAGTCTGGTGCAATTCAGTAGTTCAAGCGGCATCTCGCGGTCAAAATGATTGCTCCCAAGGATCAGTTTCTCAAGCCCAGTGATTGCTCCGATGCCTTGTGTTATCGTCCCTTCAAAACCATTATCCCAAAGCGACAGGTATGTCAAAGCAGAGCAATTTGCAATGGAATCTGGAAAGTTGCCATGCAAATGGTTGGCAGAGAGGTCTAGAAATTGTAGCTTGCATCTTGCCTGAAACATGCTGAAAGAAATGCTTCCTGTGAGGTCGTTCTCGGCAGCATTGAACTGAACAAGGCTTGAAATGCCCTGCCAGACCTCGCCAGTGAAGCGATTGAAGCTGAGATCGACATACTCGAGCTTCAAGCAGCTATCAAACCGGCCGTTAATGCCTCCTGTGAGGTTGTTGCTGGAGACATTGAGGACGATGAGATTGTGACAGGTTTCTGGGAAGTTCAGGATGATTTCCCCCTCGAACCGATTCTGTGATATGTCTAATATTGTCAGGTTACTCAAGCTGGAAATGTCGAGGACACCACCTATGAGGTTGCACGAGAGATTGAGGTGCTGGAGTCCCCAGCATCTGCTGAGATCAGCTGGGAGCTCACCGACAATGCTGTTTGCCGAGAGGTCTAGGTAAGTGAGCCCAGTGAGACGGGAGAAGTTTCTGAAGACCGGTCCAGAGATGCTTGAGCTAGAGAGGTCGAGAGAATTCACACGCCCGCTGGCATCACATCCAACTCCTTGCCAATCGCACGGTGAGGCCTCTGACTCCAGCCATCCATCATACGCGCCGCGGTTTACCCGGTTGTGTGCCTGCAGGAAGTTCTTGAGCTCGATGAGCACCTCCATGTCAGTAGTCTGCCCACGTATCAGCGCGGCTGCAGCAACACGAAGAGATCAAACTTAGACGAAACATGATTCAAATTTTTTTTAGGAAAACATGCAAATTTTACAAGGATTGCAGCTTACCGATGATTAGTACTAAGCAAGTCGACCTGAGAAGCTTGTCAAGCACCATAGAGATGGATGCCGAGTTTTAGATTGCCGGTGCACTCCTACATGAATTCTCTCTTCTTTTGGTTTGCAACTTGTACAGCAGTCATCTAGTAGGACAACATAATTATGTAGCTCGTTGCCAGTGTCTGTGATAAATAAGGTCCAATTTTATCTGTGATTCACATGTAAAAATGCACACCAAGACGAAGCGCCATGCTAAATTATAGTGCTGAGTTTCCCGGAATTTGCCTCTTATACAAAAGGGTATCGGTCAAAAGCGCATGTCTTTACCAAGAAAACTATTTGGGTGTATTTTCTTGGAGACCAACGGTAGCTATGAACGGCAGCTACTCAGATCTTGTTTGGGAGAGCTGCGGCTGGATTGAAAAACTGCTTTTGATTTATTGGGCTGTAAAACAGCTGTAACTGGCGACTGTGACTTTTCTTATTATGCTGTTTGGCAAACTAGCTGTTGCAGCTGTAGTTTTTGGGGGCCAACCGAGCGGGGAGGTAACAGCATAGTGAAGTACAGTGGTGTCCGAGTGAGGAGGTGACGTGAAAGCGGTGAGATAGGGTGGCGGTGGTCAAGCCAAGCCACATCTGAAAAGCTCCTCCTCAGCAGCTTTAGCTTTTGGGGTGTTTCTGTTGTGGCTTAGCTTTTTAACTGCTTTGTAGTCATTTTGTTTGGAGAAGCTTTTAATCCAAAACTGAAGCAAAACTCTTTAAACAGGGCCTCAGACTACTGGAGGTTTAAATAAACAATTGAACGTCACTGCTGCAGAGCTGAATTGTTCGGTCCGCATTCAGAGTTTGTGGTGTTAGGTTAGGTAGAAAAAGTGTATACACATTGCTGTTGCAGACTGCAGTCCTCGACTCCTGCGTGTGGTTTGGTTGGAGTTCCAGACTTCCAGTCGCTTCCGGCCTTTCTTGGAATTGGCTTCTAAGTTGGTGGAGGAGGTTGACACTACGGTCTGTCTGGGAAAAGCTGTTTTTTTTAAACTAAAAAATAACCGTAGTTTTATAGAAGGCCGTTTGATAAATAGTTAATTTTTTAAAATAATAAGCTATAAAAATAGGTCTATTTCAACTTTAAGTTTTTGACTTTTGCTAGTTATATATAGTTTTTAGTTTATATCAAAAATCGTTTAAAAATTAAGCTATTGAAGAGCTTTTTTTACTTTTTAGAAACTGAAACTGATTTAAAACCCCACGAGTCCACATCTCCCAACTTTTTCATATAATATAAAGATGTAGATTTATCGTATGCCTCCGCGCCCTTACACATGTGCTACCGTATGTATGTGACTGTGCATGATTTCACTCTCATTTCACCGCCGCAATTATGGAAAGGCAGTAAAATTAAGTTTGCCCCTTCATCGTCCTGAGTTGCAGGGAGGAAACCCAGAAGGAGAACGGCTGCAGACAAGCAAGAACCGAATCGAAATTCCGACCCGATCAAGATCAGCCGGAGGACCCTGTAACAGAAACCCCTGGGTCGTAAGGATGTAATCGGATCGGATACGGTCGGATATTGTTTATCTCGTATCCGTATTCATATTTTTTATCGAATAAGAAGTCAGATACGAATAGTGTCGGATGTGAATCTGAATCTGAATAATACCGGATACTATCACTTACGAATCGGCGAATACGCACCGGATTCAATACGGGTACGAATATTTTTAGCCGGATAATACGAAAATATAGATCATTTATTGCACATGTAACATCTTGAATGGTAGATTACTTATGAGTTATGAATAATTATTGACAAAATATAAAGAAAATAGTACAAGAATTTACTATAGTTGCATTGTACATAATTAAGAATTAATAATGAGCGCAGAGAGATTATATAAAAGCTAAATGTAGAGTCATAATAGAATTATCAAAGACAATGGCACTAGCAAATTAGAAGTCACAAACTAGTAAGGTAAACATGATAGAATCATATAATACCATATATTAAATTTATGCACTACTAATTCTAGTCTACTTAACCAGTTAGGTGCGTGCATGTACGATGTAAGGTAATAACACAACCACTCCACCAGTGCACCATTTTGCACTTGTCCACGACACCACCTTAGGAGTGCGCCGGACCGCCGGTGCCGCCTCGGTGCCTCCTCAACTCAAGTTACTCAGCTCAGCTAAGTTTTATTTGGATTAGGGATTTTAGAGGAGAGAGACTATCAGACTAGTAGAGAATAGAGATAGAGAAAGAGAGCACGAGTGATGGATTGGGGATTTTATGTTTTTGGTTTTGGGTCTGCTGCGTGGCAGTGTCGCATTACCTTCAGTTTTGGCCTAGCACCAATGGACAAGCCGGGAAGTACGAAGCATGCGGTAAATTTTTGGTTTGGCACCGCACTGGCGCTGTGGTGCACTTGGCGTTGGCACTTTGGTAGTGGCAGTGTGGCACTTGGTAGAATGGTAGTTGGTACTTGGCACTTGGCAGTTAGCACTGGTACTAGTAGAGTACCAAGAGTGGTATTGGTACACTGGTACTAGTGCCTCCAGACTCTAGTGACTGGTGCTTTTTGATTGGAAAGTTACAGACTCACAATCTTGAAGAA
The DNA here is from genome assembly GCA_036346375.1 of Guadua angustifolia. Taxonomy (NCBI): domain Eukaryota; kingdom Viridiplantae; phylum Streptophyta; class Magnoliopsida; order Poales; family Poaceae; genus Guadua; species Guadua angustifolia. The sequence continues at coordinate 13,133,804 of CM070514.1, forward strand.
GTCTTTAAAGTTTTCGGATAATATCCATATTTTATATCCGGATATTATCCGATTATAAACTCGGATATTCCTGTATCCGTCGGATAATTACTATCCGTATCCGTATCCTTATCCGAGATAACTATCCTTATCCGTATCCGTATCCGAAAAATTCTTCAAATATCAGAAAAACTATCCAAATCGCTATTCGAATTGATTTGGTCGGTCGGTCAGAAAATATCCGTTCCAGTTGCACCCCTACCCATAGGGATTCCAGAACGCTCGCGCTATACGGCTCAATCTGCAACAAAATGCATTATGCGCTGTTTGGAAAGCTAAAATCCTATATAAATTTTGTAGAAATTTCATATGAACCTGTTTAGTTTCCGAATCGGTAAAATATCCCTCGTTCAAACGGGCTCTAAATTAGCAATTGGCCTGCAAGTGTCTGGATTTTTTCGGGGCGGGTAAGCGGGCTAGTAGGGCGGCCCACGCCACTCACGCCCAACCCGAAAACACAATGTGTGACAAGAGGTATTTTTATGTTTTTTTAGGTGCATAAAATTTATATAACTTATATTAGAAAGAAAAGTATTGAAACACTGCTCGTATGTGACTTGCATTTGGTGGACTAGATATGTGATGGGCCTAGGTGGGCGCTGAAAGAGAACCGTGCTTCCAAAAGGAGTACCACATCGCTTGAGCAAAGGCAGCGCCTCTCTGTAGCGACTCCATGATTGGAGTCGGTAGCCGGTGTGCAAATATTTCTTGCCAGCTGCACTCAGGGTTGTTTGTCTTTTCTTTTGATTTTAGATTCTGATTTAAAAGAAAAATTAAAAATAAACAACTCGATTCTACAAATTGATTCTCACAATCTAGCTCACGTATATATACTAAAATCCACAATTCACTTCATATGTATATTTAGATTTCAGCTTTGAAAAATTAGATTTTCTACTACCACAATCCAGAATCAACTTTTAGAGAATCCAAAGCAAAAACACATAGGCCCTCAACCTGCCTGCTGCAACTACTGTAGGTGATGACCGACCAAGGAATAATAAAATCGTGGGAAAATTTTGCGAGATCTCGGTGAAATAAAAAAACACACAGGCCCTCAACCTGCCTACTGTAGCTACTGTAGGCGATGACCGACCAAAGAATAATAAAATCTTGTGGAAATTTTGTGAGATCTCGGTGAAATCTCGGATCTCGGCCACTAACGAGATTTCAAATCCCAGATAAATGAAAAAGTATTCAAAATTTTCAAAATGCTATAATAACTTCAAAAATCTCAGTGTACCGGACCAAAATTGCTACAAAACATATTGTATTTGATGTTTTTAGTTTCGGATTTTAACCGGGTGAGACGTAGATGAGTTGGCAGGCTCACTTAGGTCTTAGCATTGCAGACTTCGAGAGGTCGCTGGTTCGATTCCGGTCGAAGGCAACCCTTTTTTCGGACATCTAACCATCCAAGACTTATATAAAAAGGATATGCAATTATGATAATAAGTAGCCCTAGCTTGGTTGGTAGAAAGCTTGGCTTGCATAGAAGAGGTCTTAAGGATCGAGTTTTCTTCCTCCAGGAATGCTTCTGCTCGACCTAATAGCAAGGCCAAAATTTTTAGCTAGAAATATCTGAATAGGCCTTCCTTTACATACCAATACCTCCTATCAAGACAATAATCACCTTAATGATTAAAATCATTCCTCATATTGATCAGTAAAGGTTTGCTTAGCATGCGAGAGGTCCTGCTTTCGATCCCCTCATCTCCAAATTTTTTTGCTCAAAAAATTGAAGTGTTAAACCTAGGATTCAAAACCGTGCCTACTTAGCCAAGAGCACTAGAACTAGCGCCTTCAACCAACTAAGCCAACCCCATGTCTTTGTTTTCTGAGAGATCCAAGCCTAATTGAAGTAACCTAAGGGCATGTACAGTGGTATAGACAGCAGCTGTCTATAATATATCTCCACATCATCTATAGACAACACTAAAAATAACTCATACAATGGATCGGCTATATAGTACATGCGTAATGTTCTCTCATCCAAATAATGATCGCTCTATACAATGGTACATAAAATAGAAAGTTGTCTATAAAACCGTCTGTTAAATAGTAGACAACAGCTTTCTCTCTCCTTCTTCTCTCTCATCCACATCATCTAAAATCCTAGGTGGCATAGTCTTACAGACAGTTGACATGTACCATTGTACATGCCCTAAGTGAAGCATCGTCAAGAGCCATCTTCACTACCAGAAACACTATCAGAATTTTTAAAAATTCATTAGGCTTGATTATCATTTGAAAATTTTATGAGAACATTAGTGATACATTAAGATCATCCACAAAAATTTTCAAAAATTTTCTAACATCATTTGTAATATTTTTCATTTTGTTCAAATTTGCCAAGATTTCGGCAAATCTCAGTGAGATCTCAGAAATCTCGGCTCAAAAAAATTCCAGATTTGAATTTTACTTTTTGGATTTCATCCAAAATAACGAGATTTCACTGAAATTTCGGATTTCGGAGGGTGACGGGATATAAACCGAAAACTAAATTTGAAACCTTGCCACCAACTGTTGTTTCACCTATTGGCAGTTATTCTTTTGTATTTAGGGCTTGTTTGTTTTTGCTGTGGATTCTAGCCCTAAATGCTTAATGAAAAACAAACAACTTAATTCTAAAAATCAATTTTTATAATCTTGCCCATCCATATACACTAGAATGCACAATCCACTTTATATACGTTTATGTAGATTCTGAGAAATACAAATATGAGAATGCCATTGAAAGTTTTAAGTAATTACCCACCAAATGCTATACTAGAATTCAGAATCTAGAATTAGCTTATGTAAAGCTACGATCAAGAATTGCATGACGCACGCAAAGTGTTCGACGGATTGCATGTAGAGTAGCAACCTTTCCTTCGCTTCTTTCTTTCTATTTTAGAGAGGACAGTCTTTCCTTACTTGTTGTAGCGTTCGCAATATCGTTAGGAAAATCGTTTACAGATCTTTGGAAAATTTAGGGGCAAGAATTGTTTTGCTGGTTTTCTGGATCATTTCTTGAGTGGATTGTTGCACAGAGCTAACTTGTTTCTTTAGGGGCTGTCTGGTTACTGTATGCACAGAGATTTACATCTACAAATACATAATCTTATCTTTTTCTTATGTTTGGTTGCCTGCATATAGTTTTGAGTCTAATTCTCGAATGCAATTAAGATTCTCCATGCAGCACATAGCAGTCTCGTGTTCTGCGCAAAGGGCCACAGCCACAATAGCAAATCATGCATGCGGTGCACGTGGGTATGTAAGTTTTTCTTTTTTTTCTTTTTTGTTTATATCTTTTGATTAGCATCTCCGATTACCAAATCGATTTCAAAAATGAGTTTCTGACATTTTTTTGAACAAAACTAGACCACACTTGCTATATAAATTTTAAAATACCTGCCTACTAAACACTCAACCAAACACCGTCTTTTGCATCTGTGCATCCCATATCCTATCGGTCGGTGAGTCGAATGGATCGGGCTAGTAAGAGAAGGCAACCAAACAGCCCCTTAGTATCACCGTGCGTACTGTGTAATCATGTCAGTTTGCAAGTTAGAAAATTTGGTGTGCCAACTTGATGGCTACAGCGCAGGCAAGCTGTATATCTGACAAATTCTAATTTATTGTGGCCTTAACTCGAGTCTTCGACTAAATAAAGTTGTAATAAGTGCTCAAGCAAAACGTGTTTCGTTAAAGGTCGACGCTGGAGATTAATTGATGAAATTATATTTAAAGCCTCGTCTGTATCATGCTTTTAGAAAATAGAAAAAGATGAGTTTTATATATACTAGTAGAGTGACTGCGTTGCAATGGAGTCCGAAGAGGGTGTGACATATATATAATCAAATATGATCTTAAACTGTACAATAAACATCAATTTTTTCTTAGTCATATTTAGTAAGAAGAACTGTACAGTGGACATTAATGAACACTCACTAATTCATGGACACGTTATTAACGTGGCAGCATGGCATTACAGGTACCCTTAAAACTAATGATTTTCAACATCCTTTTTGTTCATTTGGGAACATAAAAACAATAAGAAATTTCAGATGAAATGAGTCTGCGTATGCATTTTCTTTACAGAGTTTTATGAAAGAGAGAGGAATTAGGTGTCGTACTGTTAAGCTGAAATTGTCCCTCTCCCCTGTTCAATATCACAACCATAACCACATCACTTCATATTTCAAAATAAGTCCCATGGTGACGAAAGAAAGTTCCTTTGATTAGTAAAACTAAACAAATGATCGCACAGAACAAAATACACAATGTGGGATTATCCCAGGTTTACCCAGGTGTGGCTTGCTTGTTGTCAAACTCCAGTAGCATGGATAGATGGAATGTGATCCAGCTCAACCTCTCCAAAGTCTAAACATGTTGACTCACTCCTAAAATCGGTGAAACTTTTACATAAGCATCGTCTCAAAAATACTTGGTAGCATCTGAAAAGAGAAAATAAATATTCAAATACGAACTGCAGAGAGTTAGGGATATGTAACTTCGAAAAACTGCAAGCTGTTTTTATGTGCTACCGTCAAAAACCCAGCACGGTCGCAGGCTAAGTCCTTTTCTGCAAATACACTGTCACAAAAACATAATTAGATAAAAAGAAAGAAGCTAGCATGTTGACACATGTTAGCATGCTAACTCCTTTCCTAATGATTTTAGTGACACTGTTGTTCGACACTAACAAGAAACCACATTAAACCGCTGCCTTGTGCTATAATTTACAATATGAAGTCACCATTCTAAAAAAATAGAAGAATAGCACCACTACGCTGAGCATACAAATGCCATGTGAGTGAATATGGAAAATAACATCGCAGAAATCCTCGAGCACTAAAGGTGAAAGATGGTACCATAAGAATGGAGACATGCGGTCCTGAGGAGTATCTGTTCATGGAGGACTAAATCAGTGTGGCTGATCAGACCGGTATCACTCCCGCCACGATAGTGCCGTAGGTGAGAAATCCGAACCCAACGTAGTCCAATGCTTTCCGCCTGGATTAACCTGGGAAAGCGAGCTCTATGCCATCTGTAGTTTGAGAATATAACATGGAATAGTACGCATAAGCCATTAGAATGGAACATATATATTAAAAATTAAATGGCAACCTCAGACATACATAACTATGTACAAAAAATACCAGCAAGGAGATGGAATAGGATTTGCATGAGCGCAGGAACATGCCCATCAAGTGGTTACCAAAAGGAAATACGCATACCAATAATTTGACGTTCGATACCAAAATATCAGTCTAACCTCAGTGCAAACATGTTACCTCTAATCATTATCAAATAAAATGGTAAACAGAGAACTTATGCAGATAATCATCGTCAGGGTTTGAGTTTCGAACCCAATAATTATGTTTATCTCATAGTCACCCCTCTTAAAAGAGTTGAGAGATTCCGATTATCTCATAGTCACCCCTCTCAAAAGAGTTGAGATATTCCGAGTAAAAGGAAAACTTATTCCTTAGATATGTTGAGCCGTTTAAAATCATAGAACGAAGAGAAGAGGTTGCTTATCTGTTTGAGTTGTATTAATGTTTTGTCGGAATCTATGATGTGTTCTACGTGTTTGCAAGAGGATCTCACTTACAAGGAGCGGCCTGTCAAAGTTTTAGAAATAACAGAGCGTATAAGGAGAAACAAGACCATTTGCTTTTGCAAAGTCCAGTGAAGCCACAATTCAGAGGAGAAAGCTACTTGAGAATGTGAAGAGGATCTAAAGGCCGAATTCCCCACCTACCCTAGCCAACCTAAATCCTGGGATCGAGATTCCTTTTAAGGGTGTAGGATTGTAACATCTTACAATTTTCATATTGTTGTTTAAATATTTATTTCTAATTTTCTGAATTTTTTTCATAAATTTTCTAGAAAAAGGGTTTTCCTATTTTCAGATTTATAAAATAATTTGTTTTAGAAAAATTAAATCAAAATATTTTTAAAATAATTTTATTAACTCCAAAATGTCTTAGTGTATTTTTAAGAATTTTTAGAATTTGTTAATCATTTTTCTATTTTCTAAATGCCTTCTTATTTTTAGTAATTAGATTAATTCAAAAATTAGAAAAATTCCACTGTAACACTTGGGACCTAACCCCCACATGTCAGGCCTCATATTCAACCTCTAGAGAATGTGTTCTCTATTTCCTCCATGGATGAGTTTGGAAGCTTCAAAATCTTTCAAATCCTTCTCCGTTTCTTTTTCAAATTTTGTGGATTACCTTATCCTCATCTAACCAACCCATTTGCTAGCCAATTCCCCTCTTTTTTGCGTGAAAATCACGTTTTTCCCAGTTCGGACATAGTCATGTTCGTGTTGGATTCTATCTCTCCGAACGTCCCTAGGGCTATATAAGGTAAGCACCGCGACCACCTCTCCTTGTTCAACCCATTACTTCGCTCGTTCCTTGTTTTGATGCCCTCGTTTTCCCAAAACGCCACAAAGTCCCGAAGACCATCGTTAACATTGCCTGACATGTCCTCACAAGCTTCCCATCACCTCGGACCTCCTTTTCCTGAACCGTTCGTGTCACGTCATGTTGCCTATCGTCCAGAAGGTAGCCCCTCAATAAATTTCGAGTTTGCCACATTGTGTGCAATGAATTTTGTGATTTGTCTTCAATAGATGAGTTGTGTTCTTCGCTCTGTCGCACCGTCATGTCGGCCCCATTGTCGCCACTGGCGAGTTCACCTCATTGCGAGCTTCCCCCATGCTCCCCTTGGTTCGGTCAGAGCCCTTGCACCATGGCTCAGCTATGCTTGTTGGTTCTATGTTGGCCGGCCAGAAGTGTGCAGCCAAAGTATAGTCCAAAAGCCACATGCTAGCAATCGAGCTTCTTTCGAAATTGGCATAATTTAACATAAAATAATTTTATTTACCATTTAAGTGGTTATTTCAAATTCAAGCTAACAAGCCACTATTAACCATAGCCTTATTAACTTTTTTAGCTCGAAATAGACTCATTTCAATCCTGAACCTATTAAGTAATGTAATTGAAGAAATTTTGGTTCGAGCCTCAACGAGCTTTTTTGCCAGCCCTAGCCATGTCCAGGAAAGAGATAAGGAAGAAAAAACAAAGAAAAGAAAAAATAAAAATAAAATAAAAGAATTTTTATGAAAATTTAAAAATCAAAGATGACATCATAATTTTGATTTTTCTTTATAAAAATAATTTCAAAAACTTCAAAAAAAAATCTTTTTTATGGTTTCTTTGATTTTAATCTTCTAGAAGCCCATTCTCCTTCGTATGAGCTCTGATTGAGGAGATTCAAATTTTCTAAATTTTTATAAGATCAATCTCTTCATTCTAGAGCTATTTATTTTTAATTTGGAGTTTTTTTATTTTTTGTTTGTTGTTTATTTGTATTTGTTGTTTCATTTTCGATAGACGTTAATCCCTAGAGAGTAAGTGAAGGATTTGAAGATCAGAACTCAGCAACAGTATACAAGGCAAGTTGTAACCTTTGATCATATTGAACATATATTCACAAAAGTACTTTCTCTTATACAAATTTGTCGGGGATTGAATATCTTGTGCCAGTCACGACCATTGAAGCCCTACGCCCGACCTTTCATGCTCTCGCCCAATCTGTGGCAAAAAGACCGACCTTGGCTAGCAGGCTCATGGGGCTACCCGTCCCGAAACAAGCCAAGCTCGGGGCTCGCATGACAAGCGACGTGGCATTAAATGCCTTGGCTCGAGAATCGCCACTTGGGATCTGTGGCCTGCCACGGTCGCGCCGCCTTAGTCTCGCCCATTGTTCCCACGTCGCGTGGTACCGGGGAGTGGCAGCGGCTCTTGCAGCTCCGTCCTCCAAGATGGCGCCCCCGTATTAACTACCTTGTCTCCTGTAAATCCTCTATAAATACCCCCTCGCACGGTGTGTTCTAGGTTGGACTTTTTTACGCACCACTCATACTCAGGCAAGCTTGTTCACTAGAGCCCTTAGGCCAGTTCAAGGCTCCTCCGAGCAAGCACATTGTAACCACTCCATACTCATTATTGAATCCACTGGACGTAGGGTTATTATCTCCTCCGTGAGAGGCGAACGGATCAACGCCCGTGTGTTTCTGTTGTCTTATCCGCTCCAATCCGTATCCCGGCATACCCTCAGACATTATACCCCTTTGCAGAAAAGGGGCCCAGGTTGATCCCTCATTCAACTAAGTAAGCTCGGCGAAGGACCCCTGTCCCGAATCGCCGACAGCTGGCGCCGTCCGTGGGGAGTTCGACTGAAGTCCTTCTGCAAGGAATCCCTGAGGATGCCAAACTCGCAGGATAATCGGGACCTCTGCGTCTTCGATGACGTAGAGGACGGCGATGAATACTACGCCAGCGACGGCGTGGGTGGTGCGGCCGATCCGGAAGGTCACACAAAACGCAAAGTCTTTCCCGGTGGGCTGCGGCGCGAGCGTTCCTCGCTTCGCGGCGGATACCCTCGTTTGCGAGGAGGAATTGGGCGGTCCATGTGGTGGTCGGGACGCCCCCGACCGCCTCGAGCTCAGCCAGGGGACCGCATCGTACGACACCCTCTCGGCGTCGCCTGGGCTGTCCTGGTCCTCCCGTCGCGTCTGCATGGCGGGAAGGGAGGACGACCACGAGAACACTGTCTCGGCCTCCTTCCCTCGCCCGGTGCGATCTTTGGCGCACCGAGCTATCCCCGGGCAGGGACCCGGCGGCCGTCCGCCGCCAATCTGTGATGGGCTCAAGGCCAGGCGGAGGCAGGCTCACGAGGACCCGATTACCGTTCACCGGTCTGGCGCCACCGACTCCCAAGGTCGCCTCCTACCGCTCCTCAGAGCGCCGAGCGCCTTCGCGCCATGGCGACGGTCGTGCGCGGCCTCCAAAACTTCGCTAACCCGGCGGACTTGGCGGCTATGGGGGCCCTCGTAGCCGAAAACCTGGAGAAACTCGCCGCCGACATCGGGCCCCCTGGCGCCCAAGGGCCCCGGGATGCTTCTCGAGATTTCGGGCACCATTCCCCGGCCGGGGCTTCAAGCCCGCCTTGGGAAACCGCTGAGCTTGACGCCAGCGTCTTGAGGACGTTCGGAGCGTCTCCAGGGCAGCCCCACGGGCTCACGGGCATGCCCGGCCCGTTCGCGAGCGCTCCGCGTGTTCCACGTCGAACCCGCCATCATCGCATCGACATGACGGCGTGTTCTCTCGCCTCACCTGCGCAAGGCGCCCTAGGCCCCTGGTCACCACGGCGCCACACGGAGGCTTCGCCATGATGGCGGCGTTCGGATCTTAGGGCTTTCTCGGCGTCTCCTCATGACGTCAGTGGCCAAGCAAATTCAAGCACGCCACATTGAGCGTTTCAACGGGACCCAAAACCCCGATGAATTCCTCTCGATCTACTCCACTGCCATCCAGGCGGCCGGCGGGGACGAAGGGTTCCTGGCTAACTACCTCCCCACGGTCCTCGATGGCTCTGCGAGCGTGGCTCTTTAACCAAAAGGAGGATCGATCCGCTCGTGGAGGCGGCTTTGGAGGCCCTCGGGCAAACTTTCAAAGCTGCTACACACTTGAGACAGCAGCGCGACCTCGGCAGCTCATCCAAGCGGACAAGGAGGCGGCTGCGACTCCGTCCAAAGGTTCATAAAGGTAAGGAACTCCATCCGAGCATCTCGGACGAAGCGGTGGTCCGGGCCTTCAAGTTCGGGCTCCGTGGCGTCCGCTTCACACAAGACTTGAGATCCACCCCAATCTGACCGGCCAGCTAATCGCTTTCATATGGCCGATCGCCTCTATGACATCAACGCAGGCCGTGCAATGGAAGAGCCCTCGATGAGGGGCAAGCTACACGCCTCGGCCCGGCTGGAGGCGCCTCGAGCAAGAGGCCCTCGGGCTCCATGAGAAGAAGGCCAAGAAGAAGAAAGAAGCCGCGCTGCCGGATATAGTCATGGCCGTCGGCGGCCCGGCTCGTGCTCCTTGACCCGGCAATGTGGGCGGCGTGGTCGACAGCGCCCGTGACACGGCGACCAGCGGCCGCCGACCAAAGCAGGGACGACCAAGGTCATCACGGCGGTCGCGGCGAAGCGCCCACGGCGACCGCTTCGCCGCTCCACCGGTGGTCGGGCACGACCTCATAGCTTCGCGAGAACTTGGGCATATCGCCTGGAGAAATTCTACAGAGGCGAGGGTCCTATGCCAGCTCTCCCGAGCAAGGGGGAGAATAGCAAGGGCAAGGGCCCCGCTCACGACGAGGATGACATGGATTACCAGGAGCCCCACAATCACATCGCCGTCATATTCGGGGGCTCCTCGGCCTACAAATCCCGAAGGGAATTGAAGGAGGCCCGCGGGAGGTTAGCCACATTGCCCAAAGCGGGCCCCACAGCATACACTTTCGGGTGGTCCGAGCTACCGTCACATTCTCCAGGGCGATTGTCCCCTTGGGATGACTAAGCCACAAAAGCTCCCCTTGGTCGTGGCTTGAGCCATCAACAACGCGAAGTTGGCGGGTCTGATCGTGGCGGGAGCTCATTGGATCTCATATCCGTTTCGGTCTTGGACGAGATGCAGGTCCCTCGTTCCAAGATCAAGGGTGTCGCCGCCCCATTTTTTGGGATTGTCCCCGGCACCTCGGTTAAGCCTCTAGGCTAGATCGTCTTGCCCGTGACATTCGGGGACACCATGAATTTCCGGACTGAGCCAATCAGTTTCGAAGTCATGGACTTGGTCGACCTAGCGCGCCATTCTAGGCGGTAGGCCCTCTCCAAGTTCATGGCATACGCACGCACGCCTACCAATGCCTAAGGTCCGGACCCAAAGGCGTTGTCACCGTGAGGGGTGACCACAGGCGACCACGAGCTGCGATGAAAAAGTCCTCGACATGGTGAGCGGTGCCCAGCGTGGTCCCGATCAAGCGCAAGCACCTTCCGACCTAAAGTTACCCTCGGCCCGATGGAAACCAAGGCGGTCCCTCTCCAGAGGCCGACGACCAAGGTCGTCCATTTGGGGGCCTCCTTGGACCCCAAATAGGAACTTCGAGCTCGTCACCTTCCTCGGAGGAGCTTCGGACGTGTTCGCTGGGGCCGTCCGATATGCCCGGGTCCCAAGGGAGGTGATCGAGCCTGAGTTAACCGTTCACTGGCAAAAACACTGTCGCGTCGAAGCTCGGCGGTTTCCCGGAGAAGCAGGCAATCATACGGGAGGAGCTCGACAAGCTCCTTAAGGCCGACTTCGTCAGGGAAGTCGGACACACGGAGTGGCTGGCAAATCCGGTCATCGTCAAGAAGAAGGGGGGCAAGTGGCGCATGTGTGTTGATCACACTGGTCTAAACGCCGCGTGCCCAAAGGACAACTTCCCCCTGCCGCGCATCAATCAGCTGGTCGACGCAACAGCGGAGTCACAAGTAATGAGCTTTTTGGACGCCTATTCGGGCTATCACCAGATTAGCTTGTTTCCAGGGGACGAGGAGAAGACTTCCTTCATCACGCCTTTTGGCACGTTCTGCTACACGACCATGTCTTTCGGTCTCACAGGCAGGCGACCTTCCGGTGGTTGATCACGAAGACTTTCGAGGCGAATAGGCGGAACACGGAAGTATATGTAGATGATATCATAGTTAAAAGTAAAATCCCCTCAGGCCACGTGTCCGACCTTGAGGAGACCTTTTGTAACCTCCGTAGACATCAGATAAAACTTAACCCCGAGAAGTGTGTTTTGGTGTAAAGTCGGAAAAGGTACTCGGGTATATCATCAGACGCGGGGCATGGCGTAACCGGAGAAGATCGAGGCCATCGAGAATCGGCCCCGACTCGGTGAAGGAGGTGCAAGCCTGACGGCCGGACGTATGGCGCCTATTGAGTCGCTTTATTTCGGTCGGTGGCGCACTGCCCTTCTTTAAAGCGCTCATAAGCACAGCCAGTTTCGTTTGGACAGAGCGAAGCTAACCGCTCGCCGAAGAGCTAAGCGATACTGTCCGACCCTCGATCTGGCCACGCCAAGGTCGGAGAACGCTCTATTATACCTCGCGTAGAACGCCCCAAGCCGTAAGCGCGTGTTGGCGATAAGCGAGAAGGGCGCGGCGCCGGTGTACTCGTCGGTAGTGTTACCCGGACCAAAGGTGTTACCACGAGGTCGAAACTCTTGTATTCGCTGCTCGTAGCCTCGAGGAAGCGTGCCATTACTTCAAGCTCACAAGGTCGTTGTCCCGACCGACTTCCGCTTAGGAGATCTAAGAAACACAGGCCTTGGCGGCGAGATAGCGAAGTGGGCAATGGAACTTGCGCGATTCGGCGTCCACTTCTCTGCCCTTGCGCGATCAAGTCTCAAATTCTAGCAGACTTTGTGGTGGAATGGACAAACCCGCCCAGCCGCCACCAGAGGGCTGCGAATCTGGCGATCATTGGACCATGTATTTCGACGGGTCTCGAGCCTTGAGCAGCTTCGAGGTGGCGTTATCTTGGTATCCTCAAGGGATCAGCTCGATATGTCATTCAATTACACTTCCCGCAACAAACAATGCGGCGGAGTATGAGGCCTCTTGGCGGACTCAGGCGTCCAAGGCACTTTCGGAGTTATTGTTGTTGTGAAAGCGATTCACGGTGGTCATCAACCAAGTTAATAAGAATGTCGGTGTTCGATCGCTTAATGGCGCTTTACTTGGTGAAGTGAGGAAGATGGAGCCGGTACTTGAAATTTGAAGTACTCTCGTCCCGGGAAGGACAATTCCTGGCGACCAACTTTCCAAAGTCGGTTCCTCGCGGATGCCCGCCCCTCGGGCGCTTCGTCGAGCATCTGCACAAGCCCTCCATTCCATCCGTGAAGGCACCACCGGATGCCCGACCGGCCGGGCTAGCCGAAACATCTGCGAAAGCCCTCCATTCCCTCGTAGAGGAGGCATCGAGGCGTCGGCAACGTCTCCTTCCTCGAGCAAGGTGCGGATTGGATGGCGCCATTCATCGATATCTCGCCCATGGGACATTGCGGGAAAGCGGCGTTCCGGCTACAGGCGGTCATCGTCTACAAGCTCGTGGATGGCGCCTTATACCGCAAAGGGGCGCTTGGAGTCCTCTCCAAGTGCATATCTCGCGAGGAAGGCGAGTTCCTCCTCCGAGATATCCATGAAGGAATGTGCGGTGCCCACTCGTCCTTCCGGACGCTCGTGAGCAAAGCATTCCGGTTGGGATACTATTGGCCAACAGCACTAGGCGATGCTCGGGCAATCGTGGCAACTTGTCGGGCGTGCGGTTTCACGCCCATAAGTCCCACCAACCGCCTCTGGCCGCAAACCATCCCACTCTCATGGCCATTCTCGATCTGAAGTCGACATCCTCGGGCCTTTCCCCGTGGTCGAAAGGGTTGCAAATTCTTGCTAAATGCAATCGACACCTTCTCTAAGTGGATCGAGGCCGAGCCGTTTCAACCATTTCGGCTCGAGCGACCAAGATTTTTAGCGATAATGTGGTGGCGCGCTTTGGGGTACCCAATCGCCTCATCACGGACAACGGCACCAGTTCACTAGCGAACTATTTCGAGCCCTCTTGTGAAGATATCGGCACAAAGATTTGCCGCCTCAGTAGCCCATCCATGAGCAATGGAGCAGCCGAAAAATGACGACCAATTACTCAAGGGATCAAGAAAAGAGTCTTGAGACCTCTCCCAGCAAAGGCGGGTCATGGGTGGGCGAGCTCCCTTCCGTCCTTTGGTCGATCGCAAGACCACCATGAGCCGAGCTACTGGCGAGGCAGCCCTTCGGCTAGTCTCTGGCGCGAGCCATCCTCCCCACTTGATCGTGCTCGGGTCCCCAAGAGTACACCTGGCCGACGACATCCACCAAGGTCGGGAGCGCCGTCTCGACCTTGACCTTACCGAAGAAACTCGGCTAAAGGCACAGCTCCGGTCGGTCGTCTACCAACAAACCCTTCGTAAGCACGCGGCTAAGTCCGTTCGGCCTCGGGCGTTAAAAGTCGGCGACCTCGTCCTACGTCGGGTCCAGGACACGTCGAAGGCCAACAAGCTTTCCCCCAGATGGGAAGGGCCATTCATGGTCGTTTCAGTCTCGCGCCTGGGGGCTGCTCGCCTCGCAACAGAGGATGGCCGGGAGCTCCCGAGTTCATGGAACATTGACCAACTGCGCAAATTCTATGTCTAAAAAGCTCTTGTTCCATTTCCAACATTATGCTGTAAATTCACGACCTCTTGAATCAATGCAGCTTTCGTTTGTCTAAAAAACTCTTTCCACTCCGCAAAATTCGGCCTGTGCACACGCAAGGTGCCGCGACCAACAACCGGCCGCTAAAAGATCACCACCAAAGGCACCAGTCTTGATTAGCCGACCTCGGTCCGCGATAGCTATCATTGCGCGATCACGAAGTCGTAAGCGGATTTACCCTCTTTGGTCGGTAAGAAATTTAGCCCGGCTAGGCGTGTACGGTCGCCGCGCATCGCGTCCATCCACCATGTGCACTCCCTTCGCGCGATCATGCTCACGGGCTAGGGCCATGCGTTCTAAGTGTTAAGTTTTGGGACATACCCATTTTCCTCCAAGACCTAACCTCGCTTATGCCGGATAGGCGGTGTTTTGGTCGGAGGAGCCACGCGCTTTCTTTCATCTCTCCTGCGAACCAAACTTCGTGCTCGCCTTTCAGGTGCCGAGCTTCCTTCGCGGCGAAATTTGGGATAAGGAGCGGGTGGTCGCGCTAAAATATTTCGTGTCGACTGTTAAGCACTGTTTACATATGCAAAGTCATTTCATTTCGACTTACTCCGGGCTTACGTCCCCCATGAGCCGATCTAACCTACATCATGCCTAGCTCGCAGCTACCTCTTTGCAGAAAAAGAAAACGTCATCACAGACGCAACGTTCAAATAAAGAAGAAGTTACGTCCCAACAAAAGCAAAACAAGTATATAGCCCTACACACCGGACGCCGTCCCCTTAAGTGCCGCGGAGAGCTTCTGCCTATAGTCGGCAATCTTGGTCTGAAGGTCGATCACCTTCCGCCGGGCATCACGACCTTCTTGGGCCTCTTCACGGAGCTGCTCAACTTCATCTTTTTCCTGGTCGGCAAGGGCGGCGGCCGTTCGCGCCGCCCGCTCCAGGTCGGCCACCTTGGCTTCAAGGGCTCGAGCATCTTGTTTTTCTTGTTCCAAACCTTGCTCGAGCAGGGACCTTATCCGACTAAGGGCCAGATCTCCCTCCAGTTGACCAGCTTTCAGCCTCCTCTGCTCTAGCTCTCCCTTGGCTTGGCACGACACCTCAAGCTCGGCCACCTTGGTCTCGAGGGTTCGAGCATCTTTGTTTCCCCCATTGGAGCTCTGGTGAGCCCTGGACCTTCGCCGCTAAGAACAAGACTCTCCTCCCAAGGCGGCAGCTTTCTTCCTTGCTCCAGCTCTTGCTCGAGCGCGAGCACTTTCTTCTCGGAGGCGGTAACACCCTCCTTGGCCTGGCGGGAGGCGGACCTTTCCTGCTCAAGCTCCTGCTTGAGCCCGAGGATCTTCCCCTTGGCCTCAACGACCTCTTGCTCTGCCTCGCGACATCTTTTCACCATTATGGTGTCCGCGAGCTTGAGGTCGCCCACTTTCTCTTCCAGCCTGGTGGTCCGGGCCTCACTTTCTTCATATAGGCGGGCCAAGGTATCGGGGACAATCAGCACCTCCTCAAAGTTGGCCAAAGTCTTCTTAAGAAGGCTGCGGCGAGAAAACTACGGCGAGATCCCACAAAGACCAAAGGAGAAAGATTACTGCGGCCACAGAGCGACTCTCACCTCGGCTTAGCGTCGGTCGCCCGCGTTCTCCGGAACTTCTCATAAATCTCCCTACGTTGAATATCACGGGATCCGGCGAAGTGTCTTGCCTAAGCCGGAATCCTTGAAGAAGGGCGGATTATCTGAGCTCGGCGAGTCTTCCTCCCGGGCATGTTGCTCGTCCCGGGGCACCAGGGCCCACTCTTGAGCGGCGCTCCCGCTCGGGGTCCGCTCGCTATCTTCCTGAGCATGTTGTTCGCTCAGTGCTTCATTATCCCCAGGCGGTGGTTCGCTCGAGCGGCGCCGTTTTTCGGCGAGCATGTGGCAGAGCCCCGTCTTTCTTAGGCGGCCCCTTGCCCGGAGCCACGGGGTCGGCCTTCTCTCCCCCCTCCGTGTTCGTCGCCGCTCCCACGTCTTCGGCCATCACGATATCGGCGGCGGCGGCAACCGCGCCGCTAGGGCACGATGAACAATCTCGTGAGCCATGTTGCGGCGATCGGAAGGCCTGCGGGTCTATTAAACCCACAACGAAGTGTGGGGTTAGCCGGGACCCGCGAGGCAAAAGCAAAACAAACAAAGCGAGGGACGGGACCAGCGCTCACCTTTGGCCGAGACGTCTTTTTCGCCCGCGGGCAGATTCGTCGCCGCTAGGACCACCAGCTCGGCCGCCTTTTTGGCGGCCTGGGTGATCTTCGCCCGACTTAGGGTCTCTGCCTCCATGTCGACCCCTCCGGCGTCTTCCCGGATGCGGGTTTAATGGCGGGGGCTTTGTGGCCGCGACCCCAAACTCCCGAGCCTTGGTAGCTCAGCGAGTTGGTCCTCCACTTGGCGCGTTCCTCTCGGCGCCTCCGCTCAATCTGCACCATTCCCCGATCAATCTTCCCTCGCTTGCGATTTGTTCGATTTGAACTTCGAGCTATAATTCTCGACCAAAGCTTGGTGGCTTACCTCCATCGATCGGCATACTCCATATGCCGTTTAGAGAATCCCGGCAACGCTTGCCTCTTCGGCGACCAAGTGCTGCGCCCGGTGCCACAGTCGGCCTCTTGCTCCTCCCTTCTTTGCCTTGGCAGCGAGAGCAGGCACTCCGCCCTGCCGCTTTGGCTCCAAGCTCGGCCACGCCCGGCTCGAGCAAGCCTCTCCGCCAAGAAAAATAGGGCGCCATCGAGGAAGCAGGATCACGGTTCCCGTGCGCAAATACCCAGTAATACTCGGATGTTTTCCCCGAGCATGTATGACCGGAGACACCTACCACGCTGCTCCGCTCGAGCACGTTCAGCGGAACTTGGCGCTTCTTCTCGAGCTCCTTGCCCTTTGGGGTCCCGAACATTTCGCCGACCCTCTTCTCTACCCAATCGGCTCTGGCACCCGGTAGGCGAGAATGTCACCACTAATCCGGCGACACATGTGGGCAGCTACTGTTTCGTCGGGGGCGTGCTGAGTTGGATTCGCGGGTGAGTCGTCCACGGTGATTTGAAAAGGCGCTCCCTCCTCCGCAGCGGAGATATTCTATTCCGGAGGAAGTCGCGGACGATGTCGCGCCCTGTGAGCCCCATGTTCGTGAGCTCGTGGATCGTCATTAAGATCCGCTCTTCATCAGGACCGACCGGCGGTCGCGGCGTCTCGACGTTGGGCGCCGCCGCCCCGGTGAAGCGCGGCCGAGGTCCATGGCGGCTTCGCGAGTAGAACCACTGTCGGCCCGGCCAGCAGAGTCCTTGAGGGTGAAGGCCGAACTTCGTCTGGCGGACGGCTCGCAGGCGGAAATATAAGGCGCCGGTGGGAGAAGCGCCCCCGGTGCGGAAAAGGTTGTAGAAATGGAGAAAAAGACTTGGCGTGGGAAGGGTGCCCACGAAGCCTTCACAGAGGTGGGCAAACACGTTCAGGACAACGATGGAGTTGGGGTTCAGATGGGTGAGCTCGCACCGGCATTGCTCGAGCAAATCCCCCAAGAACTCACTCTCTGGCAGCCGGAGCCCATTGACGGTGTAAAGGTCGCACGTGACTATCTCGTCGTCATACGGCGCGGGGGCTCCCTCGCCCTCCGGGATCCTCCAGGAATGGGCGTCCAAATACCCAAGCTCCTCCAGGGCCCGGAGCCTCTCCGCCGTGACCTTGCTCGCCCCAAACCGCGCCATGGGAAGACGGAGAAAGATGAATCGCCGCAGTAGAGAAGGAGAGTTGGGGAGTTGTCGAAGTTTTTCTGCGGGGTATCTATCGCGAAAGGTGAGAATGAAGGAAGGAGGGCGGAACGAAACGCTCCCGCCGGATATTTATGGGCGGAGGAGCCGAACGGGCCGGTAACTGCCGCCGATTGCCAACACGTGGCGGTGCGCTCCCCAAAGCAGGCCTGGACCGGCGCGGTTCCCGAAAACCTGTCAGACCAGCACCACGACGCTTCGTGGGGAAGGCACCACCACAAATTTTCCCGCGCTCCCCTCACGAGCACCGTTTGGCTCGGCCCCCGACCAAATACGCTCGGTTTCGAGGGGGCGCGCCGCTTCCCGAGCCTAGTTGCTCGGATGCCGCGACAGGCCTCTTTCGTCGCGAGATCCCCTTTTCCTGAGGCCAGCAACTCGGATGCCGTGGCAGCTTTTCCTGCCGTGAGACCTTCGCCCCCGAGCACGTTTGCTCGGGCTCCGTAACGGCGTTTTACCGCGCTGCCCCTCGCTCCCGAGCTAGGGTTAGCTCGGGCACCGCGGCAGCCCTTTGCCGCATGACTTCAATCCCTCTTCAAGGGGCCTAGAGGCTTAAGGCGGAGGCTTCAGCGAGATCCTATTTTCCCCCTTTAGCCTCGAGGGCTGGTAGCCGAGGATTGAATATCTTTATGCCAGTCTGACCATTGAAGCCCGGCGCCCGCCACATGACCTCGCCCAGCTGGCGCGCAAAAGACCGACCTTGCTAGCAGGCTCATGGGGCTACCCGTCCCGAAACAAGCCAAGCTCGGGGCTCGCGGCAAAGCGACGTGGCATTAAATGCCTTGCTGCTCGAGAATCGCCCGCTTGGGATCTGCTGCCGCACGTCCGCGCCGCTTGTGTCTCGCCCATTGTTCCCACGTCGCGTGGTACCACCCGGTGGCGGCTCTTCTTGCGGCTCACGTCCTCCTGATGAGGCGCCCCCGTATTAACTACCTTGTCTCCTGTAAATCCTCTATAAATACCCCCTCCTTGCGATGTGTTCTAGGTTGGACTTTTTTACGCACCACTCATACTCAGGCAAGCTTGTTCACTGGAGCCCTTAGGCCAGTTCAAGGCTCCTCCGAGCAAGCACATTGTAACCACTCCATACTCATTATTGAATCCACTGGACGTAGGGTTATTATCTCCTCCGTGAGAGGCCCGAACCAGATCAAAAACGCCCCCCGTGTGTTTCCTGACTGTCTTATCCGCTCCAATCCGTATCCCGGCATACCCTCAGACGTTATACCCCTTTGCAGAAAAGGGGCCCAGGTTGATCCCTCATTCAACTAAGTAAGCTCGGCGAAGGACCCCTGTCCCGAATCGCCGACAAAATTGCATACTATTTTCGTACAAATGATTATTTGTTTGGAATAGCTAAATACCTAATTATCATTATGCCACCTTGATTATTGAAATGCCATGTATCCACTGTTACCTTAGGTTAGAATATTATTAGTTGGATATGATTGTATTACCAACAATTGAGTTATTGTAGTTATGTTTAGACATGCTTAGTTGTGCGATGTGTTCTTGTCACATGATGAATATTGATGATCTTAACTTAATGGGATATAGAATTGTGGCGGGCAACCACTATTGTAAAATTTGTTATGCCACGGTAGTGTATGCCATTGGTCTTGGTTAAACGAAATAGTTTTCACTCGGGCAAGTGGTCGTGTAGTAAAAGAGGAGCAGTTGGCACATTTAGGATGTGGGTGTCTCATCCGAGACTTTTTAAGGACTTAATCTTGTACACCATTGAACAGGACTTAAGCATACAACCACATGTCTAGTATACATCAGATATGACCGATTAATTTGCAATGTCTTAACTTGAGTACTGTTGGTTAGTGGTGTGGGTTCCGGGATGGACGGATAGATTCACACAGCACAAGAGGGCCCTGAGTGTGGTGGATGGAACCCTTCTATGGTGAAATCTTAGCGAGCGGTGCTGTGTTTAGACAGAGCATCATAAAAGGCTTTGTTATAATCTTCTTATTGCACACCTAAGGAAGTGCGTAATTGCATGATATATAAGATTGATCATATATTATGGGTAAAGTAATATAATCTCTATAGAGTGTAAAACTATTTGAATAGCTGTGTCTGCGGTCATGGACATACCTGAGAATTTCGCATGAGATATAGAGTTTTTCATAAAAATGTTGGAAGGTGGAATTGTTGGGATATGAATGGGGAGTTCACTATTGATTTTGATGTTCCAAGTTAACATTGGTGAGTTCAGTGATTTGATGATGGTTTTAGATGATGATAGGTGAAGCCTTATTGATCAGTTGCTGAGGATGGACCAAGGAATATGGAGTTCTATGAGGAGTATTATGAAGATTACATAAACTAGGAAAGCAATTTTCCAAACGATTGCATGTGGCATGTCAAATGGCCTAAGTTATTTTATTTTCACTGCAAGAGTCTAATTGTTTCTTAGACCCTAAAGGCATAGTTGTGTAACCTTGACTATAAGGTCTGTTGCTATTATTTAGTAATATATAATTTGCTGCTTGCTTAGTTAATTCATTGTATGGAATATTATTTCATTATACCAAATGACACACGTGCTGGTGCTATTATGGCGATTACTATCATTTGAATTTGGTGGCACGAGGCTTAGGCGATAACAAGATTATCGGCTACCAAGGGTGCTTCTTGGATTTTTCAAATATGATTGAGATGCAAATTTAAAATAAATTCAATTATGCACTAATTGAGACTTTAAACATTGATCAACTTCAAACAATTAGCCAAGACCCATCTTGATAGTATGGAACCTATTCTAGCAATCCGATCTTTTCTCCAAAACTCCGAAATCGGCAAAAGTTATGAAAAAGGTCCTTAATTTTATACCTTTGCTATTTATCTTGATGCATTGATCTTCATTCGCTCCATTTTCATACTTCATCACGTGCCATGACTAAGGACTAACATATTTTCAATATTCTCAAGAAAAATATTAGTCCTTGAATCGTAATTGTCATTAATTACCAAAACCAAAATGAATTGGAGGCCTAGATGCTTTCAATCTCCCCATTTTTGGTAATTCATGACAATCTCAACATACATAATAAATTGAAATTGATTTTGAGTATGCAACAAGCATGATATACTATATACTCAAAGATTTTTCTTTAATGGTGTTTTGCTTTTTGAAAAAAAGAATAATGACTTTTAGAGAAAAACACTATTAAAGCCACAATATTTAATTAAAAACTCTCCCTAAAGATGTGCATATGAAAAATAAGTTGAAATTTGCAACTTAAGAATTTGGAAATTTTGACGGAGTTTTCCCTTAAATATTGAGTTCGAGGATGTCAATACATGAGCAATGAGTATATCAAGCATGAAAATGAATATGAGACAATAAACCATGGATAGAATTTTAAAGCTAAACATAAGTGACCATAACACATTCA
Organism: Guadua angustifolia; assembly: GCA_036346375.1. Classification (NCBI taxonomy): domain Eukaryota; kingdom Viridiplantae; phylum Streptophyta; class Magnoliopsida; order Poales; family Poaceae; genus Guadua; species Guadua angustifolia. Next base: position 13,155,151 of record CM070514.1, read on the forward strand.
AACATAAATATTCAACCGCATAAGCATCTAAAACAACATCCAAAAGCAACATAAACACCATGAGGTTAATTAGCTTACATAAATATATAAATAATAACTATGAGCTAATCCTCTAGCGCACTTCATCTTCATCACTCGCACTTCAAGCTTGCTCCTTATTTATTCATTTATTCTCCCCCTTTGGCATCAAGTACCAAAAACGAGGCAACACCAAGAAATGCTCACGAAGATGGAGGAGGCAAAGGAGGAGTATGGTGATGCCGAAGTGGTGAAAGGCAACTGGGCAGTGCGATACTCCTGGAACAAAGTGTAAAGCTCCTGAATGTTAGAATCCAATCGCCCTCGAACCTCCTCGACAATTTGGCAGCTCTGAAATTGATATTCATCAACACGAGCAAAGTTACTCAACATATCAGTCCTCAAACTCGTGAAGCTGCTCATCATGTAACTTCGTAGACTGCCAAAGCTCACAAGAAATGAATCTTGATGAAGTTGCTGAGCTGGCTGAGCCTGCTCCCCTTCCTCCCCAGGCTCTTGGTGCTACAGCTACTGAGAAGACTAACCTCTCTATCCAATAACCCTAGGTGCCGCCTCTCGAGGCTTGTATGGCTTGTGAGATCTGCCACACCCACCTCAGTACCCCGTCACCCTCTTGATGATCATCATGATATAGGGTGCAAAGTAAATACCCTTGCCGCAATCACCAGTAGAGGAAGCCATCTCTCTTAGAATAAAATCAACCACATCAAACTTCTGCTTGTTCATAATCTTGTTCATTAGGTTCCAAGCATAGCCTCTGATCTCGTTAAAATTATCACTCTTGGGATGAATGGTAACCCTAACAATTCTATTTATGAGGCTCGATGCGGGGAGGAGGTTAGCCATTTTACCTAGCCTTTTAGTGGTCGCTGAGGGATCATAGAAATCAAACTGCCTCTAGAGAGGTAAGACTCTGTCACTGTGGACTTTGGGATATCCACTATGGAAGATGCCTCAAGCTTACTCAATTTCTTCCTTGGAGGCAGTGTACACAACAGCATTAGTCATCCATGTAATTTCATCAAAAGAGTCAGATACATAGAGGGTGGTATAAAACTGACGGGTCATATCATCCTTATAGTCACACCTCATACTTATGAAGTCTGCTAGGCCGGCTCCATGAAAAAGCTCGAGCACACCAACAAATAGAGGAATCTTCTGGATGCACTCCCAACTCACCCATTTGTGATCAGCAAATTCTTTGTTCAGATAAATTTTATAGTAGACTTTTTACTGAAACATTGTTCATGAGACTAATGGAGGCCTAATCTTTCGGTGAGATAGATAACTATCGATTAGTGGAGATGACCCTCACGATCTAGGCTACGACCGAAACATGACCAATGCCAAGCAATCGCTGAACCAAACTTTGAATTGTTATCAACTATTCAAAAACCCGGTTGACCTTATCATGAAGATCAACTCCTGCAAGTAATTGAAGAACAAGCAATAACAAGGCAAAAGCAATCTAAAATTGCAAATATAATTGAAGAATTGATATGGGGTTCTAAAGCACGGTATAGCTATTGATCTTATCGAACAAGAGAATACCAAATAATTTCACCAAGAAAAACTATGACTAAACAAAACCCAAGTAATTTTGGGGGACTCCCTTGCTATATATAGGTAAACGGCAAGAAAGATTTGGCTAGCGCAAAGGAGTGGCTGAATAGGACTCTTACAAAGCCTAAGGCCCAAGTTTGACTCGGACTGGAAAGTTGATCCGACTTGTTTGGGCAATTATAGAGTGCTCTGAAGAAATTTTTATGTGAGGTCAAATCCATTGGAAAGATCTCGAAGTAAGATTTTAATCAAGTACAAGAACTCTTCAATCGGATGTCGTATGCAAATGTTATGCTCATTTTACTTCAAAATGGTATTTGGAGGCCGAATTGTACTCCAGAACATGATGGATTTGATATCTCTCTTTTCTTGGCCCATAAATGACGTTTTGGAGATGGTTCAACCAGGTGTGGTTGTATCTATAGTAGTGATGTCCTCATCATCCTCCCCTTCTTGAATTTGAGTCTTCCTCGACTCAAGCTCACATTTTAGCTCGTCATTAACACAAAACATCCTCATATAGGTTTTGCATTTTTTTAAATAAAGTAGTAACTCTACCTCTTTATATAGTTTAAAAACAGGAAAAACATTTAATTATTCACATAGTTCAACACTTCTTTCCAGCATATAGAGGCATGATGAATGCTAGCACTTGTAGATGCTTCCTTCCCTCCTTGAAGGAAAGCCATCCTCGGTTTTGGACAACTTGGAGAGGAAACAAGCAACAAAAACAACAACGTGTATGCAGCATATATGTATGTATCCCATATTTCATTGTTCTTTTGGTTTCATGTAATGCTATTTACATAACAGCAAATGAGAAAATCAAGTTTAAGCAAAGCACCGTTGCTCAAAATTTTGCAACTCAATTGTGATTGTACGTGAAGCACATAATATAAATATTAGCATGATTCAGTTTGCAACATAATTTACAAATATAAGTAAAGCACATATCTATCCCAACCCTTGGATAAAGAATATTCATATTTTGTAAGCCTCGTTCAATAACATAAATGGGCAAAACTATTATAAGTTTTGGTAACAAGCATAGCTCATTCATATGATCAGATTGTAAACAAGCAATATCAAACCATTCTAACAATGGTGACATAATTTTAATGGGCTTCCACTCATCAACCACGACATGCTGATTTGTAATACAAGTCAATGTATTAAAATTCGAATAATGAGGTAACAAGCTATGGGTATCACACATATCAGGAAAATTTGATGGTACCACATATGAAACAAGTTGTTGCATACAATTAGGATTGCCCAAAATAGCAAGTTTCAATTCAACAAGTTTATCACAAGTTATGCATATTTTGTAAACAAGAAACTTGCCATCTATGCTATAATTACCAAATAAATTGAATTTAATACAGTAAGCATAGATACTAGATAAAGACTTAAGAGATAAAATTTCAGCAATCTTACCCATAGCACAATTCAAACTAACAGGCTCATTCAACATAATATAGCACAGAACAATAGCAGGGAATATTCTAGCTATCACTTCCTTATGCGTAATCAGCACCACGTTAGTAGAATTATTGTAACATCCCAAAATTTGAGTTTCGGAATGCTGAATTTGAAAATGAACCATTTGCATTTTTCTTGAATTAATTAAAGATTAGTTAGAATTTTTCCAATAATGAAAAGATTTAAATTAATTAATCTATGTAGCAAACAAAAGATTTCCAGTTTTAGTTAGGTCCATTGTGCTCCAAAGAATTTTTTTGTATTTTTGGAGATTTTTTTTGAATTTATTTGCTATTTATTGGAATTTATTTTGGATTTATTTGTATTTCTGGAATCTAATTAATTGTAAAATCGTTTTTATTTTCTAATTTTGCTCTCGGGCTGAATTTCCACCGGCCCATTCCTATTCACCCTCCTCGACTTGCCTCATTGGCCCGCTCCACCTCAGAATATGGCCGGTCCAACTCTGCTGCAAACCGTCGCTCGGCCCGGCGACCGCTCCACGGCCCGACCACTCCGCCACCGTGTGATCTCGATCCGATGCATCTCATGGAGCCGTGTAGCCATCACTATGCACTGTCCGATCTGTGTCACGTGGATGGCTGGGATGCGGACTCACGTCGCTGCGCCACCTGGCCTGAAACCCTAACCCTAGCCTAGAGACTCAATGCGCCTTTACGCATTGCTTTCGGAGTTCATGCCAAACATGCCTCCCTAAGGCTATTTAAAGCCCCAAGGACCCCTGTCCAAGGTTTGTCGTTCCTCGCCGCAATTGCTGCCTCCTTCATCGTTGCCCAAGAGCCCATCATCGACGAGTTCTTCCTTGCCGGAGTTCTCCACCGTAGCCACAACCTTTCACCGCATTGATCTCCCCCGTCGATGCACCTCTACTACTACCGGTTGCACGAATGTGTTGCTTGGTTGTGCTCTCCCAGATCCATGCCGAACCAAGGTAGATCCGATGTTGTTTCGCCGTATCGTGCACCATCTTCCTCGCATCTGGCGAAATAGCACTGCCACCGTCGCCATCATACTTCGTGGAACTATGGTCGTCCGATCATGACCTCACGACCTAGATCACGCCACGTCTCCCTGCCTGCGTCCTTGCCTCTTCGCCGTCCGATTCCGCATCGCCACTAGATGCGTGACGCGTGGCCGTCTGCGTTAGCGCTGCTCACGTGTGCGCCGCGTTAGTGCCGCATAAGCCGTCTGCCTGTCGTGATAATGCCGACCCTAACCTTTATTCCGTGAGCAGGTCCATAGTGGGCGCACCATGGTCGTGGACTCGGTCCATGGACCAAGGATCCCGCATGTTAGTGAAATAAGGATTTTTTGATTTATTTTTATTTTGGGAAAATTGATTGCTGACATCAGCATTGCGTCATTAATCGATTCTTCAATAGAGAAATAAATCCGAAAAATTTGGATTTAATCTTTTTCAGCCTTTTTCTCTGAATTCAATCTTTTGGATTCTCGTTCTCTTTCATACGAACTCCGATTTAGGCGATTCAAGTTTCTAAATTTTTCTAAAATCGAGTTCTATTTTTTAGAGTAATTTATTTTTAAATTTTGAGCTTGTTTGAGTCTCTATTTGGTATTTATTTGGCTTCATTGCTTTCTTTTTTGGTAGAATCGAATTCCGAAGGAGCGAACAGAGACTTCGAAGACCAAGACTCAACACTAGATCAGCAAGGCAAGTCGTAACCTTTGATCATATTAAACCCATGTTTGCAAAAGTACTTTGTTTTATACAATTGCATGCTATTTGTGTATCAATGCTTAGTTTATGGGAATAACTATTCACCTAGTTGACATTATGCCAGCTTCATCTTTGGAATGCCATGTATCCATTGTTAGCCAGTAGATGGGTCATTATTAGTTAGACAATCATATTACCAACAAAGGGTTATCGTAGTCATGCTAATGCTTAGACCTGCTCAGCTGCACGATGGGATTCATGTCATATGTGAATTAATGTTAATCTTGACTTAATGAGATATTGAATCGTGGCCATTAGACACATTTGTAAAACTTGTTGTACCATGGCGGGGTTGCCATTGGTATTGGTTAAACAAAATGTTTCCCCTCGGGCAAGTGATAGTGCGAGAAAGGGGTACTTTCTAGCCTTGTTGGGGCGTGGTGTCTTGCGGAATACAATTTTAAGGACTTAATCTTGTGCGCCATTGAACTGGGCCTAATCGTGCAACCACAATCTGGTATGGGACAGACCTAGCTGATTAATTTACAATGTCTAGTCTTGAGTACTGCCAATTGTTGGTGTGGGTTCCGGGATGTACGGGTAGATTCACATGGCTCAAGAGGGGGGCCTCGAGGAGCGAAACCTTAGAGGGCAATATCGAGTTTAGATAGTGTGTTGTAAAGGCTTTATAATGATATCTCTGCGACACACCAAAGGAAGTTTGTTAATATCGATTGCACCAAGAAATGTTCATGTCTTGTGGGTAAAGCTGTACAATCTTTTCAAAATGTAAAACTATTTGAATAGTCGTGTTTGTGGTCATGGACGTGCCCAGGAATTTCACACGAGGTATAGGATGTTTCGTGAAATTTGGGAATGTGGACTTGTTGGAATGTGAACGGGGAGTTTACTGTTATTTTGTTGTCTAAAGTTACATTGTTGAATTAAGTGGTTTGATAATTGTTTTGGATGGTGTAGGGTGATGCCTCGCCAGTCTGTTCATATTGTCTACCATTGATTTACCAGTTATTTATTATCTTTTTCATAAATATGCTTTCAATCTATTTACTGTATTTCAATTTAAGTTATTGCTTTCTACAAATGAACCATATGACTGTCCTTTGTCAAGCCTTGCATGAATATCGCATCATTTCTCTACGACTTGCTGAGTATTTTTTGTACTCACGGCTTAATACCTTTGTTGATCAGTTGCTAAGGACTAGAAAGTAATGAGTACCATGAAGAGGAATACTACGAAGACTACGTGGACTAGGAAGGCGTTTCCCCAAACGATTACCTGTGGCATGTCGAATGGCCCAAGTTACTTATTTTCTGCTATAATATTTTATTTGTTTGTTAAGCCTATAAGGCATGGTTGTATGAACCTTGACCATAAGGTCTTTTGCTTTAACTAATAATAATTTGCTTCTTCTTAGTTAATTTGTTGTATGGAATGATATTTCATCTGTGTTGCCACTGTATGCACTAGCATGATCCTTGATTAGTACAATATACACAGAGGGTTTCAGATTTGCAAATCTGGGTCCCGACAATCGTCCTCACGTGTGATATCATCTACTTCACTCGAATTTTCTGTTATTTCTTTCACTTGCTCGGGGTGTATGCTCTCATTAAGGTTTGGTGCTGTGCATGCAACAGTAGTAGCATTTAACTCTATAGGAACCTGAACTGTGGTTGATTGTCTTCTCTGTATTTTTGTTTTAGCTTTATATGAAAGATTAAGAAAACATGACATATAATTGTATTCTTTGCAAGATATCATGATCTGAATGTCAAAATCTAGTCCACAATGAAAGTTGTTCATTCAAGTCTTTTCGGTCTCTTCTAACCCACAACGCAAAGATCTACACTAAAATTCTTGGTAGTACTCATCCACAGTTTTACTACCTTGTTTTAGACATTGCAATTCATTCTGTAATTGGTGAGCAACATATGAAGGGACAAATCTAGCTCTCATAATTTTCTTCAATTTAATCCATGTGCTAGGGATGTCCTGATTTTAACTCATATAATCATTCCACCAAAGAGCAGCATAATCAATAAATCCACTAGTAACAACCCTAACCTTATCATGCTCAGGAATTCTGTGTTTATCAAATGATTGTACTACAGCTAATTCCCAAGTAAGATAACCTTCATGATCATATTTACCAATAGAAATAGGTACGGTGAATTTATTTTTGGTACGTGTGCTATACTGTCGTACCTCCCATGGTGGTGAGGCTATACTCGTACGTTCTTTGTATCTCGAAGTGTGAACTCCCTCTTCTCCTAGAATGTTGTTGGCCTAAGCACTACGATGTTGAGAACCTGCCATTGTTAGTGAAAACAAGAAACAAATCACAAGTATATGTTCCTATCAACTACTAAGTGCTGGTAGTTCAAATTCTCTCACGCTGAAGCTTTTACCAAGTTCTTACCAATTCTTACCAAGCAAGCAATTGGTAGTAGGCGGTGGTTAAATGATAAATGCACTCAAGCTTGCAAGCGATTGCAAGGAAAAACGATGCGTATTTAAACATAGAAGGTGGTGCTTGGACGGGTAATATTTATTTCTATGCAATATGATAATTCTAGTTATTGTAATGATAAGTAATGACCCAAACTAGAATTCACAAGCCCTAGTTGCCGATCACAAGGTGTCGGTGTACTTTGCACCGGGGTACCCTCTCCACCGTAGATCAGTCGGCCCAAGTAGTGGCCTGGCCCAAAAATAGGCTACTTGGCGGCGGTGGGCGATCATGCCACTCGCGGGACAGAAGCCCACGTGGCGGCTGGCGGCGGTGGCGATCATGCCACTTTCATGGGCGCAGGCATGCAGTGGCGACTTTGGCGGCGGGTGGGCGGTCATGCCCTACTCGCCGGACGGGAATCCCACGTGGCGGCCTAGCGAGCGAGTTATGCCACCTCACCGACGTCGGCCCGTGGCGGCACAGGTGGCAGCGAACAGCGGGCCCCACTCGTCAGGCCACGAAGACAACCAAAAACAATGAGAAGAAGGCTTCGCCCCGAAGCCTCCCTCTCCTGACACGCTGTGCCAACTATCGACACGACGACGGCCCATCCCTCTGACACCTCTCACCAAACCCATCGTAGGAGCGTCATGTCCGGACCGGGCGAAGCCACGCAGCGACATTAAATGGGGTTTGAAGGACAAGGCTACAGTGATGGGTGTAATAAATGAGTCATGGTTCAGTATGATAAGGCCATAGTGATATGTGTAATAAATGGCTCATAGATCAGTATGATGTCACCTTCCTACCTGTCTGAGCCAGCCCGCTCTATATAAGGGAGCTCTAGTGCATGGGGAAGGGGGGTCCTGGATCCCGACCAAGAGGAAAAGAGACTTAGTAAAAAAAAGAGCAGAGCAACCCGAAAGAGCTATTGTAATCACCTCCATACTTCATCAAAAAGATCTAGCAGGACGTAGGGCTATTACCCGCATCGGGGGCCTGAACCTGGATACATCGCTGTGTTCATTGATCTGTTGATCCCCGGGATCTCCTGTGCGAGAGTCATTAGGGTTTTCAGCCACGAAGATGCCCTCTACCGAACCCTAACCTCCATCCTAGGAGTAGTCAACCCTGTCCGTTGACGGGGCCTGTCAGGCGAAATACGCCGGCACAAGGATATAAGCGAATTTCAAGACAACACACGCATAAAGATAACGGTACTTTTGCAATCAAGGAATGAGCTATAAAATATAAGTGAGGCACCAAAAGCTCTATTACACAAATCATAGAAAGACGCTAACTTATTGCTTGGGCACAAGATTGCTTATTAATTAATACAAATTGCACAATCTGAAAATAATGAACACAAATTAGGGTTTTACTCAATATAGTGCGACCAGCCACTATTTTCTTTTTTTCTTCTTTTTATGGCCTTTTGGCTCTTTTTTCTTTTTTCCTTCTTTGGGTGACTTTCAGCCATACTAGTATGAACAAAATTTTGGAATCCCTAACTTGATGTCACAAGATAATATGATATGATAATTTAAGATTATATAATGTATCAAGTAGAGCAGTTCTAAGCAATATCAACAAGCTAGTCTCAAATAGGATCAAAGTATTCGCAAAGGATGAATTAGTTCCCAAAGGTATGTGTACTGATATTTTTGGGGTTTTATGGTTTGTGGATGCTACTAGACTTAACCAACTCAAAGGAACAAAGCTAGAACACAAATTGACTTAAGAAACCCAAATTCGGCCACAATAGTGCAACAAAATTGTTGCCACAAATAAAGTATGAAAATGACCAAATCTAGTTTGCTCGCAATGTAATAAATTGAAGGTAATGTTCTATGCTTTAAAACAAGTATATGAACACACAATTTAGAGCTTGTATATAGAAGGTATAGCCAAAATACCGAGGTGCATAGATTTGACCTAAATTTAGCCGATGTGACCAAATCCGAATCCGAATCAAATTCGGTTTGAAAGAGTCCAAATCACAATGGACACCGAAAAACGTTTTTGTAGAGGGCTCTTCAAGGATTTAGGAAAGTACAAAAACTTTTCAATCGGAATTCAGACATGAGAATTATAATCAAAATACCAAACCAATCTAGATTGGAAGTACAACTTGCTTCACCAACTTTGACGTCCCGATTAGGTTGACATGGGTACAGAATTAGAGTCCGTGCCCAACTAGGTTTCTATGGAGATGTTCCAAGGTTTCAAGCAAGTGCAAGAACACTAGAATTCTAGTTCGTATGGGAAAGTTATGAATAAAATAATGTACTGGACAGATTGAAACAAAAGCTACGTGAAGGAAAAAATGATCAGTAACTAAAACAAGTACTCCAATGGATCAAAACCTAACAAAAAACACTAAAATACCATATTGAATCTAAAGGTTGAATTTTCATGGAGTTGTTTTCAATTTAGGATAGAAAACAAAAACTAATCTAAAATACTGAAATTCTCACCGATCAATGAAAGCTCTAATACCACCTGATGAGGCTTAATGGAGGCTCGATCTTTCGATGAGATGGATAATTATCAATTAGTGGAGATGACCGAAACACGACTGACGCTAAGCAATCGCTGAACCAAACTTTGAATTGTTATTAACCGTGCCAAAACCCAATTGACCTGATCACGAAGATCAATTCCTATAAGCAATCGAAGAACAAGCAAGAACAAGGCAAAAGAAATCTGAAATTGAAAATATAATTAAATTATTGATGTGGGGTTTTGAAGTATGGTATAGCTGTTGATCTCATCGAACAAGAGAATACCAAATAGTTTCACCAAGAGAAACTACGACTAAACAAAACCTAAGTAATTTTGGGGGACTTCCTACCTATATATAGGTAAAAGAGAAGGGAGATTTGGCCAACACAAAGGAGTGGTTGAATAGGACTCTTACAAGGCTTAAGGCCCAAGTTTGATTCAGACTAGAAAGTTGACCCAACTTATTTTGGCGATTGTGGAGTGCTCTGATGGAATTTGTATGTGGAATCAAATCTATTGGAAATATCTCAAGGTAAGCTTTTAATCAAGCACAAGAATTCTCCAATTGGATGTTGTATGCAAAACTTACGCTAATTTTACTTCAAGCTAGTATCTGAAGGCCGAATTGGATTCCAGAACGTGATGGATCTGATATCTCTCTTTTCTTAGCCCATAAATAACATTTTGGAGATGGTCCAACTAGGTGTGGTTATATCCATAGTAGTGATGTCCACATCAATCATTCTAAACATATCCACGGTGGGACTATGAGGCAACATATACTGGTTTGCCTACCTCAAGGAGTAGTACTTCTCCCCTTTAATTTTTCTTAAATCCATAGAAGGGTTGAAGTCATCAAAATTTTCTTCTTCATCATCCACATCCATGTCATTGCTATCATTTTCCTCCTCCTCACTCTCACTGTTGGGCTTCAAAGCAATTTGTTTCCCTTTCCTTTGCCCGAGAGCTACCACCAAGCTCCGCTTGAATTTTGGTCCTTATTTTCAAGTCTCTTGCTGCCACTGTCTAGGTGACGAATACTCATACAAGGCTCCCTGAGTCAACCATTCAAGGAGAGGGAACGCGCGACCCCTTGACTACAAATTTACTTGCCGGTATACGAAACACCGACAGTTGGCGTGCCAGGTAGGGGTTTCGCGCGTCATCGTTGTCATCTTTCGATTCCCATTTGCTTCTTTGATGGCTTCTTTCGCCCACGACGGTGCATCTGCGTCGAGGAGCTGGATTCGCTTCGGCACCCTCGACTTAAATCGCCACCCGCGGAGAGACCTCGTGCTCGTCCCGCCACCTCTCGGGACAGGCGTCGCCAGGCGCACTGACTCCATCCCGATGTCCTCGGCGACCTCGGCAGAGGCCCCGGCGGACCACAGCGCGGGAGCCTATCAAGCTGCGCCACCTCGGTGGCGGCAGCGTGACTCAGCGGGAGGCGGCGCCACCGCAGGCTCGCACCTTGTGGCGATGGCGGCTATCGGCAACCTCCATCCTGACTTTCTTGGAGGACTCCTCCGATCCGACTCCAGCTTCCGAACCACGGAGCACCCTGCGGCGAGCCATACTCCCACGAGTGCAACATGGCGAGTGTGGTGACCGACCACAACCACAAGTCTAAGGCGCCGCTGCCGGTGCCGCAGAGGCGTGGGAAGGCTATGTCGGCCTGGCCAAAGCCTCCCGGGGCTCGCCCGTTGATCTTGACAATAAGCGCGAAAAATTTGGGCTCGAAAGGACGACTGAACAAACTCGGTGACTGGAGGCGGCCTGACCAGAGCCCCCTGCATCTGGCTGGCAGCGCCTGCCGTGCACGCCAGGTCCAGCATTAACTGGCCGAGGGGTCTGACGGTCATCCATTCTTCCCCCACGCCAGCCAAAATGTCGCGTAGCGACAATCGCGTGCAGCATCCCGAACGAAAGACCCGGAGGCCAAGGCCGCGTACCAAAACCTCCGGTTGGTGGGCGTCGCGTCTTCGCGGCACATGCAAGGCTCTAGCTCCCACCACTCGGGGGCTTCTTCGAGCCGTCCGAGTCGCCTTTGCCGCTTCGGGGTAAGCGAACCTAAGCGAGCACACGCGGCTGGCTGACCCGAGCCTCGTGCGCCGGTGCACGGCGCTGAGCAACAATCGCGATGTCGCGCCACCCTCGGCGCGGAGGAGGCGATAAACAAGCGGCCCAATCACGGGCGTGGTTGGCGATCGGCGCCAGCCGCCAGCCCAAGCCCCGGCGGCCTGGGCCTCAAGCATTCATCGGGAGATGCGCAACACGGTTTCCTGCCCGGAGTTCGGCGCTGTCAACATCACCAAGTACAGGCGACAAACCCGACGTCTGGTTAAAGATTCTTGGCTCGCGTCTTTGGGCGGGGAGCTACTGCTGATCTCTTCATCATCTAGTACCTCCCCATCTACCTCGCGGACTCGCTCGAGCACAGCTCGGTACTTACTACAAAACCATCGGAGAACTAGGCCGACTTGAAGAATCGCCGTCGGTAATTTCGAGAACACGTACAAAGCATACAGGAACTCTTAGTGATGAGGACATCACTTCCATAAAAGCGACCACATCTACACATCAATTTGAACTGTCTTCGCGATTATACAAGGACCCGAGTTACTCGAGCTAAGCTTGCACGACAATTTAATCATCGGTGAATCGTTCTGAGCCTCCCCATTAGTGATAATATGAATGGGATGCTATTTAATTCTTGTGATGATCTTATTATCCTTAGGAACCAAGGAAGAACCTCCAAATGCCAAGCATAAAGCACAATCATCATATCATAAGTTGGACTTGGAATCCCGGCAAATTAGCGAGGTTCGCCTCCTTGACAACATCAACTTCAAATGACTATAACTTTTAATTTCGGAGATTTCTAGAGGCCCATGAGTACATGTTTGAAAGATCTCGAGTCTACTTTCAATGGATCGAGCCCCATTGCCAAATTCATCTTGAAGCAATAGGAAAAGAAGCGAGAAGAGTGTCGCGGGCCAGAAACTCCAGTGCTCATACCTTTTCTTTTGGAGCCCCAAAGCCCATGTAACCCTAGGGCTTCCTCCCACCTCCGGCCCATGAAGGCCCAAGTTGCATGGCTGCAAGTTTAGTCCCATATTGCCTAGTGTATAGTATCCACCTCCTCTAGCTATATAATAAAGGCAATAGGCCACGTGAGACTTGGGTTTTGTTTATTTAATAGTTTAGCCATTGCTACTATTTTGAGTCTTCTAGACGTGCTCAGCGATCGCCTAAGAAGCTCCTTGTTTGAGAACCCACATTATCAATCCTTCATCTTTATTTGCAATTTTAGATTGCCTTTACCTTTGTTCTTGTTTGTTCTTGGTTGCATGCGAGAATTGAACCTCGTGTTCAAAGTTGATCGTACCAACAGCAAGATCAATAACCCTCTGGAGTTGGTTTAGCGATTGCTAAAGGCGCATTAATAAATCGTACATTGTAGTTGGATCGTCAAAGTCAATTCCTCCAAATCAAGTTATCACTCTCATTGAAAGATCGGGACCCAAAGTCACATCGGGTGGTATCGTAGCGCCAAGTTGCTCGGTGAGATTTAGAACCCTAGATTAGTTTTGTTTTACATCCAAAATTGAAAATCCTCCACAAAAATTCAACCTTTAGATCCAATCTGGTATTTTAGTGTGTTTTGTTAGGTTTTGATCCATTAGAGTCCTTGTTTTAATTCTTGATCGTTTTCCTTGGCGTAGCTTTATTTCATTCTGTTCGAGTTCTTTGTTTTGTTCATAACTTTTGCATCTGAGCTCCGATTCAAGTGTTTTGTAACCTCCGTGGTCGAGGCCGCTGCGCCTTGACATCGGGGCGCGATGCTTTGGATCCCAGCGTGATCTCTGTGGCGCGTTAAGCCCTCCGTGGCTGGATGCTATGACCCTTGCGCCCAAGCCTTGCAAGCGATTAGGCGAGGCTGCGGCGCCTTTGTGGTGTGGCCATCTTCGGCGATCGGTGGCGTCACGACCTCGGCGCTCGGAGCGACCGTGGTCGAGAGAGTTCAGGCGTCCTGCGGTTGTGACCGTGGTGCTCTGAGTGCCTTCCCCCGCGTCGACCTCGGGAGGATCGGCATCAGCGGCTGAGTCGTAGGCCTCGCCGGTGTAAATGAGTCCTCGTGGTCGTGAGCTGGATATCCTCGGCTGAGTCGTCGAGCCCTTGGTCGAACTCACCGATCGGGACCCAGCTCGGGGGCCTAGAAGAAGTGCGCACCCAGCCCGAGGGGTGGTGCGGAGCCAGCACGAAGGAGTCCTCCTCCTCCTCGGACTCGGACTCACCCTGGACAAGAGCCATCATTAAAACGGGCAAGTCTCGAGCGTGGGCACTCGAGGTCTACGATTAAGAACAGACGCTAAGCTCGAAAAACACGAAGGGGGCAAAGCGAACTGAAAAGCCAAGAACTTACATGGGTCGTCGGCCTCCGCCTTGTTGAGGGTCGGCGTAGGTCTTGTTGCCCGAGCGTGGCAGAGGGGCATGGCTTTCGTGCTCCACCGCTGGGACCTCGGAGCTTGCCAGATCTGCGTCATCCATGCAGCGGACACAGGGACCCGAGCTTGGGCGCTCTGGGCGGTACAGGGGCTCGAAGTCTGGCGGCGTGCCATGGCGCTCTATTCTTTGTGAGAAGGGAGGTCGAAGATGAAGGAGCGAGCAAAGGACCCGGGGGCTCGGCCATGGGAATCCTTACCGTGGCACGGTCGCCCCACTCGACATGAGGTTTCTTCACCTCCTGGCGGTCTGCTCTGGACGGGGGAGGCCTCTTCTTCCCCTTCTTGCCCTTGTCCCCGCCGGGCAGCGGGAGCATTCTCCTGGCTGTCTCGGTCAATTCTTGATGATCCTGCGAGCATGCGAGGTTCAAGAAGGGCCTCGTGGACACTCGAATTGAGTATTTGGTGGGTGGCCTACCTCGACTTTGCGGTATGACACATTCCTCGACACGGCTCGTCGAGGTGTAGTCGTTCATGACCTTCCCGAACATTTTGTTCATTAGGCGTGATCCGAGATTCGCCGGGTGACTCTTTGAAAAGACCAAATCATCAAGAGGAACCGGGAGCAAATCCATGGCCGAATCTTGTGGCAATGCAACTTACCGATCGTCGTCCGCTCAGCGAGTCATGTCGTTAGCGACCTTGGATCTCGTAGAAGGGTGCTCCCTCCTCTCTGAGGAACACCGACTTCTCGAGAAGTCGTTGGCGATAGCTTGCCGGTGAGGCCTCGCGTGCGCATGAATATGGGCGGTCGCGATGGCCTCTTGATGCCGTCTTCAGTGCGCTGCACTGGGGTCTCCTTCTTCATTGAGGGTACCCTCGAACTCCGTAGCCTTCGCCCTTGCCCGTTCAGTAGAACCATCACTCGGACCACGGGCCAAAGAGTCGCTGATAGCGCGTTGGGGAAGGACCACGGAATTCTGTCAGTTGCGAAGTAGAGGCATCGACCCACGAGGGTCCTTTCTCAGTGCGGAAAAGGGAAAGAAGGAAAAAGCGGCGAGGGGTGGGAAGGATTCAAGGAACCCCTACGCCGCAGGTGAAGAAGATAAAGCGAAGGATGGAGTTGGGTACCATATTGATCAACTCGATCTCGCATCACGGTGATAACGTTTGCGAAAGCTTCGCTCTCCGACATCCAGCGAGCAGAAAAGCATGAAGCGCTTTCCGTCTTGTGAGCTCATCGTCCGTGGTTGCGGCTTAGTCTCCCGTCCGTGATCGCCATGACCATGGGTCAGCAATTTCAGTGCTCTCGAGCTCTTTCATCCTCGTCACCGTCGGAGAGCTTTTCCTGAGCTTAGCCATGGCGGTTGAGAGGAGTTTTAGTCGAAGGAAGAGGAGAGTTCAAGTAAGGGGTCAAAAGACTATGAAGAAGCAGAGAGTTCGAAGTGGCGGCACATAAGCTTTATAAGGCCGGGTGCTACGGCGGCGGATTAAGGGCATCTCGAAGGTCGCCCGGTCGGAGTGATCTGACAGGGGAGCAATTTAAGGCTATCTTGGCGGGATCGGCGCGGCGAACTGTTCATTGTCCGGTACATCTTGGGAGTTCGAGATCAAGAGGCGCAGGCGTTATGTTTCCATCGACCTCGACCTCAAGCATGAAGGTTAGAAATCAACCCGTCGGTGGAGGCTCAAGGTCGGCCGTGTTCCACCACGACCTTAAGCCTCGGGGCTAGTCGGCGAGGGCGTCCTTGACCCGGTCGATTACGCAGACGGCCACGCCCCTAGCTCGAGGGCCTGACCACGACTCAGGCGTATACCGGGCGCTTCGACCTAGGCGCGTATGATCCGAGCACGGCCGTGCGACCTTGAGCTTCGGTCGGCTCTGTTTGATGCGAGTCCTTGGATTCCGAGCGATGTGTTTACTCGGCGGTTACCAAGGCGTGGGATCGTGGGGAGTGAAGCGGCGCCGACAAGCCCGCGGTTACTGCTTGACCCTCAACACGCATGAAGACCACTACTGGGAATGTCTCCCGTCTGTTACAAGCGGGGAGGATATAAGGTTAAGGTGCCTGACTGAGACGAGGACACCGAGCTCGGCGTTGAACCACGACCATTGTTGAGCTTGAGTGTAACACACCTCTCATACTCGAGAGTAACAAAGATCACCGCCATGAGGCAAGCTGAGTAGAGCTATTACCTTCCACGAGGCTCGAACCAAGATAAACCCTCGTCTCATGCTTGTTGTCGCCTAGAGTCCGACCTTTCGACGCGTCGAGTTCTTTCCTTCGTTGAGCTAAGCTCGCTTTCGGGTCCCAAGTCTCACTAACCCGTTTCAATTTCTGCGGTTGACGATCCCAATCGTCGACAGCCACCAACCAATCCTCTGGCGAAGAGGCAGTGGGGGCCATCTTCCAAAAGGGGAAGGCCAAGCAAGGCAGCCTGTGGCCGGTGCCCCTCCGCCGCTCCGACAAAGCGAAGCGGAAGGGAAGCAAGGCCGTGAAAGGCCATGTGGTCGCGGCCGTAGCCGCCGCCAAGCGGCGGTAGCGGCAGAAGCACTCGACCACTTCGAGCCGATGGGCGGCAGGTGTCGCATCCGCGGTACCCGTCAAGCATAAATCTGGGATCGCGCGAAGTCTGGCGCTTCATTTCGAGCCCCGCGCGGGGCAAAGGAAAAAGCAAGACTTGGCACCGATGCCGAGGAAAGAAGGTGGGCGGCGAGTTCCCGAACCCGACAGGCCCCTCATGATTTCGGTGGGCGGCGTGCTTTCTGCCGACAAGCGGCGAGTCAAACTTCGCTTTGCCACGAGGTCCACACGGTGACTCCGGCTGTGCCCAAGTACCTCCGGTTGTCGGGGTCACCGATCACTTTTGATCGGACCGACCACCCCGACCACGTTCCGCAACTAGGGAGATATCCGTTGGTCGTTGACCCCATCGTGGGGCCAAAGCGCCTGTCTAAGGTGCTCATGGACGGCGGCAGCAGTCTCAACATCCTGTATGTTGAGACTCTCGACGCCATGGGGATCCCTCGCTTGGGTCTCCGACCGAGCAACGTGCCTTTTCACGGCGTCGTACCTGGCTAGTAGGCCTATCCGCTCGGGCAGGTCGACCTGCCTGTCACCTTCAGGAGCCGAGACAACTTCCGCACTAAAACCCTCACCTTTGAACTTGTGGGGTTTCCTGACTCCTACCACACCATCATGGGGAGGCCATGTTACGCTAAGTTCATGGCGGTCCCCTAACTATACCTACCTCAAAATTTGAAGATCGGGACCACGGGGTGATCACAGTGGCCTCGTCTTCGAAGCTCACCTACAATCTTGAAAGCAAAGCGATTCTGAGCTAGCATCGATGATTGCTCGCGTCCTCACGAGCTTGAAAACCTCCCGGAGAAACCTCAAAGTGCCCCGACTCCAGCAAGTTAGGGCGGGATCCTTCAAGTCCATGCCGAGGACACGAAGGAGGCGGCTCGATCGATCAGGATCCAGCCAAGACCGTGTGGGTCAGAGCCACGCTCCCCGCCAAATAGGAAAGCGCGCTCATTGACTTCCTCCGCGCCAATCGAGATGTCTTTGCGTGGAAGCCCTTCGACATGCCAGGAATCCCAAGGGAAGTCGCCGAGCACTCCTTGAATATCAGGCTGGCTCAAGACGGTCGCCCAACGCTGCGTCGCCGATGAGGAAGCGCAAGATCATAGGGAGAGATCGCCAAGCTTACGGCGGCGGGTTTGTAAAAGGTCGCCACCCCGAGTGGCTAGCCAACCGTCATATCTTGTAAAAAGAAATCTGGGCAATGGAGAATGTCGTTGACTACACAAGCTGAACAAGGCATGTCCCAAGGACCGTTCCCATTGCCTCGCATCGACCAAATCGTCGACTCCACGCGCAGGTGCGAATCCACTGTCGCTTTACGGATGCCTACTCGGGCTACCACCAGATAGTAATGAAAGAGTCCGACCAACTCGCGACCTCTTTCATCACTCCGTTCGCTCATTTTGTTACGTAACGATGCCATTTGGTCTAAAGAACATGAGTGCTACATACCAGCGATGTATGCAAACGTGCTTCAACGACCAAATCGGCTGCAACATCGAGGCATACGTCGATGACATTGTCGTCAAGACTAAGAAGGCTGACGACCTCGTCGCCGACTTAGAGGAGATTTTTGCGAACCTCCGACGGTTTCGTATAAAACTCAACCCTGAGAAGTGTGTTTTCGGGGTCCCCAAGGGAAAGCTACTCAACTTCATCGTCTCCGAGCATGGCATCGAAGCCAATCGAGAGAAGATCTCCGCCATCATGAAGATGGGCCCGCTTGGCAACCTAAAAGGAGTCCAAAAGCTGATAGGATGCCTTGCAGCCTTGAGCTGCTTCGTGTCTCGCCTTGGCGAGCACGAAATGCCGCTCTACAAGCTGCTCAAGAAATCCGATCATTTCAGCTAGACCCAGGAAGCATAGGAAGCCCTCAGCAAGTGAAAGCATTCGACCTGCTTCCGGTCTTGGTGGCCCGGCACCAGGGGAGCTCCTCCTCTACATCGCGCCCATTTACCACGGTGCGCTCTGCGGGCGCTTGTCGGTAAAACGAGCCAAGAAGGCCATGTGCTCAAGGTACAACGGCCAGTGTACTTCATCAGCGAAGTACTCTCCGAGTCTAAGGCTCGGTATCCGCAAGTGCAGAAATTACTCTATGTGGTGCTCATCACGAAGAGGAAGTTGTTCCATTACTTCGATCGACACCCCATCTCCGTGGTGACCTCCTCGCCACTCGGTGAAATCGTCCACAACCGTGACGCCTCAGGAAGAATAGCCAAGTGGGCGCTCGAGCTCAATGGCCACGACATATCATACGTCTCCCGGACGGTGATCAAGTCGCAGGTCTTGGCTGATTTCATTGCCGAGTGGACCGAAGCCGATACCGTGCAAGGCTTGAAGACCCCAAGTACTAGGCGATGTGCTTGATGGGTCCTACACCAAGAGCGGAGGCGGTATTTGGAAGTCGTCATTGTTTCCAGCTACGAGAACAAGCTCGATCGCCATCCGACTACTCTTGACGCAAACAACAACGTCGCCGTCTGAAGCTCTCGTCAACGGTCTCGGATCGCTCTGAGACCTCGGCGCCGCGCGGCTTTTACGTACCGCAGCGACTCCAAGCTTGTTGTCGACCAAGTCATGAAGGCCACAGAGCCTCGTGGCGCCCGCATGGCATCATCTTTCCGGAAGTGTGCAAGCTCGAGGAAAGATTCAAGGGTTTCGAGCTTCACCACAGCTATCGACGCTACAATGGTGAGGCCGATTACCTAGCCAATCTCGCCTCCAGCAGAGGACCGGTCCCACCTGGGATCTTCGTCTCCAACCTCCACAAACCTTTAAATCATTTGGACTCGCCCGAGCAACCGGCCAAACTCCCGGCATAGCGCTCCGCCCGCGGCATCACGGCGTCGGAGAACCGTCCGGTATGGCGCGACGTCTTGATCATCGACTCGGCCGAGGAAGCCCTTCATCGGCCAGGTTGATCGACGGATCGCTTCCCGCCGACCTGAATCGAGGCGGCGCCTTGGTCGACGGCGAAATCGCTTCGGTCTGGCTGGAGAAAACCTCTATAAGAGGAGCTCTAGAGTCCTCCGTGGCGCATTACGGCCGACCAGGAAGTAAAAGCATTTCTTGCTTTCGATATCCATGGCGGTGTCTGCGGCCACCACGCCGCCGCCGTGTCCCTCAGTAGGGAAAGCCTTCCGACAGGGCTTCTACTGGCCGACCACCATAGCGGACGCCGAGCAAATCGTTCGCGCCTACGAAGGGTGCCAGTTCTTCTCCCGCAGAGCGCATCTTCGGTCGCGAGCCTTTGCAGACGATCCCCATCACGCGGTCGCTTCGCGATGCAGGGACTCGATCTGTCGAGCCCTTCAAAAGCGCCTGGTGGCATTACCCACCTGCTTGTCGCGGTGGACAAGTTCACCAAATGGATAGAAGCCAAGCCGGTCGCCACCATCACCTCGGTGCAAAGGACAACTTCTTCCGTGACATCATTTATCGGTCGGTCCCGAACTCCATCATCACCGATAACGTAACGCAGCTTCACGGGAAGGAATTCCTTGAGTTCTGTGATGACTTCAACATTCACGTCGACTGGGTAGCCGTAGCCCATCCGCCGACCAACGACCGAAGCGGCAACCAGCATGATCCTCCAGGGCTCAAGCCGCGAATCTTCGATCGATCAAGAAATTCAGGGGGCGATGGGCGGCGAGCCCTCTGCTCTCTGAGCTGTGGATCACACCAACCCGCCGACGTGTTTACACCATTCTTCATGGTGTTCGGTGCTGAGGTTGTCCTGCCGACTGACCTGGAATACGGCGCCCCGAGATTACAAGCCTTCAACAAGGCACGGAGGCTCGACGCGCAACAAGACGCCATCGACCAGCTCGACGATGTGCACGACGTGGCCGTCCTGCGATCAGCCAAATACCAGCAAATGCTGCAGCGCTACCATAGTCACCAGGTCCGCAGTCGGTCCTTCAACATTGGCGACCTGGTCCTGCGCCAAGATCAGTCCAACAAGGACAGGCACAAGCTTTTCCCTCCCTGGGAAGGCCCCTTCACCGTTGTGGAGGTCCTCTGACCTGACACGTTTCGACTCAAAGATGCCGATGGCAACATTGTATCTAACGCATGGAATATTGAGAAGTTGAGGAGATTCTATCCCTAAAACTTTTCCTTTATTCTCGCGTCTCCGCCAAATCCTCCAAGTTCAAAGCGCCGCGTGCCGACCACGCCTTGGTCCTTATGCGCCACTCAAGGGCTACTCGTTCGCATACTCATCCAAGTCGGCGCCCCGACCGGCCATCGACCTCCCAGCAGAACCCTCTCGACCCAAGTGCTCTACCTATGCCCAAATGCTACTTGGTTCGCAGTAGTGCTTTATGGAGAAGGAAGTGCCCATGTGGGGCGGTCCATAGTCGATCGGGGACACGCTTTTGGGCTGCTAAGTCTTTTGCTATCTTTGCGTTTCCCTCAAAAATGTTAGCACTCCGACCTACGCTCAAACAACCCTAGTGGTTCCTGAGGGCTACGGTCGTTCGACGAGTGCTCACCACAGAGAAGAAATGCAAAATATCAAACAAAGTTCCCATAGCATATATTGTATATACATTACATTGTACAAAAGCAAATGTCAGGTGCAGGCGCCCGGGACGTTCCTAAGCTAACCGAAGGCGTCGTCGTCGGAGTTATCACTACCCTCGTTGTTCGTGCCCTGGGCATCAACGTGAAGCCACTCTGCCACCGTCTCCGCCGCGCTCGCACTCGCACGCACTGGTTGCATCGCTTTCGATCGGCGGCGATGCCATCGGGTCAAAGGAGGCGCCACGGTGGCGCAAAGATGTGAGATCATGTGATGAAAAATTGGTTGAATGGTGAAATTGGCATTGTAAAGTAACTTTGATTATAGCATGTGTGGTGCTTGTCGTGTGCCATGTTGAGATAATTATTATGCCGGTGATAGCATGATGGATTCTCGCTGATGCAATGCACTCGTGTGAGTGGTTGCATGGATTGACCTTGAGTCAAGTCGTGGACTTGTGCTCGTGCACGTTTGTGTGTTTATTCATGTGCGTGTTGCTCGAGGGCTTAACGTGGTCGATGACGGACCGGAACTAGGTTCATGGAAGAACCGAGGTTCGACTAGGTTCGTGGAGGAATCGAGGTCTTGGTGGTCAAGGATGTCATGCGGACGCTTCGGTTAGAAGAACATGCACATGGAGGTGGTTAGTCACGTAATTACAGGCAGTGGGTGTACATACGCAAGAGTTGTTTTTGGCCACGCTTGAGCCAAGTTGAGAAAGATACTGGACTCTTTCCATGTTGGAAGTTGTCGGCGATTCCACCGACAGGCGGAGGATGCGCACGGGTTTGGTTCGGAAGGAGGCGCTCTTCGCGGTGGCTAAACCTAGAGGGCGAAAACCTAGGGACTCTACGAAGGACTCCTGGCGATGAACTGCAGCGCACACGAAGATTCTTTACCTGTGTTCGCCCCCTTGTGAGAAGGGTAATAACCTTACGTCCTGCTCAATTTCTTATGGGGGGTATCCAACCAGTACAGAGTTCTCGCGTTACAAGCGCATCCGCTCGCTTTCTCTGGTATTGCTTGGCCGACCGATCTAGGATCCCATCCCCCTTCCCCATGCACCCGAGGGCCCTTATATAGGCCGGGCTAACGGGGTAGGTACAAGGAGGGTCATCATGCTGATCTAAATACATTTAATGCTTTCTCTCGTGTTGTCCTGCTCCTCAAACCTCATTAAATGCCTCTGCTGCGTGCCCTTGCCCGATCCACGGATGGGACCCCATTGTGACAGTAGGTGAGAGCGCGGAGGAATGGGCTTGTTGCGTAAACCCTTACTCGATAAGTTCTACTGGCAGTTCGCCGTCCCCGACACTGATCTGGCGGAAGGAGCCTTCGAGGCGGTTACCGTGTGCCCATCTTCTAACCTTGCGGCGGGCGAGGCGTATGCCTGGCCAATCGACGCCACCCGCCACGTGAAATTTGGCGCCGGGCGAAAGTGGCGTGCCCGCCACCTTCTCGCCGGCGCCACGGACCGACGCTGGCCGCGTTGCGGATCGCCCGCCTGGCGGCTCCGCCACGTTGGCCGGGCGCCGGGCGAAGCGGCGTGCTTTCGCCCGCTTTGCTTTCGGGCGCCACGTGGGATCGACGCTGCCGGGCGTGCGTGATCGCCGCCCGATGGCTTCGCCGCCACGCTGGCGGGCCGGCGGCAGGCGTGCTACGCCACTTTCCGCCGTGCCCCACGTGGATCGACGTCGCGGCGGGTCCGTGATCGCCGCCCGATGGCGGCCGCCCGTGGTTGGCGCCGGGCGAAGTGCGTGTTTCGCCCACCTCCGCCGGGCGCCACGGACCGACGCTGCGGCGGGCGTGATCGCCGCCCGATGGCCCGGCCACACGTGGACCGCACTTTATGCGGTGGAGAGGGTACCCTAGCGTGCATTTACACGATGAGCGGAGTTGTATTCTATCTCGTTAGGATTGCTCAGATAAATAGAGGGAGGTGTCCCCCGCTTATTGGTGAGCAAGATTTGAGAGCGCTCAGTTTGAAGGTTTGTACTCTTGTGTTGGAGTCTCAGAGACAATGAAATAAAATCAATCTTCCAGAGAGCTTCTTCTTGCGCTCAGGATTTGCTCTTGGCTTCGACATAATTGATCGATCGCTGAAGTCTTGTTCATCATAGCAACACGAAGTTCATCACGGAGTTTCGGTTCTTTGCAAAGGTATTATCTTGCGAAGGTAATATCTTTTGATCCGTAGATCCGATCGGATTGATTCTTCTTTTGTTCACTTCGAATTGAGTCTAGTTTATACAGTTAAAATTTCAAATCCATCCAACGGTTAGATCTTCTGTAATTTGTGGTCGCCCAGATTGGTGTCCTGCTCGCCTGGCCTGTTCGCGTGGTCGCCCAGATTCAGTCATCTTGCGAAGGACATAACTTTAGATCCGTACATCCGATTGACCTGATTCTTTTTTGTTAGCTGCGGAATTAAGTCTAGTTTCTACAGTTGAAATTTCACATCAATCCAACGGCTGGATCTTTAGGAATTTCTATTTTAGTAGACGGTATCGGTCTGCTCGCCTGACCGCTGCGTGGTCGCTCAGCAGCTACGTGCTGCCCAACCTGCTCGCCCAAGTGCCAAACCGCTCGCCCAAGTGCCCAACCTGCTCGCCCAAGTGTCCCATCGCCGCCCAAGTGTCCTCTTGCGCCGCCAGTGTCCCATCGTGCGTCCAGTGCCCTACACCGCTGCCGAGGCGCCTAAACTGCTTCCGCCTAAGTGTC
Organism: Guadua angustifolia; assembly: GCA_036346375.1. Classification (NCBI taxonomy): domain Eukaryota; kingdom Viridiplantae; phylum Streptophyta; class Magnoliopsida; order Poales; family Poaceae; genus Guadua; species Guadua angustifolia. The sequence goes on from CM070514.1 coordinate 13,179,195, forward strand.
AAACCTGTCGCCAGTGCTCAAATCAGTCGCCCAAGTACTCTCTTGGTCGCCTGCATTCTAAATCGGTCTCCCAACTTCGTGTACCGGTCTTCAAGTAATTTGAGTTTGAATTGGGGTGTTTTAAAAGGTTCAAAAATAAGATTTTAGTTTCACAAGAATCATTCACCCCTCCGATTGACGCCTGCTTCCTACAAGTGGTATCGAGCAAGGTTGAGGTATGGCGCCGGATAAGTATGTTAATCGTCCTCCTATGCTTAATGATTCAAATTTTCCTTCTTTGAAAAGTCGCATGCAATCCTATATTGAAGCTCAAGGTAATGATGTTTGGCGCATAAAGTTTCTATCATATGATATTCCCGATATAGTCACTAATGATAATAAAGCGACGTTGATTTAAATGCTAAAGCTAAAACTTGATTTTTCAAGGAATCTCTGAAAAAGAATTTGATAGAGTTTCATTTACGCTCGCATATTCAGTTTGGAAGACATTATGTGACTATCATGAAGGTTCAACTAAGATTAAGAAAGTGCGCAAAAATATTTACCAAAAGGACTTTTCTCGATTTTGTAATGAGACCGTGAATCGATTGATGATCTTTACTCTCGATTTGAGAAAATTTTGTGCAATTTATGTGGTGTTGGAGTTAACAATCCAAGAGAGGAGAATGCTAGTAAGATTTTGAGATCTCTAACTCTGAATGGCGATGGTTGTTAATGCAATCAATCAAACTGTTGATTTGGACACGTTGACCATGGATGATCTCAGATTCTAGGTTGAAAACTTATGAGATGGATTCTTTATCACCTAGAGCGATAAAACCTCTACACATGCACTTGTTGCTAACCCAAAGACGCCTTGGATTACCATCTTCTCGTCTCCTTGTCTCGATTAGCTTCTTTTTTCAGATGAACAGCTTTGAGATGCTCCCTCAAGAAGATCTTGTGCTCATTTCTTCACGCTACTTGTTAAAGCACTCAACAATGTGAGGATGAGGAGGCGTGGAGGTACTATTTCAGGGTCTTTCAACTGCTTTGAGTGTGGTCTTCCCGGGCATATCAAAGCAAATTGTCCCAAGTTGAAAAAGAAGGAAGAAAGGGAACCAACACAACACAGCTCAAGACGTACTACTCCTAGGCGTTCCAATTTTCTAAAAGTCGCTAAGAAAGTCTTAGCTGTCTTGGAGGAGTGTGATCTTAGTGATGTGGACTTTGAGAGTGACAATGAGCCACGGGACAAGAAAGGAGATACTGAAGATGACTTCACTGGCATGTGCTTTATGGCTAAAAGGGATAATGACAGTGATTCTGATTTTGATGAGGTAGGACCTTCTTATGATGAACTTGAATATGCTATGGTTAAATTAGCTTCTGAACTTAAAAAATCTAAGAAGGCTCTTAAAGAAAAAGATCTAGAAATTGATTGTTCCAATTCTGAAATTGCAAGGCTTAGATCTTTGATTCCTGATGATGATGCCTGTAAGTCATGTGCTTTAATTCACAATGAGCTTGTTTCACTTAGGAAAGAACATGCTTCTTTGATAAAGCAAGATAGGGAAAATGAGAAACAAATGAAAAATGCTAGTTGTTCAACCATTGATCTGCATGATTCAACTTCTTGTTCAAAATGCTCCATACTGGAATTGAAGTTACATGATGCAAATGCTAGAGTTTCTCAAATGACAGATGCCTTGCTCACTCATGAAGTTCTTTCCTGTTCAAATTGTCGAAAACAAAAAGGAATAGTGGACGCTCCCTGTAACAATTGTTTAACTCGTTCAGAAAGGTTGATTACTTGAAAAATCGTTAGAACGTTTCACTAAAGGAAAGAAAAACCTAAACATGATTTTGGATCAATCAAAAGTCAAGACTCATAACAAAGGTTTAGGTTTTGATTCTTATGCTCATCATAAAACACATGTTCCCACCGTTGTCAAAGCTCTTGAAAGTGGAAAGTTTGAAATTGCAAATGAGCCTAAGAAAACGGGTTTAAATCACTGAGTTTTATCTTCTCTTGTGATGAATGCAAATGTTGCTTCTACCTCTAAAGTTAAACATTCATTAAGTACACTTGCACTCATTGTGGTAGAGATGGACATCTAGTAAATTTTTGCTTTAGGCTAGCCAAACAATGTAGCAAGAAAAAGCTAAGGCTAGGTCTAATTTCATGTGCACGCTTTTACTCCTCATTATGTGCCTAAGGTGATCGAACACCTTTTGTTGCAAGAAACACGAGAAACAAAGAAAACTGATTTTGTTTACAAGTATACTCGTCAGGTTTACTTGTCGTGGTGTCTCAAAGGTTTGGATTCCTAAAAGTCTTTTATCTAACCCCAAGATCGAGACATCGACATTCTCTTTGTGTAGGTTGTGAAAGAGAGGAAGGAGAACATATGGTTCATAGATTCGGATGTTCAAGACATATGACCGGTGATTCAAAATGGTTCTCCTCCTCACACAAAGTTCAGTGATGAGGTCATCACTTTTGGCGATAACTCAAAGGGAAGAATTCTTGGAAGAGGAATTGTGCGAGTCAATGAAAACTTCATTCTCAAGGATGTAGCTTTGGTAAGCAAGCTCAAATATAATCGCTTCGGTTTCTCATTTGCTTGATGAAGATCTTGAGGTAAGATTTCTAAAAATTCTTGTCGATATTAGATGTTTCGAAAATCTAGTATGCAACATCACTCGCATTGGTCGCTTGTTTAAAGGTGATTTTTCATGTTCAACATCTGAAATGACATGTCTTGTATCTCATGTTTCAAAAGATCTAACTTTTGGCATCGTAGACTTCGGTCATATTGGTTTTGATCACCTTTCACGCATTAGTAAATCAAATTTGCTCGAGAGGTTTGCCTGAATTGAAGTATGATAAAACGCGATTTGGTTTGTTCTCCTGTCAACATGGAAAAATGATTGCACCACCACATTTTCCTATTTTCACTTGTTATGACTAATGCTCCGTGTCGGCTTTTACATATGGACACGGTTGGACCAAAGAAGAGTAAAATCTGCGAGGAGGTAAGTGGTATGTTCTTGTGATTGTAGATGATTACTCTAGGTACTCTTGGGTATATTTCATGACTACCAAAGATGAAGCTTTTGAATTGTTTCAAGAATTTGCATTAAGGTTGCTCAAGGAATTGCCTCAAGCACTTAAAGTAATTAGGAGTGATAATGGAGGAGAATTCAAGAACACTCTTTTGCTTCTTTCTTTACGAACATGGAATTGAGCATCAATTTTCTTCGCCGAGTTCCTCAACAAAATGGTGTTGTTGAGAGGAAAATCGCACACTAGTTGAGATGGCTAGGACAATGCTTGATGAATATTCTACTCCTAGGAAGTTTTGGGTGAAGCTATTTCTACCGCTTGCTACATTTCAAATAGAGTATTTTTGAGAGCAAAGCTTCATAGAACGCCTTATGAACTTCAGTTTGGGCATTCTCTAACATCTCCCACATGCGTGTTTTTGGTTGCAAATGTTTCATTCTCAAACATGGAAATCTTGATAAATTTGAATCTAGATGCTCGATGGATTGTTTCTTGGTTATGCTCTTCATACTGTGGTTACTGTGTGCTGAATTTAGAAACTAACAAAATTGTTGAGACTTGTGAAGTCACTTTTGATGAGGCTAGTCCTGGTACTAGACCCAAAATTTCAGAGACACAGTTACTTGCAATTCTGATGTATCTTTTGGAAGAAAGTGATAATGAAGATGAAGATGAAAGTGGTAATCAAGTTGGCAACTCGAGTCACCAATTCAACCACAGAAGAAAATCAGAAGCATCTTGGAAATTCTTTCAACAAACACACATGGTAATCGACCTCAAGCAACTTCGACATTTCAAAGACCATTGCATATTCAACGAAGACATCCTCCCGAATGATGATTGGTGAGTTAAATGTGCGTGTGTTTAAACAGTACAATACTAATGCCTCATATGCTCATATCGCTTTTGTTGCATCTTTTGAACCCCAAGATGTAAGTCACGCTTTATCGATGAGTCTTGGATTAATGCCATGCATGAGGAACTTGAGAATTTTGAGCGCAATAAGGTTTGGGTTTTAGTTCCACCTCCTTTAGGTCGAATATCATTGGAACTAAATGGGGTTTTAAGAATAAACAAAGTCAAGATGGGGTTGTTGTTAGAAACAAAGCAAGATTGGTTGCTCAAGGTTTTACTCAAATTGAAGGTCTTGATTTTGATGAAACTTTTGCACCCGTTGCTAGACTTGAAGCCATTAGAATTTTGTTGGCCTTTGTCGCATCTAAAGGTTTTAGATTGTATCAAATGGATGTCAAAAGTGCTTTTCTAAATGGTTTTATTTCGAAGAAGTTTATGTCAAACAACCTCCGGATTTGAAAATTCAAATTCCCAGACTATGTTTTTAAGTTGTCCAAAGCTTTATATGGTTTAAAACAAGCTCCTCGGGCTTGGTATGATAGGCTTAAATCATATTTGCTTGGAAAATGATTTTGAAATGGGCAAAGTTGATAAAACCTTGTTTTCTCTCAAGCATGGCAATGATCATTACTTGTTCGATTTATGTGGATGATATCATTTTGGTGGTACTTCTCATGCTCTTGTTGCCAAGTTTTCAGACACTATGAGCGAGGAATTTGAGATGAGCATGATGGGTGAGCTCACATACTTTACGGGTTTACAAGTCAAGCAAACAAGGCAAGGTATTTTTATTCACCAAGCGAAGTACACAAAAGATCTCCTTCGACGCTTTTGAGATGGAATCATGCAAGCCGATTTCCACACCTATTGGCACAACAACTTCTTTGGATCCGGATGAAGAAGGAGAACCGGTAAATCAAAAGGAGTATCGAAGCATGATTGGATCGCTTCTTTATCTCATTTGCTTCAAGACCGGACATACACTTTGCGGTATGTTTATGTGCTCGTTTTCAAGCTTCCCCACGTGCTTCTCATCGACAAGCGGAAACTAATTCTTCGCTATTTACAATCCACTTTAGAGTTTGGCTTATGGTACTCCTCTTCATCATGTTTATCACTTAGAGCCTTCTCTGATGCTGATTTTGTGGGTTGTAGAATTAACAGGAAAAGTACCTCTGGAACATGTCATTTTATTGGTACATCTTTAGTTGCTTGGTCATCTAGAAAACAAGTTTCTGTTGCTCTTTCAACTGCTGAATCTGAATATGTTGCTGCTGCCGCATGTTGTGCTCAGGTGCTTTGGATGATATCAACTTTAAAGGATTTTGGATTAATTATAGATAGTGTTCCACTTTTCTGTGATAACACTAGTGCTATAAATATTGCTAAAAATCCAGTGCAACATTCTCGAACAAAGCATATTGATATTCGTTATCATTTTCTTCGAGATTATGTGGAAAAGGGAGATGTTGTGTTGCATTTTGTTGATTCTGAGTTGCAAATTGCTGATATTTTCACAAAACCACTTGATGCTTCTCGATTTGCCTTTTTGAGGGGAGAGCTGGGTGTTGTACACCCCATGAGCTTGTTTTGAGGGGGAGTTTTATGTCAAGTCTGTTACTTAATGAGCTTACTTTATCATATTTCTTTATATATTATGTAATTGAGCTTATATATGATAATCTAAATTGCTTTACTTGAACTAAAAGTGACATTGCGGAATTCCTTGGTTTGTCTGTCTATAGCTAATACCTTGTGATATCTTGCTTCTCTAGGCTTGATAATGAATCGTCTTAACAAATTTGGGCTATGAAGCATGTGTATTTTCAGTTTTACTCTTTCATAGACCATTTAATCACTTTGCATGTTTACAATAAAAGAAAAGGGAATAAAAAAAGGGAGCTCAAATCTGCAAGAAGCTTGTCAAAATTATCAAAATAAGCAAAAGCTTCAAGATGTATGCTTCAAGCATGCCATTCCCTAAAAAAATAAGATGTATGCTACAAGCATGCCATTCCCTAAAAATAAGATGTATGCTGCAAGCATGCCATTCATTGAAAATAAAAGAAGTATGCTTCAAGCATGCCACATGCAGTTTATTGTTATCAAGATTAAATTGGTCTACTAGGTTGGAGTTGAAACTACTTGCTTGCCCTGAGTTGTTAGTTGCTTCATTTTTTGGCCTAGTTTTTCTGCCAAGATTGTGCTGAGTACTTGGCTATAGTTGATTAAATTGAGGTTGAGATGCATGTCACTCCCTAACTTGTTAAATTACATTAAGTTCATGCTTATTATGTGATATATACGGTTATATGATCAAGAAAGCTCATTGGTTCTTTTCTTGGCACTCACTTGTTTTTCCTTGCTGAAATCATTGTCAAAGGGGGAGAAGAAAGCTTACATTTAGAGGGAGAAGTAAAATGTTTTCTTGATAAAAGGGAGAATTTTGTGAGTCAAAGGGGGAGAAAATTTTGTGCATATTCGCTTCCTTTTAGGGGGAGATTTTTCACTCTGCTTTTGGTCACTTTGCTTTCGCTTTTAAAATGAAATTTCTTAAAACTTTTCTTGTGAGGTTAATGCCAATGTTCAAGTCCAATGGTGTTGCCAATGTTTTCATCAAGGGGAGATTGTGAGATCATGTGATGAAAAATTGGTTGAATGGTGAAATTGGCATTGTAAAGTAACTTTGATTATAGCATGTGTGGTGCTTGTGCGTGCCATGTTGAGATAATTATTATGCTTTGGTGATAGCATGATGGATTCGCTGATGCAATGCACTCGTGTGAGTGGTTGCATGGATTGACCTTGAGTCAAGTCGTGGACTTGTGCTCGTGCACGCAGTTTGTGTGTTTATTCATGTGCGTGTTGCTCGAGGGCTTAACGTGGTCGATGACGGACCGAACTAGGTTCATGGAAGAACCGAGGTTCGGGACTAGGTTCGTGGAGGAATCGAGGTCTTGGTGGTCAAGGATGTCATGCGGACGCTCGTTAGAGAACATGCACATGGAGGTTTGGTTAGTCACGTAATTACAGCATTGGGCTGTACATACGCAGCAAGAGTTGTTTTTGGCCACGTTGAGCCAAGTTGAGAAAGATACGGACTCTTTCCATGTTGGAAGTGGAGTTGTATTCTATCTCGTTAGGATTGCTCAGATAAATAGAGGAGGTGTCCCCTGCTTATTGGTGAGCAAGATTTGAGAGCGCTCAGTTTGAAGGTTTGTACTCTTGTGTTGGAGTATCAGAGACAATGAAATAAAAATCAATCTTCCGAGAGCTTCTTCTTGCGTCTGTGATTTGCTCTTGGCTTCGACATAATTGATCGATCGCTTGAAGTCTTGTTCATCATAGCAGACACGAAGTTCATCACGGAGTTTCGGTTCTTTGCAAAGGTATCATCTTGCGAAGGTAATATCTTTTGATCCGTAGATCCGATCGGATTGATTCTTCTTTTGTTCACTTCGGAATTGAGTCTAGTTTATACAGTTAAAATTTCAAATCCATCCAACGGTTAGATCTTCTGTAATTTGTGGTCGCCCAGATTGGTGTCCTGCTCGCCCGTCTGTTCGCGTGGTCGCCCAGATTCAGTCATCTTGCGAAGGACATAACTTTAGATCCGTACATCCGATTGACCTGATTCTTTTTTGTTAGCTGCGGAATTAAGTCTAGTTTCTACAGTTGAAATTTCACATCAATCCAACGGCTGGATCTTTAGGAATTTCTATTTTAGTAGACGGGTATCGGTCTGCTCGCCCAGACCGCGCGTGGTCGCCCAACAGTTTACGTGCTCGCCCAACCTGCTCGCCCAAGTGCCAAACTGCTCGCCCAAGTGCCCAACCTGCTCGCCCAAGTGTCCCATCGCTCGCTCAAGTGTCCTCATCGCCGCCAGTGTCCCATCTTGTCGCCCAGTGCCCTACCCCGAGGCGCCTAAACCGCCGCCCAAGTGTCAAACCTGTCGCCAGTGCTCAAACCGGTCGCCCAAGTACTTCACTGTCGCCTGCACTTCTAAACTCGGTCTCCCAACTGTACGGTCTTCAAGCAATTTGAGTTTGAATTGGGGTGTTTTAAAAGGTTCAAAAATAAGATTTTAGTTTCAAGCAATCATTCACCCCCTCTCGATTGACGCCTGCCTTCCTACACAAGAAAGCCAAACGTACGCATCTGTCGCAGAACGGCGACTTCCCGCCTCATGAGCGGAATGCCTGCTCAAGGCGCTGGAGTAAGCGCAAGGCGTTACCACTGGTGAGGCCAAAGGCGTCTTCGCGACGCAAGACGCCCAACGGCCATTTAGCCTCACCCCTGTGGCTCCAGCCCCGCCATGCTCTCGAGGGTCAAGGCAGAGCATGGACAAGAGATTCTCGCTGCGTGACCCAAAGATTCTCGTGCATCTTAGTGAGCTCCTCCTCGGCGGCTCGGGCCCGAGCTCACTGGACGCCACCTCCTCGCTGCCTTGGCGAAGCTCCTCCTCATGCCCGGCCCGAGGCCATGGGTTAACGCCTCCGCCTCGAAGGGCGGCCCGTAGGCTCGAAAGCGTCGGGGAGGCCTCACCAAGCGCCAGCAGCGGCATTCATACCCATTGCACGCGCCCTCTTATCAGAAACAGTGGCGCCCTCCTCCCCCACTGAGGCGGTCAGCACGGGCGCAGTGGGCGGCTGGCATGAACCCGAGCCAGAGGCGCAGGAAGAAAGAAGAAGCAGCTCAACGTCAGCAAAAGAAAATCAAAGCCATCCCGAGGCCAAGCAAAGGAAACTCACATGGGAGGGGGAACCCAGATGCGGAAGGTGGACGAGGGCAGGGTAATCCCGCCCCTCGCCGCGGCTGCAGAGGAACCGGCATCGGTGCGGGGCCTCTTGGGTCTCGAACCCGCAGTCCGCTATCGCCACCCGCTTGTTTACCTCTCGTCGTCACCTCCGCTCGTCATCTGGTCTTCAAGATGCGAGGAACACACCAGCACTTGCGCTCCCTAGCTCTTTCCCTCTCTTGTTGCAGAAAGGCACGGGAGGCGAAGAGGCAAAGGAAACGGTTGGGCGTGGTCGCTCTCACGCCCGCGTCGTGATATAGAGACGGGCAGAGCGGTCCGAGCGGCGCCGCCGCGAGGCGCCGCATGCGATAAATCCACTCGCAGACGGCAGCGTGCCTTCCACTCTCCCACTACGCATTAAAACGCGACATGACGGCTTAGCGAAGGACACCGCTTGGTCAGTGCAAGACGACCTTGGTTTCGCCTGGCCGGACCGACCGCACCGCGATAGGGAAGAAAGGCCTAGACGGGCCGCTGCGGCCTCGAGGTGGCAGAAGGCCCATTAGCTCGCCGCCCCGGTGGAGAGTTCAGCGAGGGGCCCGATAGCCACGTCGCCTCCAACACGTGGAATAAAAGTTAAGGCGACTCTATCCCTAAAACTCTTTCTCATTCCCGCACCCATTTACCATTCCTCCGAGTTCAAGCGCTGCATGGCAACCACAGCTTGGTCCCCACGCACCGCTCGGGGGCTACAAGTTCCTACACTCACACGGGTCGGTGACCCGATCACCACTGTTCCTTCTAAGCGGTAACCTCTCGACCCAAGCACACTACACCACTACCAAATGCTACTTTGCTAAGTAGTGCCATGAAGAAGGAAGTACCGTGCGGTGCGATCCATAGTTGGTCGGAACACTCCCTTTCGTGTTGAGTGCAAGCGTGACGCTTTCATCCCTGTTCCGCTTTCTTTGCGTTTACCTTAAAAGTGTTAACATACCGACCCACGCTTGTACAACCCCCGCGGTTTCTAAGGCTATGGTCATCAAATGTTCATCACCTCAAGGAAGTGCAAAGGACCAAATCAAACTTACGGATCGGCCCGACTGGCCAAAACACTAAAATAAACTTTAGTTCATTACATGACAAAATTATTACATTACGAAAAACAAAAACATCTAACTTTTTCCTTTACTCCCGGTGGAGGATGCTCTGTGGTGGCATCCGGTTGGCGATCACTCGGGCACGCGGCTCGACTTGGCTCTCAAACCCGTCGATCTCCTCGTCGGTCCGGTCTGCGGTGATCCCACTACTAACGGCGTCGAGGTTAATACTGTCATAGTGGGAGATGGCGCAGATGAGCGCCGAACAAGCTCCGAGCACGATCCCGTCGCTCACCGAGCTCTCGACATGCTCCGGCATGCGGGCTAAGTCGGTGGCAAGTGAGCTCGGACCCTGCACGACGGTCCCGAGCACCCAGTCGTAGACCTCCCGACCAACCCTCCGAAGGGTCGCCAGCTCGGCGGTCTGCTCGGACAGCTCCCTCTCTGCCTACTCCTTCGCCGATAGGGCCGCATCCCACGACGCGATCGCCATGTCACGCGCCTCCTCCACCTGTTTCTATGCCTCCATGGCGTCGCTGAGATTCCTCTGCAGCTCTGCAGATCGAGACAATCTCAAAAAAGGGCAAACTACGATGGCGAGAATCGACCAAGAGGTCGGGTCACTTACCAGCTGCGGAGTCTGTCATAGCGCGGAGCTCCCCCTCGAGCCTGGCCTGGGCCTCCTCATCGAGCTTCTTCACCACAGCTGTCTCTTCCTGAGCAGTGTCCCTAGCGATGATGGCCTCCGCTAGGAGGGTTTCAAGCTCGGACACCCTCGCCTTCAAGGGCTGGCTAGTCCGGTGCTCCTTGAGCAAGACCTAGGAGAGCTGATCCAGCGCTTAGCGAGCCTCCTTCGCCTGCGTCCGCTCGTGCGCTAAGGCTTCCCGAGCGTTGTTAGCTCAGGCGCACTGGTCGCGACTCTCGGCGCCATCCTCCCATGTCAGAGACTGGAGGAACTTCGACTTCTCCACGACGGGCAAAGAATTGCTGCGAAACACGAACACCCTATTAGCCCGCCAACCGCTAAAACTCATCAAAAAGCTAAGGACGTGGTTGGGTTTGGCTTACCGTGCTGATCGGGCGAGTTCCCTCAGAGATGGTATTCAAGACCTTGTTCTGAGGACTCGAGGGCGAGAGCCGACCCTTCCGGATCTAGCTCACCTCACTCGACTTGTCGTGCCTCCTCGAGGACCCCCATGCCCCGCCCTCCGCCTGTCGCCCGAAGATGAACAGCTGCTTGCGGGCGGGTCGTTGTTCACCGTGTCAAGACAGTAAGGGCGTCCGGCGACTTCTGGCCACTTCGGCGAAGTCAAGGCTATGAGGGTCGCGTGGCGCCCACCGCACCAACAACCGCAACGACCTCCAACGTCTGGATCGCCCCTCCGCGGCCTCGGGCGATGATGGTGGGATCACGACGGGTGCCCGGATCGCGCCAGCTGGCAGAGGTCCTGGCGGTGGTGGTGGAGCTCTCGCCTTTTGACTCCGACGGGCCCCCGACCGCCAAGGGCGCCAGACCTCTCGTGCCCAGCCTCCTCCGAGACCTCTCCTCTTGCGGCGATCCCGACTACCAAGAAAGACTCGTTATCTCGTCACTTCAAGCGGTAACGGCTCAAGACTCGATGCTCGACCATTGTCGGCCGAGGATACACACCTGTGGGCCGCGATCGCTCTAGAGCAAGAGCTGCGAGCGAGTGCACTGCAGAATCGCGCCTTCTTCCCGACTTCGGTGGAGGCGAAGCCCTCCGCTTCCCCAAGGATGCCTCCACCGGGGGCACCACGACTTGGGGCTCAACGATGGAGGTGCTCACGGCGCGCTTCTCGGGCCGCCTCGCCGGTGACCAAGTCGAACCCACAAGATGGGTCGCCATCGCCGCCGCTATCGTTGTTCGAGGACGACTCGACCGTCAGATCAACAGCCGGGTCGTGTCGGAGACCTCCTCAGGCTGACCCTCGCCGTGCGCTTTTCTTCTTCTTCCTCCTCTTTCCTCCTTCCGCCTCTTATGGGCGGATTCACGCTTACGACACCAAGCGGGCAGAGTCCTCATCTCCTTCTCCCAAGAAATGCCCGGAGGTCGCCTGGCGACCTGGACAACACAGAGATGCTAGTTAGACCAGATGTTACGAGCTGAGGAAGAAGGAAGAGGAAGGGAAGAGAATCGCTCGGCCTACCAAGTCTGGGGGATTTTGCGTCGAGAATGGCTCGGGGCGGCCACCCGCCGCCATGGTGGCGCTCTCGCCCATGACGGTGGCCACCCGAGCCTCGACCTCCGACGCAGGGAGCTCCGACTCCGCCGTCCTCATGGGGTCGAACACCCCCTCATACAGAAACATGGGGCGCACCCTGTCCATGAGGGGTTGAACGCGCATCTTCATGAATGCGTGCACAAAGACGTCGCCGGTCAGGCCCCGCTCCTTCTAGGTCTTGATCCGCTCGATGATCGCCTCCACCTTGTTCTTCTCCTTCTGGTCAGCGCCCCAAGTCCATTCGGACCCCGCCACAGGGAGCTGGCCGGTGAAGGCCGTGGCGCTGACTCCCAGGTTCTGGGCATAGAACCATTCGGAATGCCACCCTCGGTTCGACGACGGTAGCTTCACATCGATATAATCCGCCACATGGCCGGTGCGCAGTTGGAGGGCTACGCCACTCATGAGTGTCGTAGTATCCGCCGGCTTGTCCTTCCTCAGTCGGGCATGAAAGAAGTGCCTCCAGAGCGCCCAGTGGGGGTCGATCCCCAAGAACGCCTAGCACAGTGTGATGAAGACCGCTATGTGGAGCACGCCGTTGGGGTTGAGGTGGTGCACCTCCACCTTGTAGTGGTGCAGCAGCTCGCGGACGAAGGGATGGAGCGGCAGCCTGAATCCGCGCTTGTAGAACGAGGCGGGCACCACGATCTCGTCATCCTCTGGCGCAGGGACCGCAACCCCCGTCGGCACCCTCCACCTCGAAGCATCCTGCGAGGGGAGGAACCCCTTCCTCTCCAGGCCAAGTGTGCGGCTGGCTTGAGTGGTGCACTCCGGCCACGACATCTCCGAGATGCAAGTAGGGGTGGGCATTCGATTTTTTCGGTTTAATCGGTTCGGTTTTTTCAGTTTTAAAATAATTCGGTTTTTGAAAACTCGAAACTGAATTTCGCCAAAATAAAAAAGCGAATCAATTAACCAAATATTTCGGTTCGTTAATTCGTTTTTCATTAACCGAAATATGAATAGCACTAGGTAGATTAGATTTAGTCCTTCTCATATTGCAACACAGAGTATGGATAAACCCACACAATATTCATATGTCATTACAATATAAGCATAATAGAGCATATGAATATGCTAAACATATGCATAAATGTATTATAACATGAAAATTATTTAGTGGCTTTAGGAAGAATATTATAAAAGTAGTATTGTATATGCGCTATTCGGTTAATCGGTTATTTCGGTTTTTGAAAGCGAAAAACCGAACCGAACACTGAAAACCGAATTATATCAAAACAAAAACTGAATCGAAAACCGAAAATTGAATAAACCGAAATAATCGGTTAATTTGGTTCGGTTCAGTTCGGTAATTTGGTTTCGGTTTAAAAATGCCCACCCCTAGATGCAAGCGGCGAAAAGGTGGGAGGAGAAGAGCGTGAGCAACTCTTTTCTGGCTCCTTTGTTTCTTCTTTCGTCTCAGGCGAAGACATGGGGGCAGGGAAAGTGAAGGCAAGTGCATGCCTCGGCACTCCAAACGCCCAATTTATAGGAGCCGAACAGGCACCAGCCGAGCAGATACCAGTCAAGCGGACGCTATCTTGGGCAAAGCGTCACACGTCCCGTCCGACCGCCACGCCGGTCACGTGAGGCGATCGCCTTAATCATTTCGCCAGATTTAATTCTTCCACTACGATTAAATACAAGCAGAGGCGCCAGACACCGCTTTCAGCGACACGCCTGCGACCTTTCAATCTCCTCCATCGAGCGAGTGGGTCAACTGGACCGAACAGTATAAAGCCCACCGGCCGGCGGCGCCTCGAGGTGGCGTAAGCCAGCTGGGTTCCAAGGGCCTAAGTCCACCAAGTGGAATTCAAGCCACCCCAGCATAAAATTGAGCAAGGGATGAGGACAAAGCGAGTCCCCAGTGGGCCTCTAGTTGGGTCGGCGGATAACCCAATCGCATTAACTCGTGTCCGAGACCATACTTCACACTCTCCCGCGGAACCCATCGATGGGTGACAGCCAGCTGCGCTTCGGGTCGGCGGACGGCCCGGAGTCCGATACGGGATCGAGTAAAGAAAGGTTTCTATGGGTCGCCCAGGGTCGGACGCCCGACGCCGGATCATCCGCCGAAAGGTCCCCTTGGGAGGATCTCAGGCCCACTCGGATAACCCGTTAGTAGCTCCACGAGCACGGTGTTCAAACTAACATGGTAAACATGCGCTCGCCACCCTCCAGTCCCACACCGCGACGGGTGTATACGTGGGACGCACAATGCTACTCCTTCTCGCAGACAAATTTCACCAGATGAGGACTCAGGGGACGCGCTCAGTCGAGCTACGACGTAAAACTAGCGCTCGTACACCAGAATCTTGTCTAAGGCATCTAGACATCTGCACCGACCTAGACAACGTCCAGCTATGACGTAAAACTAGCGCTCGGACACTAGAACCTTGTCTAAGGCATCTGGGCGTCCGCGTCGACCTAGGCAACATCCAGCTACGACGTAAAACTAGCGCTCGAACACCAGAACCTTGTCTAAAGCATCTGGGCACCCGCGCCGACCTAGGCAACGTCCAGCTATGACGTAAAACTAGCGCTCGGACACTAGAACCTTGTCTAAGGCATCTGGGCGTCCACGCCGACCGAGGCAACGTCGGGCCGGATCCCGCCGACCAAGTCGTTTGACCTTCGTAAGTTAAAGTAACCCCCAACCAGCTCTCCGACCGCCGAGGGTTACACCACCGGAAGCGCCACGCCAAGATCGATCGAAACCGATCGACTAAGTCGGCCTAGCTCACGACCAAAGCAGCCTTCCGATCCACTCGGGGACTCGGGGTCGATTGAGTCCGCCCGCGCGCTCCCAATCGGGTTTTGCCGACCAAGTTGATCGGATTTCGCCGCCCAAGTTGAATGGGTGCGCCAAACGATTCGACCAACCGAGTCCACTCGCTTCATTCAGTCGGATTTTGCCGACCAAAGCAAACCCCCGACCGCCTCTAAACGAGCTCGCCGGGGCTTGGGGGCTACCGACGAATACTGCATCGTGGATACCCCCAAGAGGTCGAACACCAAATGGGCCGCCTTAGGCCCAGCTCTAGCCAAAAAGCCTCAAGGTCACGAAGGACCCTTGACCTGATCAAGCCCACTAGGGCGATCCGACTGCCAGGTCTCCGCGCCCGCAGTTCGACTTGGCCTCGTGTCGGCGCCTAACGAAGCTCGACCAAATGACCTCCGCCACAGGGTCGAAGATCATCGCCAGTTGACCTCAAGCTAGTCACCTGCCCCGCGGACACGACGGCCATGCTAGGGCAGGTGGCTCTTTCCCAAGGTGGCCAGGAGGCCGCCAAAGTCAAGCGCCAGTCCCTTCACCCCGTCATGCACAGTGGAGAGACGTGCTCCCTCCCGAGGCGACACCAAAGCATAGCGTAACAGCGTTAGCACCTGACAGGTGCACAAAGGGCAGGTGCGCCCCTTCCCAACGGAACGTCGCTCGCTGTGTCTACCAACCGAAGCATGGGATGAACAGAACTCGCTACCACCAGATCAAGACCAGACTCCAAGGCATAGGACACCCCATCCTTTTTTCTCCAAACTCCCGTGTAACCTGCCCCCTCCGCCTATATAAAGGGAGGCAGGACCCTCAAGGAAGGGGACACTAGCACACACAAGCATATACGAGCAGACCAGAGACACTCACGAGCACTTACGAGCGTATAACCCTTATGAACGAACAGCTCTAGCTCACTCCGACCTCACCCACTCATACGAGGTGCTCAAGGCCTACCCTTAGCCCTCACTTGTAAACACCGTGCAGTCCTCTGCACTCAAAGTAATACATAACCACCACACGAACTGGAAGTAGGGACGTTCGGCCTGAACCAGTATACATCTTGGGCTCCCTGAGTCAACCATTTAAGGAGAGGGAACGCACAGCCCCTTGACTACAAATTTACTTGCCAGTATACGAAACACCGACACTAGGAGTCTTCACTATCGCTATAATGAGAGACAGGAACACCTCTATTTCTTGTTGATTTATGAAGAACACCGCCACGAGACTTGGGCATGGATTTGGATTTTGGCATGATTTCTAGGTTAATAAGGAATATATAAAGTGGGAAAAAGGATAACATGCCCTAAAGATGGATTTCAATGCAAATGCAACAACTTTTGGCAAATATGGGCTGCAGCCTCAAAGTTACAGTTCAAGCGAGTAATCGCCATTTGGTGCCAAGACTAGGTTTTGTGAGACTTTTGAGTTTCTAGTAGATTGAACCATGAAATGGTTTATAGAACTTCATTGGTCACTAATCTACTCATACCTCCCAAAAAAATTCAACATATTTAGCACACATTTGTCACATTTTGCATCAAACCCTAGAAAATGAAATATGAAACTTAGGGCATGAAATGAGAGGAAAACCATGAGGGATGGAGAGGAATAGATACTTTGATGGAGTAGGAAGTTGAGGAACCAAAAGATTTGAAAGGGTGCACTCGATTAAGAGATGTGCTTTTGGGGATTTGAGAAGAGACGAGGTGGAGAAAGAGAAGAATGGGAAAAGAAGAGGAGAAGTGCACGAGCTGGGAAAAAGAGGAAGAAGGGGTTTAGTTATACCGTAGAGGATGCAACTACTTTGTAACACCCCAACGCCAAACGCGCCACAGATGCTACCAACCCTCTAAACTCTTAAAACCGGCTTAATACTAAGCCACCGAAATTTACAAAATTTCGGCATGACCTCTCTAGAAAGTAGGACATCCACTCAGCAGACAGAAAATATTTGCAGTTAAATGATATCATTCTAGCAGGTACTTAGTTAACCAACACACATCCAATAGAATTTAATAAACTCCACCACGATGAACAACACATTACAATTGCATTAGTTACATCCAGACTTAACGAATCAGTTAAATAGATTGTTGGAGACCGAAGTCGTGCACGTGATACTACTCCCAACCAGACGAGCTAGCTTCAAAGCACCTAAAATAAGAAACAAACAAGCGTGAGTTCAAGACTCATCAAAGTGCATCAAGTATGAAAAGTAAGGAATTCAACTAAAATACAACTACTCAAGACATAAAGTAATAGTTCCTTTAATTGACATCCGTAAATAAAGGAAGCAATTTGAATTCATATAAATCCAAAACGTAAGAACACAATTACTTCATCATTTAACATAACCATTACTTAATTTAAATCATCTAGTAACAGAAGCAGTAACTAACTCCACTTACCACAACCAACTCGAAAATGTAACAAAACCTTACCCATGCCTCAGTAATCATTTCTGGATGAGCCCACGACTCCATCCTCAACCTGTTCTTTCCATTCTCATCAATCAACATTTATCAATTGCAACACACAATGCAATGAAATGCTTTTTGCTTTCATGCTCAAAATGCAACCTTTAGCCTATACCCAGATAGCTAGGTGCCCACCCGTCCGATGGCACACCTTCTCGCCTGGCCCTATTTCATACGGGTCCATCTACGCCACTCACGTGGAGTGCCTACTCCCGTAGGTCTTATTAGCCCAAGTCATGGTCATATGGCTTCCTCACCGACCTAGCTCAAGGCTCTCCGGACTAGTCATATGACCATCACTGACTTGGCCCATGCGCATGAATGCAAATGAAGCAAACTCACGTATGATAACATATCACATAAACATAGAAACAATAGGGAAATTCTTGAACATACCAAAGATTAACCGACTAGTACATATAACAATTCTCAAGCCCATACAAGAGGTAAATCTTATTCCAATGTCTCTTGTGCAAATCTTTCATGGAATGCATCATGCCAATGTGCTCAAAATGATCTCTTTCCGCTTTCATCATCATACTAAGAACAACTTCTAGATATGCTATTAAACATAACCAAATCATTAGAATTTTCATACTCTTCTCGCAAGCAAAGCATTTAACACCCTAATAATGCTCTAGGGGATGCACTTGCCTTTAACTGAAGACGAAGCGACGCGGGGTCGAGGCCACCCCCCCCCCCCAATCCCCTTTTTCAACATTTTCCAGTCATCTCTGCATTTGCCAGGTGCTAGTCTTTAAATGTGTTTTTGTCTGAATGCAACTAAAAGGTTGGTAGCCGCACATTTCATGAATTGTGTATTAAAATTTCCCAGGTCAAGCATTGAATTTACAGCAGCAAGTCAAATGGTAATAGCAAGTCGTTGTAGTATAATAAAAACCTAAGAACCTTATGCTGCCAACGCCCAACGCACATTAATCTTGCATGGGAACTAAACAAGGGAATGAGCGACAACCTATTTTCTGAGATACTCTAGCATTCCATTAACTCAAAGATCCATTTATATATATATATGTACACTTTCATAGATTGAGTTGAGAGATTTAAAAAGTTATTTTAGATAAGAGCATATAGACATCTTGATAAACAAGGAAAGATACTTAATTATCAGAATAATCATGGCCGAAGACAACCCTATTTTATCCTATGTTTTAATAAGAAATTTCTAATGGCATGCTCTTTTCTGTGAGTCTCACCCTTAAAAGAATCAGCACACGCATATAAATAACTTGAATCAAACATAAAAACATTAATATCTTTTCATCTGAGCCTCGCAATCCTTACCACATATTGTTGCAGAACACAAATATTCATTCAAATCTCTCTGTCTTGAGATCTCAAAATCATGTATGAATATATGCATATATATATATATACTTCATAATCGCGGTGCTCAGACAACAAATGACCTTATGATTTATAAGATCAAACAAATTTAAAACTCAAGCATGCAAAATCATTTCATTCTTATGAAAACCTAGCTAGGCATTTGCACAAACACCATACATGCAAGCTAATTCCCCCCAAATTTATACCTTCTCTTCTTGGTTGGGGAAGAAGGCCAAGGAAGGAGTGGTGCCACGGAGACGCCGAGGAGCTACTACCGAGGGCGAACCGCCAGAGGCGCAGGGAGTAGGGGAGGCCGAGGCGGCAGAAGGGTGCCGCGATCGACAGGAGCGGAGGCGATGGCGCTGGGGAAGGCGCGGCCAGGGCTGGGATAGCAGCAGTGGCGCCGAGACGCCGGGAGGGCGCTGGTAAGGCAAAGCGCCGAGGCGAACGCTGGCGGGTCGGCGCGCGGAGGGTCAAGGCGGCTGTTGGTGTTATGCCCTTGAGGCGATCATATAGATGATTGTAACATGACTATGCTTATGAATAATAATATGATTATTGATCTAATGAATGTATATCATTATATTGATCGCAAGTATGTGACTTGCTTATGAAACTCTCTACTTATTGATATAATTACTCGTAAAGTATCTTCGATCGGGTATCATCGTATAGGACAACGATGAATAGATCAAAGACATGTATTGATCGATGATTATGTTTCATAGATCATAGGATATGGAGATATCATCAATACATGTGAACTCATGATGAAGAACATGGGTTAGATAGACCGAAATGGGACATCATGCGAGAATGTTACATTCTTATGTGTCATCGATGTATCTCATACATAGTGGATGTATGATCCTTAGACTGAGATTGTCACATTCCTACATGTGTAATAGTTTACCTTGGGGCCACCAAACGCTATTCCCTAACCGGATAGTTATAAAGGTAGCTTTCATGTTTGCTATGAAATGTGCAGAGGGAAGTGGGCAGTCAAGATAGAATTTGCCACTCCAGTGTAACGGAGATATATGTCTAGGCCACTCGTGTGATATGATTAAGGAAGTGCATGGCCATGCCGTGATTGAGAAGTCAATCACAACTTATTAATATATCACGGATACGAGAGATGGATTGAACTATCAAAGGATGACATACTTCTGCCTTGAGTTCGATCTTCATATAGTTTGGCAAAGGGATTATTACATGAGTACTTTTGAAAGGTTCTATCCGATTTGATCATATGCGCTTGGGAGTTGGCATGCTCGCAAGAACCGCTGCTACTATTGGATTGGAAAAAGGGTTTTTCGAATCTATGTCCAAATGTACATGAACCTGCTGTGGTCACACACTTAATCTGGCCGACGCATTAATTCGGATTGATCCGTAATTAATGGACCTCGTGGGCTTAACGCTACCGATGGGCCTCGACTTAGGGTTTCGTCGCGTGGCTATATAAGGAGAGGAGAAGGGTGGGCGGCATGCTATTGCTCACGCCCGTAACCCTAGCCTCCACCTCTCATTGCCCTTTGCCGAGCGACGCTTGTTGCACGCGACGCACGCGCTGCTCCATCCCGGACGTGTGGATCATTGTGGTGACGCTGCCATTATCGCGGGCGTGGTGAGGACGATCCGCAGTGAGGACGATCCACGGCGAGGACGATCCGCAGCAAGGACGATCCGCGTGAGGACGATCCACGGCGAGGACGATCCACTACACCAACGCGCGAAGGATTCCACAACTGCGCGTCTAGTGGTAATCCAATCTGTGATCCTTTTCTTGCGAGTAGCTTTTCTGGTTATGCGGTAGAAATTTTAATTTGCTAGCGTAGCATACCGCTCCCCAATAGCCGAGGCGCTGAAGCCGGGGCGACGCGGGAGGGCGCGGCGACGCCAGGGCTCAGAGAAGGCGACGGCTGGAGGGAGCCCTCCTGTGCTCTCTCTCTCTCTCTCTCTAGGGTTTCATCCCCTTTTTCTTTTCTTTATATACTCCATCAATTTGGGTGCTAAAAATCAAAAAGCTAGGGGAAAAAAGAAAATAAACTACACAAACCCTAGAGACCACAAATCAACCATCTCCGAAGACTCACCTTTCAAACTCACGGCGAAAAGAAAATCCTTTGAGTAAAACTTGCCGCAGAAAATTACAGCTCAGAGAAATTCCCTTTCCAATATGCATTCGGCATATCTCAAAACTTTTCATTAAGATTCTTAAAACTGCGAGATGGCCAATCTTTTACCCTTCCGAATAAATCCTTGGATTTAAGAAAAAAAACAATAGCGGCCAAAAACCCTGGAAAAATGATTTGCGGTATTACATGTTTGGCCAAAACTGACCCATGTGGTGCTACAGCCCTTAGGGGCCGGTAGTACCGCCTTCCGGTCCTGATAGGCTGAAGGTCTGTCAAAAGGCCAAGATTAGTTGAGAATAGATCATATGTTCTCAATTTTTGATGAAAAACATATTCGAGCATTTCAACTTGACAAACAATCAAGAACACAAATTTTCAAATAGTTTTTATTAAAATAGACTCCTTTTGACCAAATGAGTGATCCTTTTGAAAATTAAACACTTGACATGCAAGAATTCAACATTTTGGCATGTATAAGTTTGAAAATACCTTTTGGGAGACTAGATATGATAATATTCTAGTTCTAAAGGTTTTTAGTCATAAGGTGCACTAGATAGGTCAACATAGACCAAGTTTTGGATTTCATGAAAATTTGAGAGAATCAAAGTCTTATGCAAAGCATTTTGAGTTATTTTTAACATAAAGGAAGTTTATTAATGTAAGTATATTCAAAATATGAGATTCCTTTTTGAAAAATATTTGCACTTATTTGATATTTTCACATTCAAGGATGTAGTATACATATAAATTGTATAATACTCCCTCTTAGTGTGTGAAAGATCGAGATGGCGATCAGAGGTGGGTGAACACTGGCCATAGGCCCCATGCTACCGCCCTACCCGATGTTACTGCACCTGAGCCGATAGCACCGCCAACCAGTGCTACTACCTATGCTAGACCAGTAGCACCGCCCTTACTGGACAACACATAAAATGCTTCTAATTTGGATTTAAAGTAGAACCGCCCTTACTGGACAACACATAAAATGCTTCAAATTTGGATTTAAATCTCAAATATCCCTCAAACTCAAACACTACTTGCTTGAACAATGTCAATAACTCATCACACACATGAGTAGACCTCTACATGGTCTTTCAATCTCTCCCTTGATGAGTATATTGATAAATACCCAAAAGGCATAAAATTTTGAGTTTAAGAAAAAAGAGAATGGAGAAATTAGGCCAACCTTGGTCTGGAAGGAAGGAAAAAAAGGACATGGCCAAGTTGACAAGAAAGATTTTAGAGCCAAAACCAAGAAAGAACAAGTTTTCCACAAAAGCTCTAAAAGACCACTAAAAACTCACAAGAATTCAAATATGCTTATGATTCAAGATAATTATCAAGTTTTCAACAAAATCATAAGATCCAAAATGTAATTCAATTTTTATCTTCTAATGATGCCTTTTTCACAATTTCTCCCCCTTTTGTTAATATAGGCATGAAGATGGCATTTTTCCCCCCTTTATATATGTATGTAGGGAATGCATCCTAGAAGAGCTTTGGAGATTATCCAAGTGACCATGATGACAAGATATGACACCAAGCTAGACAATTTTAGATTGTGCTAAATGAAGACATGTCCAAGTGCAAGCAAGCTCAGTTTTGAATATTTCATTGTTAGCAAGATTTAACAAGTGCAACACTTAACATTAGTTTCAAAACTAGAAGCAAAGCCACTCAAAGGATCAAATGGAAGACTTAGAGTTCAACCTACTCAACACTTTGGGAAATCTAAAAGTGCAAACAAGGTTCTTTAAGCTCATTTTTTATTTGATGCAATTTTTTTCTTTATGATCTCAAAAGACATAGCGGGGTGCAAATGTTCGACATTATTTGCATTTTTAAAGCAGTTGACTCAAGTCATATTCGACCATCTCAAGAAGAACTCTTAAGAGGATGATCTCAGTCATACATGACACGTTCCAAGTTCATCCCAAGTGCAATGGGAAGCTATCTTGTGAATATGAGGTGTTGAGTCTAATGCGCATAAAAAGAGTCAATTTTTCTTGCTTTCATTTTAGTATATATGAGCGAATGAAGGACTCAGGTATGGATCAAACTAGTTTCACCCAAGTTGCTATAGAGACTTTAGAGAACTCTAAATTTCACAACTCATGGCAAATACCCTTAGAAAAGAAACTTAGCAAGTAAAAGCAACTTGTTTCATCAAGTATTTCTTTTAAAGATTATTTTTCAATTTTTAGCAAGCTTAGCAAGATAAATGAACTTGGACATATCTAAGTTAGCAGTTGTCTTCATAGAGGTAGCAAGGTGCATAGCAGTAAGATAAATCATTTACATAATAGACAAAACTCATAAAACAAAAAATAAAGTCTATATGCAATGCATGAAGCAGATTCTCAAACACCCCCTCAACAAGTGAATTAATTTTAAGTACAAATCTGGTTCAAGTTGAGTTATTAGCAAAATTAAGCTCAAGAAATGTCCAAATGAACTCAATCAAAACCAGAAATATAGAATAAAGAGAAGATGTTGAGAAACTGTGAACTGGGGACTAGAGAGCATAGAAAAGATAGTAAAGAACACTATAGCTCAAACTCGCTCTCACCTTTCGCAAAGACTGACATAGAGAAGCTAACTCTAGATCCCAAACTAAGGAGTGCACATAGACCTTGTCTACTATCGGGACCCGAATATACAAATTGGACTCTCTGTGTATTCCGCACTAGTCCAAGATCACACTAGTGCACACAGGCTCAACATAGATGAATATCACAATCATACTCAGCGATAATATTTACATAGCATTGTGATGATCAACACATAATCAAATCACAAGCTAAAACACCGATGCATGAGCTCTCACCTTTTGCAACACACGCAAACCTTAGCTCTATGCAAAAACCACATAAACCAAATTATATAAGCTATCTCCTTTTTGCAACACATGCAAATCTATAGTTCCATTTAAAAAGCAAATAGATTAAGATTCAATAAGAAGTAAGCATGAGCTCCCTTATTTGCAACACATGCAAATACTTAGCTCATGCAAAGTCAAAACAAGAGAGTGAGCTAGAGTGAACCGGATTGAGTTCATCAACACATGATGAAACTCAAGCTATAAGACTCGACCTCCCTTAATAGTACGTCAACCGACACTAGCAACCCGATCTCCCATCCGAACACCGAGACCGGTAAAAGATTAGGAACACATCCTTAGCCCTAACTAGTTATACCTTTGCCTCTCACAACCATTTGGAGCTTTTGTGATGACCGACCATCTTCTCTCCAAGTTGGGATCTTTATCTTGTTCATCAACACATAATGAACTCCCCTTGTCTTAGCTACGGGATCCTCTTTTGACGCTCATCAACACATGATGACATACTTATCCTATTTATCCATCTCAACCTTGGACTTTACCTATTTCAAACTCATTAAAAGTGTTAGTCCAAAACACATGGTTGTCTCAATCATCAATGCACTTCATTAACATATAACGGATGCTTTCAAGATCCTTTGATCTTTTGCTTTGATGATTGACCACAACCCAAAGACAATTGATTGAAAGATTAATTATGTTTTGAGTATACTAATGCAATTAATGCTTCATTATACTCAAGAGCTTTTGATTGCCCTAGGATCAACAAAGTGAACCATTAACTCATAATTAGTTCTTTATTGATTTAATGGCAACCAAACACAATTTAAATTGAATTTAAATTATCATGAGTATATATTAACTACACAAGTTTCATATACTCATTTTGATAGAATCTAAAAGTAATGATCCAATTTATATGGAGTAGTGGAAAGGGATCAACACTCTTAATACCATTAACAATAGAATAAACTCCATAAATATGTGTATATAAATAATTGAACTTGAATTAATATGCGATATTCAATTTTTGAGATTTCTTTGGAGTTTATCCTATATTTCCATGAGTATACTACAACTACACAAGTTAAATATACTCAAAGGATTGTTTGAAAGTAATGATCCTTAATATAGAAAGATGAATTAGATCAATACTATTGAAATATCAAGGTAAAATATGAACTCCCCCTAAATGTGTGCATTCATGTATATATGGAATTGAAAACATTATGCACATCTTGAGGTCTAAATAATGGTAGAGTTCATCGTTTAACTTGAATCCAAAATATGCATTAAGATATTATAAAATGAATATGAGTGTATATCTTGTGTTTTCCAGTTTTCAATGAGACTAATCAAGGATATACTCAATAAAAGAGTTACTCTCATATTTAGATTTATCAATAGGATCATAAGTATTATATCCAAGGAATGCAACAAAATATATAATATGAGCTCTAATGCATACCTTTGATATTTCCATCTTTTTGATCGAAAAGAGACTAATAAGAGTTAAGCTCAACAAAAGAGTTAGTCTCATAAAAGATTTGTCATTAATTAACAATTGAGACTAATTAATATTATGATTATCAAAAGAGTTAGTATCAATATTTGATTTGTCATTAATTAACAATTGAAACTAATCAATATTATGATTATCAAAAGAGTTAGTCTCAATATTAGATTTGTCATTAACACTAAAACCAAATTAATGGAGTTTGAACTTTCAATCTCCCCCTTTTTGGTGATTAATGACAAATCCAAGCTTAATAACATATTTGGATGAAAATCATCATATTGAGATAATTTAAACTATTTGAACATATAAGCATGTCCTTGGACAATATATGCATTAACAATTGAGAATGCATATGAGAGATTCTTAGAAAAATAATTCTCCCTCGTAACAAAATTAAGCTCTCACAAACTCCCATTTAACCAAATGAGATATTAAGCTCCCGCAAATTCTCCCCTTTTTGGCATTAAACTCCAAAAATGGAAAATGAATCTAGAAAGGTGATTTTTAGAGTAAAGAGCTTGGCAAAGAAATAACACTTTGAAAAAGAGAGTTCGGCAATAATTTCTCCAAATAAGGTCATAACAAGATTGAAATGAATATATAAGACCTATTTAAGTTCACAAGAATTCTTAAATAAAATACCACTTGTAAGTATTAAGAATTTTCAATAAGATTTAAGAATTCCACAAACTTTTTCTTTATATTGCCCAAAAGAAGAAAACAAACGGAAACATGGCCATATTTTGAGTTAAGCGCAAGAAAGATATTTGAAACACATTCAAATACTCTTTTCATTTTATTAGACTTTTCAATTTGCAAATGATAAACAAAAGAAGTTCTTGAGAGCCTAATAGTGCTTAAGCTGTAACACCCCGGCACCCCACGTACCCTGAATGTTACACCCTCAAGCATCAACATTACAAAACACCAAGAAATGCTAGAAAAGCAAGCTAATACTAGAAGGTTTGCCGAACTTAACTAAAAATTTTAGCAGCACCTCCCCTAAAACTCGGACATCCACTTAGCAGACAAAAGAACAATTAACATGTATGAAGCAATTCATGACATCTATCTAGCTAGCATACCCAAATAAGCATATGACATGGAAGAGCAAGTACAACATATAACAACCATAGTATCATTCATAGTAATAGGAGCAAAACAACGCGATAACCACATAGTGAATCACATGAACCATTTAAGATACATGAGCTCAACCAAACATAAGAGAAATATATTACAACGACTCTAACTACATGGATGATTAGTGTGAGTGAAGTGGTGCTAAACCCCTTTCCCGTATGCCGCTCTCCATGCACCTAAAAACAATTAAATAAATAAGCGTGAATCCAAAACTCAGCAAAGTGTATCATATCAAAATAGGTAAACGCATAATAGTAAGTCGAGATAAATTGAACATTGAATGATAATCTCATAAGAATATAAACATCTTGATAATCACATAAGAATACAAACGCATAAGAACCACACCATAACATGACATTAGTTTTCCCTTTTTAATCTTGCAATGCAACGTGACATTGATTTCTCTTTACTCATGCAATGCAATATGCATGCCCCTAATATCTATCTCATAGCATATACCGGTATTGCTGGGTGCCCACCCGTCGGTGTGCACCCTCTTATTCCCATCCATCCCGTGGAGGGGCCTACTCTTACTGTCTCTCTCCCATTCATCATTGTGAATGGGACTACGAGGTAGGACTTTCGTACTCACTACAGGTGAGCACAGAGGCCCGCATCTACATGGGTCACCTCTTCCATCATGAATGCACATATGCAAATGATGCACACTTTCATTTTCATTATTCATTTACCATGAAGCACATTGCCAAATAACCATTCACAATATTAATCCATTCTCACCTTCACAGGAATGTAGTGCAAATTATACCAATGCAAATAATGCATAAGCTTAGCGCTTACCTCATCATCATCATCATCGTACTCAGAGACAAACTCTTGTACCCATACACTAAGTATTTTCTCATCCTAATCAACTCATAATTATCATCATAATCAAAATCATAAAGCAAAACATGCCATAACTCCTTTTATCATTCTATTTGCATGATACACTTGCCTTTAACCGCGAGGAGTGGGGTAGCGTGAGGATGAAGCCACCCCCGAAGATACACCACTTGAAAATAACATTTGCATACTCACTTTCAAAAATTAAATAGCTCACAACATCACATAGCGCATCTACACTCTATTTCGAAAACAACCCCAAATCCTGGCTAAAGGAAATCCAGACAACAAGCATAGAAATGAGCATAACTTTTAATTGGCTAAGCAAAAACTTGCATTCTTGGGCTCCAAATGACCACAAGAGGATAACCTACAATTATGATATATCCATTCATTCAGGAGATGCATAAATAATTCCCAGATTAGATATCAACAGAGGTTATATGCATTGACAGTAGTTCTGAACAGCAGGAACTAAAATGAGCATAACTTTTAATTGGCTAAGCAAAAACTTGCATTCTTGAGCTCCAAATGACCACAAGAGAATAATCTACAATTATCATATAGCCATTCATTCAGGAGATGCATTTAAAGTCCTCAAATTATACTCTGAACCTCAGTCTAAAATCTGAACCTTCAGCAGCTTCAGATTTCAAGATAGCAACTTCAAAATAGCATAACTAATACTTCTTGAATCCAAATTAAGCAAACAAGGACATTTTTTTAATCTACAGAAAATTTTCTAACTCTCTCTAGGTAAACAAAAATTCTAATTCAGCCTGTATCTAGCTTTAAATAGCAGTTTAATATTTCAGCTATCAACACGAGCACAATCAGGACAACCAACACTAAAATGAACATAACTTTTGATTGGATAAACAAAATTTAGTGTTCTTGGTATAAGATTAAAGGGGATTAGATGAGCTAAAACTTTCTCTATAGCTAAATATTCAGAAAATGCTTTTAACTAGCTCAAAGTTCAATCCTAACAGACAGGCAAAACTCAGCCTGAAAACAGCAGTTTTCCCCCCAAACTCTAGAACCACTTTTCCCTCCAAAACTTCAAAATCCCCAACCATAGAACCCCCATACCAGCAAGATACCTCCATTAGCACAGCATGCACCCTCCCAAAACTACCAAATACTCACCTCCTAGCTCATGAGGTAGAAGAGGGGGAGGAGAAGCTGCTGCTAGCGAAGGGGAGGAGGGCAGGGAGGCGCATCTAGGGAGGAGGAGGTCCAGGGGGCGCCAAGGAGGAGGTCCAGGTCGCCCAAGAGGAGGAAGAAAAAGAATTGAGGAGGGGATCGGGTGGGGGGAGGAGGAACTAGGAAATAAAAGAAGGGGCGGGGAAAAAGGTGGAGGGAGAAAAAGGAAAATTTTTCACCTGCGATGAAAAAAAATCAACTGCGACGATTCAATCCATTTGTGACCTTACATAAGCAAGGAAAATATCCAAATGAGTTTCAAATTTTCAAGAAACCATTTGTAGAAAGTTTTTAAAAAAAGCATTACTCATAATACCATTTGAGGAAAACATAAAGTTTGTAAATATCAATTTTAAAGAAATACTACTTGAAATGCTCATTTTTCAATTGATATCACAAGTAAAGATTGTTTTTCGAATAATAATATTTGTAAGAGATACCACTTGAAAAGATCATTTTGCATGAGGATACCATTTTTGAGAAAAACATTGTTATTTGTTTTAAAAACAAGCTCATTTTCTCAAAGATAAGTACTATATGTCAATTCAAGATCAACTTTATACCATGACATAGCCAAAAAGAGATTATCTTCCAAATATACAAAATTTGAATAAACAAACTCCAAAAGGATTCTAAGATAGGTCATGGAGCTAATGCATTTAAACATACTCAAGTTTTGTTTTGAGAAGTTCTTTCAACTTAAAACCACTTTGAAGATATGAAAACCACAAGGGTTTCACAAACTGAAATTTTAGGTTTTCAGATTTTAACATTTCATTTAGGCTTTAAATGAGGGCTGAAAAACTGCTCAAATGAGGTCTAAAAAATCTGATAAAATTTTTTATTATATACCAACTATTGAGGATGAATTCTTGTAAAGATGGTCCCCTCAAATTATGCTTTAATTTGGAGGTAAAAAAATCACAAATCAGCTTAAAATCATGCAAAAGTCTGAATTTTCATCATTTAATCAAAGAGAGAAAAAGCCATAACTTTTTCAAATGAAGTTGAAATTATTTGAAATCATGCAGAAACATACGTTGGACTCCTAAAAAACTTTTACAAAGAGAATTTTTCAAAAAGGAGTCTCCAATCAAAAGATATGCCAAATCTTGCTTTGTAGGCATGATTTTTACTCAAAGAGGAGAAAAGTAAAAACTTTTTCAAATAAAGTCCAAATGGCTTTAAAATATTTAGAAATGAACTTTAAACTATTTAAAAGATTTCTCAAAAATAATTTCCTTAAAAATACATTTCTTTCAAAAGATATGGCAGATTGCGCTTTGTAGGTATGAAAAGAAAGTGAATTTCCACCAAATGTTCAAAATGCAATCCAAATTGAAATTTATGGAGATTTAAACTTTCATGGCTTTGTATGAGTTAGAAATGCTATCTCAAGCCAGGATACACAAAGAAATCCAATAGAAATAGCAAAACTCACAATATGCAAGAAAAGGTTGTTTTGGGTCAAATAAAGGATTTTAGCCAAATTCAAATGGCTATAACTTTTAAACAGTTGGTCGATTGGAAAAACTTTGAACTAAAAAAATACTTGAAATGACCAACCCTACGAGTTTTGTATTGATAACTTTTTTTAAAAACTCAATAGATTTTAATTTATAAAAATGTTTCATTTAATTAAAAAATAAGATTATATAAGATCAATTTGAGGCCAAATTTGCTATTTTGTTTTTATAGTAGTAATTTTTACTCCGAAAGCATTGCAAAATGTTTAAAATACATATTTAAGAACTTTTACAAATATTTTCACAAATATGGGCCTTTTAAACAAAAAATTTGACTTTTGACCAAAGAGACTCATATGAATGATATGCATGCATATGGTTTTCAATATTATTCCAAAAAGTATCAAATGAAGCAAATAAGAAGATATTTGATTGGAATTGGTATGTATGAGTATGAAATACCGTTTTGAACCAAAATATGGCTAAGAATCCGGTCCAAGAGGTGAAACTCACAATGAGCTAGAATGTGACCAATATAGGTCAAACATAGTTTTTGGGTGAGTTTCAAAATCAAATAGCTATTGATATATTGGTCTTTTGGAAATCTTTTGAATACGAGAATTGTTAAGAATGACCAAATCTATATTTTTTATTTTGGAGCTATATTCAAAATCATTTTACAATTTATTCTATGAAAATTATAAATTTAAAGTCAAAACAAGATACTAATAACTAATTTTTGGGATGAAAACTTATTTTCTTTTGAAGTTAGTTTTTGTAAAACCAAAACTATTGGAAAACCTTTTGAAAGCATTTGTATACATTTTTCAACTAGTATTTCATAAGGTTAGTAATAGTTACTAAGATTTTTCACTTTTGGCTAAATGACATGATTTTGAAAATATATTAGCGCATATGTAAATATGGGCACATATAGGGATGTGATATACATGATTATGATTTAGCACTCCCCCTTAATGTGCCACTTCCCAACTTGCTCAAGATTGCAATAAATTCAATTAAGAAGCATGAGCAAGAACATCAACAAGCAATTTAAATTGATTTTCATGATAATGCAATATAATCTACATAAGGCTATAATCTAAAATTATCAATTTAAATACTTGTTACCGAGATGGCATTGGCTCAAGATTAAAGTGAACATCTTCATGCTTGGATCCAAATTGCACATGATGGGTTCTTCTTTTCCTTTAGTACGCCAAACCTTCAATGCCACTCTAAGTACCTAGAAATCTTTTAGTCACTTGTTGGTAACCAATTTTTGTTGGGTCCAAGAATTTTAGTCGCAAGAGATTTAGGGATCCAAATGGCCCTAACATTATTGTTCTTAGGTAAACTAACATGACTAACAAAAGATTTGCAATTGTTATTACTCCTAAGCGATTTATTGGCATTAAATTGAGGATGCTTAGTAGTTTTAGCACTTTTAGCAAATCCATTGCTAGTTTGATCCTTTCTAAGTATATAATAATCGTTATAATGAAAATATTTAGAAGGTCTAGCATATCTAGCAAATGTTTTGCTAAAATTATTTTTTCTAAGCATGTGATTATTAACATTTTGCATAGACTTAAGAAATTTAGCATTTCTAGCATTTTTAGTAAACACATTGCTATTCTTATTTCTCCTAAGCACAAGATTTTCACTATTTTGAGAGGACTTAGGAGAATTAACAAACTTGGCAAACACATTGTTATTTTTGCCTTTTCTAAGCAAATAATGATCATTGTAAAGAATGGGCTTAGGAGTAGTACCTAAAAGACAATCCTTACCAAAATACCTCTTTTCATGGCAATTGAAGCACTTGACGCTATTTGGTCCTCTCTTGACCTTCTTGTCGTGCTTCTTGCCGGTTTGCCTCTTTGTTAATGTTCTTGACTTAACATCCTCTTGGTTTGGGCACACCGAGACGTAGTGACCTTTCTCATAGCATCCAAGGCACTTGATATTCTTCGTGTGTCTTGTGTTATACCTTGTCTTGCTATTCTCCTTCTTCTTGAAGATGTAGTCGATCACTCTCTTATCTTGCAAGACTCATTGCTTGCTTAGGATATCATCAAGGGCGGCCTTTCCTTTGTAGCACTTTTTCAAGTTATTTTCCAATTTAATGACTTGAGCCTTGAGCTCTTTATTTTCCTCTACAAGATTAGTCTCACAAAGCATAGAAGAAGTAGCAACATTTGAAATTGAGCTACTAGGCATATCATCGCTAGAGGTGGATATGTCAATCAAGGATGAAATGCATGAAATAGAATTTATGTACGGCATTTCATCTACTAAATCACATTGAATTCCTATGTCCATTCTAGGCTTAATGATTTCCTTAAGAAGGAGAGATTCATGATTTTCTTTAAGCACATTATAATCATTTTGAAGTGAGTCATACTCAAACTTCAAAATTTTATATTTTGCTTTCTCCTTACCAAGATATTCATTGAGCTCCTCTAACATATCCATAAGTTCATCAGAAGAGGTCTTAT
This sequence comes from Guadua angustifolia, assembly GCA_036346375.1. Taxonomy (NCBI): domain Eukaryota; kingdom Viridiplantae; phylum Streptophyta; class Magnoliopsida; order Poales; family Poaceae; genus Guadua; species Guadua angustifolia. Next base: position 13,211,454 of record CM070514.1, read on the forward strand.
CATTGTTATCATCATTTACCTCAATTTTACCTTTTGCCATGAAGCAATGCAATGGAAGAAATGGAATGGTAGGCTCATCATCGCTTGAGATAGAGGTTGAGGTCGATGGTGTTGTTGGTTCTTCATCAATTGAGATAGGACTTGAGGTTTCATCTCTTGACACCGATTCTTCTATGCAATCCTTGCTTGGGGATGTGGACACATCATATAAATCTTGAAGCTTTCTCCATATCTCATGAGCGCTCTTGAGATTGCATATTGTATTAAATACATCTACACTCACAACACTAAATAAAACATTAGTAGCTTGAGCGTCGAGATGTATGCATTTCTCTTCTCCTTTAGTTGGAGCAAAGTCATTCAACCGAAGAGAAAAGCCCACATCTACAATCCATCATATTTGGAGGCTCATGGATTTAAAATGAGAAATCATAAACAATTTCCATGAAGCATAATTAGAGCCATCAAAAATATGTGAATCGGTGTAGTGCACTAAACCACTAGTCGCCATCCTTGCTCTCTAAGCGGTAAAGCCTAATAAACGAGAGACCAAGCTCTAATACCACTTGTAAGATTGAGGATGCCGACTAGAAGGGGGTGAATAGGTGGCTTTAAAGTTTTTTTCGACGATTAGTTAAAATCTCACATATTTATCCCTATGTCAAAACCTAAACAAAAATCAATGCGGAAGCGATAAACTAAGATTTTGACAATTAAACCTAAGTCAACTAGGCTCACTAAATGCACTAGCTAATTATGTCTCTAACAAGAATTTGCAAGAATAAAGACAATCAAGCAATTTAATTCCACGAATGTAAATTGCAACAATATGAATAAATATTGCAAGCAACCACTAGGAGACACACTGATATTTTACCGTTGTGTTTGGAGACTTGTCGGTCTCCCCTAATCCACATTGAGGCTAGCCCAAACCACTTTGAATCAGCTCCACGAATTGAGCACCCACCTCGATTCCACTAGTGGTTGCTCTTTCCCGCTCCGGGTAGGTGAGCACCAACCTTCACAACTTGCCGGGGCTTCTCACAACCTTCATTGAGAAGCTCACCGCGCACGACGCCTCCACGCCGTCTAGGTGTCGGCAAACACCAAGAGTAACAAGCCAAATTTTCTCGCTTGAACTACACCTAGAGCAACACATGCACTTCGATGATTACCAAGTGCAACACATGCACAATAGCTCCCTCAAGTGCAACACATGCACAAGAGGCTCTCAATCCACTTCCTAATTGCAACACATATAATTAGGGCTTACTCTTAGCTCAAAAGGCAAATAGAAGAGGGCAACACATGCACTCAACTCCTACAAACACTAAAATGCTCCAACAACCCTCAAATGTCCGCCGCAAGACTCCTTTTATAGCCTCCCCAAAGAAAACTAGTTGTTGGAGGGCAAAAACAAGCAAAAAATGCAGTAAACCCGGTGCTACCGCCCTACAGGGCTGGTAGCACCGGCCTCTAGGCCAACGGCTAGAAAAACTAGCGGTTACTAAGAAAATCCGGTACTACCGGGCTTCGGGCGGTAGCACCAGGCCTTTTTTCTTTTACTCGGGCTAAAAACAAGTGTTCTAGACTTTTTACACCACCCCTTGGAGCGGTAGCACCGTCTAAGCCGGTGCTACCGCCCATCTAGGGCCGGTAGCAGCCCATGTAGGGGCGGTGCTACCTCTGTCTTAGCCATTAAAACGGTCGTAACTTTTTACTCCAAACTCCGATTTAGATGATCTTGGACTCTATGCGAAGCTTATCATGAGGGCTATAATCTTCACCCATTTTAAAGATTTAAGTAACCATAGATATTTTTAAATATCACCAAAACAAAACTCTAATGTAGTCATTCAAGTCTAAAATTTGATTTTTTGAAATCCCTCACATAGACTTGATCAAGGGCATGACTACAAACTAGCAAGAGTCAATAAGATCAAATATTGAGCCATGTGATGATCAACTCATGATCAAAATAATTTTTGCAAAACACATTTGCAAATAACCCGAAAAGCTATAAGATCAATCCTCTAGCCATGTAAGGATATGATCCCGACACTTTTCAAAACACATTTGCAAATACCAACACATGCTTTAGAATTGAAATCCATAACTTCTAACTCGTTTGCAAACCACATTTGCAAATAACAAATCAGCACTTTGCAAAAACACATTTTGCAAACACAAAGCATAAGCTTTACATAGCATTGTGTTGATCAACACATAATCAAATCACAAGCTAAAACGCCGATCCATGAGTTCTCACCTTTTGCAACACATGCAAATCCATAGCTCCATTTAAAAACCAAATTGATTAAGATTCAATAAGAAGTAAGAATGATCTCCCTTATTTGCAACACATATAAATACTTAGCTCATGCAAAATCCAAACAAGAGAGTGAGTTAGAGTGAATCGGATTGAGTTCATCAACATATGATGAAGCTCAAGCTTAAGACTCGACCCCTCTTAATAGTACGGCAACCTACACTAGTAACCCAGTCTCCCATCCAAACACCGAGACCGGTAAAAGACTAGGAACACATCCTTAGCCTTAACTAGTTATAGCTTTGCTTCTCACAACCATTTGGAGCTTTCATGATGACTGATCATCTTCTCTCTAAGTTGGGATCTTCATCTTGTTCATCAACACATGATGAATTCCCCTTGTCTTAGCTTCGGGATCCTCTTTTGATGCTCATCAACACATGATGACGTACTTGTCCCATTTATCCATCTCAACCTTGGACTTTACCTATTTCAAACTCATTGAAAGTGTTAGTCCAAAACACATGATTGTCTCAATCATCAATGCACTCCATTAACACATAATGGATGTTTTCAAGATCCTTTGATGATTGACCACAACCCAAAGTGAACTAATACTTTATTATACTAATGCAACTAATACTTTATTATACTCAAGAGCTTTCGATTGCCCTAGGTTCAACAAAGTGAACCATCAACTCATAATTAGTTCTTTGTTGATTTAATGGCAACCGAACACAATTTAAATTGAATTTAAATTGTCATGAGTATATATTAACTACACAAGTTTCATATACTCATTTTGTTAGAATCTAAAAGTAATGATCCAATTTATATAGAGTGGTGGAAAGGGATCAACACTCTTAATACCATTAACAATAGAATAAACTTCATTAAATATGTGTATATAAATAATTGAACTTGAATCAATATACGCATATTCAATTTTTGAGATTGCTTTGGAGTTCATCCTATGTTGCCATGAGTATACTACAACTACACAAGTTAAATATACTCAAAGGATTGTTTCAAAATAATGATCCTTGATATAGAAAGATGAATTAGATCAATACTATTGAAATATCAAGGTAAAGTATGAACTCCCACTAAATGTGTGTATTCATGTATATATGAAATTGAAAACATTATGCACATCTTGAGATCTAAATAATGGTAGAGTTCATCCTTTAACTTGAATGCAAAATATGCATTAAGATATTATAAAATGAATACGAGTGTATACCTTGGGTTTTCCATTTTTCAATGAGACTAATCAAGGATATACTCAATAAAGGAGTTAGTCTCATATTTGAATTTATCAATATGATCATGAGTATTGTATCCAAGGAATGCAGCAAGATATATAATATGAGATCGAATGCATACTTTTGATATTTCCATCTATTTCATCCAAAAGAGACTAACACGAGTTAAGCTCAACAAAAGAGTTAGTCTCATAAAAAGATTTATCATTAATTAACAATTGAGACTAATCAATATTATAATTATCAAAAGAGTTAGTCTCAATATTAGATTTGTCGTTAATTAACAATTGAGACTAATCAATATTACGATTATCAAAAGAGTTAGTCTCAATATTAGATTTGTCGTTAACACCAAAACCAAATTAATGGAGTTTGAACTTTCACTTGCGGGTTCGGGCAGTGCCAGAAACCTCTTTGGAAGATGCATATCAAATACATGAATCCGACCATGAATATTCCTTTAGATTAATCATATTAACCCTATTTTTGACCATAGATATGTTTCGATCAATCCTATTGATCTTTGCGTGCTTCCCCAATGGCGGAAACCAACCAGTAGGGGTAAGTAGTGACACGACCACAATAGCACAATCACAAAACAATGATCTTAAACCTATCTACGACCACCAAACACAAATCGATCTCATCGATCAGTGCTAAAACCGATCTATCAAATAGAACGACCAACAAAGTAGCAATATATTGCATCTATCTACTACTACTGCATATCACCATATACATCTATTCTGAATCTAAAACTAGATAGGGCTACTCTGATACCACTGTTAGGGAATGGGTATTCTACTCTAGCATAAAATCAAAATTTTCTACCATACAACCAAGGAACTATTGCAAGTTATAAATCACAAAATTACCACTACACACGCAAACCCATAGCAGAAATAGAGTTGATGTAACGTGTTGGTGCGATTGTAGTTATACTACCCTTGCACCTCTTCCAATAGCCCCTCATCACCATTACAAGTTGTGGATCGTCTTAACGTTGAAGCCTCGCATCAACGCCTCCAAGGTATCCACACGTATGGGGTAGGGATGCCACACACCGAAGAGCTAGTGTCGACTACATAGTTTTGGGTGAAAGAGGTGTGGCAGCTAGGGTTTTGAGAATTCCGAATTCCTATTGTCTCTCTTAACCCTAAAGCCACCACTCCCTCACTTTATATAGACGCCCCATGACGATACATTAGAGGCCCATTAGGAACTCTAAGTCCATCAGAATTTGGATCACCATCCAAATTAAGTACATGGCTCAAGTACTCTTACTCGATTATTAATCAATAGTGGTCCCTGGCAAAATATGCCGACTCATGAGTATTTGTAAAGATCACATTGGACGAACCTTAACAATGCTTGGTTGTATGCATTTCCTTTGCCTCATGGTACCGTCAAATTCAAGGTGAGAATGTGCCACCCTTGTTTAGATTGCTTGACCACTTTTTCTTGATTGCGTGAGTCGGAATTCTTGACTATAGTTAACTCTTTAACCGAGAATAGCATAGCCATGCATTTTCAAAATCTAATCACTCGAGAGGCCTAAAGATATCTCTCCCATTGTCTAGAGGGGCAAATCCCATATTGATCAACCATGCCTCGTAGCATGCTTAATGACAAACCTAATAGTTACCTTTATAACTACCCAGTTATGAAGTAGCATTTAGCAACCCCTAAGTAAATTATTACACGTCTTGAGTACATGTGTCAACCTCAAGTCCAAGGATATAGCATATACATTGTATATGAGACCAACTGATGATAAGTAAGAATACAACGTTCTCGTAGTGTCTCATGGTGGGTTGATCGAACTCCATGTTCTCTAACATGTATCCATATTATTGATTTGATATCTCCATATCCATGACCCTAAAACATGGTCATCAACTAATATATATGCTAGTTTATTCATATGTATCCTCGTATGATCATCGATTAGGGATCACTTAAGAATAATCATCACAAAGTCATATATAGAGTTTCATAAACAATTCACATATTTGCTAATAAATAATAATGACATTATTCAAGAAACTAGATAATAAATCATGAATATAAGGAAATATAATTATCTCTATGATTGCCTCTAGGGTATATTCCCAATAAGGCCTTGTTTTCAATGTGTGCAGTATGTGCTGTAAGAGGCCTTTAGGTAGTTGTAAACAGCCATGCTAATACCGTAATAATAAGTGTTGGTTTAATTAGAGTTTTGAGTTGTGTTTGTTGGGTTAAATCTATTCCCCGAATTAGTTCATTGTTCTTCTCTATGTGTTTCCCTCTTATTACCTAATTCCTTGTAGCAATCAGTAGATAGTTCATACTCGTGTCAACGTCCTTAGAGTTAGTGGAAGTGGGACTTGTTCTAGTAAGAATTCCAATAAATGATCAATTACTCAACGGTCATCCCAAGTGGATATGTAGAACTTTGGAGCGTTTCTAGCCGCTCAAACTTAGTTGGTGCACACCATGATGCAACAAGTTCAGGATATGATTAGCCACGCTACTGTCAACAATGCACCCTAGTTGCTATCAATGGTCCTCCCTTATTCAAAGTTGTCAGAATTCATGAGAATTCATCTGCCTACTTTATCTAGAAACGTTTCATCTTTAGAGGTTAATGATTGCTCAGAATCATTGAGAACAAGTTGATCATTACTCAGTGTGAAGGCAATGAAAAGATTTTCTATACTTCTCATCAATTGGAAGGATGTTGCTACTGACAAAATAAGATAGTCTCGTTTCCTCAAAGGATTGAACTCTGAACTTCAAGTTGGGTTGATTACCCATAATTTTCTAGATTTTCAAGAGCTGGTGCTCTTGTCCTCATGGATAAGCGTAAGGAGCTAGATAACAATCGTACGTGCAAAATGGCCCAGCAAGGAAGCCGTCAGAATCAACATAGTAGTCAGCCTCATGTGTTGTTCAAGACCCCATCCCTAGCACCTCATCTATCTTGTTAGAATTTCTAAACCCCTATTTAGGTGAACGCTACATCGAGAAAAAGTCAGCTGTCCGTGGTCAAGCATTGTAATTTCTAGAGAATAATGTTAATGTAATTTCTTGTTGCACCAATGTAATCATATTTCCTTTTGTGCACATGACATATTGTAATATTCCATATTTTTGTCTTTAAAAATATATGTAGAAATTATTTAAAATTAAAAATATTATTTTATTTGATTTTGTGATTTTCTAGAGAATAATTCAATTTTTTGTATTTCTAATATTATTTCTAATTTTCTGGTATTTTATAGATTTAAAAATGTTTTATTATTTTTAGTAAATAAAATGTAATTTATTTATAATAATAAAAACAACTCTAAGTTGGAAATAAATTTTATTAAGTTCAAAACATCTCAAGGAATTGCTATGTTTTTTGTCCAAATTTTAGGTCTATTTGCTATTTTCTAAAAGCCATTTGGAGTTATTTAAATTAAAAATCAAATGAAATTCCTTTATTTCTCTTTGGGCCGAATTCCAATTTTCCTAGTCCACTTCTCCTTTTTTAGTCCAGGTCCATCTCACCTCCCCTTCCTCTCTCTTCTCTCTCACCGATGCGTAGGCCCTACCTGTCATCCTTCTCCTCCCCTTCTTCCTCACACTCGAGCCCACCCGCCACCATTACCGCACACCTTGAGTTCATAATGGGCGATCATTTCATCTTGATTTTAAGCGCATTTGAAGCATTTCATCCCACCTTCATAGTTGCATTCATTCCTGGCCATTGCCCCTTCTTTACTCGCGTCAATAGCTCATTAAGCCGCTCGGCTACCACACACCTTGCCGTTGTGACTACGGTCTTTGTTGTGGTTCATGCAATCGATATAACCAAACAAAGCCGCCTAAGCTTTCTACACGTGCGTGACTATCGTGTAAGTCACGTCACGTATGTATATTTCCCACTTCATGTAGCGTTTTTCCTACCACTAACTTCATCTATGCATATTCCCAGGAGTCGAAGCAATGCTACTTCTTTCAATGGATCGACGGACTGGATAAGTACGACATGGCGTCCATTGAACAAAATATTTGGTTGCACTATCCTAAAGCGCTTGAGGTCTTCACCCATTGGAAACTTTCGTCTTAGAGTGGGGAAGACAAAGGAAAAGCACTGGTGGTCCATAGTAAATTGGTGTGGTTCTGGAAATGCCACGGTGAACTTTTGACCAAGCAAAAGAAGCAGATGTTCCATGACGCCACGGCTGTAGGCCATGACATGTCTAAGGTGAACTCGAAAGACCAGTATTGGGTGGATGTGTATGGGAGTAACTGAAAGAAAGCCAAGGCTTACAGCTGTAGGAAATCCAAGGGAAAGTGGACAATGGACTTCGATGCTACAACTGGAGGTGAGGACAACCCTATTGTGGAGCCAACTTTGGATGGATGTTGTCGGGGGACTGAAGAACCCCTGCATGGTCAACGGATCAGTCAACGAACCCCTAGCTCAGGCTCAAGCTGTGAGGCCTCTGACTGCGTCGTTGACCACGCGGCTCCCACTCGACCTCGAGCTAGGGGTAAGGAGCCAGCTCCTGTCCGGGGGGGTTGAGCTCGGGAATCTAGGTCAAACATTCACGCCGACGGTTACCAAAATCCTTAAATGATGGAGTCAAGCCAGACGTGGGCGACAAATCCGGGGCAGTTACGATCCAGCTTTAGTGTGCATGAAGCCACTCTTCCGAGAATCTCTCCCGGCCGTTTCTAGTAACGGCCGGGAGAGGCATAAACCCCCCTAGGACGAACACAGGGGGCAGAGAACATACACACTCAAGCCTCACATTTCACGACACACACACAATCAGATGCTCGAGCTAGAGAGTATCCCTTGTACTCAAGTATAGTGAATTTCTCTGCCTTTGGGTAAGACTGGAGTAGAGTTATTACCTATTCTAGGGGCTCGAACCAGTATAATTCTCGGTGTCTCCCTCTTTCCCTCTTTGCTTCGACCATCGGAGGGTGAGTCTGTTTCCTCGATGAGCGAAGCCAGTTCTGGGTCCTGCATTCATATCAACACCCATACACTTCTGCGGTCAGGCGATCCCGATCGCCGACAGTTGGCGCCCACTGTGGGGCCCGAAAGCTTCACTCATTCAGAGGAACATCAGCACTTCAGAAACATGGCGCACACAGCTGGAGGACGTTCGATGAATTTAGGCTTGGATGCGGTCCCCAAGCATGATGGCTCCACGTCCCTGTTTTCGCCTTCACCGCCGCTGCGCAAATAGTTCATCTTCATGGTCGATAGCCGTGACGCAAGCGTGGAGGCGGAGGACCGCGACTCGAAGATGCTCGCTGGATGGCTCAAGTCGCTATCAATCAGGCTATAACCACTCTCCCGCAAGAGGAACGTGAGAAGGTTGGTACTTCATCCGGACAGTCCAAGCTTCCTCGCTCGGGCGAACGCCTGCGTGCTATCGCTCGGGTTATGAACGATCCCGCTCAGGTGAAGTCAAATCTTTTTGGCCGAGCTCTCGCTGATGAGCTCGACAAAGCCGCTGTCGAAGTCATACCTTCGCAGCACCGGAGTCGACACTCTGGATCTCGCTCCCTAACGAGTGACGACAACTCCTCGCGCGGGTGTAGGCGCCTTCGCCGATCGCCTTTACGCCAGCGATCCTAGGATTCGTCCCAAACACCTCCACGTCGCCGTCCCCTGAATGTGACCCTGGGCAATGTTCGCATCGGTGAGAGCTACTGGCTCCTATTCAACGGCGATGTGCCGGGAGCCTTTCCTGACATTCGCGGAGCATCGCAGGGTTCACGAACGACTGCGGTATCTCCCGGGCGATGCTCGCGCTCACTGTCACGACCAGCGTGGTCGTAGGTCCGGCAGTTGTGACAACCACGACTCCGGATCCAGCAGTAGCGACCACCTTTCCCGACGTGCTTCTGTTCTAGCTTATGGCTGCTCGGTGTACTCTGACGACCTTCGTCGGGTATGCTGGCTGGCCCGATTCAAGCCCACCTTGATAGAGTGGTTCGATGGGACAAAGAACCCCGACGAGTTCCTTTCGATCTACTCGACCACGATTTTGGCGCCGAGGAGACGACATGGTAATGGCCAACTACCACCCGACTGTGTTGGATGGCGCCGTGCGTACCTGGCTCTTCAACCAGAAGCCTACCTCCTTCCGATCGTGGTGCCAGATACAAAGTGCTCTCCGCTCCAATTTCCAAAGTTGTTACGAACGGCCTGGAAGGGAAAAGGATATAGATCGTGTTATCCAGGGCAAGAAGGAGCCCCTCCGCTACTTCGTGCAGTGGTACATCCGCACGATGAACTCAATTCCGAACGTCTCTGATGAGGCTATGATCAAGGCCTTCAAGTTCGTTGTCTGTGACTGACGTCTCACCGAGGACCTGGAGATCACGGCGAGGCTCAACGTTAACAAACTGTTTCGCATGGCAGAACGGTACACGGACACAGATGACGCGGTTCACTGGAAGCGCGACTACGACCAAGGTAAGCTTGGTCTCAATTTCGAAGAAGCCGGCCCATCTAAGGCCAAAAGTAGCGACCCGGGCCCGACTACCAAGAAGCGGAAGAGGGATCGCAAGAATGGTGGTGGTCGGTCGCATGTGGTCGTTGCAGCGAACGGCCAGCGTGAGGTGATGGAGGTGCGGGAACCAGTCCAGGAAGAGCCCCGACCTCAACGAGACCAGCCACGACCTCAACAGGCGCCGCGCCGACCTCAGCAGGGGAATCGTCAGCTTGGGCCCCAGCAAATCAACGCCCGACCACAAGGTGCTGAAGGGCGACCCAGGTATGATGATGAAAAGTTCTGCCTATTTCACAGGGCTCAAGGCCACGACTTGCGAAACTACAGGGCCTGGCAGAATAAGCTAGACTAGACACCTTCTATGACGAGCGTGGAGAGATTCCCATGCTCCCGAAAGAAGGTGAGCAACCCGAAAGGGTCAATGCCGGTGGGGATTTAAACGACCTGGACCTGGAGTTCCAACAGGGCGATCACCGGATTGACATCATTTTCGGTGGCTTATCGGCATACCAGTCTCGGCGTGAGCTCAAGGATGCCACGCGCACCGTCTACCAAGCCACCGCCGGGAGGCCCATCGACCAACCTTGCAAATGGGCTGGGGCGACAATTACCTTTTCATGGGAGGATGCCCCCCAGGGTATGTTTAAGGACCTCAAAGCATGTCAGTGGTGACCCACCATCGGCAATACCATGGTCGGGCGGGTCATAATTCGTGCGGGCTGTTCTCTCAATTTGCTCCTAGCAAGCGCACTCGACCGGATGCAGATTCCCCGGTCGAAGGTAAAAAATATAGCGGTTCTGTTTTTCGGGATCGTCTCGGGAAGTTCGACCACCCCTCTCGGGCAAGTGGTCTTGCCCGTCACCTTCAGCGACTCGGACAACTTCCACACCGAGCTGATCACCTTCGAGGTGGTCGAAGGAGATCTCCCCTACAACGCCATCCTTGGACGCCCGGCATTGATTAAGTTCATGGCGGTGAACCACTACGGCCACCGCTACATGAAACTTCCAGGGCCCAATGGTGTCATAATGGTATGAGGTGATCTCAAGGCAGCGCATGGGTGTGAGACCAAGGTTTTGGCTCTCGCCGGCATGCTGCCTCAGTGAGGTCCCGAGGCGATCACGAAAAATGCTCGCTAGAAGGCAGCAATCTAGCCTATTGGTATGACGAAGGCTGTGCAGCTCGAAGAGGGCAATTAGAACAAGTGTGTTCACATCTCGACCGAGCTGAGTCCTAAATAGGAACTCGAGCTCGTCATCTTCCTCCGCGCCAACAAGAGCATATTCGCTTGGGAGCCGGCAGACATGCCGGGTGTCTCGAGGGAGGTGATCGAGCACAAATTGCAAGTAAGGCCCGACTGCCGACTTGTGCGCCAGAAGCTACGTCGTTTCTCCCTCGAGAAAGTAGTTGTAATAAGGGAGAATCTCGACAAACTCTTGAAGGCTGGCTTCATTCGCGAGATCTACTACTCCGAATGGCTAGCCAACCCGGTTATCATGCAGAAAGGTGGGAAATGGAGGATGTGCGTTGATCACACGAGCTTGAATTCGGCATGCCCGAAGGATAATTTCCCTCTTCCACGTATAGATCAGATCGTTGACTCCACGACAAATGCCAAGATGCTGAGTTTCCTGGATGCCTACTCCGGATATCATCAAATCAAGCTGACAGTTGACGACGAAAGTAAAATGGCCTTCATCACGCCGTTCGGGACATACTGCTACACAACTATGTCATTTAGTCTTCGCAACGCTGGCGCGACGTTCCAGCACCTGATGGCCAAGACCTTCGACCCTCAGATCAGCCGTAATCTCGAGGTCTATGTGGATGATATCATCGTCAAGAGCTTTTCCGGAGACAACCACGCCCGAGACCTCGAGGAGACTTCGCCAACCTGAATAGGCGTAGGATCAAGCTTAATCCTAAAAAATGCATGTTTGGCGCTGCCTCAGGAAAGGTACTTGGCTACATGATTGGGGGCTTAGGAGTCGGCCTGAACTCGGAGAAGATCGAGGCAATTGAAAAGATGGTTCCCCCGACTTCGGTAATGCAGGTGCAGTGTCTCACCGGTCGTATGGCCGCTCTCAGCCGATTCATCTCAAGGCTCGGTGAGTGTGGGTTACCATTCTTCAAGACTTTGCGTAAGCACAGGAACTTCGAGTGGACGCCCGAGGCGCAGCGATCCTTCGACGAGCTAAAGGTATATCTTTCGAATCCACCTTTGCTCACAACTCATGGCCAAGGCGAAAAGTTCTTTGCTCTACCTCTGACCATGGCCCAGTACGTCGGCGCCGTCTTAGTGGCCGAACGAGATGGTCGGCAGCATCCGATCTACTATGTCAACGAAGTGCTTCATGGACCGAAGGAGCACTACCCCTAGGTCCAGAAGTTGCTATACGCCCTCCTTATGGCTTCGCGCAAGCTCCGGCATTATTTCCAAACACATTTGGTGATCGTCCCGAGTAGTTTTTCGCTTGATGAAATCTTAAAGAACCCGGAGGCCGCATTGCCAAGTGGGCCATGGAGTTGGCTGTGTTTGACATTCAGTTCGTGGCACGCACGGCCATCAAGTCGCAAGCGCTTGCCGACTTCATGGTCGAACAAACGTCACAGCTGGCTCCTGGGCTCGAGGTTGAGGAAGAAAAGCCCTGGGTCATGTACTTCGATGGTTTAAGATATTTCAAGCGCTCGGGGGATGGTATCCTCATTCTCACCCCACAAGGAGACAAACTGAGGTACGTAGTTCGCTTTGGATTTTTGGCCACCAATAACATGGTAGAGTACGAGGCTCTCCTAGCGGGCCTCTGAGCTTGCAAGGCATTGGGCGTGCACCGGTTGGTCATCAAGGGCGACTCCCAACTCGTCGTCAACCAATTCAACAAATATTACTAATGCTCGGAAGACTTGATGGCCAAATACCTCGCCGAGGTACGCAAAATGGTCGGGAAGGCCTTCCGCATGGGGTTCTACTGACCATCAGCGTTCCAGGATGCTCGGGACATCGTCCGCACCTATTGAGCCTGTTAGTTCCATGCTCGGAAGTCACATCAACCGGCTTACGCTCTCCAGACCATCCCCCTCGTTTAGCCCTTCTCGACATGGGGCTCGACGTCCTTGGCCCTTTCCCCCAACGGTTGGCGGGAAGAAGTTCTTGTTCGTCGCCATCGACACCTTCACCAAATGGATCGAGGCCGAACCCGTCTCGACCATCATTGCCCGAGTGGCTGTCAAGTTTTTCTGCTCATCCGTAGTCACCAGGTATGGAGTTCCATGCAGGATTGTCATTAACAATGGAACGCAGTTCACCAGCGAACTATTCCAAGAATACTGCGAAGACATAGGCACCAAAGTGTGCTACGCCTCGGTGAGCCAACCACAAAACAGCGGAGGCGATGGAACCGCCATAGCGGACGATTGTTCAAGGCGTCAAGAAGCGAGTTTCAGATGAGCTTGAACGACACGGCCGGACCTGGGTGGATGAGCTTCCCACCATCTTATGGTCCATTCATACCACGGTCAGCCAAGCAACAGGGTCTACCCCCTTCCGGCTTGTATTCGGTACCGAAACCGTCCTGCCTCCAGAGGTCACGCTGGGCTCTGCTAGGGTCAGTTTGGTCGGCCAAGTAGACTTCGAGCAGCAAGAACTGTCTCTTGATCTTACCCTGGCAGAAGAAGTAAGATGACATGCACTGCTACAGTTATCTCATTACCTGTAGGCTCTTCGCAGATATGCGTCTCGATCGGTACGACCTAGGGAGCTCCTTGTTGGGGACCTAGCCTTAAGACAAATTCAGGGCTCGTCCAACACCAACAAGTTATCCCCACGATGGGAGGGCCCCTACAGAGTCGTTTCAATAGATCGCACGGGGGCTTACCGGCTAGCGATGCCCGATGGCAGAGAGCTCTCGAACTCGTGGAACATTGATCAACTCTGTAAATTCTATGTGTAACATCTTTGTCTCAATTTTCAATAAAAGTTATTATTCATTAACTATATTAGTCTTTGTATCCTTTCTTTTTCCTATACTTTATACTGGGCGCTGCAGTCTCAGGATTCACCTCCAGGGGTCATGCTAGTAGTAAGCCGATTCTTATCGCGTTATGGCTTCCCCTGTAGTAGGGCTTGAATCAAAGATCTCGCCCGGGGATGTATAGCTTTAGTTGAGCTAGAGCTTTCCTAAATCTGACCCGCGTATAAGTGCTTCCGAACCCGATCCGATTGTTGTGATCTTGAAGTTCACCTCCAAGGGTCGCGCTAGTAGTAAACCTATTCTCATCGCATCACGGCCCCCCCTATGGCAGGACTTGATCCAAAGTCCACGTTTGAGACCGTCGAGCAAGCACAAACTGGGCTCGAGAGTTCTAGAGTCCAATCTAAGTGACTCCAGAACCTTCGAAACTTAGCTCCTCCCATATAGAAGTATACTTATTATGCTTAACGACTTCAACTCTAACAGTTTCCCCAATGGGATGGAAAACCTTCTACCGACCTTGTAGGTCACGGCGTCGGAGGTTGATTTCTGTGGATTCTAACTATTGGAGATTGTGTCCAAGGCCGGCATTGCTCGACCTTGACCACAACGGGGGCTAGACGAGGGCATGCTACCCCGAAAAAGGCTAAGCACACGACAAAAGACAGACATGAGTTTCATTCAACAAACATTTCGTTCAAGAATGGTTTTGTTTTATTAACTTTTTCTTTACAAAGTCATAATTACAAAGTCCACAGACCTAATCCTAACTACAGGTCCACCATGTCGCGGGCGAGCTTCTCCTGCTTGAGCTCGGCGACCTTCGTTCTTAGTGCTGACAACTCACCTTGCAGTTGAAGGGTCTCGGCTGCAGAGCTGGCAGCACGACTCCGCTCGTCTTGGAGTTTGGACAGGGCGTTCTTCGCTGTCTTGGTCTCTCGCCCTAGCTTCTCCTCAAGCTCGGTGACCCTTGCCTCGAGCTCAGTGGAGGCCTTCGCCAGGGCAGTTGCCCGATCTGTGACCAGCTTCTGCAGCTCCACTACCTTCGCCCGCTCGGCTTCAAGGGCCTTGGAGGCTTCCACGCGCTCAACCTCAAGCGCCCTGGCTGCCCGTGCGTGTTCATCTTCCACGGCCTTGAATGCGTGGTCACGCTCGGTGTTGATGGCCTGTCTAAGCTCGGATGCGTGGGTAGCCTTGAGCGCCCTCAGCGTTCCTTGGAGGGCGGTGAGCTCGACGGCATGGGCCACTGTCCTTCGCCCGGCCTCCTCCAGCTCGACCTCCAGCGTTTCCTCGAGCTGGTGCACGCGGAATTTCCAAACCTATTCTATAGTTAAGCCTCGAATCTTGGGGACGAGATTCTGTTAAGGGGGGTAGGTTTGTAACGTCCCGAATTTTGGCCAGATTTTAAATTTTTGGAGTATTTGAATTTTTATGAATTAATCAACCTTTATTTGCATTTAATTGCATTTAATTGAATTTATCTAATTTTTCTGGGATTTATTGGATTTAATTGGATTTTATTTATATCATTTTCCCTTGAGTAATTAAATACCAGAAAATATAATTATCAAAAATTAAAACTAATATTTTATTTAGGCTCAAAATGCTCTGAAATATTTTCTAGAATTTTTCTAGAATTTTTCGGGTATTTTTAGTGCCCCAAATAAATACTTTGAATTTCTATCTTTATTTTTATTGCGAAAAGCCAGAAATAAGCTAGCTACAGTGTTGGGTCGGCCCAACACCTGCACTTTCGCCTCGAAAACCCTAATCGGCCGTCGCTCTCCACCATTGGATCCCGATCGGACGGGCGCGATTAAAATATCGGTTTAATGAATGAGGTTAATCTCCACCGTCCGATCTTGATCGAGCAGGCGTGTGCGACCGCACGGTCTCGGGAGGGCGCGATCTGCCGACCGCCGATCCTTGTAGCCGAGGATTGTGTCAGATTTGCGCGTCTCGAGGTGTGTCCGGCGGGTGAAATACCCTCCGTGCCCAAAGACTCCACGCTTCATTTGCCACTTCTCTTGTGCCTTGCCATCCTCTCTAGCCTCCCCAAGAGCTCGTAGTAGTTCACACTCTCCTCCACCTCGGTTTCTTCGTGCCCTTGCCGTCCGACGATCCCCGTCGCCGTGTGACCTTCTCCGAGTCCACCGTGCCAAGACGCATCCGTTGGTCCACTTCTTCACGTCGGAGAAGTCTGTGGCCACCGAGCCGGTCGTCTTCTTCCTCTCGGCCTTGAGGCTAACTGCGCCACCGCCCTCCCGCCCGAGCTCCAAAGAAATTGCCGATTCGCATCGAACGAGCAAGGTAATGCCACGTTTCCCCTCCTGTAGCGCTTGAATCAAATAGCCGGATAGATCTTGTCCGTAGAATCTTGATCGTATGGCTCGGGTAAAACCACGTCGGCGTATGAATAGTAGATCGCTCGGTATAGCAATAGCCGTCGGATTTATCGGCGGTCGACGTTGCGCCACGTATTCCCGTAGGGTTGAGTTGAGTTTGCTCGGTAGATCTTCGATAGTAGATCTTGATCCGGCCGTCGCCGATTGAGCCACGTAGGCTCGTTCACAATAAACCGCTTCGGTTAGTCTTTCCGCCATCGGATTGAATCCAACGATTAGAGAGTAAATCGTCGCTGCGTGCTTGATGCTTCATGTGGCGTGTCGGCCTCTGGTTGGTCCAAAAGCACATTCACCGGGCCCTGCGCTCGATGGGTGGACCGCCAGCAGTCTTGACGTCGGCATGGCGTCATCCGCCCATCTGTCGATGGCCGTAAGGGCGACGTGGTTCGCTCGGTGCCGACACGTGTCGCGGAGGGAAAATCAGCCGAAAATCGGTGGAAAATAGAGAAATAATTCGGTTTATTCTTTTATGAATTTCAGCAAAATTGAAAACGCTATAACTTTCGCATTTTAACTCGGATTTGAGTGATTCCAGTGCCCAAAATTTGTAAAATGTGAACTATTTATTGGTGATTTTTATTTAATTTTAGTGAATTGTTTGCTATCTGTATTATATATTTATTGTGTGTTTGCTTGTGCATTGAGTAGACTCAGGAGTTGCCGGAATTAAATCCGAGGAGAGTTTGAAGACCCGTCGCAGAACCTCGACAGAACCAACTCCTCTTGAAGGCAAGTCATGCTTTGATCATTTAGTGCCTAGTTTTAAAAGTATATTTTGATTTCCATATTGCATGCTATGTTAAGTACAACCACTATTGATTAAATTGGGAAATGGTAGTTAAAAGCCAAACTTGTTATGCCACCTTGATTATAAATGTTTATATGCCTGAAACCTTGTCCACCCTAAGATGCTTAAATATGTTGGATGCTAATATGATGCCAACACGGGAGGCTAGGCAGTGATTAGTCATTAGCTTTGCTTGTATCGTGGAATGACTTCCAAATATCAAATGAATCTTGACTAAACAATTATGGAGCGCATTTTGGAAAATGCGATGATGTCATGAATTAGGCTGGGATAGTGACACGTGTGGTGCTATTCTGAATCGATGTGGAAAATGGCATGTGTTGCTTAAGTTAAAGTGGGGTGGGAAAATGATTTGAGCAAGGGCAAGTGGCAAGAAGGCTTCGTGCGGTGGGCCTGTGGCAATGGGATGTATGAAAAGATTGTGAAGGCTGTGTGCGAGATGTATGAAATGGTTGTCTTGCAGGGACAATTAAGGACTTAACCTTGCGAGCCTTTGAAATGAGTTAGTGTACAACCACTTATGCAGAATGGGGCGGACCTAGTTAAGTAGGTTTCTAATATCTTTCCTTTGATACCTCGGGTGTGAGCTACACCAAAAATGTAACAAATGCACGGGGGCGTACTGTCTTCGCGGACTTGGTACCCATCTAACGGTATGTGCTGTTCTAAACTTTGGCTCTGTGTGAGGGAAGTGTTAGGAAGGCAATCTTGGAGAGGATCATTGCTAAGTGTTAGTCTCTGAAAGACTTTGTTACAATCAATCGCTTTGTGTGGTGAACGATCAGTATCCTGTGGGTAAAGTGTACGACCTCTGCAGAGAGTGTGTGTGAATCTATTCAATAGCCGTGTCTGCAGATCGGACATTGCTCTGATTACTGATCAAGGGTTAGATTTTCAAAATGAAAATGTGGAATGGGTGGTCGTGTGTGCCAAAAAGTCGTGTGAATGAAATTAGGGTCAGTGTGCCAAACTCTTGGAAAAGAATTGAGAAATTAATTATTAAATATTATTGATTTTATCGCTTTCAATCTAATAGGGATTACCTATTAAAAGAAATGTTGCTTTATGCAAAATAACCAATTGAGCCTTTCCTTTGGAATAAGCCATACATGTAGTAATAGAATCAATTGTGCATGACTTGTTGAGTATGTTGTATACTCACCCTTGCATCGACAAAAACCTCGGAAGAAGAAGAAGCCGTGCCGACTTGGAATGAAGAGTTAAATCGAAGGCAGGAGGACTAAGGGTTGAGCACTTTTCAAGAGTTCGTGGCTAGGAGTGGATTCCGCTATCGTATTTTGCTTCCATTGAATGAACTTGATATCGATGATATTTATCGCCTGCGTGTGAATTATTGTAAGGCGACCTCAAGGTCATGTAACTCGACTATATTATGCTTGAAGTACTTATTTATTTATTTCATTGTGTATGATTGTGGTACTTCAACCTGCTTATCCTGTGTGTACTAGCGTGATCCCGACTAGTACGGAATACACTGAGTGTCCGAATCTGTGGAAATTCGGGGCACGACATGCAGTGAGGCCAAGTACTGCCGCTTGGCGCCTAGGCTCGGTGGACCTTCTCATCGGGTCGAGAACCCGGCGAGTTCCTCTAGCGTATGGTCGACCTACTTGGAAGAACCTCCGCACCTAATCTCTTCGTCTACTTGAAGGCTCGATTCGGCCTCGGGCTCGACTCCTCAGGCAGTGGCCACAGCCTCCATGGTCGGGTATCTTCTGCCTCTTCCCATGGTACTGGCCGAGTCTTCGCTTGGTCCCCATGCGCCTCGCCAAGGAATCATCGGCCTCAGTGGCTGGGGTCGTCTCGACCTCAGCGGTCGAAACGATCAGTGCTGAGATCACCAGTACATCTTGACCTCAATGGCAAAGCACCTGAGCTCGCTCCCCGCCGCATTGTGTGGCTAGGAGACTTGACTCCGATGGCATGCGGTCGTTGGCCTCCTCTCCTTTGGTGGCGGCTTCGAGTGCGTCTTCACATCGGCGAGTCCATGCTCGGACTCGCCGGTCGCAACCCATCTATGGAGGCCCATGGAGGCGCGATCCTAGCCCGTGTGGGGGCGGTGTACCAGCTCAAACGAGGACTCCTCCTTGGACTCGGACTCGCCTTGGACAACAGCCGTTGTTAGGAGATGTTGGGGGTGAGTTCGAACACTCGAAGTCTGCGGCAAGGAAAGGTTACTGAGCTAAGACACAAGGAAACTTTACGACCAAAGAAGAAGTCGAGGTACCTGAGTCACAAGCCTCCGCCTCGGGGAAGGCTGTCGGGAGTCTCGGCGCCACGGGGGTGAAGAGGCGTCCCTTCTCTGAACGCCTCATGCTAGAGACCTTGGAGCATGCAGAGGCTCCGGTTTCCATGGCGGCAGAGACCTAGGGCCTGCGATCCCAGGACCACAGGGTCCGCTGGTGCTTGAGGTCCTGGCGGTGGCCGTAGCCCTTTGCTGCTGCGAGAAGGGAAGAAAGAATTAGAAAGGGGTGAAAAGAAAGAAATACGAGTTCGAACAAGATTCAAGCTCAACCAAGGGTAGACTTACCACTAAGCGGTCGCCCCACTCGACGTGCTGCTTCTTTGGGGCTCTACTGCTCGGGGCATCTCGAGGCGGTCTTTTGCTTGCCCTTGCTCGCTCTGGGTAGCGGCAGCATCCGCTTTGCCGTCTCGAGCAGCTCTTGGCTCTCCTGCAAGTACAAACGAAGGTCAGGATGGGCCCAAACGCTCCTGAGCTAGGTCCTGACTCAAGATATCTTACCTCGGCGCTCTGGTTCAGCACGTTCTTAGAGACGAGATCATCCATGGAGTAGTCGAACGTTGCCTTCCCGAACATCTCGGTCATCCTGGCTGCTAGCTAGGACTCCTTCGGCGTTGCTAGAAAAGCAAGACTGTTAGACAACCCTAAGCTCGAGCTTGAGCGGTTTTCAGTTCAAGAAGACCTACCGGTCGGCCTCTCACAGGTGAGGTCGTCGTGTCCCTCGATCTCGTAGAATGGATGCAACCTCTTTCACAGAGGGAACACCCGGTTCTGCAAGAAGTCGTTGGCGATGGCTTGACCGGTGAGGCCGTGCGTGGCATAGATGAGGATGGATGCGATGGCTTCTTGGTCGACCGCCAAGTCATCCGCCTCAGGGGTCTGGCGCTTGCCAACGATGGGCGCTCCATCATACGCGAGCACGCCGTCCTCGCCCCTCTTTAGTTAGAACCACCTCTCGCTCCATGGACCGAGAGAGTCCTGAGCATGGAGTTGGAGGAAAGACCAAGGAAGTCCCGTCCGCAACCGGAAATAAAGGCACCCAACCACGGGGTCCTTCCCGGTGCGGAACAAGGAGAAAAAGCAAAAAAAGAGAGAGGGGGTAGGGAGGATTCCCAAGAACCCCTCGCACAAATGAGAAAAAATAGAAAGAAGAAGGACGGAGTTCGGTACCAGATTGACGAGTTCGATCTCGCATTGTGCGAGGACCGACGCCATGAAGTCACTCTCTGACGTCCGCAAGCTGAAGAGCTTATCTCGCTCGATCTTGTGAGCTCGTCTTCCCGAGGTCATGCGGCCTCCCCGCTTGCAACCGCCATGTCGCCGATCCAAAGACCCTAGACCTTTGAGTTCCTTATCCTCGCCAGCGACAAAGTGCTCTTCCGTCTTCCCGAACTTGGCCATGAGGTTAGTTTGGTGCTTGGTTGGGGAAGAAAAGGCGGTTTGGACAGAAGACTAGAAAGTCGGGATCGCCATGAATTCGAAGAAGTTCGAAATTTTTCGAGGAGCCGATGGTTCGAGCTTTATAAGCCCCGATCGATGATACCGGGGCTGTTCGCCTCAAAAGGCGCACGGCAGTTGTAACTCGATAGGTGCATTCGAGGATTTGGCCACGAATTGATCGTCATGGTATTCCGCTGCTCTTCCGTGTCCGTACCAAGACTTCGAAGCCCAAGGGTCATCAGGCGTAATTGCGCTAAGTCCCCTTGTTGGTCTACGTCTGACCTCGAGTTCCAGCGTTTTCGAGCTCGGTCGAAGCACCAAAAAGCCCGAGCGTTTCAGGTGCAATTAAGTCAAGACCCCGCTTGCAGTATTGAGCTTGACCTCGAGCTTGAGCGACTCTGAGCATGACCAAAAGTCCGTCCCCTTCTCCAGATCATGAGACTCAAGGTCATCCTAGGTGCCTAGATCATGACTTGAGTCTCGGGAGCTAGCTGTCGAGGGACTGAAGAACCCTTGCCTGGTCAATGGATCAGTCAATGAACCCCTAGCTCGGGCTTGAGCTGTGAGGCCTCTGACCGCATCATTGACCACGCGGCTCCCGCTCAACCTCGAGCTAGGGGGTAAGGAGCCAGCTCCCGTTCGGGGGGGTCGAGCTCGGGAATTCGGGTCGAACATTCATGCCGACAGTTACCAAGATCCTTAAATGATGGAGTCAAGCCAAACGTGGGCAACAAATTCGGGGCTATTCACGATCCAGCTTTAGTCTTATAAAGCCACTCTTTCGGGAATCTCTCCCACCATTTACAGTAACGACCGGAGAGGTGATAAAACTCCCCGGATGAACACAAGCGAGAATATACACACTCAAGCCTCACATTTCACGCACACACACACACTACTACAAATGAGGCTTATATCAGACCTTGATCACGCAGGCGGTTTTGAAAACCGTCGTAATATCTAATATCAGACGGTTATGTACTCAAACCGTCGTTGCTAATATCACGAGACGGTTTTATATTACGGTAAATGCGTGATGTAACTAACTTTATCACAGCGGTTTCAAAATATAACCGCTCAGTGATGGCTACAGATCATTACGACGCGGTTTCAAAGTAAAACCGTCGGATTTCCTGACGGTTATATAACACAACCGCCTCGTAATATCTACAGAGTCATTACTGCATTTGCTTATATTTAGAAACCGCTCGCGATATTTATTGCATCACGATTACCGTAATATAAAACCGCTCAGTGATAAAACCGTCCGAGGTCGTAAAAGCGAGCCTCGCTCCATCCACTTTGTTTGTAGGGTTTTGCTTCTATCCTAAGTGGCGGTCATGAAATGAGGCGATTTTTAAAAGAAAGCCATTGATTTGAAGGGTGATATTAGATTCATTTGATTTTGGTGATCTAAGGTTAGTAATGAGTTCTCTAATTGCATGCATCCAATTCAATATATATCTAGGTTGGTTAGGAGAGAATTAATTTAAAGATTGTTTGGTTAGATCTAGCTTAATTGTAAATGGATCCATATGTTGTTTGTGATATTTGGTTAGTAATGTGTTTTAATTGCATTATATTCAACATCTAGCTTGATAAGGAAGGAATTTGATGATTTTTTAGATCTAGCTTGTAGAACCATGTGTTGGTTTTTGATGAATAAGGTTATTAGCTAGTAATGGTTCTATTTGCATAATATAATATTCGATCATGATGTAGCTAGCTAGCTTGTTAAGGATAGAATTTAAAGATTATTTAGATCTAGCTTATAGATCAATTCAAGTCTTTTGGTGATCTAAGATTAGTAATGGGTTCTAATTTCATTATTATATTGAAGATTAATTTGAATTTTGTTAATTATTTCTTTGTGATGTAATTAAGGTATGTAATTGCATAATTAGTTTAAGAATGTGTGCATCGCTTTACACAGTGCACTTAATATTTAACACTAAGTGTTACATGTGTAGCGTAGATGGATCGAAATTTGGATGTCTGCCGAGAACCGTCTGAGTCTTGAGTACCTTAATGGCGTCTCCACTTTCAAAAGAGCCGCAGAGGAGGATATATTTAATAAGGGGTGCAATTCATGTCATGTCCATGCATTGATTGCGTAATCAAGATGTTTGAAACTTCAGTATGCATCGAAACACACATGATTCAAGGGGTTTCAAAAGGCTATACATGTTGGACCACCATGGCGAAGAGCATAATATCTGAGAAGCAACAAGTAGTGTTAATATCGTCGGCGATGTCAATGATATGTCGGATGATCATATCGATTGTGCTTCGACGAGGACAAAGTTGCACGATGACAATTTGGATCGAGATGCTTTCGTGATGCGAAGAAACCTTGATGACGAGGGAATATGGACAGCCCGAGGGCTTAATGGAGGACTCGGAGAAACCTTTGTTCGCAGGGTGCAAGTTGAAATACACAAGGTTATCATCCGTGCTTCAACTACTCAAATTGAAGGCAAGCAACGGTTGGTCCGACAAGAGTTTCACATTTATTACGTCTATTGGCGGACATGCTTCCTGAGGGAAGCGAGTTGTCGACAAGCACCTACAAAGCCAAGCGGGTTCTTTGTCCTTGGGAATGGAAGTAGAAAGAATACATGCATGTCCAAACGATCAGTATCTGTGCATCAAGCAAAGAGTACACAAACTTGCATATATGTCCGTGTGCAACGCATCCCGACAAGCGTAAGAGTCATTCAGATGATGATGGCGAGAGCATTGAGGTGAAAAAAGGTCCTCTGCTAAGGTGGCATGGTATCTGCTGTAATTCCCGTTTGAAGCGTTTGTTTGCGAACCCAAAGGAGGCAAAAGCTGCTGCGTTGGCACTTTGAGGAGCGTAAGAATGATGGAATGCTAAGGCACCTGCTGATTCCATCGAATGGAGAAACATCGGCGAGAGCTTTCAAGAATTCGGTGCGGATCCGAGAAATATAAGGTTTGGATTGAGTCTGAGATGGAATGAATCCTTTCGGTAACATGAAGCAAATGCAAGCATAGCACTTGGCGTAGAATCTCTGATTCTACAACCTTCCTCCTTGGTTGTGTATGAAGCGGAAGTACATTATGTTGTCTCATGCTTATCCAAGGACCGAAACAACACAGGAACGATATTGATGTGTACCTAGCTCCATTGGTGGAAGATCTAAAAACAACTGTGGGTTCTTAGGGGTACACGATGGGATGCATACAAACGAGAGAACTTTACTTTGCATCGCTTGTTGTTCTCGCACCATAAATGATTACCCCCCTTGCTAACTGTCGGGCCAGAGTACAAAGGAACCAAAGCTCGTGACTCACTTTGCTTAGATGATACCGAGAGTTTATGGTGAATCACTCCCAAAAAACGTGTACATGCGTCATCAGAGGTTCCTTCGGAGGAATCACCCATATCGCGAAGATGAAGCAACTTTTCGACGGAAGGAGCGAAAATGGTCCAGCTCAAAGGCGTTTGAGCGGGAGAGATGTTCATGACATTGTGAAGGATTTGGATGTTGCGTATGGAAAGGGACGAAATCAAGTACCCGTGAAAAGAGCATGTGGAAGAAGAGATCAATATTGCGGGACCTACCTTCTTTGGGAGCACCTAGAAGTTCACCATTTGCATCGATGTCATGCACGAGAGAAGAATATCCGTGATAGCGTGATTGGTCTCTTACTCAACATTAAGGGTAAAACAAAGGATGGTATCAACGCATGCGGCTTGACTTGGTCGATATGGGCATAAGACCCGAGTTAGCACGAAAGAGACGATAAAGGCCGACGTGCTTGGAACACGCTTGTTATACTCATCAAAGGCCGAAGAACTGAATCGTGCGGTGCTTGCATGGTGTGAAAGTTCCATCCGGTTACTCCTCCAACATGAAGAGACTTGTTTAGTTGGAAGATTTGAAATTAATCGGCATGAAGTCTCATGATTGTCATGTCTTGATGACCGAGATGCTCCTATCGCAATTAGAAGTATTTTGCGGTGGCCAAGGTCCGTGAGACAATCACTAGGCTGTGTTATTTCTTTAATACAATCGCTCGTAAGGTCATCGATCCCGAAGGACTAGATGCTCTGCAAGCCGAGGTGGTGATGACTCTATGTAATCTTGAGATGTATTTCCCTCCATCATTTTTCGATATCATGGTCCATCTCATTGTTCACCTTGTGACGAGAGATAAAAATATGCGGCCGCGTGTTCCTCGTAGCATGTACCCGTTCGAGAGGTACATGGGAATTCTCAAGTCTTACGTACGGAATCGATCTCGTCCGGAGGGTAGCATTGTCGAAGGTTATGTAATAGAAGAGGCCGTCGAGTTCTGCGTCGATTACATGGCCTGTGTCGAACCAATAGGTGTGCCTCGATCTCGCCATGAGGGAGGCTCGGTGGTATGGGGACCATCGGAAGGAAAGCAATCACGCTGATTCGGTTGATTATGCTCGAGCCCATTTCACGGTTTTGCAACACATGGTCAGTAGTGTCCGCCTATATCATCGAAAGCACAAGCAATGGCTAAGGCAAGAGAATCCAAAGACAGCAGAGTCTTGGATCACGAGACATCATAACCTTGAGCTCAACAAATGGTTGAAGGAGCGACCTATCACCGGGAGCTCGTCGGATGACACTGTGACATGGTTGGCAAAAGGACCAACTTTACGGCTTGTCACATGGAAAGGATATGACTTAAATGGGTACACATTTTACACGAGAGATCGGGATATGAATAGCACAAACCGTAGCAGTGGTGTCCGTGATAGATGCATTCAATAATACTGCATTTGGGTTGACGAGGAGCTCCTACCGGGGTTCATAGAGGAGATATGGGAGCTCGACCACGTACTTTTCAAGATTCCCTATTTCGTGCCGTTGGGTCCACCTCCAAAGACGTGAAGGTCGACAGGAATGGCATCACTCTTGTGGACCTCGAGCGTGTTTCGGATACCAAGACGAACCATTCAGTACTCGCAACCAAGTTGTTCAAGTCTTCTATGTAACCAATCGGCCCAACAAGAAGCGCCAATGTAGTTCTTCAGGGAAAAGGAGAATTGTCGGAGTTGAGAATGTAGTAGATGAGGAAGAGTACAATCAATTTGATGAGTTGCCACCTATCGGAAATGACATCCTGGTCCCAGAAGAACAACATGAGGAAGCAAGCTACACACGCGTCGATCATCATGAAGGGCTAATTTTCATACAAAAGAATAAGCATGTGGTGGCGTAGTTATGAGAAGGTGCATTGTCATCATGCTTACTAATTTTCATGTGTAATAATATTACATTAATGCTATTGTAAAGATGATACGACCCATCATGCTTTGTACATATGATTGTGATGATCTTTGTAAGTAGCTTCAGAAGCATCCTAATTATGTATATATGATTGTGATGAT
This sequence comes from Guadua angustifolia, assembly GCA_036346375.1. NCBI lineage: Eukaryota > Viridiplantae > Streptophyta > Magnoliopsida > Poales > Poaceae > Guadua > Guadua angustifolia. The sequence goes on from CM070514.1 coordinate 13,237,780, forward strand.
CTTTGTAAGTAGCTTCAGAAGCATCTGGATTGATGGAAAAGATGCAAGTATAAGAGCACGTATTTATTCGTTAATATCAATATGATTCCAAATACACAATTCAAAGATGGCCATTAGGACATAATTGATGACAAGAAATGTAATCATGTCTACTTTGGCAATATGGAAATAGTTGTATGTGATTGCTCTCAGATTTTAGGGTTTGAATTGAGGATTAGAATCTCCACTTCAACCACAAGATAGCGATCTATATTCTGTTAAAGACAACTTTCCCGTAAGATACAACAAAGTGGCATGCATAAGAGTCGATCGAATCAACAAACAAGTGAATGTCAAGGAGCAGATATATCATCCATTTCGGTTCTTTAACTTAACAACAGGATGATGTTATTTGGTCGCTGCACGGTTATGTTACCTAACCATCTCGTGATATGTCAACATCGAGCGGTTCTATTATAGAACCGTCGTGATATCACCAACATCATGAGCGGTTCTATTATAGAACCGTCATATCTAAACATCATGCATCGTTCTATTATAGAACCGTCAGTAATATCTAAACATCATGCATCGCTTCTATTATAGAACCGTCATGATATATCATCCTGCACCGTTATATTATAGAACCGCTCGTGATGTGCTCTCTATATATCTCTCAAGAGATCTCATTCACAAGGCCAAACCCTAAACCTTTGAGGCGTTTTGCCTCATGGCCTCCCCTCGGCGTCCTCCCCTCCCTCGTCCCGGCCTCGGCGTCCTCCCCTCCCGGCGTCCTCCCCCCTCGGCGTCCTCCCGGCCTCCCGGCCTCGGGCCTCGATCCCCCCGGCGTCCTCCTCCTCGGCGTCCTCCCCCTCGGCGTCCTCCCCGCCTCGGCGTCCTCCTCGGCGTCCTCCTTCTTGCTTCAACCGTGAGTATTTACGGGGACTAGCCATCGAGCTAGAGGCCGTTTCTCGATCTGGAGAGCCTTTGCTGGCCATTTGCTCTATTTTTCTGTTGCTCTGCTAGTTAGTGAGTTACGGGACACTTTACGAATTATTCTCGGACTTGCAAAGGGCGGTCGATCTGCGGCTTAGGGACCTTGCGTGTGGGCTTAATGTTCATGATGATTTAGGGGATGGAATAGACTAATTGTGACAACAAATCTTAGCGATCAATTTCACTTTCATATATATATATTTGATTAGCTCTATTGTTTGTGTAGTTAAAATGTCTTTGTTACGGTTGGCTAGGAGCGATGGTCTTTGTGGTTGTACATGTTCATATGTGAGATGGTCTTTGTGGTTGTACATGCTTTGTGGTTGTACATGGTCCTCGAATAAAACAGGGAAACCTTTTGATATAAAATATATATATATATATATATTTGATTAGCTCTATTACAAACCTGTCTTTATATGCTTAGTTAGTGAATATAACTAATTGAGTAGATTTATACTTAACCCGTCAAGTATTAAATCATTATTGAGATAAAGTTGTCACAATCTAGTCTATTACTTGTCCATTGTGGCGAGGAGGGCCTTTTAAGGCAACCCGACATCTGAGAACATTTAAACAATCAATATGAGCTTTATGCTAATTGCTTTATTCGTATCTGTACATGTTCATATGTGAGATCCTCGAGCTTGCTCAATTATTCATTAATCACAAATGGTTGAATCCATATGTATTCTTCCGCTTATCTGCATGTGTGGATGTCCTAGTTTTAGGAGGTCTTGCGAAATTTTTATTAAGTTCTAAGAACCTCCTAGTTCGCTTCTTTGCTAGAAGGCTAATAACAAGCCATCTAGGCTAGTTCTTTTAAAAGGCTAATAACAAGCCATCTAGGCTAGTTCTTTGAAAAGGCTAATAACAAACCATTTAGGCTAGTTCTTTTAGATGCAAGTATAACAAACTCATTCACTCTAATGTGATTTTATTTGTTCTTCACTTTTAGTTCGCCTGAAACTATTTTAACTTGTAAAGAAGATGTCGCCTCTAATCCATCGCTCAAGGACATGATGTGCCCTCAAAAGAAGAATCACTCCGCGTTGCAAGAGGACCAAACAAAAGGCCAACAGATCGATATACCATTACGAGATCGATCCAAATGATGGGGCCCTAGAAAGCCAAAAAAGGCGCGAATGCATTTGAGTATGTGTGGGATAGTAGGTCGAACGGGTTCGATCACGCTTATCTTCCTAGAGGTTGGTGACTATTGAGGCTCGCAATGCCTTGCTAACGGAAATTCTTTCATCATTCAACATTCCGTAAGAATCCGCCCCTAGTGCGACGGTATGCATTTGCTAGCGGCGGAAAGGCATGGAAGACCTTTAAGCATACGCTTTACGAGACTACGCCAAGAAGGATCTCGTTCCATACTCAAGTATGGGTTCATTGATGAGGACACGTGGGCGCGCTTGTTGGGATGAAGACCACGCATTTAATTGCGTCCATGTTGAAGCAAACAAGGCTTTGCAAGCAAGGAACACTCACCCCCACAGACTCGCACCTGGCTGCGCTCTGGGGAAGAGAGCGCAATGGGACAGGAGGACGAGGAGGGTATCGCGCCATTTCCATCGATCATGATGAACGTGCTGGAGATTGGCTAAGAGCAAGAGTGAGGTCGATGCCACGTCCTCCGCAACCGCCTCCTTCAGAAACCCCATGGGCGAGGAAGTCCGCTAACGCCGTAATATATAAATCGAACTACCAATTTTACGTAATTAGTCCATGACTTCATAAGTGAAATAACTTGTCCTGGATCTTGCAGATGGCGTTGAGTACACAATCGTGCGATGGCTCTTTTTCCCGCACAGAGAGAAAGATGCACCGTCCATAGCCTTGGGAAACAAGGAACACCACAGTCGCATAAGAGGCAAAGGGTTTTTGTTCCATGGAAAACTGGATTCCTGCATTTCCACATATACCAAATAAGAAGAGAACTAGAGCGAGCGAGTCAAATCTTATAAAGAATTTGGAGGACAAGTTGAGAGGAGAGTTGAGAGAAGAGTTGAGGGAGAACCGAGAGAAGAATTTCATGAAAGGATAAGAATCCTCGAGGAAAGGCTCACCAATCAAGAAAGAAATATTGACAAGCCCTGTATATGTCCGCAAGTCGCCCCCATGCCTGTAAGAGCGACTATGCATCCGCTCCTCCAAGTGACATAGATGAACATAGCGGACTTATCTTGTATGTGACATTAAGGTGGCCACGCCAAGGCAATCTCCAAGTGAGAATTAGCAATGGCACCATTCCATCGACGCATTGCTTGGGGCATGGCGATCCATCCCCAAAGGGACCATGGTGCATGGTACCATCATAGCGCCGGTTTCACCAAGGTCAATGTGGGCGGGGTGTTTGATAGTTTCAAAATTGTCGATCTACGAAGCCGATCCAGCGAGATCGTGAAACTTGGGGATGCCATTGGAACATTCATCCAATGGCCTAGCAATGACATCTCCTGGTCGGCCCTTCGTCATGCAACAACCGCGACGATCCGATTCGCCTATTATATCGCCGTCGATCGGTTGGCTACCAAATCAGCAATCGTGAGCGACTCCACTTGATGTACATAATGTTGACCTCTTTCTGCCCATTCCTCTCCGTGAAGGGTTCATACAAAACAAAGAAAGGCAAGGGCAAAAAGAAGAAAGAAGCGGCAAGAATAAGTTGACTATCCATCTCTTGAGTTGGCTAAACAATACAAGCTAGGAGAGCCACATTAACGAAAGGCAGAGTAACTTCACTTAGTATATCTTGCCAACAATTGCATAAGTGGTACACCCAAGAAGCTTGGAAAGCCGAGCGTGAACGCACAACAAGTATCGGCGTTAAGTTCAAGTATGAATATCTATTCAACGACTCACGGGCGCTTCTTCACGGCCGATTTTCGACTTGTTCCATCTCTACAACCTCGACGCCATCGACGCCAAGACTCATAAGATGTTTGACCTTGTAAGTGTGTGCTATCACGGTCTACATTCGTCTAATAGTGATAAATGTCCTCCAATATATATATATAATCCGCCTTTGTATATATAGATACATGCAACTTGAAGCGACACGTAAGAAACTATCGATCGGTTTCTCGACCCACATATAGTCTCAAAGCAAACAATGGATGATGATATAAACATGGTCGAGAAATACGTGATAGAGGCATTGCTAGCACAAAAGATAAAGAATTCATACTTATACCCCATAACCCGTGTAAGTGCTACCACATGCTATACTTTGGTCTGATCAGCACACAACTCTGCTTTTGTTCATTGTCCATTGTGATATACCTGTAGGTATCATTTGGGTTCTCATTGTAATTGAACCGCATAACAAACCGGTTAAGTATCTTGATTCCTGACATGGCGAAACCACGACTTGGTACCTATCGCAAAATTACTCACCGTAATCACGCTTCCTCACGATATGGTCGTGTGTTGTTCCGTGTTTATATTGCTATTGGAATGGCTTAGGCTAACCTTTTGCAATCTTGTAGAGCGTTCAAACACGTGAAAGATTGGACTAAACTACAACATGATTTGAACTTTTCGGTATCCGCTATACACAATAATTCTATATCAAACCCCGTAATAGTGACTCTAGAACTAACCGTAGGTTTTATTTGCAGTGCCACCAGCAAGGTCCGGGAAATAACCTATGTGGATTTTATGTTTGCTACAACATGCAAACCATCGTCGCTAAAGAAAGTAGCAATACAGTTAAAACTGCGTTGAGTCAAGCCGATTTGAGCAACATTAGAGGGAGAGTTTGTTTCTTCCTGCTCACCGAAGTAATAAATAAAAATGGCGCGCTCCACGCAGCCTTATAAGTTCGGAGTTGTACAATTGTCAAATGGTATTCATTAATTCAAAAATATGTCAAAAACTTGCGGTTATTCTTGTTTGTACGATGCATTGTATTGTCACATGATATTATCCTTAATACATATTTGCTCATCTTGAATGCAACAACTTAACAATGTCTTGCTTGTTGGAACTAGATGTTTTTCCTCACCTCGTGAGAACCTCCATTATTTATGGGTTGTTGTTCAAATTTCCATCTACTTAGGTATTCTGCATCAATATTTACGAGAGTGAACGGATGTTTGTTGGTTATAGATAAGGCCGCTTTCTTCTGCTTAACCACCGCCCATAGGCTTACTCCCGCCTCTTCTCCATTCAAGTCTGTGTTCCAAAATCCTTCCTAGCAAGGAAGACCCGACTTGCAATCACATTTGTTCAATCTTTTAATTACCCTACCTAAAGTAATCTATCAAGTACATCTACAATTTTACCAAAGTACTATGTTCGATCTCCCACTGGCACGACGGCGGACTCTCAAGAAGAGCATGCCGTCCGGCCACTCAAGACCGTGGCACTACTGGTGACCCCACGCAAAGCCACTTCATATGGCATGAAGCAAATCACACACTCTAGTGTGTCCGGCTCGATGGAGAAGACCGTGGTTGCTGCCGCTTCCATGCCGTCATGGGTCTTGGTTGATTTATTAGTCGAAGTTCCATCAACATTATCATAACAAGGAGAAAAAGCACTACAAATGTTTATATTTTAAGTCTATCCCGACGACAAACTGTTGCTCAATGCATATAGAAGTGCAGATATTCAATTACAACATCTATAATCGGTTGTGTCTTATAAATATCGCTGTAGAAATATTGATGAAAATTTCAACAACACCATAACTAATAGAGGTTTTGGTCAAAGTAGGGAAAAAGGTCATCACAGATTCGCTTATTTGAAACCGTCTGTGATGAGTTCATATCACGCATTTTTTTATTTAAAACCGCTCGTGATGAATTAATATCACTGCACGGTTGTGATTTGAAACCGCCTATGATATTTAGTTATCACAGATTTGCTTCAAATCATAACCGCCTCGTGATAGTTTAATTTCACGATGGTTGTATTAATAAACCGTCTGTGATATATATTTTCTCGCACGGGTAGAGAACCGCTCGATGAGCTCCTTCATCACAGACTTATTAGTTATCGACGGTTCACAAAACCGCCTCTCGATAACGCTATAACCGTCTGTGATGATGTTTTCAGAGTAGTGACACACCTGACGCCGAGCCAGAGAGCATCCCTTGTACTCAAATATAGTGAATTTCTCCGCCTGGGCAAGACTAGAGTAGAGCTATTACTCGCTCTAGGAGCTCGAACCAAGATAATTCTTGGTGTCTCCTCTTCCTCCGACCATCGGAGTGGTGAGTCTGCTTCTGGTGAGCGGGCCGCCCGGTCCTCGTGATTATATCAACCCCCATACACTGCACAATAAGCCGATCCCGATCGCCGCCAGATGTGTACGAGGGTGATTGGAAGAAATCAAAGGCCACCAGCTATGCGAAATCCAAGGTAGGGGTGAAAACGGATCGGATACAGATGGATAATAGCTTTGCCATATTTGTTTTCATATTTGTTTTCTTGGATGCGGATACAGATAGTCTGGATACGAATACGAATATGGATAATGTCGAATACAGATACGGATCGAATATGAATTGAATCGGATACGGTTTTAAATATTTATCGGAACATGATAACCCCTTAGATTGTACATAAAAAATCGATGAAAACACATAACTAGTTGATTTGGTAAAAACATTTTTGAAAATTGAACAAATATAAGCATTTTCATTCACTTAGAAAATAATTAGATACCGTGTTGCAAATAAAATTATATAAGACTTAATTTATCACACATATACAATTAGTTCATCATACACGAGATCAAAACACAAAATGAAGGTAATCCTAGCTCGTAGATATAAATGGAAGCAAACACATAACACACTAAAATTTGATAATACTTAGATATCATGTTCTAGAAAAAGTGTATAACACTTAAATGTAATAACTCAAGATTTATATTCTTTGTTGAATTATGTTTAAAATAATAAATTATGTATTTATGAGTTTTATGCATTTTAGCTACTTATTTAAAATATTTTCCTATTAAGAATATAAGTGTTTGAATTTTTGAGAAAAATTAAAATTTGATAAAATCTTGAAAATAATTCTTTAAATGTTATATTGTTTTTGTAACTTTCTCAAAAAATTCATAATTTTTGGAGTTGGTTTACTAATTTTAAGAATTGAAACTTGCTTTATGGATTAATTAAATTAAAAAACAATTCCAAAATTAAGAAACCTTTTTGGGCTAAAAGATTAGTCTTGATCCGGTCTACATGTATATCTGGATATTCGACCCATCAATATCCGGATTATCTAAATCCGTATCTGTATCCGTCGGATAGTGAGCTATCGAATCCGTATTCGTATCCGACAAAAAAATCCGTATCCTTATCCGATTTGATACTATTCGACAAATATCTGATCCGATAAAATCCATATCAGAAAATATTCAGATCGGTCGAAAACTATCCGATCTGTTTTTATCCCTAACCCAAGGGAAAATCACTGATGAATCTTGATACATAGGATATATGACCGCAAACCTGACTTCGTTTCCACTCCAAGTATTTTCGAATTCAAAAGACGCACATATATCTCACTTGTAGTTTGTGTTTATGGTTCATGTGTTTTGTCATATGTATCGTAAGAGTAGCAAAGCGAACATATGCATCAAAACCAACTTTGCACATCGTGTAATTCATACATATCTTACAAAATGCTATGTCGAGCTTCTCCAATGCATTCGAACAAAAAAGAGGCCAATTATATTATCCTTCCCTAAAGAAAAATATTACTCTACTCCAGTGCATGGCTTATTTCGGTGTTTTTCTATCACCATATGGGCTATTTTGTAATATTTTTATCGGTGCTTTTTCTACCACCATATGGGCTATTTCATAATATTTTTTTATCTCTAAATAAATCAAATAAGATTATGTTGCCATTTGGACTAGAATATATATCGCCAATTTAAATAACAACAAATATCCTTATTGAACAACACATCAGCATTTCTCTAGTTTGGTTAGTGACAGAGGCTCTGTCGTTGTTTGGAACAGTGACAGAGGTTTTGTCGCCAATTAAAACGGTTACAAGGGTATATTTCTATAATTTTTTATATATTATTTCTGTAAAATTATTAAAAATTTGGATTATTAAAAAAAATCGTGGAGGCTTCTAGATCCTAATCGTCGCAAATAAAATTCCCAATCCCCCAACAAACGCGTTAAACACACCAGCCGCCCTTCCTCTCGTGATACCCCAACACGACTCCAGACATCTCCTCGCAGCCGAAACTCGAAACCCTAGCCCACCTCGCCTTCCGTGTCCGCCCGGATCACGCCATGGCCGGCAAGATGAAGGAGCATGACGGCGCTAGCCCAGCGTGAGTCCTCCCACTCCTTGTACCTTCCCTCGGTTGGGTTGGTCTCTGGATTTGGACTTCGTTTCGCTGATTTTGTTGCGTTCTTGGTGTTTTGTGCAGCAAGATCTTCATCGGCGGGCTCTCCAAGGACACCAGCATGGGTAAGTGCAGATCCACTGTAGATCCGCCCTTTCAAGTGTTTATTGCCTGTTCTGCCTTATGTTTCATGGGTTAGTTAGGGTTCGTCCGTGTTCGTTCAGATCTGGTTGTTGTTAGGTTTCACCGGCTATTGACTTTGTTCTGGATGCTCAAGTTTAGTCGCTCCGATGGAGATAAGTTGATTTGTTGGTTAGAAACGTAGTTTTTGCAAGTTCAGTGTCGGTTTAACTTGTAGTCCTTCGAAAGTAGGCGAAAAGTGATTTCACCTCAGCACTCCTAATTTTGTCGGGGAATTGGCCATTTAGTACATGTTTTTAAGGATGTAATTTTTAACGTTACCATCGTCACAAGTTGAAAGTGTTAGTAGATTAACAAATTGGTTGAAGCATCCCATATTTTCTTGCGAATTTTTATGGCTTTGTAGGACCTAATATGCTTTCCTTTTGCACACGTTGTGAGCCGGTTAATTGGGCATGCAACATGTGTGCTTGACGAGCTAGCTTACTAAAGGTCATTATTCTATACTGAACTTTGCGAGGCTCAAAATTAGTGGAGTGTTTGGCTGTAGCTTGAAGTGTATGTATTTACGAAGTACTGATGGGGACGCTAGGATGCTTTTTGTTGTTGTATTCTTGAACAACTTGCTGCTAACAGCTTTGCTTGCTTCTTAACGTGCAGGTACATTCAAAGAACACTTTGGGAAGTATGGGGAGATAATTGATGCTGTCATAATGAAGGACCGCTATACCCAAAAGCCCAGAGGCTTTGGATTTATTACCTTTGCTGATCCTGCTGTTGTTGACACAGTGATTGAAGATAACCATGTTATCAATGGAAAGCAGGTGGATTGTTTGGTTCCTGTTATTGGTTGAAATTTTGATTCTTTTGAGCTTGGTGTTATGTTGGTTCACGTGAGAACACATCGCTTTTCATGGCATTCTACACTACAAAAGACAATACTTTGTGGAGTTTTTTATCCTTGAATATGCCGTATAAAAAAATTAGTAGATTGAAATCTTCTTCAATGTGAAAACTGCAGGTTGAAATTAAGAGAACTATTCCGAAGGGTGCTGCCCCCCTGAAAGATTTCAAGACAAAGAAGATTTTTGTTGGTGGATTGCCCTCTGCTCTAAAAGAAGGTATTATGTGATTATTGTCTAACTGGCAGTTAACTCCAATATTTTGAATAAGGTAGGCTGAAGTTCTCAACATATTAATTTAACAGATGAATTCAAGGAGTTCTTTTCAAAGTTTGGAAAGGTGGTGGAACATGAAATCATCCGTGACCATGCAACCAGGCGGTCACGAGGATTTGGATTTGTAGTCTTTGATGCAGAAAAAAGTGTAGATGAATTATTAGCTAAGAAAGGGAATATGATTGATCTAAATGGTTCTCAGGTGAGCCTCTGCGTGGTGCTTTCTGAACTTTGTAAATCTAGTTTGGTACAATTGGGTCTGCGCACACTAATAAATTGTGGTCCTCTAGTTAACTCTAAGAGAGCACAGCATTATGCTGGTTTGCTCTTCCGTTTCAGTTGCTTTAGTTGTGCTCTTATGTAGGTGGCAGGTTATTAGCTCTCCATTCTTGGAAAGTGAACAGATTTCAAAAGAGAATATAGGTTGACTTTCTTGCTTTGCTGTAGGTGGAGATCAAGAAGGCAGAACCAAAGAAACCCTCTAACCCACCTCCTCATTCATTTGATAGCGAACCTAGGGGCCGTCCACATGTGGACAGTTATGATGGATTTGGCAGCTCTTATGATTATGGTGGTAGTTTTGGCCCCTATAGGTCACCTGGAAGTTTTGGTGCTAGGCCTGGCAGTTACACTAGTGCTTTTGGTCCAGGTGGCTACAGTAGCGGATATGGTGGTTATGGAGCATTAGGAGGTTATCATGGTGAATCATCGCTCTATTCTAGCCGCTTTGGTAGCAATTATGGAGGAAGTTTTGGTGGCGGTTATGGTGGTGGCGGTTATGGCAGTGGCAGTTACGGTGGTGGTTTAGGTGGTGCTTATGGGCGTGACACTGTGGGTTATGGTGGTTCTAGCTATGGGCCTAGTTATGACTCTTCTTCAGGTGGTGGTGCTGGTTCTGGATTTGGTGCTGGTGGACTCTATGGTGCTAGGGGAGGCTATGGTAGCAGTGGTGTTGGTGGTGCTACCGGTCGTTACCATCCATATGCAAGGTAGATAAAGCTTCAGGTGCTGCTGTTTGTTAGATAAGGTTGCGGAAGGCCAATTCTAGATGAAAGCCCAAGAGATATGAGATATCTGCAGCTAGAAAAACCTTATTGAAGTTTGATCTGCTCAGTTTGCTGTTTTACTTCTGTTGGACCGGTCTTGTAGAACTTAAAAGCACTGCTTAGTGTTTGAAATTTGAAATACTTAAGATTGCACATTGCACATATGCTTTTGATTAGAAAGCAAATTCAGTGTGAAGTATAGCTAGCTAAATGCTTAGCTTGTATTTAGTTGTTGAGCTGGAAGCTGTTTGCATTAGGTCTTTGCCATATTCACGGGTTCGATGATTGCATGTGATATTTTTGGATCCTTGTTAGTCTAGATCGTTGATTGTTTTTTCTCCTGAAGACAATAGTAGTTCTTTTATGTTTATCGTGCTAGTTTTCTCCATTGTTGTGATTAGCTTGCAGCCTTGCGTTTTGTATCATCATATATTCTGCATGAGATCTTTGTTACAAAGATTGGTGTTCATGAAGATCCTATTTAATTCTGTTCCTTTATTTTTATTATTGCTTGTGGAGATCTCCTGCAATTTGATAAGCTATTTTGCTTGTTGCATTCCGAGCTGGTGTAGAAGTTCGTTACTTGATTATTATTTTAAGTGTAACCATTTGTCAATTATGTCATGTTTTTTTATCACTGGACCTGAGTGGTGAGGAGGTTTACGTTTTGATAAACATATTTTCTTTTGCATGTTTTCTCCTTGACTTGCTGCTGTGAACAAATTTTTTTATTTTTTTATGTCTACCCCCGAAGATTTTCTGTTTGCGCGCCACTCAATATGTGCCTAGACTACTTCACTTTTGTGCCAGTGGAACTAATGTCAGGTGATCAAATGCAATCAGTCTTGAAGCTTCCTTTCCATATTTTACGTCTTGGCAAAAATTGTTTCTGACCTGCGTGCTGTTTTTTATGTGCTGGTTTCATATGACTTGAGCTTTCGAGCTCTGTTGTATGTATATCGTATTTGATATGGATGGTGCTAGATCAATTCCGCGAGGCAGTGAAGTTAATCGTGTTATTAATATACTATGGAGGGTAGTAAGCGGTACATCCGCTTTAAATAATTTGCCGGCTGAAATGCGTCTTTACTTCGTGCCAAGTGCTGGTCCCCTGTGTCTTGCAGTATAAGTCCTTATTCTGAGAAGCGCTGTTCCATGATATAATTCTACTGTCAAGATTAAGGGTACAGTTATTGTAATATTTTTATTATATACTCTTTATCTTTACTGCTGAAAATGTGAATGGGTAACTGTAGTACTCCTATCATAAATAGTTGTTTTGGATATAAGTGTAGTTAAATTTTTAAAACTAGCTGTCAGTATCTTTTTAAATATTTAAATTGGTTACATGAAAATCGTATTTGTAGATTTGTCTTGAAAAGTATTTTTATAATATTATAATTTTATTGGGTTTTATAAATTTATTATAATAGAAAATTAAGGTCAAACGTGTATTTTAGAGGTTACCGATATCTAGAATAACAACTATTTGCTATACGGAAGGTTAAATAATATTCATTCTTTAGATTCGGTGCTTCTATGGTTTATGTGAACGAGTTAAAAGGTAAACAAAGGAAGGGTAACTGCAGGTCTCGACTAGGGGGTGCAATTGGCTCGGTTTGATTGGATATCTTTTTCTTTATCTTAAATCAATTTTTTTGTCTGATTCAGAATCGGATATGAATAGTTCTAGATACGAATCTAGTATGGATAATATTCAGTCATAGATTTGAAGCAAATACGGAGTGAAATTGATACTATTAACAGATATGTTTAGTCAGTTATCGTATGAAAATATCACATAGAACATGTATATCAATATTTAATCAGACGTATGAGTTTGAATGGAATGCTCGTATGCTGTTCGAGTATGAAAGCATGGCTCTATATGCGAGTAGCAGCATAGCCATTAACGAGCAAAGCGAGGTTCTATTCACTACTAATGCACAGATGACCGCCCATCGTATCCCACAAATCTTACACAAATGCAAGTGAAGCCTTGAAAGCTGAAATTCACCCTAAAGCACACATACCGCCACGGAATCCGAAGTCCTAATGTTAACTCTACCGAAACATCCAACTTCGATTAGTCCGAGCCCAATCACATGCCGGTTGTGAATATCAATCCCTTGTTATACGTTAACACCTCCTAAAACCTCATGAAGCAGTGTGATTGGCTGCTAAATCGCCCTAAATATATTACTGAAACAGCATTTCACACCAATACACGCTCCTTCCAGATTAGTATAGCCCCTAATCCCGGGATCTGATCTTCTCCCTCGAATCTCGCCCTCCCACCCAGCCGCAAAACAAATTGAATCCCCATTGAACAGTAACCCTGCCCTCTAGATCAGATGTGGCAAGCTCCCTCACCTTGAGGATGCCGAAGGCGGAGCCGCTGTGCAGGTGGAAGAAGTCGCCAGAGCTGGAGTTGGCAGCGGCCAAGGCGAGGGGGAAGAGGTGATCGGTGTGTGGGCCGTCGCCGTCGTCGCTAGGGCGCAAGCTAATCATTGGCTGGTCCGACCGTGTGCAAACCCGACCAATGAACCATACGAGCTTGATTAGGGATGGCAATCTTACCCGATTACCCGTGTACCCGCGGGTAAAAACCCTAATAGAGGTGGGTATGTTCCTCTTTTATTACCCACGGGTATATTTATGGGGGCCGAACTCTACCCGATGGGCAAACGGATATAGGTATGGGGGAGCTTCACCCGTACTCGTTCCGCCCGATTACCCGCTATATCCTATTGATATACGGGCTAGAATAGGCACCCAGTTGGCCACTTGATCCTTAATTTGTGGTAACTCATTTCAGTAATTGTTGAACTTGAGCATCCGTATATTATTTGTCTGCATATATTATTTTAATTCTTATTCTCATGTACATTTGAAATTTTGAATCATTGATAATCATTCTTTAATCTATAGAATGTAGCTAATACCCATAACTTCATCAAAAGATTGTATTAGTACCATAGCTTATTAGCTCCTAGTGCCATTTGGTTAAAAAGATTATTGATGGTGGCGGTAACAGTATACCATGAGTATCGCACCCGTGGGTCGGGCGAGATTTTTTCGCCATGACCCTTCAGCGTGTATACTCGGGGGAGATTTTGGTTCATGGATATGGGTATGGGCGTAGTACTACCTGCATCTGCCGTGACCATTGCCATCCCTAAGCTTGATCGAGAGGAATCAGCAGGGGCGACGCTGAGGAGTGGAGGGCAGTGTTGAGGGGTGGAGGGAGCGGAGAACGGCAGCGGGAGGGCTACGGCAGGATAGAGGGTGGTGCCAAGGGGTGGAGGGAGCAGAGAACAGCACGAGAAGGGCGGCAGCGGGACGAGTGGAGGGCGGTAGCGGGACGAGGGGAGGGCGGCAGTGGGACGAGCGGAGGGCACTGTGTGAAATGCCGAATGGAGGCGACGCGGCTCGGGGAGTTGGGGGACCGAAAGAACTCACTGACCGGATATCCGATTAAATTGATCTGGATATATCCGAAAATAAGTTCAGAATATCCTAATATGATGGATAGTTTTCTCTCGAATCCAAATCCAAAACAAAGTATCTGAAACCGATACCGAATCCAACAACTATCCGAAATAACTATTCTAATCTAATTCAAACACATCCGATTGGTCGAAAAATATCCGAACCGCTCTCCGGTATGAACTACCTGCTGCCACGCGTGAAACTTTGAGGAAAAACTCATAAAAGAAAAGAGTGTAATGTTTTTAGACAAAGTTAATAGTTAGAGATATCTCCCCGATTCTTGTAAATTTCAAGTCGCCTCATACCAATCCCATGAACACATTTCAAGAATGTAGAAGATGGTAATGACTTAGTGAAAAGATCACGAGGTTATCGCATGATTTGGTTTGCAAGATGTTTATCTCCCACTTTGTCAGAACTCATGAGGATAAAACAATTTTGGAGCAATATGCTTTGTTATGTTGCTCTTTATGTAACATGTCCGTGATCTGTAATACAAGCGTAATTATCTTCAGAGATAATTGTAGGTGATTCAATAGAACCAATACCACACGATTGTTGTATGTGGTTAATCATTCTGCAAGTCATACACATTCACGTGAAACTTCATATAGTGCAATAATTTCGAATGATTAGTGGAAGTAGCTATCGAGTCTGCTTAGAAGACTTCCATGAAATAGCTGTTCCACCATGTAAGAATACAAAGCCTGCTTTGAGATCCGCATTATGGGGATCCGATAAATAGCCAAAGATCCGTATATCAATCATAGTAGGATCTTGATTTCTTTCAAATATAATCCAAGATCCTTTGTGCCATTATGATATCTCGAGGACATGCTTTACACTGCCCAATGACGCTTATTGGTGCGCGCTATGTCTAGCTAGTAAGTTCACCGCAAATGCGATATCGTGCCCGTGCAATTTGTAAGATACATAAGCGCTCCAATAGCACCGAGATAAGGAACCTCGGTCCTAGTACCTCTTCTCCATCATCACATGGTCTCAATGGATCTTTCTCCATATCTAGAGATCGAACAACCATAGGTGTTTTAGATGGATATGATTTATCCATATTGAATTTCTCCAATATTTTTTGAATATAGGCTGATTGATGCACTAAAATTCCTGAGGGAAGGTGCTCAAGTTGTAAACCTAAGCAAAATTTGGTCTTACCCAAATCCTTCATCTCAAATTCGCCTTTAGGTGATTATGCGTTTCATTTATATCGTTAGAGTTGCCAATGATATTTAAATCATCAACATATACGGATATAATACAGAATCCCATTGGAGATTTCTTTATGAAGACACATGGGCAATCATCATTGTTTGTGTATCCCTTCTTTAGAAGGAATTCACTTAGTCGGTTGTACCACATTCTTCCCGATCGCTTTCAAGCCATATAGAGACTTGTTTAGCTTTACACAAGACATATTATGATTTGCGCTTGATTCGAATTGGGATTCCATCGAACCTTCATGTATATGTCCGAATCAAGTGACCCATAAAGATATGTCGTCAATACATCCATCAACCGCAGAGATAGATGATTTTGAATCGCCAATGATATTAAGTATCTAATGTTATTCCACTCATAATCGGAGAATATGTTTCATTGAAATCAATGACGGTCTCTGCGTGAACCCTTGTGCTACAAGTCTCGCTTTATATCTAACCACCTCATTGTTTTCATTCCGCTTCCTGGATAAAAACCCATTTGAATCCCACAGGAAGACTTTTGGAGGTGTAGGTATTGCGATGTGAATACCTTTCTTTTATTAAGCGAGGCTATCTCACTTGAATTGTTTCCTTCCATTGAGTCCACCAAGCGCTTTTTGCACTCGCCATGGTCTTGGGATCCGGATCATTTAGTAGGTTATTTGCAATTGTTATGAGAAGTAAGTGTCGACAATTGTAGTCTTTCGGTCATATGATTCTCCAGAATCGATATAATTAGTGGAAATTTCTTGCACCCTTGATGATGGCTCATTATTTTCCAAAACTATGGAGCCAGGGCATTCCGATGTCCTAGGATCAGCAATAGAGTGCACTATTGATCTAGGTTGTGGATCAACTTGAGGTTGACTTGCATTTACTGATTTGGAGGATTTTGTCCTCGGTTTCTTTTGTTGCTTGCTAGAAGCTACATCGTTAGTCGTGGCCTTACTTTCTCCTCTTACTTTGAAGTGGAGTTGAATGGTTTTATTTGGTACCTCCACTATTTCGTGCACATTTTGGCGGTGATAATAGGATTTAGTAACACCTTTAGTATCGTGAGAATGCCTCGGCAAAGTTATTTGCAATGTGTTGCAAATTTATAATTTTCTCAACTTGAAGTTCGGGCTTCTTGAGTACGTGATTTAAGGTGGAGATGTCTACAAGATCCCAATTGATTTCCGGGCATTCTTTTGGTACTTGAAATCTCCCCTAATGCCGGAAATGATCCTCATTAAATATACAATCGTCAGGTTTGGCCGTGAATAGGTCCCCATTTAGGGCTCAAGGTATTTAACAATCGACGGAGATTGATACCCACATAGATCCCCAATTTCGTGGGGCCCATAGAGGCACGCTTAAGGCGGTGAGATCAAGACGTATATAGCGCAACCGAATTTTCGCAGATGAAAAATATTTGGTATATTTCCACGTACTAATTGCAGTGGGAAGTCAGATGATATGCAGCTGGTCGCAATTGAATTAAGTCAGCAGCGTGTAAGACCGCATGACCCCAACATGAAGTTGGTAAGTTACAATTTTGTAATAAGGGTCTTGCAATCCACTTGATTCTCTTTATAAGAGATTTTACCAAACCATTTTGAGTATGGACATATGGGACATAATGTTGTACTTGAATTCCTAAAGCCATACAATAATCATTGAATGCATGTGAGGAGAATTCAGCAGCATTGTCCAATCATATGGATTGAATCTGGTGTTTAGGATAATGTGCTTGAAGTTTAATAATTTGAGCAATTATTTTTGCAAAGGCATGGTTACGTATGGATAAAAGACACACATGAGACTATCGAGTAGATGCATCTATAAGAATCATGAAATACCTGAACGGTCCAGACAATGGTTAAATGGGGCCACATATGTCGCCTTGAATACATTCAAGGAATTTGAGTGGCTCATGTTGGATTTTAAGATGAGAAGGTCTCAAAATCAATTTCCCAGTTGCACATGCAGTGCATATAAAATCTGATGATTTTGGGAATTTGGCAGCATGCAAATCATGACCATTAGAATTACTGATAATTTTTCTCATCATTCCTATACCAGGATGACCAAGGCGATCATGCCAAATTTGGAATGCATCAACATTCTGAAAAATTACCTTGTACGCAACATGTGGTACGGGTTTAATGTATGTGTAGTACAATCCAGACCAGAAGAGGAAATCTTTTCAAGCGCTTATCCGCCATATCCGTAATCTTTAGTGATGAGGAGAAATTCCTCATTATTGTCATCATGGGTTTCAACATGAAAACCATTTTTGCGGATATCTCTATAACTTAATAGGGTACGTGTTGAATCAGGATACAATAGTGCATCCTTGATTGTGATTTGAGTACCCATAGGAAGCATGATAGTGGCACGACCAGAGCCAACTATCATTGCATCGCGTCCAGCGATTGTCAAAACATTTCCTTGCCTCTTAGTAAGAGTTTGGAAATATTTTGTTTCCCTTAGTATAGAGTTAGTAGTACAACTATCTACTAGGCACAATTGCCTCTTAGTAAAAATCTATATATAAATGAAGAATTTTAGAATTCTTGGTGAATATATATAGAATACATACAAACTTTATTGAATATCAAACATAATTATTACATTTATTGGGATATCCAATATGTCAATGTGATGACAATATTATTTAATACAACACTTAGGACATAATTGTGCTTTATTATTACAATAAATAAGGTACTAAACTAAGGATCTAAGAGATTGGGAGCCTAGTCGAAGTCTCCAAACATGTCATTGGAAGCAAATTCCATGATCATATTCTCTGTGTTGACTTGATCCTTGGCTTCCGGTACGTCGTTGTTGCTTAGTTCCTTGGGAACTTGTTGCGAACAACCAGCCTCTTCCCTGGAGTTGTCAGGTTGAAAGTTGAAGTGGGCTTCATACTTTTGTCCCGGGGTCATACGTCCACGTCCCACAGACTTTAGATAGAGATCAGCAAGGTGACTTGGGGTACGGCATTTCTTTGTGATGTGGTTATAGCAACTACATTTCTGACAAATAGGCTTATCATTTCTTTGTTTGGAAATGCCTTTACCCTTATTGGGGACACGTGACTTATCTTTCTTATTGTTTCTGCGTTTGTTTTTACCATGGGAATGTCTTTGATAGTTCTTAGGAGAACCATTAAATTTGGGTTTATTCTGAGCGTTGGCATGAACTTCAGGCAATGGGGCAGACCCAAGAGGGCGCTGCTGATTGTTCCACACCATGAGTTCATGGTGTCTTTCAGCCTGAAGTAATGATTGAATAAGCTCGGAATAAACTGTGAAATTCTTCTCACGGTATTGTTGTTGAAGGATTCTTTCAGCGGGAAGCATTGTAGACAAAGTCTTTTCAATTTTATTTGCATCGGAAAGTTCCTTCTCACAGAACTGCAACTTAGTGCTAATCCTATGAACAGCATGATTATAATCACCAACAGTTTTGAAATCCTGAAGGCGAAGTTGGGTCCATTCGAAATTGGCCTCAGGCAGGATGAGTGCTTTTTGCTGTTCATAGCGTTGCTTAAGAGAAAGCCATAGTGCACGTGGATTTTCCTTCAACATGTATTCAGACTTAAGGTCTGGATGTATATGCTGCCTTATAATATATAAAGCCGCATACCTATGTTGATCACCTATTGGTTCTGCACCTTCTGCTTGTTCAAGAAACACATAATAAAGTCCACGGGTCGCAAGACTGACATTTATGTCCATAGCCCATGTGGGATAGTTGTGTCCGTCAAGAGCGAGTACATCAAACTCTTTAGCGGCCATATTTTCTACATGAGGCAACCATCGATTTTGTTTAATTTACTATGGGTAAATTAAAATTGCTATGGTGATGTTGTAAAATGCAAAATAAGTTGTAAACAAGAAAATTCTTGTATCATGAGTGTAAACCTCAAATATGTGCTAACATTTCGGAGGTAGTCACCAAAATGGTGTAGACCTCTTTATGGGCATAATCTGTTGATACAGTAGATGCCGCTTATGTTATGCAACTTTGTATTAACACATCTAGGTAATCACTGTAAAAGTGTAGACCTTGTTTAATTCATATTTTGTATTGGATATGCACGTTGAGGATTGACATCCCGCAGTAGTAACTATGGTACTACCTTGTGTATGACCAATAGGGATTATGAATTAAGGTAGTCACGTTGACCAATGTTTCAAATTTAGATATTGGGTACGCACGTTGAGGATAGTCACTATGTATTAAACACAGTGTAGATCCTACAGTAGCAACTATGGTGCTACCTTGTGTATGGCCAATACCAAAAATTTGTGAACATTGTGTTATACAAAGTGAGGAAAAACACATAAAGCATTTTGCATATATTATGATCCAAATACAGAAAAGGCTAACTTCTGTCGGAGCGGAGCACCGGCCCGTCGCCGGGAGGCTTGGGCCGAAGATCGTTGTTATTTCTTGACCAAATTACATGAAAACCTAGTGGTTTTATTGCGAATTTATGACTGAAATACATAAATAAAATAAATAGAATGGTCTGTGGGCCGAAAACCCACCGAAGTGGCCCATCGGTCACAGGCCTGTGCGAGCGGGTGGGCCATGGCAAGCCTAGCCGGCCTGTTGGGCCGCACTGGCTTTTGGGCTTCGCCAGGATTTTGGGCCGCGCTGGCAATTGGGCTTCGCCAGGGGGCGCACCGAATAAAAACCGGCCGAGCCAGCGCAGGGTTAGGTTTTCCCCTTGCCAAACTTCCGCCGTCACTTGTGGCTGGTGCTGCATCGAGCGCAGCCGCCACTGCTACGCACGCCAAGCGCAGCCATCGCCGCCGCCAAGCGCACCTCCACCAAGATCGCCAGCGCAGCGACCGCCACCGCGTCGCTGGCGCAGCCAGCCACGCCGCCCGCCGCTTGTTCACATTTGGGAGAACTCCCCCTCATCGGGGGAGATCAAGCCGCCGCCGTCGTTGAAGGCCTCGGCGTTCGGGAGGGCAAGAGCTGCCGGATTCCACGAGCCCGGGAGGAGTCTAGGTCGCCGGTGTGCCGCCGCGGAAGCCATGCGACGGAGGCGGAAGCCTCGCGGAGGGGGCGGGGGCGGGGGCGGAACCGGCTCTGGAGAAGCCGGAGTTGGGGATGGAAGCCCCACATCCTCTGCGTGGACATAATATGGCGGCGCACCCCGGCGAGCAGCAAGTGTGCCCTCCGGGTTGATGAGAATGCCGATACCGGGTGCTTCAACCGCGCTGCAATCCACTAGCACCGAAGTCACGACATGGTTGAGGCCAGCGCGGTTCATGGAGGAGTTCGGCGTCGCCATCCATCCGTGGATGGGACACCAAATTGGCGCTTCCTCCGGCGGGGTCTCTGGACGAGGCGCGACACCAGTCACGGTGCTCGGAGGTGCGGCGACAGAGCGGTTGCGAGTGCCACACCGTGGCACACGAGGCCTGGAACGTGTCATCCAGTGGGAAGAACACCGCTCCTGGTGGCCTTGGCGCCATGACCAGTTCACATGGCGATGGTGCGGGCAATTGCGGGCTCCGGCAACACGGCGAATGGCGTTGAAGATTGCATGAAGAATGTGATCAAGTAATTCAATTCTTGCCATTATTGCTTACCGACAATGAAATTGGGAGGCCTTCGTGCCTTGTGACCACTGCGGTTCTATTCTGCGGTTCTATTCTTCCAGTGCTCAGTTGTAGAGCGTGCTTGATAACGTGTAAAAATAATATGAAACAGAGAATAGAAATTGAATGGAAGAACTGCCTTTGCATTGATCAATGTATATATTTATACATGTGAAGGGGTGCAATGAACAGACACCTTTTGATTACAAGATTAACTGCCTAATCTATGTCATTAACTGCCTAATCTATGTCTTGATGAGATCACTTGAAGAGATGTCTTTTAGAGTAGACATTGGTTCACAACAAAAGTGATGATGAATTGAATAGGAGACAGTATGAAGATCTTGTTTTAGAACTGAATTGTAAAATACTGGTAAGATGTTATGCGTTGCAGCTCTATTCTAAAAGGTGATATATACCATAAATGTAACCTAAAATCATACAATGAATATTAAAAAGAGGAAGGTAATACGGTAACATGCGAAGGAAGCTCTTGATAGGCAGCTGGATTAATAAAAAGGAGATTTAGAGATTTGTTTCTTTGATGGACAGTCACAGAGAAGGTCAAATATCTGATGATTGGGATATGTTTAGGGAGTGAGTTGCTCTGGATAAGTAAAAAAGTCATGTTGAGATCTATCCTCTGTTACCTGACGTTGGCTTCTCTCCTCCCTCGTTTTGCCTCACCTTACCCACCTACGAGGTGCAACCGTTCCCTACGAGCCGTCGCCCTCTCTTCTTTCTGCAAGCCATCGTCGTCCTCTCTTCTTCCTACATGTCGCCACTGCCTCCTCTCCCTGCATGTCACCGTTGCCGTGTCCCCTCCCTCACCTCCACTTGTCGCCTCCTATTCATCCGTGCATCGTCGTAGTTTCCCACGTGCTGACATTGCTTCTTCCCATGCTTCGCCCCTAGGGATGGCAATCAGACCCGCGGGTTCGGGTACCTGCGGGTTTTGCACCGATCAGGTCGGGTTCGGATTCTAATTTTTATCCGCAGGTTCTTCGGGTCGGGTTTGGGTTTTAATTTTCATCCATGGGTATGCATTGGGTACCTGAAATACCATACACACCTATCAGGTACCTGTCGGGTTCCGGGTACCCGTCGGGTTTGGGGTCGGGTTTTGGGTACCCGCCAGGTTCGGCTCGGGTTTTTTGATTTGGGTTTCTTGTCGGATGGGTTTTGCAAAACCCACACCCGACCCAACCTATTGCCACCTGTACTACACAAACCCATCGGGTACCTGTCGGATTTCGGGTACCCGCCGGGTTCGAGTATAGTTTGTTACCCGATAGGGTATTCGGGTTTGGGTCGGGTTTTCCAATTCGGGTTTTCTGTCAGGTCTGTCGGATTTCGGGTATCCGCCGGATTCGGGTATAGTTTGTTATCCGATAGGGTATTCGGGTTTGGATCGGGTTTTCCAATTTGGGTTTTTTGTCAGGTCGGATTTTGAAAACCCGCAGCCAATCCGACCCGTTGCCATCCCTATTCGCCCCCACCTTCCGTCCTCGCGCATTGCCACCACTGCACCGCAACCGTTCCCTATGCACTACGCTGCGTCGAGCAACGTGGGATTCACCCAAAAAAGAGTGCTCAAGCATACAAAAATCTTGTTTTCAGGAAGTGCACTGAATATATCTATACGTCATAACAAGTTCCAATGCAACCCCATCATGAACCAGTGCCATCAGTTATAGATGCAAAAGATGATATTTAGCATATCTATAGGAATGTTTGCTCCTTTTCGAATGCAAAGTCTCAAGCAGTTTGCAAGAATTAGATGTGCAGTTTAAATGTGGCTGTTTTTATTGCAAGAATAATTTAGGAATTCTTTTTCCTGTTTCTATTTTATGCTAAATCTTTATGCAACAGTTATAGCCAGCAAACAAGGGCAATTTGATCTTTCTGAACTTCTTTGTAAGTCAGTAAACAATAATTCAAGAGACCCAGTTTATCCTTTTTCGCAGAAGATTATCATCTGATCTTGTATGGAAGAGTTAGGCTTTGTTTAAATTGGCATTCGAGTGATGCAGGAACAACGGGGAAACAAATGGAAGCAGAGCTTTCTTGAGGAATAATAGCTTCAATGCGAAGCCCAAACACAAGAGCTAAAACTAACCTATTTCAATGCTTTCTCTATTATAGCATGCACCTCAGGGTTAACTACGAACCAATGTAATTTGTCTTCTATACACAAAAAGCGAGGGCATAAAAATTGTTAATTTCCCCCTTAAATAGCCTCAGACACACTAAATCGATAGCATAGCTACACTCAGACGCATACAAACATGAACAAAACATGATTTCCCCCCTTTATTCTCCCATGTAGTTGTATTACAGGGCTATTAAACTATGTGTTCCAAGTAGCATATGTAGGCATTTTTAGCTTCTGGATCACTTCCAACTTTGATTATGGGAAGGCTCAATGCACAAAGTAAAAGTAATTAAGGAGATAAACAACTCTCGGACATATATTCCCCACACAGATCTTTTTTTTATAAAAAGGAAAAGAAATTCCTCATCTCATAAATTGTAGAGAAAGCATAGGATATGACCACTTAATAAGTGACAAGTCATAGGAGTGTAGCAAACTGTTAAGCAAATATGTGCTTTACACCATATTTCCTTTTTCTTCAAGTGTCACTGTGTCAGTACAAAGATAGCACACATTGCTTCCATTATAAATATCAAATCCCCTGCCTTTTAATCTAGGATACCTCATAACCTTGAAAGCAAGCAACGTAGCACAGTTACATAGACTGAAGTATACATATAAATTATCCTAACAACAGTCATAAAAAATGTTAACAAATTGCACAAAATGGCATTATTCATGAAATACAATTTGTATATTTTATTTGAACCATCTTTTTTACTTTATAAATCGGATAATGCGTATACATACATACTTCTATCTATGTCCAGACATAAAGGCACATGTTATTGCCAGGAGGCATTAAAATTGTAAAACAATAAACAATTAAAAGCTTAATAGGTAATCACATATGACATGTATGACCATAAAAGTGTTTTCCTTGTCCAAAATACCACTATTAAATGTACTCATCTCCCCCTCGTTAATTGGTTTCATTATATGACCTATTATTTAGTTGGTCTTTACTAACATGTTTGAACTAAGAGAAGAACTACAAATAATGAGTTATTTGTCATGGCAAGGGATAAGGTGGAGCAAAGCTAAGATTCAGGGTGTGTTTGGTAGGGATTTAGCTGAAAATTCTAGCTTCACCAGATTCGTGATGTTGAAGCTGTGAGTACATTAAAAGTATTTAGATAGATCATCTTGTTTACATTTTAGATCAAAAATATAAACTTAATTCACTTTATTTTAGTCTACAAGTTTCATATTTCAGGTGAAGCTGGAATCTGGAGCTATACCAAACAGACCCCTCAGCAAGCAGGACATAGCTATGATTAATAGCTATGATTAGGCAATGTAAGATGAACAAAAATAAACATGTGTAGATCAGATGCAATGCAAGAAAAGGACTATATTTAAGCAATTCATTGGAAAGGGCAAATAACCTAGCTATAAAAACTTAAAATCATTGCTATGCCCAAAATGAAGCAAGAATTAGGAGCACACGATGCAGAAATTTCTGTGCATTGTTCCCCCTAGATACACTCAAGGTGGCGCTCTCTATCGAGACGTTGATCGATCTCTCTACGCTCTCTGTTGAGGAGCTGACTAGGCGATTGAAGGCGGCTGAGGAACGTTTTGGACTCGGTGTTGGAGGCAACACAGGCTGGCGGTTGCTGCTATCCGAAGAAGAGTGGCTCGCGCTACAAGAAATCTCAAGGCGGTGGCCACGACGTCTCGAAGGGTAAGTGCCGCTACTACAGTAAGCTGGGCTATTGGGCCAGGTTTTGCATCAAGAAGAAGCACGAGGAGGCGCACTTGATGCAGGCTGACGATGCTGCACCGGTGCTGCTCATGGCGCATGTGGACACTGTCATTAAGGAGCATGATCATGCCATTGGTGAGGTTCGCCTCCTTGGGGAGCATGCCCAGGTCCATCTTGGGCACAATGACAATCACCACGATCGCGCCTGGTATCTTTATACCGGGGCGAGTAACCACATGACCAGCGACAAGATGGTGTCAATCAAGCTCGACGACCATGTAAAGGGCACTATCCGTTTCAGTTACAGATCAGTGGACAACATTTGTAACTACGACATGGTGCTGTTCACGTGCCACAACAGCAAACACCGTGGCTAATAGGTGTCTACTTCACTCCCCGCCTCCGTAGCCACATCATTAGTCTCGGGCAGCTAGATGAAAACGAATGAGAGGTGCGCATCCAAGGCAGCTACATGTGCATTCGAGATCATCGTCATCAACTGCTCATTGAGGTAAAGTGTAATGTGAGTCAGCTTTATGTGCTTAATCTCGATCTCGTGCAACCAATATGCCTGTTTTCCCAGTGCGGCGACTAGGCATGGCGTTGGCATGCTCAGTATGGGCATCTCAACTTCCATTCACTGCACAAGCTTGTATCCCAAGGCATGGTGCATGGTTTGCCACACATTGATCAGGTAGATCAATTGTGTGATGGATGCTTGGCTGGGAAGCAACGTCGAGCCCCATTCCCGAAGGAGGCCAAGTATCACACCGACAAGTCGCTCAATGTTGTCGATGGTGGCCTATGCGGCCCGATCTCACCACTGACACTGGACGGCAAAAGCTACTTCCTATTGCTCATCAACGACTGCAGTCACTACATGTGGCTAATCCTCCTCCCCACCAAGGACAAGGAACCCGCACCCATCCGACATTTCTAGGCAAGAGCTGAGGTTGACACTAGGTACAAGTTGCAAGTGTGGTGTGGCATTTTCAGGCAAGCGCTAAGGTTGACATCAGGCGCAAGCTACGAGGGCTCCGAACAGATCGAGGTGGAGAGTTCACCTCCTCGACGTTCACAGTGTACTATGTTGATTGCGGCATCAAGCGGTAGGTCATGACGTTGTACTCCTAGTAGCAAAATGGCGTCATGGAGCGCCACAACCAAACAGTAGTTGGAATGGCTTGAAGTATGTTGAAAGCCATGAACGTGCCGTCGATCTTCTAGGGCGAGGCAGTCATCATGGTGGTCTTCCTTCTCAATCGATCACCCACACGCAGTCTTGATGGCAACGCACCTTATGAGGCGTGGAATAGTGAGAAGCCGAATGTGCACTTCCTGCTCGATCAACTGAGAAAATCTCATACATAAATAAAAAGATAATGCATTTGAGGCATCGAAAAACAAAAATCCAGGTAAGTAAGAGTTTATTAAAAATTAGGTAACAAAAGTCATCCTATTACATTTTGGGCAGGTATCCTATGGCTACTTGTTCTCAGAGGCATTGCACCACCCCTTCTACTCACTTGGGGACTGAAAAAGGAGGGTCCCTAGGATGGGCCTCCACCTTTGGTGTAGGCCAGTTGTTGATGGAGAAGGCGGCCTCTCCGTCGTCAAAAGCCTCTAAGCACCACGAGGGCTTGAGGGTGAGCAGGCACCAGACTGGTGAAGCTGTTTTGAGCTTCACCTCCTTCGCCAGCGTCAACAGCTTCACCTTCTTCTCCTCGTGTACTGGCAGTGGCATCTGCTCTCACGAAGGTAGCAGAAGTGGCATCGTCTTCTTCGACGATGGTGCGCAATTTGCTAGTAACCTCATCTTCCTCCTCCGGCCAAACCTCCCTCTCAATGGCCTCCCAGTCGATCTCTTCCTCCTCATCGAAGGAGATGATGATTCGTCTCGGAGAGACGATGGCCAGCGGCATAAGGGGAGGGGACTCTCCAAGGATCTCTATGGATGGGGATGAGGAGGGAGTGGAAACCATGAATGTGATTGAAAAAGCTAAGGCGTCATGAGTAGAAAGCAAAAGAAGAGATGAGTTGTGGCAGGCGACTACAAGTCCCATCTATTTATAGCTCAAGGAACGGGTCGTGCTGAAGCTGCAACCCGTCTAGATTCGCATCGGTCCAAATCCATGAGGCATCTTGTGCACTTCGACATAAATGCAGGAACTAAAGAGACGCTAAGTTATGATGTGCCGCATAGAAGCTGAAGGGGCACAAAGACTGTAACAGTATTCAATCATTATAACGGAGTTAAAAAAGAATGCTGAGCTTTACCAGTATGCTCGGGGGCTCATGCACTTGCGTGTATGGTTGAGGGCTATCGTCTATTATGCTCACACTCTACTTTCTCCTCGATATAATCATCGAACAGAAAGTCGGGGGCTACATCATGCATTTGTCAGTGCATTTGCTCTACCATCATCTCGATGCACTCATCGAGTAGAGGGTCGAGAGCTACATCGTTCGGTCGTTCCTTTACCTGGCTCCACTCTTGGCTCGATACATCTATCAAGTAAGAGGTTCAGAGTCGCAACAGGTATCTGTGATGCTAATGCTCCATTTTTTACTCAATTTGGCTATTGGGTAAAGAGTCAGGGGCTACATCACAGCTTTGTGCTTTTGTCAATCTACTCCCTACTCAATGGCATCAACGAGTAAGGAGTCGGGGGTTGCAAGTAACTCGGTACCTTGTTCTATTTTTTTGGTCAATACAATTATCGAGCAGGGTGTTGTAGGCACAATTTCTTTATTTCTTTTGCATACAATTTTTTTGCATGCACTTACTCGATCACGTACTTAGCATGTCAGCAAACAAAACCAATATGTGGCCATACTTAAACCCAACGATGAGCAATTCTATCCTGCGCGCATATGAGTACCAGATTGTCAAACATCTAAAACGCAGTGGTCTGTAGGAGACAAGACCTCTAGTCAATTCTACATGTGTTGCTCAACAAGTTCATGTTTGCTATAAAGTTTAAGTCATATAGTCGATGAAGCCTTGCAAAAATCATGTAGTTTCACTTCGACTTAAATAACATTTATATTATATGCGGCCTCTCCAAGTGTAAGCTCAGGGTCTTAGCTATTTGACAAAAGTTTTTTAGTCTTGTGCATAGATACAGTTAGGCAAACATTTGGCAATGAAGCTTCTTACTAAGAGTCTATGAGTGCTAATCAGAATTGCATCTACTCGTGTTCCTCTGCTTCATCGACAAGAAAACAATAGGTAGAGCACAATGGACAAGTAAATTAATTGGGGCTTCAAGATAAACCAATATTCTAGAAGCGCTTGAGAAGCTAGATGAGACGGGGCCATTGTTGTTACTGGAGCTGCTGGAGTAGGAGCTGAGATGATAGTGCCCGCGCCGAACGTCGACATAGCAATGGCGGCAATGTCATTGGCAGCGTCGCTAGATGCACCTTTCCTACAGGAGATTTTCTACTTAATCTCTCCAAAGGGATGAAGGAAAAATTGAGAAGAAGGGAAGATAACCTACTTTGCTAGTCGAAACTTCGCCAGCACATTCTTCTTTCATGCAGTCGATTTCGCCAAGACCGGTCTGGTCCTAGTAGCTGATTTCTTGATCGGCGCTACTGATTGAGGAGATGGCATTGGGGAATCAGTGGCCAAGGGTGGGACCTGCAAGCAGGTGGCTATAATATGCAAAAAATTTGCAGAGGACAAACTCAGCTAGCACTACTCAATAGTAGTTTTACCTGCTCAATCGCTCTAGTTGATGGGGACTCTTCTTGTAGAGATGTCTGCGGAGGAGTCACCGACTTCTCCGCATCGACTCCCTAGGTGGCCTGCTGTTCATCTAGTATTTGCTGAATTACATTAGAAGAAACTTCATAACATCCAAGCGAGCGATTGAAGATCACTTGTCTGGATGGTCTCGATGAAGATGTCCAAGGCCGCTTAGTAGGTCGCTGGAGTCTCGGAGACATCAACCTGCTCACCCGAGGAGACTTGACCACTACCTAGCCCAGGGCTGCCTCACCCTCGCCTAAAATGTTACTAGGTGCCAGATCACCCAGGGGAGATCCAGTGCCGGCGGTAACAAATTTTGACGTCGGATCACCATCTCGGGTTGGCTCATCGACCTCCAGGACAATGGCTCCGGCAACCGGCTCACTCTCCTTGTTGAACCTAGCTTCCTGGAGAGATACAAGGTTAAAATGGACGATGCAATATAAGCCATGACACAGTACTCACTTCTAGCTAAGGATTGGCCAGTGAATATGCCTCGATGCTGCAAGCACTAGGTTCCATGCCCTGAAACATCTTGCTCAGTCTAGAGGATATGTCTAGATCCGACAGATCTGGCAAATAGCAAGTTAGTTTATTGCTCATCAACTAAAGTAAGGAAAACAAAAAAGCTACTAGTGCTTACTTCCAGGATTATCCCTGGTGGCATCATCAACTTTGGAGTATTCCCAAGCCAAGTAATCCTAGCACTTCAGCGAACTCGACTGGCACGTGATGAAGTCTTTGGCAAAATGCCACCCTGTCAATCCATTTTTCCTCAGCTCCTTGATCTTCTGAACATAATGCACATTGCGGGGGGTCAAAGGAGAGACTTTGTCTAGAGGTTAATTGGATTAAGGAGGAGTGGTCGATAAGCCAGGGGAAATTCACAGTATCTGGAGAGGTGATGTAAAACCACTATTTTTTCAGTCTAATTGCCAGGAAGAAGTAACAGGGATAGAGATATATGCACGTGCTGCACTGTTGCGGAGGTGAAACCCAGGACCCCCAACAGCTTCATTCTTCATCGTCCGCTTGATATTATAAAAGTGGCAAAACAGGTTAAGGCTGGGCTCGATGCCCAGATAAGCCTCACAAAGGTGAACAAACACACTGAGCATTGGGAATGAATTGGGGCTCAAGCACTAAAGCTGGATTGTGTAGAAGTCAAGATCCAAGGTCAAAAATGCGAAGGAGGAAAATTGGACCTACAGTGAAAAAAGGCCTCAAACATGACGGTCTCATCCTCATTCTCGGGGGTAGGGAACAGTTAACCTTGCGATGGCCTCCAATGGAGGAATTCTTGTGGAGGAACAAAGCCTTCTTTTGCCAATTCGGCAAGACGCTTCTCTATCATCGTCGACTTTTGCCACACCCTTTGGGGGCTTTATCATCATAAGTCATCTCGCTGCCACTAAGAGTGGATATGGTTGTCTCTGGTTTCTTTTTCGATGACTGGAGAGCTCTAGCACCGGCTGAAGAACTAGACACCATCGGAAATGATGGGGAATAAAGTTTTTTTGAAGTTGGCGGCGCTAGGGTTGGAAGAGCACAACGAAGGCTTCGAGAATAAGGCTAAAGGCAAAAGGGAAGGGAATGGTTATAATTATGGATCTTGGAATTTAGAAGCCAAAACCTTTTTAGGTGAATGGTTCATTCCTCATGACACGATGTCTCGTTAGGCGAGAAAGGTGGGATGATGGTGCTACGGCAGTTTTGGTGCTGCAGACGAAAGCAATAAATGCTCAGCTGCCCAATGTTTGGATTTTATGATTTTTTCTAAACTCTACTCAGAATCAAGTCGATGAGTCGATATCGAGTAACATATGGTTACCTTAAGGACTCAAGATGAGCTGATGGCAAGGCGCTCGACCCAACACATTCCTACTCGACACTTAACGATTCACAACCTGCTCGAATTGTTCAACCACAAACAGACGAGGCATTACTAGACCAAGCCAGAGCTTGGCAGTAATCGACCATGCACTTAAACGGACCCTCTACTAAGCAGAGTTCGGGGGCTACGGTCAAATATCTAAATATGGGATATGGGCATCACCAAGAACACAAATACTATACCATATATACGCAATCAAGCATCTGGAAACTCCGGATATCACAGGCCAAATTCTATGGGATAAGATATACACGGAGGGGTATCTTTATACAGGGAAGGACTCGATCGTTTTCCTATTATGAGGAAACTAACTCGAGTACGCCAGGGAAGTTTGGATAAGCTATGAAGATTATGCAACGATGGACTCCTCATCGGCTATGATCCGGTATCCCAAACCAACTACAACTTGACCTGAGAAAAGGCTACCCATCTATATAAGGATGGGGGTAGGCATCTTTAGAAAAAACAAGCAATTTTTAGACTACAAGCCAACCAAAGCTAGACAAGCGAGCAGACCTTTTGAGAAGAGCATCCAAGAGGCCGGCGAACTACGCTTCGTCAACACTTAGTTGTAGCTTAGCCACCCCCCTAAGTTCAATCTTCATTGTAATTAGAGTTAGGGTTCTGCTTTGTACTCTGTAAATCGACTCCATACGTCATCCACACAGGAGTAGGGTGTTCATCTGAGGATCCGAACTTGTCTACATTATGTGCCTCCGATTTCGTGCTTGACTTTGCTAATCCGAAGGTAACTAAAACTATAAGTTTATTGTCAATTTCTAACCTTCGACAATTATGATCGGTTCACTACAGATAGAGACCAACCATGAAGGAAAAGGCTCAAGGGCCATTAAACCCAGAGGAGACTGGCAAATCGGCAAATGGTATAAGACAGAGAAATCACCACCATGTCAGCAGGTGTTCAAGCCTAAGCCAACCTTCTCCCAATTACTTGAAAAATACGAAAGGAGAAGCAACAGGCTGTGCTATCCTACGTGTTGGATAGATAATCTATATTGGCTTGATAACTTGGAGAGAGCTCACCAGCGATGCCTCTTCTGGAAATTTTGTTGGGAGAGGGGATCAGCTTTGCCATCATCGTACACATACTCGATGGAGCACTATCCATAAGATGATTGGCCAAGACAATCGGCTAAAGATAAATTATATGAACTAGTGCAAAATTATCCTAACATAAGTCACAAAAGGCTTATGCATGAAAGGGTTTCCGCACTAAATTAGGCCAAAATGCAAGTGGAAGGAGGGTCAAGTCCCGCGACTCAGGAGAATCTAGCTGGTAAGATACGAAAGCCGATTGAACCGAAGCCGAGGTGGTGTCCTCCTGGTTTTAGTCGGTGACAACACAGACAACTCCAAAGGCTGAGGACTCAAGAGATGAGAAAGGCCAAGTAAGAAAAATAGAGAGATCAGGCTTTCAATGAGCTTCAGCCGATCAAGACTACTAAGAAAGAGTGGAGAAAAAGGAACCGGTTGAAGAAGAATCAGATTCAGTCAATGTCTTAGATTCACCCATGATTCAGGATGACACTCCACCAATGAACATCAACATGGTCTTCACACTGCCAGCTGAGTTCAAAATAAAGACTATGTCAGTTAAAGAAACGTTTGCTCAGTTATGTTTAGGGGTTCAAGATGCAGCCTTCGAGAAGTCCCAAGATGTTGATCGACATCATAAGCCGTTATACCTGAAAGAGCGTATTAACGGCAAGCCGATATTAAGAATGCTTGTTGATGGTGAGGCAACGGTTAACTTAATACCATACATCACCTACAAGAAGCTGGGTAAGTCCAATAAAGACCTTATTAAAAATAATATGGTTTGAATAATTTCACAGGAGATCCCACTTAGGCAAGGGGCATCATTGTAACAGAGTGATATTGACAACAAAACATTGCCGACTACCTTTTTTTTAGTCGACACCAAGGGCAATTACAGTGTCTTGCTCTGGCAAGATTGGATTCACACTAATTGCTGCATATCGTTGACTATGCACCAGTTACTCATTAATGGAACTGGGACAAAGTTGAGGTGATCCAAGCCGACACATCAGCTCATATTGCTATAGCCAGTTCAGATATGAATTAACTACATGAGGAAGCTAAATGTATATCGTGTAAAGCTTTGGACAATTGTAATTTCATCTGCATCAACAAGATAGGGCTTATCTAATCAATGTGAGGCCAAGTATGCTTGATTGGACTGATTTAATCTTGTGCCGATGGGGTCCCAATCGGCAATGAAGGATTTATAAAATGAAATGCAAAGTTATCGGCAAGTGACAGAGAGCTATAAGGCCATTGAGGATTTTGAAGAAATTGGTAAATTAGGCCAATGATACGAGGGTGTGCATAGGAAACATTTTATGATGAGAACTTTCACAAAGTATGGCAGAAATCAATGATGACAGAGAAGCATCTCGCAGAATTGGAGGAAGATGGCTTCATTCCCCCTCGGGAGTTCTTCCATTGGAGGCCATCTATTGGAGAGTGCTATCCCACCCCTAAGGATGAGGATGAAACCATGGTGTCACCGAACGGCCTCATCACTAGATTGAACAACTTGTTCAACCTCTCCTGCATGTCGGGGCCGATGTCACCGAAGCCGATGCATCCTTGGAGACTTCAAGAATACTCCATATGTCTTCTAGATAGTCGATTTGATCAGACGATGCTAGAGCAGGAGTAGCTATGGGGGTCAACAACATTAGTTGGGACAATGGTGGCGGCAGTTTCGACACTGTGGTTGGCAAATCGGCCAGGATGCTGTTGCATCAATGGAGATGGCTAGGGCTGAAAAATAATTTGAGGGTCAGTTAAGCCAATGCAAACATGTAACTTGTAGAAGCTATATGAAAGCGAACTTACCTCACTGGTAGCCGATGCGTGCAGGGAGCTCTCGCCGCTTTGTTCCCGAGGCTTGGGGCCTCTACTAGCCAAGACCTTGGTGGTTGACGCACTTCTTCTCTAATAAGATAAATTGACTATGAGTGTTTGTCCCTACGAGGATTTTAGAAGAATAGCAACTATTAGTCGATTATTATGTACTTACTTGGCTGTTACTTCTTTATGTCTGATAGAGAAGGGACTTGAATACCCAAGGTACCAGATGTGTACCCTAAGAGGCCAATCGATTGACACAACCTCTTGCTAGGTTGGCCGCTACCCGACAGGCCAGTTGTTGTCTTCTTACCGGCTGCCTTAGTCTGTAAAGAAGATGAGAAGCCGATTAGTAAAAGTCATATGAAAAGTAGAGATAGCAGCAAGAGTCTACTTTAGTCGATACCTCACCAGTAATATTTATAAGGCTTGTGTTAGTATATCCTAATGAACTAGCCTCATTGCTAGAATCGTTGTTAGTAGTTACCGTCGGCTTAGGAAGATTTGGAAAGAATTTGTTGATGATAGCCAATGGAGTCTTCTATGAAAATAAGGCCACAGCAATGGCCAACCACCATGAAGAGAAACAGCCTGCCCGCATGAGTTTTCAGGAAAAAATATGGTAAATCTTCAACTTGGAGATTATCAGCTATATGCAAGACAATGTTGGCAGCTGCTGCATTGCGGACTTGCTCCCTTGTTGAAGCTGATCAAAGAGCTGAAAGCACAGGAAAATTGTTCGAAACCCAATTGCCTGGCGTATACTATCGGATGATAAAATTCATAGGAAGGTTGGAAAGGTTGATTTCTTGTATGAAGACTGATAGACAATACGCTTAGAGAAATAAATAACTTATACAACTCCAATGTTTCATGAGGCATAGCGTCACTGTTAGCTGCCAGATGCAAGAAAGAGGGGCAAGGCTGCTTAACTGAAGAAATCTTGCCGATTAAAATCCTCACTGTCAAGCTGCACGAAGAGGGCCAAATATTATCTTGTGCCGATGGGGGTAACCTTGATTTCTTTCCCAAAGCAAAGTATGAATCTTTCCTCATAGGATCGGCTTTCTCTATACTAGGTCTCTTTGTCCTCTGAAGTCTCTTCTCGGGGGAAGGGGGTATCATCGGTTGGGTTGAGATTGATAGACTGGCTGAATATGCAATAAAGCCAGGTCTGCACAAACCACAATGGGCCTCCTACGTTGTCGACAGTATAGCCACCCAAGCCTGTGAAAAGCCGACTACGGATGGCGTGCATCATCTGAAAGACGGCTCTTAGGAAAAGCTTCCCTAATACTAGCTAATGGCCCGTGACTAGCTGCTCCGCAATGGCTCGATATACTTGCATCGTCCCAAGTGACGCTCCGCAAAACAGAAAACGGTCTAGCCACATATTGAGGAAAGCGATGTGTTATTTATCCGATATTGGGCCGACCCCTTGGTTATTACTTATATACATGTTCCAGCCCTCTCCTTTTGAACGGATCATCTTGTGTGTGGGCTTGGCACTAAAAACTGACACTTGTTCCCCGTCAGGCCTTAAGTAGCAAAGTTGAGCTATATCTAGTAGGATTGGGTCAACTGGGCCTATTCTAAACATAGATACATTTAGGGCCTGTTTAGATCCATTAGCTCTAATAGTTAGCTGGCTGACTAATGGCTAATAGCTGGCTAACTATTAGCTGGCTAATTATTAGCTGGGGTTGTTTGGATCTACTAGCTAATAGGTGGTTAAAAATTTGGTTGTGGGTGCAAATATCCATTGTACCCTTACATTAATTAGCTGAGTGTGAGGGAAAGGGCCTGTGGTGGAGGGGTCGAGGGCAAATTGGTCTTTTGACCATCCATTAGCTGAAATTAGCAGGGGAGAACCAGCTAATAAGATAACTCTTAGCTGGGCTGTTTGGATCCATTTCAGCTAATTTTAGCAGCTAACTGTTAGTGCTAATGGATCCAAACATGACCTTAGCGTATCCGACCAAAAGTAACATGCCGTGGCTACTAAAGGCTCGTTGGCTCCATGGTCGGCTAGGGATAAAGGGAGGCACTCGCCTATTCCTATTCTCTCCCATATTTTCCTTTTTTGCACTGCTACCCAATTATACCAGTTTTTCCATTCTTTTAGTGCCGTCGGTCAAGCCCTAAAACTTTTACCCCACCCTTCGACATTATACCCAGAAGCCGACAAGGGGAGGCGAGGGATTTCCTGATTTATGACTATGTCGGAGTTTAAGTTTCTTATCGGGCTTAGGTAATATTGATCATCGCTATTGGAGATCAGAATGAGTACCTATTGGGAATCCATTCAGCCGACTTAGAAAGAAGAATTGGCCGATGAAGACTGATGAGTTTTGAGAGCTTGTGAACGTGAAAATGACCGTGTAAGGACCTCATGTTTATAGGGGGTGAAAAAAAGTGAAATGACGGGAAGGATTTCATAGGAGCGCATGTAGTTAAAATAAGGATATGCGTCTCAAAATTTCATGGCGCCATAAATGGAGCGGTTATTAACGGGAATATTGCGCTAAGCCGATGAAGAAGATTTTTGGAAGATAAACATATCTCCCAAAAATAAGGGTATATGTTTGCACCAAAATTTGGTAAGACGTAGCTAAAATCTTTAGACTAAATATTGTGTTTTGGGTAGGCACCGGGTAAGAAAGGAAAATATTAAAATAGTATTATAGCCGATATTAGATAAAGGAGATAAAGTCGTAACCAATATTGGTCCAAACAAGTGAAAATATTGTCTGAGTTAAGGCCGATACGGATCTTGGTGAAATAGCGTAGTAGAGGTAGATACGATCAGCCAACAACTATAAAATATGGTCAAGGGCAAGCAAAAAAAATACAATCAATCAAACAAGTTGTATTTACTCTTTTATTTTTCCTATCGATTAGGAGCAGCTTTGTAATTTATAATCATCCTTATAGTTTGATATTGATCAATAAAATTATGCATCGCCGATTGTTGATCTTCATTAATTACGCCAATCAAGTTTGATTTTCTTCGATCTTGCTGCACATCGTCTTTTTTGGGAAAGTCTATCTTTTACCATCTGATTAGCCTTACTCGGCTAATTATACTTATCGTTACCCTAGATTTGATCGGCTTTTTAGCTGTTTAGATATTTGCCGATTTATCGTGATTGATCAGATTTAAGCGTATTTTCTGTTTATCTTGCCTATTGCAAGAATAATTCGGTTGACACGCTTTAAACTATTGAAGCTAGTGTTCGTCACGTGTGTTAAAACCGATTAATTCGTCGTCATATTTTTGGCGGCGACAAGTGCAAACGCTCTTACGCGACAATAATACTATCCGTAATCAAATGGCCAGGGACAAAAGCCGACTACTCTTCGGAGATAGGGATGGCAATCGGGTGGGTACCTCCGGGTACCACTGCCTTAAATCCAAACCCAAACCCGAACAAAGTCCCGTCTACCCAAACCCATTAAGCTTTGCGGGTACAGATCTGTACCCATACCCAAACCCAATGGATACCCAATACCCAATGGGTACCCACGGCACAGATCAGGCGCGAGCACCAAGGGCGAAGGCGAAAGGTGGGGCGCCACAAGAAGTCAGATGCTCCTCCCTCTCCTTCTACTCTTCACATCTCCTTTCAAGGCCAACCGTAGGGGAACCGATAGGGAGGAGTCGGCGGCGGGAGGAGCAGCGCCCGCCGCCGAGGAGGCAAAGATGAGGAGGGAGGCCGAGCAATCAAAGCGATGGGGCAAGGGAGGGAGGTGATGGGGCGAGGGAATCAGGAGGAGCCGACTCACCAAGTAGTCCGTGAGTTTGTTTTTCTAATATACCTCTAAAAAAGTGGGCCCACATGTCATAGGATACCCATCTGGTATCCATGGGTACAAATTGACACCCACACCCATCCTATGGGCTTATCTGCACCCAAACCCATAAACCCATGGGTCTAAAGTGCTACCCATACCCACTCTTATCGGCCTGCACCACTGTACCCAAACCTATGGGTAAATCGCCATCCCTATTCGGAGATAAGAGCATCTCCAACAAAGGCCTAAAATTCATTCTCAAAACCCGATTTTGGGCTTGATTGCAAAAAAAGTACTCCAACAGCTTCCTCTTTCTAGCTCCTCAAATTTTGCACGCCCAAAACAAAGACCGACTCTCATTTTTGTGCGCTCATCTCGCTCCCAATCAACATTATTTCGCCAGATGGCCCACCGGACCAATTCAAAGGTGTTTTGGGAGAAAATATAGGAACTGTTAGAGAACAAGGTATTTTGTAGACCCAAAATTTTTTAGAAAGGTCCCAATCTAAGAATATTAGGAGTCTAAATATTAGGAACTGTTGGAGATGCTCTAAGATCCGGCAGTACCACCTTGAGTCTTCGTGATCTCCGCAACACGCAAATCCCAGCCGCGTTGGAAGAAGTGGGCCCGGAAAATCGTCTGGACCTGGAGCTTTTGTCATAAACATTTGGAATAAAGCATCCTTCGCCTCCTTCTTTGTGAATGGATTAGAGAGGAAATAATTCTTCTATGGAGTTACTTTTATTGGGACATTTGTTGGGACATGAACAAGTATATCATTCATCTGCATTTTTCCTTCCAAAGTGATTACTCTTATAAAACCCCACAGTAACGCCTTTCATTTCTCTAAATCATTACTTTCCGTACCATCTCTGTCTCAATAACTGGGGTATTCTATTTTCCTTTATCCGCTGATTAGCTTTTTGTTGGGAAAAGCCGTGTTCTTATCCTCTTCATGGAGCTAGTCGATGAGGGATCTCTGTCTCCATATAATCTCATCTCTATGGTTCGGCTTGATGATACGTTGCTCATCCTTCCTTTTTGTTTTTTCTTAAGTGGGGCTTACCCGAGATGGGTATACTCGCAAACGCTCCGGCTCTTTCTTTAACTAGTTTCTGCTGGTAAGTGGTAACTTAGGATGTGTTTGGTAGGTTTCAGCTCCATAAAATCTGTGGATCTGGTAGAGCTGAGTATTTCTAACTCCACCAGATCTGTAGAGTTGGAACTGTAAGTGCATTAAGAGTGTTTATTTACATTTTAGACCAAAAATATAAACTTAATTTATTTTATTTTAGCCTACAAGTTTCAGATCTCAGATGAATCTGGAATCTGAAATTCTATCAAACAGACCTTTAATGGTTTAGACCAAAAACTAGGTTTTCTATATCTCCTTGTGGACCTTGTCATCTTTATTTCGATGTATGAAGAAAAACATTATTTTGGGTTGTGAATTTATTGAAGAATGTTTCTGATATTGTCCTAGTCCTTGCTGGTTATTGCTACTCCACAGAAGAAAGATTGAAAGTAATCAAACATTTTCTCAATCTGTTTGTGCAGGTTTGTCTATCCAATTTACCCACTGATATGTGTTGCAGCTGCAGCTGTTATTGACAGCTTTCCTGATTTTTTTTTCCATGACTGATATTCATCTGAGCAGTCTATCTTTGAAAAGGTGCGCTTGAAAAGCTAAATTGCATTTATACATCTCTGAGTTTCTGGGAATTGGTCTTAAATTATTTTCTGATACATGTGGCAGATAGCGAAGGGCCTGCGGCCTTTGATAAGGCTTTATTTTGTGTGCCTCCCACAGCCGAACATTTTCCATGTTGAATGGATATGGTGCTCCTCTGCAGATCTATCAGCATCTAGAATATCATGAAGATATTGGGCCTGGTAAGGAGCTACAAATATATCGATTAAACAGGTTTCTCTTGTAATACAACTTCTCTAGTATTGTGATAACAAGCCTAGTATGCAAAGAAAGAAACTATGCCTGTCACACTGGACACCAGAGAAAATAATGGCTTCTATTGTTGCTTCTATTTTTACCAAGATTTGTTGTAGCGTCGCACTCATCGGTTGTGTGCACCCAAAAATAAAAGCAGATAACAAGATATACTAAGCTCAGTCATGCAGTTGATTGCTATGGTTCCAAAAAGTTGTATAAATTCAGCAACGAAAGAAATTAGGAGATGAGCTATGTTTCATCAGCTGCAGACATGGTTCTGCCCAGTTACTTCAGAGCACTGAAAATCGATACACGAAATGAACCCCGTAGGATCAGCATTCCTACATACTATGCACGCACATACGCACAGTTTTGGCCAAGGAGAAATGGAACCAGCCTACTACGTCTCTACCCCCTCAGACGTACTCCTCACAAAGCTCATCACAAACGCAACACCAACCACGCAAATCACTCACCGCAACCGCTAGCCACAAACCGTTGCAACGAATTCGCCCAAACGTCTCCAATAGTCAGTAATCACTGCAAAACCCAGGCCCCAAACCATCACAACCCCCAGCATCTCAGTAGGGGCGTGGCCGCCACAACAGTGAACCAACGGTGGCTTAGTGTTGGAGGCCCAGGGGAGAGGCTCGAGAGACCATTGAGCCCCGTTGAACTGGTGGCGGCACTCGGGCGGAAGTGGAGTGGAAGCGAGGGTGGAGGTGCTCGGTAGGGGCAAGGACGCAACCGCGGGGGAGAAGACACGGCCGTGGGACTTGAGATCTTGAGGAGGGACTTGAGCAGATCGGAGACGGCCGGACACGAACAGGGATAGCTCAAGTGCCAGCAGTGGCGGTCCTGAGATTTCAGGGCCCGGAACGAGATTTAAAATAGAGGCCCTTCTAATTAATAATAATAATAATAATAATAATAATAATACAGAATTGTTACAGTTCGGACGTCTGAATTTTTTGGACGCACTGCAACATTTTTTTCTACGTATGTAACTTTTTTTGCCAATGCGTGCAACA
The DNA here is from genome assembly GCA_036346375.1 of Guadua angustifolia. Taxonomy (NCBI): domain Eukaryota; kingdom Viridiplantae; phylum Streptophyta; class Magnoliopsida; order Poales; family Poaceae; genus Guadua; species Guadua angustifolia. The sequence continues at coordinate 13,277,961 of CM070514.1, forward strand.
TTTTTCTTCGACAAACAATGAATTGTAGCACAGTAAACGGATGTTGCAAGCATTGAAAACTATGTTGCATGCGTCGGAAAAAAATGTTTTAAGTGTTGAAAAAAATATTGCAAGAGGCGTCCGATGAAATGAACAGTGTCGGATGTCCGAGCGCTAGTTCTTCCCATATATATAAGTGTTACCAATAAACACTCAAGGTGTATCCAAAAAAATTATTTATATCAAGCAACAGGTAAAGAAAAAAGTACATATTACAATATTACAGTATATACTTTTACATATACAATATACTAATACTAGTACATGTATAGGGGTGGGGCCCCATGGTTTGAGGGGCCCGGAGTGGTGGCCCCTCTCGCCCCCCTCCAGGGCCGGCACTGAGTGCCAGGTCTCGTCCAGTCATCCGATTATCTGAATGGGTCCGTTATCCAATATCCAGTTCTTAAGTCATATTTTTCGGATACTGCATATTATGAATCTGATCAACTCACGGTAAGTTTGACACTTTCTCTTCTAATACAAATTGTACAAATCTTTAAACAAATAAAAGGTGTAAATAATTAATATCTATTTTTTCTTTATGTTTTAATATTAGTACCTTTTTTTTAAAAAAAAAACACGAAGTGATCAGCGAAAGCCAGAAAGCTAGCTCGCTCTCACACCGACGGGCCGTAAGCGGCCCAAATTGCCGAGTAAGGTTTTATTTGCTCGCTCCATTCAGTGTAGGCCTGTAGGGTTCCGTCCCCCTCCCTCCTGTATAAATCACCCTTCCGCGCCGCCACCCTCTCATCTTCGCAATTCCGCCGCCGCCTCGAGTTCTGTCGCCGGCCGCCGCCATGGTTAGTTTCCTCTCTCTCTCTCTCTCTCTCTCTCTCTCTCGCAGGTTTTCTTCTTCTTTGCTGCGTTGTGATCTAATTCTAGTTCGTGGTTCTTGGCAGGTGAAGTACTCGGCGGAGCCATCCAATCCCACCAAGTGTGAGCACTTTTCCGCTTGGATCATCCTCTTAATTTGCGTGTTTGCATCTTGTTGTATGCGAAAGTGGTTTTGATCTGGAAATTGATGATGCTTGCCTTGTGTTTTGCAGCCGCCAAGGCCATGGGCCGGGACTTGCGTGTGCACTTCAAGGTGAGGTCCAGAGGAAACAAAGATTCCATCTCGTGCAAATTGGGCCACTAATTCGTGCTGTAGTTTCCGTATGATTTTTCTTGTTTTCCTATTGGATCGGCTTGCAAGCGTACCACACGAGTTTATAGAAATACGAATTCCTGCATATGTTTGTAGTTATGTGCCCTCTAGTAAAGTATATTTGTCTCTAAATTTAGATTACACGACTGAAGCTTATATGAGTATTGTTCTTCATGTTTCATGTGGTGCTTTGGTACGAACCCTAGGGTAAAAAGCAGGTTACTGTGATCTCTACAAGCAGTACCCTCGTAGACTTTAGGCATATCATGTTCATCATTATTGGTTGAACCGTTGGACACAGTTATATGTCAATAGATTTAGTAAATGATAGCACACTTGTATTCAAATTCTCTTACAGTTTGAACTAAAATTTATGTTGATATTTGCATGTGGGATGTAGTTGTAGCTAGTAAAGATGTTTTTATATCCAAATTGTCGTGTATGGCTGAACTCTTCTAATGAATGTTATGCTTTATTTGTGTATTCTCGTATAATTGTACATGAGTTCATTTAAATGTAATGCCTGATGTTCTATTACCCATTCTATTCAGTAACCTCTAGCACACCCTTGTTGAATTTTATTCATCACGGGACCTTCAATATGACCCTCATTAAATCGTTTCTTTTAATTGCAAAGGTTTGTGTGCTCACTGCACTGAGCTCTAGCATAATTTATTTCAAGATTTGTGACTGATTTCATAACTATATAACTTAATGCTTCGCTTGCTGTTTGATGAGCTTTCTTTGTTTTCTTGATTTACACTACCGCTGTTATCGCCATACAGCATTAGATACCCGCTGATCATTTATCAGTCAAGCTGGAGATTAGCTTCCAGTACTTCTGTATTACTGCATTTTTTTTTTGCACTTTGATTAAGTAACCTAAAGTAAAAAAAACCGGCTATTATTTTCTCCACAGGCAGCCTTGTAATATTTAGAAAAATCACTTTCATCGTTCTTGGGTGAACCATGGTCATATAATTGCCACTGGTTCAGTAAATGATGATACATACTAACATACCTGTGGTCAGAATAACCATGCAAATATTCTTGAAGGAAATAGAGGTTATCTGTTTACAGTATTCCCTATTGACCTGCACATAGCAATATTTGAGGGTAATAATTGTAGCATTTTCTTGCTGATTAAAGTTGAAAACCTGAAGAAAGAAAGCAGGCTATAGTTTTTTTTACAGACAGTAGCCTTGTAAGCTTTAGGAATATCATATTCAGTATTCTTGGGTGAACCATTGGACTGACTGTGACCACTGGTTCAGTAAATGATACATGTCAATTCATTATGATGTGCAATTTCATATGTAAGCACTTCTGTGTAGTAATGTTTGGGGCTGTAGCCCTGTTTGGCTAAAAGAAATGATATTGCATTGTTGTTTAGGTCCACCTTTCAAAGTTCCCAGCTTCATATTTCATATCATGGATTTTATGCTTAATTATTTTGTAGAACACCTATAATAATATTTTATTGATTTTAGCATGTACATTGGTTAATATTTTGTTGTCACTTTTTCAGAATACACGTGAGACAGCTTTTGCCCTCAGGAAGCTGCCACTTAGCAAGGCTAAAAGGTACCTTGAGGATGTCATTGCCCACAAGCAAGCCATTCCTTCCGGAGGTTCTGTGGTGGTGTTGGACGAACTGCACAAGCAAAGTCACGACACTCAAATGGTCAGGGACGTTGGCCTGTCAAGTCTGCTAGATTTATTTTGGATCTTCTGAAGAATGCGGAGAGCAATGCAGAAGTATGTAATCATGCTATAACCTGTTATAGCCTTCGTCATTGCATTATTCATGATTTATAAGTGTGCGGAATTTGTTCACTGTAGGTCAAAGGCTTGGATGTCGATACTCTGTATGTGTCACATATTCAGGTGAACCAGGCTCAGAAGCAGCGGCGCCGAACTTACCGTGCCCATGGCCGCATCAACCGTGAGTTCTAAATATGATAGTGATGTTTTCCTTCTGTTGTGCCTCTTGTTTTTTGAAAGCTCTCATGAGCTTTACTACCTATTACAGCTTACATGTCCTCCCCGTGCCACATCGAGCTGATCCTATCAGAGAAGGAAGAACCAGTCAAGAAAGAGGTATGTGCTTTGTAAAACTGAACGGAAGCAACTGATATATGTTTGAACTGTGATATTGCTCTATATGGGTACATGGTGAGTGAATCCTGATGCGACCTTTCATCTCTGCAGGCTGAGACCCAGATTGCAGCCAGGAAGGCTTAAACAACAGGAAACTTTGCATGGTTTATCTAGTGTGGGTTAGAAATTGAGCTTATTGTCTGTATCTCGTTTTGTTTTGCTGTTGGTTCAAAGTCATCAAACCCTTTTTGAAGTTCTTTATCTCAAGTGGATTCTTACCAGCAAAACTCTCGGTGTTTTTGCTTGTCCTGGTTGCGTCGGATTTTTATTTTTGGTAGAGGTTGTTTGAACTTTAAAGTGCTTCTTCTCTTGTGTTCATGTTGCTTGAAATGCCCCTGCCTATCATTTCGCTCAAATGGCCATTATATTAGGAATTAATTCCTTATATGGCATTGAATGTTTGAGAAATTCCTTGTCTCACTAACAAGGTTGATTTAGGCCCACATGTTCCACGTGTTATGTTAGGGATGGTGCAAACTTTTAGTGGCATGTATTCTAGTGTATTCCTCTGTTATCTTAGTATACACTCTGTATGATTGTAGTCTTCATAGATACATATAATTTTGGCCCAATTGGATTAGCTGAAACTTAAGGTATGATTGTTTTAGCTTTTGATTCTGAATTTTGGCCCCAAAAGTAGAATCACAATCTAATTCTAGAATCCGATTCTCACAATCTAGCTAATTCATGTACACAAGAATCTACAATTCACTTTATATGTGTTTTTTTATTCTAGCTTTTGGAGTATCAGTTTTTATGCAACTACAATCCAGAATCAGATTTTAGATAATCTAAACTGAAACAAACATGTTCTTAATCTTATTGGTCGAAATCCTGTGCATTGCTGGAGATATATGCGCATGACCACCTCAAACCGTAGCTAGTGTACTTAACTTTTTACTATGTATACTGACTATGTCACATAATTTTACACCTCAACTGCCAACGTGGCGCATATAATCTTACACCTCGACTGCCGGCGTGGTGTTGTGGACTTAGGTAGACGATTAGTCTGTTTGCCCATGACGTGAGATTCCAGGGGGCGGTTTCTGAAATGATGACCGTTCGATTTTTGTAGCGTTGAGATTTCGCCAGACGGTTTTCGTGGGACCTGCCTTCATACCGGAGACGTCTCTGTACGTAAAAGACAGTGATAGAACCTCCTCCAGTGCTCTCTGCTTTCTCTGTGCTTGTTGTCACCTGAGTTGTTCCATCCCTTTGTCGACTGTGCAATAAGAGTGATGGAGAGCAGTGTCTTCAATCCGATGCCGGTCACTTGACAACCAGGAGGCCGCCAATCAGGTTTCTAGAAAGTTCCACACCGCATGACTACTCGTCTTTATCTTCAATTGACACGTCGCTCCTATGCAATTTCTAGTTCTTCGTCAAGCCCTCTGTAAATGCCTCAAACTGAGTAGTTCTTGGTCCAAACAATTTTTCTATTATGATTAAATATGATGAGAATGCATGTTACTATGATAGTACTATTTACATCTATTTATCAATTTGGCTATCTAGCATGTGTAAGTGTGCTTTCTTTACTAGCATGTTTTGTATTCTTTGAATATCTGATGACCGTTAGAAATCATGTTGTAGACATAATGTCTAACTTTATATTTTCATTGCGTAACTATGAAATTAAATTAATGTTATACCATGCCAGTGATGTCGAAGTAACCCAGGGAGATGAACATGACATGAGCACGCCCATGAACGTGATGCCAGCGTCGAGCCCGGTAGCGAGCATGTACTTGTTGTTGGAGATATGCTTTAGAGGAATCATAGAGATAATTATATTTTGTTACGTTGATGATTTACTAGTTATGTGCCTGTGCGTTGCAACGAAAATTTAATTTACGACAAAAAATTTATTTGCAAAGAGTACTAACAATGGTAAAGGTGGATAATAAAAGAGTAAGGGCAAAGGTGGGTAATTAAGAGCACTAATGGTGGTAAAGGTGGGTAATTAAAGAGCAGTGGCAAAGATGGGTGTCGATGTTTGTTGTCGGCAATAATGAAAACGGGGCTAGGCGTTGGATCCAAACTTGATGGTAGTACAAGACACAGGAATTATACAGGTTCGGGCTCTCGTGGAAGAGATAATACCCTAGTCCTGTGCTTTGGGATTATGCGTATCTAGTATACTGCAAATGATCTGATTCTCATGACGCTACCTTACCCCCCTTTATATAGTAGAGGGGTACGATTACAAAGGAAAGTCCTAATCGGTTACAAGGTAGAGATTGTATCTCTTTCCTTATCCACTAAACATGATAACAGTCAGGATTATAATCGTATCTAGTCTAAACAAAGGTGGTTGCTATCTTTAGAGTCCTCATGTCGTACACGTTGGAAGTGCCTCAAGTGGTACCCATCTTCGTGTTGCTAGTCCGGTCCATCCTTTCCTGGATGATCCGTTCATCCTGCCTTATAGGCACCCGGGGTCCATGTACTCCACAAGAGCTCCCGAGTGCTCTGCGATTGAGTTTCCGCTTCGATTGCACATTGGCGATTTGTGTTCTATGCCTAGTGCTTTTGGTTCTTGCTATAGCTTCCCGATTGATTCCTTCTTCATGTCGAAAGTGCCATGCTATAGGCGAGGAGATTGCAGAGGACTCGATTAGCATTCCATGTTTAACTTCACCGGGTGGCATCCTAACCTAATTATTGGGATTTTGGCAGTCGGCCCAGCATGGGGCATGCCTTTGCTCAGATTGGCTTTTAGCCGAGTGGTATATATGCTCCATTATCATGGCGCACAGCTTTTGGCCCATCATGAGGCGTACCGTAGATTATTCGAGTGTAAGTTCAACCTTCATTAGTTATGGTTTTGGTGTTAATGACAAATCTAATATTGAGATTATCTCCTAATGCGATATTGTTATTAATGACAAATCTTATATCGAGACTAACTTGTTTATTTAGAATATCTTTGATTAGTCTCATCGCATTGAAAAATGGAAAACCCAAGGTATGTTTGCGTATTCATTCTAGTATTAGTTGCATACTTTGGAGTCAAGTTAAAATATGAATGTCCCCATTATATTAACCACAAAATGTGCATCATGTTTCCCAATCCATATATTACATGGATGCACATACTTAGGGGGAGTTCGTAGTTTAACTTGATAGTTTCATTGTATTGATCTATTCTTTATGGACACATATAAGGATCAAGACAAAGAAACTAAATCATTGAGTATATATTTGAATTGCCTAGTTATAAGTATACTCATGGTAATATAGGATATACTCCAATACGATCAATTTGAATATGTGCATATTATCTCCAAGTCAATCATATTTATGCACATATACATGTGGGGTGTATTCTATAATTGATGATTTAGAGTAATGATCATTTCCATACAATTTACATATAATGGATCATTACTTTCCATCAACAAGAGTATATGAAAACTTGTGTAGTTAATATATACTCATATCAATTTAAATGATAATTTAAATTGAGTTCATTTGTCTTATTAATCTTTAACGAACACTTCATCATGTGTTGATGGTGCTCCGTGATTAATTGAGGACAAATGAATAGCTCTTAAGTATAATTAAGCATGTGTTGCATTATTATACTTAAGACACATTTACAATCATTTCAATTGATTTTGGTTGTGCTCAATTGATCTAAAGGCATCCATTATGTGTTAATGAAGTGCAAGAGATAATTGAGACAACCATGCATCTTGGACTAACTATTTTATGAGTTGTGATTAAGTTAGGTTCAAAGATGGATGGGATGATGAGAACGGGACAAGGACGGTATCATGAGTTGATGGGCGTCAAGAGAAGATCCCGAAGTCAAAGAAGAGGAGTCGAGTGATGATCCCGGGGGAGTATAAGTGAAGATCATAAAGACCTCAAGGGGATTGCTTGATGTGGCGAAGGTATAATTAGATAGGCTAAGGACTTTATAGTCTTTGAGTCTAAGGTTTTATCGCCGTGCTATTAAGAGGGTCGTTCCTTTGCTTGAGCTTCATCATGTGTTGGTGATCTCAATCCGCTGCTCACTCAAGCTCAAATCTTATTTGATTTGGTTTTTGCATGAGGGTTAACCATTTGGCATGTGTTGCTAATGGGTTAAACTTATGCTTGGTTGTATTTGATTTTTTTCAGAATACACGTGAGACAGCTTTTGCCCTCAGGAAGCTGCCACTTAGCAAGGCTAAAAGGTACCTTGAGGATGTCATTGCCCACAAGCAAGCCATTCCCTTCCGGAGGTTCTGTGGTGGTGTTGGACGAACTGCACAAGCAAAGTCACGACACTCAAATGGTCAGGGACGTTGGCCTGTCAAGTCTGCTAGATTTATTTTGGATCTTCTGAAGAACGCGGAGAGCAATGCAGAAGTATGTAATCATGCTATAACCTGTTATAGCCTTCGTCATGCATTATTCATGATTTATAAGTGTGCGGAATTTGTTCACTGTAGGTCAAAGGCTTGGATGTCGATACTCTGTATGTGTCACATATTCAGGTGAACCAGGCTCAGAAGCAGCGGCGCCGAACTTACCGTGCCCATGGCCGCATCAACCGTGAGTTCTAAATATGATAGTGATGTTTTCCTTCTGTTGTGCCTCTTGTTTTTGAAAGCTCTCATGAGCTTTACTACCTATTACAGCTTACATGTCCTCCCGTGCCACATCGAGCTGATCCTATCAGAGAAGGAAGAACCAGTCAAGAAAGAGGTATGTGCTTTGTAAAACTGAACGGAAGCAACTGATATATGTTTGAACTGTGATATTGCTCTATATGGGTACATGGTGAGTGAATCCTGATGCGACCTTTCATCTCTGCAGGCTGAGACCCAGATTGCAGCCAGGAAGGCTTAAACAACAGGAAACTTTGCATGGTTTATCTAGTGTGGGTTAGAAATTGAGCTTATTGTCTGTATCTCGTTTTGTTTTGCTGTTGGTTCAAAGTCATCAAACCCTTTTGAAGTTCTTTATCTCAAGTGGATTCTTACCAGCAAAACTCTCGGTGTTTTTGCTTGTCCTGGTTGCGTCGGATTTTTATTTTTGGTAGAGGTTGTTTGAACTTTAAAGTGCTTCTTCTCTTATGTTCATGTTGCTTGAAATGCCCTGCCTATCATTTCGCTCAAATGGCCATTATGCAGGCTTCATCATGTGTTGGTGATCTCAATCGCGTTCCTCAAGCTCAAATCTTATTTGATTTGGTTTTGCATGAGGGTTAACCATTTGGCATGTGTTGCGAATGGGTTAAACTTATGCTTGGTTGTATTGATTTTTAGCATTATGCTTTGATTTGTATGTGTTGCAAATAGGATAAGCTAGTCGTTGGCTTTTAACGTGAAGTTCACTTTTGCATGTGTTGCATTAGTTGAAGCTTCATGTTTTTGGTTTCGTTCAAAACAATCTTTATAAAACCGTGTGGTTGCTTGGAGCTAAGTTTTGCATGTGTTGCAAAGGAGAGTGCTCAAGCATGATTTTATAGTTGTGTATTTGTATGGAGCTAGAGGCTTGCATGTGTTGCGAGTAAAGAGCTCATCGTGTGATTTAGTTTAGTTGATGTTTGGTTTTGGTGTGAAGTCGATTTGGTGTTGCATGGGACTAGAGAATTGCATGTGTTGCAATTAGAGTTCATGCACCTTGATTGATGTTGCTTGGAGCTAGACTTTTGCATGTGTTGCAAAGAGTAGTGCTCAAGCATGAAATGTGTTTATTGCGTTATTTGCAAGTTCACAGTGCAAATAAACCGAGGTTTATGAGTCCGAATTCCGAGAGCATGTGAGTAGGGCTTGCAACGGGTGTTGGCAAGTTGGTGGGTCTCGTGTTGACCTTCACATGGCTAGGGATTAATCTCATAAACTCGAGTTTGATTTGCTTATCGCTTTACAAATAGATTTTGAGTTGGTTGCAAAATGTGTTTTTGCATTTTGGGTTGAATTCTTTGAGCATGGGCTAAGTTGGTGCAAATGTGTTTTGCACGTGTGTTTGATCTTGTGTTGATCATCGTTGTGGCTCAAAGAATAGGTTTGGGTTTTCGGAGAAATGGATTTAGAGTTGAAATCGGGCTTTCTCCTTGTGGCGGTACTCTCAGGGCTTGAGGCGGTAATCTGCAAGTCTTGATACTCTAGGGTATTTGTCGCCAGTAGGTTTTAACAGAGCGGCTGTTTTCTTGGTTGTGTGCGGCGGTACTCTAGGCCTGAAGCCAGTACTCACTGTGCCTCGGAGGGCGGTAATCTGGGTTCTCTGTATAGCAGCTAGATTTATAGCCGTTACTCTGATGAAGCGGTACTACTGCCCTATTAGGCGGTAATCTTAGGGTTCTGAGTTTTTGCCTGTTTGAGCCCCCAACTAGTTTTCTTTGGTGGGGTATAAATACACCCCTTAGGGGCTTGGGCGGGGGTTGGCTGTGTGTGGGAGTTGTTTGCATGTGTTGTTCTTCTCCATTTGCTTCTTGAGCTTAAGTGTGAGCACTAATTGCATGTGTTGCAATTAGGGAGTGGTTTGAGAGCCTCTTGTGCATGTGTTGCACTTGGTGATCACCGAGGCGCATTTGTTGTGCCGGTGAGGTTCAAGCGGAGGAGCAGCTTATTACTCTTGGAGGTTGCCGACTCCTAGGCAGCGTGGGTCGTCTTGGCGGAGCTCTCGAGGTGTGAAAGCCCGTGAAGTTTGTAAAGGTTCGGGTTGAGCCTCTGCTGCGCGTGAAAAACCACGACTAGTGGAAAGAGGCGGTGCTCGAGCGGAGTCGGTCCAAGTGTGGGCTTGCCTCAACGTGGACTAGGGGAGACCGGCAAGTCTCCGAATACCACGGAAAAATATCGGTTGTCTCTTGTCTCATTTATATTCAAGCACTTTACATTGTTGAATATTTATCAATTGCTTGAATTAGAATTGCTAGTATTATTTAGTTGATCAATTTAGCAATTCTTGTGTAGAGACATAATTTAGATAGTGCACATAGTGAGCCTAGTTGATTTAGGCCTTAATTGTCAAAACCGAGTTTATCGTTTCCGCATTATAATTGTGTAGGTTTTGACATAGGGGTTGATTAGAGCGAAATATTTAGTGAGCGATCGAATTTTGTAAAACGCCTATTCACCCCCCTCTAGGCGCATCCTCGACCCTACACCGAGTGGTACCTGCATCCGATGTTCGCGGTATATAGCTGGCGGCCCATTATAGGGCGTACCCTTAGAATCTTCGTTTTTGAATCAACTTATGATATCTGATTCCATTTCGCATGGTAACCAGCTTTCGGCCTATCACGAGTCATATCAGAAGAAGACATTATGATTCAGTTTGGAGGGTGCCTAGACGTCGTTTGATATGGTTATTGGCGATTGGCCCATCATGGGGCGCACCGCATCCTAAACTAAATTTGGCCTGAAGGCTTCTGTGCGCGACGGTTGTGGCGCACGACTGGCAGCCCATCATGGGCATGCTCTAGGTTGAGTCCAGACAACATATGGAAGGCGAAACGACTTTTTCCCGCTCAGAGCGAAATTTAGCATCTCTTCCCATAAATATGAGTCTTGGTGCGGACAAAGAGGCTTTCTACGCACTACTCTCACCTGCCCCTTCATCTTCTGAGTTCAGATATTTCCACATCAATTTCTGTCGCTATGGTTAACTGCCGCCGCATTCCCCAATCTAGCGCCGCTGCTAAATCTTTCCGAAGATGTCTTCTTCTTCCTCCTCCCAGAGTGCTCCCACGAAGCTCTCACCCAAGGATTGGGCTGTTTCGATAACGACGAAGTAGCGCTTGGAAGAGTTAGTCACTTCTGGAGTTCTCCCTCCTTTGGTAATGATCTGCGCGCGGCCAACCCTAGGTGAATCCGTTCCCACTCCTCAATCTGATGAGATTGTGGTTTTCGAGCCTTTTTTCCAGCGTGGTTTTCGCCTTCCCAACAACGCTTTCTTCCATGGCCTTCTTCATTTCTACAAGATTGAACTGATCAACTTGAATCCCAATTTCATTCTGCAAATTTCCATCTTTGTGCATTTGTGTGAGGCGTTTCTTGGAAGTCGCCCGCATATTAGCCTTTTCATACCCTATTTCTTCTTAAGTCTTTCCCAAAGAAGAATGCTCCTAAGGTAGTTGGGGGCGCTGGCTGGCCGTAATGGCGGGATGAAAAGTCTTACTTCTCCATTCCTTCAAGACCTCCAACAAGGGTTGGCATCGGAGTGGTTCTCTTTGTTCCAATCTCGGTCCTTTCTTCCTCCTTGCACCGAGCTCACGCACACATTCTCGGCTTCTGGTCACGGCTCTGCAAGTGCGATATGGACTAGGTGGAGGACCTTCTAAAGCTGATCCACGGCCTGAAGGAGACGGGTTTGACTGGGGTTGACATTGTTGTTAACTTCGCCGGTGCCGTGTACAGCCTCTCAAGGAGAGGGTCCACCACCGGGTTGGGTGATCCCACCCACAAGGCGCTTGAAGTCGTTCCCCAGGAGGTGCTAGTTGATCGGATGAACGACCTCTTCGCCACGGGCACCGCTGTCTTGCTTCAAGGTCATCCACTGCCTTTGCAAAGCGTCCCCCTCCTATGGTGAGCATTTTTTCTTTTGCTAGTTTTTGGTTGCTGACTGGTTCTGCGCTTCACCGCCTTCTTTAGGATCGGATTGCCTTCTTTTCCGATGCTCCCATTCCTCCCGCTCCCCGGCACAAAGGCGTTAAGCGAGGCGACCTGCCGATCCTTGGTGAGGGTGGTCTTTGAAGGAAAAAGGCCAAGGTCGGAGGCGACTCAAGCGCCTCGCGCCCGGCCGGGATTACCATTAAGGAGCCCGGCACGCCGCATGCGTGGCGAAACGATGCCTCATGTAACGCCTCCTCGGCCCGGCACGGAGCCCAGCGCCGTGAAAGGAAAGAAGCCGGCAGTCGGGAAGGCTCAGGAGCCACCTCATGTGCCCGAGGACTCAACGATTAAGGAACCTGCGGCTCAGCCATCGACACGGTCAACTCCTCGTCCCCGGTCTAGCACAAAGCCGGATGCTCCCCCGAGTGGTTCTACCGCTCGGGGAGCATCCAAGGTCAAGATAAGGAAGTCCGGCAGGTTTGCTTTCCTGTCGACTCTTTTTCTTGGTCTGGTGGATCGTGTCTTGATTTCTTTCCTCCTTTTGTAGAGTTCCGTCGGATGAGGTCCTGTGAATGCTCGGTAAGTCGGCTCTGGGGCCGTGTGACGAGCGTCAGTGCCAGCGAGGAGGCCTCGCCTACTACTTCCTCACCCGATAGAGTGAAGCTTTACCCGAGTCCGATCGGGTCTGTTTTGCCGATGGCCGGAACCGGGCCTGGGAGTGACAAGGCGGCCGCTGAATCCGAGATGCCTCCACCACCGCCGAATGTTTTTCCTGGGCTGATTATGAGCCCAATGGCCCTAGGGATCGTTTCCTGCTCCTCCCCCGTCGAAGAAATTCCCCGAGAGCCCCCAAGACTTCCCCTTCGCCCCAAGCCTTGGTCCGAATCATACTACGCAATGAGGAGGACGAGTGGGAGTCTTTTGGCAATGAGGACGAGAAGAAGATGCGGGAGGAGCTTTACCACCACGCTATTGAGAGCGCCAGATTGATCCGAGTGAGCTTGTTGGCCCTTTCTTCTTCTTCACCCATGGGGGTCGGTATGTCTTTTGCTAAGTTTCCTTCTTGTGGTCCTCAGGCCATGGGGGACTGCTCCGAGAAGAGGGACGCCATCTTGTAGGAGGTGCTCCCGAAGCTTAAATTACGGCGGGAGCATGAGGCCGATCTCGAGCGGGCCCGTGTCGAGGGCAGAGCTGAGGTCAAACGGGTCCGGAGTGAGGGCCAAGCCGAGCTTCGAAAGCTTCAGGCCCAAGTTTAGTCCTTGGAGGAGGAAAGGCTGAACCTGGCAGGCACACTCCGAGGTGAATGTCTTCGGCCATCTTGCCATATGATTTTGACTGCTTGTCTTCTAACTCTTTTCCCCAGTGCAGCTCGGGACTCAACCGTCACTAGACTTCAAGAAGAGCTTAAGGTGTCCGGAGAGCAGCTCGAGGCGCTAAAAAGCTCCGAATTCCAAGCCCGAACTAACTTGGAGAAGCTGGGTCGGGAGCTAGACGGTATGCCCCGACTTGTTTTCCTCTTTCTTCATGTCTGTAGTGCCTTCAGTGACGATCCGACTTTCTTGTAGAATACCGGAGTGAGGTGCATGCCCGATTTTGCGTCCTTGATGAAAGGGTCGAGTCGGCAGAGGCATCTTGTGCCAGGTACTGAGAAGCTTCCAAGGCGATGTAAGATTTCTGAACCGGGAAGAGGCCAGTCCGAGCAGCAAGGATGACATCATCCTACGGCTAACAGAGGGGCCCGACAAGCTCCAAGCCCACCTTTGAGAGACGGCGACCACGAGTGCTAGCCAGGCTTTGGCCATCGTGAAGTCCTTGTACCCTCGGATAGATCTTGAAGCTATCAAGGAGGGCTTCACTGGCACCGTCAACGATGAACAAATTGCTGCTCTCTTCGAGGAAGTCAAGGACACGTCGGCCTCTTTAGTTGAGAACTTAGACTTGAGTCTTGCATGACGTGCATGTGGGATTTCGACTGTAATTACTCCATTTTATCATCTGGAATTAACCTTTGTCTCCCGGAACTAACTCCTGACCGTAATGACTCTGTTGTTTCCCAAAAAATCTTTGGATTAATGCTTGCGTGCTCATTCATGTTCGGTTCGGCTTCTTACGCTCACACGGAACCGCTTCGGCTTCCTATGCTAGCATTTATTCAAGGTTGTTCGACTTCTGCGCTCCGAGTATATAAGGATGTCACCGCTACGAGAGCGATCACCCATTTCTGATTCTCTATCTGCCTGGCAGCCTTCGACCACTTCTGCAGATCCTCGATGGCTTCTTCGTCTTGCTCTTCTTCGCCTACCGGCGAGATCCTACCATCTCCTCCTCTGGCGGAGGAGCTGGTCTTCGATTTTGAAGACGAGGCTTCGCCAGCGTGCACTGACGAGGAGGCCTTCCTCGCCGGGCTTTGGGCCGACTATGAGCTCGCCTTGGTCGAGCTCGCGGAGCAGGAGGCCGCTGCCCGTGACGCCGCTACCGTTGACGTGCTGATCGAGATCGTCTCGAAGCTCGCTGAAGCAAGGGACGCCCTTGTCGAGGCCATAGGCCGTGCGCGCCACACTTAGGTTTAGCTACCTGTAAAACTCATGCAATGTAATAACATTTTCGGACTTAATGTTTGAATTTATGAAATTTTGATGTCATTTACTCTTTCTTCCCTATTGATCTTTGAGTTTTGCCCGAGTGGTTTTCCCCTTTTTCGTTTAAGCACTCTGCCCGACTAGTCTAGCCCCTAGGCGTCAGAGTCGGCTCATGGCCCTTTCTCCCAAGCACGCGCTTTTGAGTGACTAGAGTTCGCCGTTCATGGGGTCAGATTTTCACTACTTGGAGTTAGCGCACTCAGGCTCAATCGCGATCGTTAGGGAACGAAGTAAAAAAGGGACTCATATGAAGGATTGCGCATGCGCAACACTATTAGGTGTAGCCCCCGACTTACTGCTTAATTGAGCATCAATTGAGTAGCAAGTTGGAAAAAACTTTATTCATAATAATCATGATTGATGTACAAAATTCAAGAGTAGAAACGATGTAGCTGCTCTATGTTTCATGTGTTGCCGATAACCACGCCGTCTTCACGCCTCATCTGCCACCTCGTTGTCTCGGCGAAGCATATGGATAAGTTCCAGCTTGTCGAAGTTGCCTTCCAACTTGTGCACTTCCTAGCAAATTTTTTGCAGAATAGACATCGAGGTTTGTTGGCATATTCCTTCTGGAACAACATGCAATTATCTTCGCAAACATCAATCTTCTCATACTTCATCCCAAGGCCGGACAATAGTTTCTTCGACTGGTACATGTCCTTCGGCATCTTATGGTTTGGCGGAAGAATATCACTGATCAATTGGACCAGATTGTTGTAGCAATTGTTTGAAAAGTTATATTTTGACTTTATTGACATGAGTCGCGTCACGACCGCTAGGACGGTCACGTTGGTGGAATCATGCAATTGCTCTTCCGAGGCCGAAAGGAGGCTATAGAACCTTTGAACCTCCGACCCAAGCTCTTCTTCGGAATTAACCTCAAAATCCCTACCAATATCATTCATCATCTCATCCATCCTATCTTCATCCTCATGATCCGTCTCAATGGGCTGTGCCTCACCATGCTCGTACCATGTCATATAGTCCGGCATAAAACCAAACTTGCACAGTTGACGTTCCACATCGACTTAACATGCCGAGCAAAGTTTGACACTTATTCTGAGGGCACTTTACAACACCACCGCAGCCTACAAGCGCATTGTCCATGAGCGTCGTGTGTTGACCCCCATTCTCTTGAATGTGCCCCGTCTTACTCAACCATCGTACATCCATCTTCTATCATCACCCATTATGGGCGCTAAAAGCGAGCAACAAGATCAATCACGGTGTGCTATGGTTGCTAATAAGAGCTCTACTAGGAAAGATAGGTCCTAAACCCACCCAGAATGGGCCTTGAAGCACGGTTTATGATGAGCCTTACGGTCGAGCGAATTTCAAGCGATAACTTATTGTTCTCCGAATGCACGCCTAGTCTTGGTGCATCGGAGAACAACTGGATTATGTTGCCGAGATTTCGTTCGGACCGTTGGGCTCGTCATAAACCCTACATATGCTCTAGCGTCCATTCCTAGGCTATCCAAATTAAACTAGACAATTCCGGAACGGCACACCTCACTAGTAAATGTGAGATGCGCCGTTCCCGAACGGGTGACGCCTAGGCTTGGCTGACCAAATTGATTCTACTTAATAGCTAATCAAGCAATATTATATAACTCATAAACAACTAATTAAGAGCTAATCATCTAATTGACCAGGTTTTCTTGTTTGTCCACTCTCCTCCCACCGATTTACGAACAAAACGGAGTAGAAAAAACTCAAACTACAAATATTTGTATTATATGAAACTAAAGCTTTTGTTACAACTATTGGTATAAAAACAACTAGATCTGCCAAATAAGAACGATATTGATAGATATTGCCACCATAAGTTCTTCTAGAATGCTATATTTTCTAATGAGTTTTACTTCCATCTTACTAATTGTATACATTGAAGATCAATGTCAATGTTGTTGGGATTATGCCCAATAGCGTATCATGCGTCACATATGATGTGGGCTTGGTAATGACGGGCAACGTTGGACGTGGGCTACAAACCTTATTGGGCCTCTAGCGTAGGGGCCCAACTAGGGGGCTATATAAAGGGAGGTGGTGGAGGCTTTGAGATGATAAGCTTCTAGGTTTTCCCCTCCACCAAACCCTAGCCGTCATCTCTCCCAAGGGTTCCCGCGTGTGGTGCTAGCACACCCGTGTGGATGGATTCCAATCCCTGTATGTGTGGATACCGTAGAGGCGTTGCACTTGCGGCGCTAATCGAAGCGAAGCTGAAAGGAGGCGCAATCAGATTCGCGCACAGTTTCTGAATGCAATCTTATTTTATTGATTCCTATTTATCTAGAAGGAATTTGGAGACAAGACTAGATGTGTTTGAAAGGTTATCTCGTTATCTTTCAAACGAGTGGTAGAACACCCAAAACGGAGCTCGTATGTAGCCTGGGCGTCCATTTTAAGTCAGACTGCTCTTGGAGGACGCGAACTTCCGCGAGGACTTCCGACGCTTCGTCTGCCTCAACACCGCCTACGATCCGGTCGTGGGGCTTGGCCATGGAGTGGCAAGGCCTTGCGGCACCAGCAAGGAGGCGTGGCATGTCTGGCTACTTCCACGGCGTGCGGATCGATTGAGCTGGCTTCATCGACTCGTCTTCGCTGCCTGCTGGCGTCGTAAGGTAATGCGATCTATGATCAATTACTTGCAGGGTGTCCTGGGTAGTCACGATAGAATTTTTATTCTGTGCTAGCGTAGCATCCCGAGTTTCCCAACAGTGGTATCAGAGCCATCCTGTTTAGTTCTTGATCTAGATCGGTTTTGGTGCATATGTGATATCGGGTACTAGATCGATCTACTACCGTTCTTCTTGTAGCTGATTGGATCGGTTAGTTAGGAGAATCTAACGATTAATGGAGATTAATTTGAAACTTTGATTGATGGGATCAATCGAGAGTTAGATTGGATCGATTAGATGGACTATGGCGCAAATGTTGTGTTTAGTCATCATGATATCATTAGTAGATTTGATTAGATTGGACTTGCATGTTGTGTTGATGAGATCAATATAGTATGTGCATACGGTAAATATGCATTAGTAGTATATGTGATATATTACTAAAGTAGTATATGTGATATATTACTAAATTAGTTGTTCTAATCAGTTCATTAATATATTTGAGTTGATATAGATATCAATGAAATCATGCCTTGTTTGTTGATGTGATCAACACATTCTGCGACTTCGGATTTTAGTAGATTTGATCTCTCGCTGCAGATTGGGTTGGCCTTTGGAAAGGTTCTCGGGGCAGCGTAGCTGGGATACGCCGTGTAAAGTCTAGTTTGTAGGATGTCGCTGAAAGTAATTTTGGAAACCACTCGGCACTACTCGGCATTGCTCGGTGCTACCCGGACCACTCGGTAATGAGCAAATTGTTGTTTGGATAACTTGGTGTTGTTCGGTGGTACTCAGCACTACTCGGCGTTACTCGGTACCGCTCGGTTTTTGCTCGGAGGAGCTCGAGTTGGTCGGGGCATGATGTGTGGTTAATATGATTAACTTCGATGGATCTTTTATTGAAATTATGACCAATATTGATTGTGTGTATATTTTTCATTCTGATCCATAGAGGGCTATATAGTTGCGCTATTAATCACAGTTGAAATTAGATTTCTTTGTATTATAGCCTTTATGATACCTCGCAATATGCTATGGTAGGTCCTGTTGAATATTTATATTCGGTTAAGGAGAATTTATCTATCTGCACCACATGCTTGATGTGGCGTGGCTGAGTGAATATTTGATTCATAGCTAGATAATTTTTCGGACCACTAAGCAAGGGCTAATTGTTATTCCGGTATTGTATTAATATGATTAATTCAATCGAACTTTCTCGGGTAAGATTGTGAATAGGATTCATAGTTCAAACCCTGCTGACCAAGCTGTTAGTAGGCTAACATGCTTAGTGGAATATTCATTGGGTCAATTTGATTGGTCCGGAGCGAGTTAATGTGTGAATATGATTCACTATGGAAAAATTATTTCCACTACACAAATTATTTATGTGCTTTTCATAATTGTTATGTGTTCACATTATTTGGTAGAATTTGATTCTATGCAAATGTATGTGAATAGTTTGACACTCCTGTATATGATACATGTGAGGATTCTTACTGAGGCTTACATATTAATTTGTGATACTTGACTAAAATCAAGTAGATGGCCCGGTGGCCAGAAAAGAGGAGACGTTGTTGCGACTACGACTGTGACGTTGATTGGGACGATCACGACAAGGAGGAGACGACCGCTTCGTGGACGATCATCTACTTCCACTATATCGGCCTTCGCGTCGAATCGTATTTGTTCGACCTTTCATACGCTACTCGCGTCTAGTGGTAACGATCTATGATCCTTCTTGCGAAGGTTCTGGTTTATGTGGTAGATTTTTATTTTGTGCTAGCGTAGCATACCGTGTATCCCTTCACTTGGGCCATTCTGGCGCACAGGTTAATAGTGTATTTTCTGTGATAGTTTTCCTGCTCTGCTATTCTTTCATCTTGATAGAATAGATTTCCCTCGAAAAATTAAGAGTGTTTGCCCTTCCAACAACTGCACCTATTAAGGTCTTGTATGTTAACTAGTAGTTTCTGCCAAAGCAGGGTGCCGTTAATTTATCTGATCAATAGGGTAAAGTCGGACTTCACAACACAGTGTTGGTTTTACTTGACGAAGCTTTCAAAATGGTTTTGAGCTTCGGGGCAAGAGTATTGGTTCTCGGCATCGGCGCATACCACTCAACACACAAGAGTCACATACGATGTGATCGGCAAAAGGATTACCTACCTATGTCACTGGGTTCTAGCGGTGAGCCAAAGTTCACTAGGACTTTAGTGAATATGGATCTTGTCCTACTACAAGTCATTAGAGGGAATGTGACTTGAGTGGGAGTATCTTTTGTTAATTTGTTAACGAAGGGTACACAACATAAACATAGTTTAATATTTGTTGATTACCTCGTGCTTTACTATTTGAGATATATATTTGATATGAATTTCTTATTAGTGCATTGTGATTGATATTGATTTTGAGAATTGTTCTCTTATTATTGATATGAATATTTGTTCTAAATAATAGTACCTACATGAACCAGCTTTAAATGCAATCTGAATTGAAACGGTGTTTATTGGAAACATGTAGTTGTTTTCTTGGTGTTTGCTGTCTCATTATTGTCGCCATGAACTCTGAGCTTTGAAAGCAAGATGAGATTATGGGTGTCTACAATATGATTGTGGAGTTTGAGGGCATGTTTGAGGATCGGACAAGAGGCGAGTTTGATCCTAAATCACTTTGTTTGCAAGTTAGCACAAGAAAATTCGGTCAACCCATATGTAGTCAATTTGATTGATTACATTAGGCATATAGGAAATTTGATTTTTCTTTTAGCTAATGGTTAGCTATTGATGTGATTCTTTGTTTGGAGAAATCACTAACCGAGATGTATATGATGCATGTCATTAATATATTGCATTGAAAAGCTTTATCATTTGATGGTTGTTCAAATGATTGGTCAACAAGCGATGGGCGAGTCATTAGTGAAAAGGAAAGGTCCCGATGAGATCTGGAGTCTGAATCCTAGACTTGTGAAGTTGAAGATTGGTGTTACCCTGACACTATAAGATAGGATTTTGAAATAGTGGCAAGGGTGTTGAAGTTGTCTCGTTGGACGTTGATATACTCTTAACGGCCCAACTGTCAGGATTAATGTTGGAGTTAAATAATTGTTATTATACTCCTGGCATAAACAAAATCAATAGTTCAGCTTCATGTTGGGAGTAGAAGGTTATGAACCGCAAATATAGAACAAATGTTGTTCGATTTTCCTGATTGATTTGTTGTGTTGACATGCTTCATTAGTGAATGGATGTGTATTTGGATCCTGATGATACACTTGTGTTGTGCCATTGTTTTCATTATCTATATGTTGGTATACTTTAGAAATAATAGTGCTCATAACAGGGGTTCCATCAAGTCACAAAGAATGAACCATATATGATATGGATCGGAAAGTGTTCCATACTATTTTATCAAAGTTTGAATTGTGGAGTACATGTAAGATGTCTGACGTCTAATGAACTCACTCTCAACTTAGATAAATATTTCTTTGTGAAGTGCAAAGTGTTTGTACATTTTAAAGGGGGCGAGAACAAATTATTTGTTGCTCGGAATGGTTGATTTTGGAGAAAATATTTTTCCAAAATAGTCAGTGGGAGCACAATGTGACTTGAAGTAGTTCGGGGATCATTAGAAAGTGTTTCTATTCCTAATAAATTTTCATATTATGTACAAGTTGTTGTATGTTTTATGAAAAATAAACCGACCCTACATATGTTATAAAGCCACATTAGTCACCTATATGATAGGGATGACAATTGTTGTCAGACTATGATGAGCTTAAGACTTGTGAGGAAGTGTGATGGGCTTATGCTCTGAAAGATGGTTTAAAGCCATGGGATCTAAAGATGAGCTGTGTGTGATGATTAAATTATGAACTTGATTAATCCGCAATGCTATCTGGATCGATCTAGCTATTGTTGCATATTTGATATGCGAGATGGGTGTCAAAAGCGGCACTCCTGCTTTGTGGAGACCTAAGTGAGAATGTGTTCTTGACACGACCTCAAGGTTTTGATGATCTATAAGATGCTATAGTATGCAAGTTTATGAAACAAGCATCTCAGAGTTGGATATTTGCTTTGATGTAAAGTCAAAGTGTTTGCTAGTTCATCAAGGGCAAGTGGGAGCACATTTACATTTGATCTTATATATGTATGACATATTGGTGATCAGAAATAATATTCCATTAATCTGCCATGTCTTAATTAAGAAATTGTTCTTCATAGAAGACTTTGGGACAGATTGGAAATTTTGGCATAAAAAACTATAGAGATAGATTTAAAAGGCTAATTGGATTAGTGTTTTATGTTGACATAATGTTGAATGGTTCAGCTGAGAATGTGTTCTCATGTATGTCACATTGGATAGCTATACTCAGTAATTTAATACTTGATGAGCTTGATAATTGCCAAAATTAAGGTTCACACCCTGAGCGCATTAAGGTGAATGTCCTTTGGATGTTTTGGAAAGGAACATTCTAAGATACTTATGAAATAAAGCGATTGTGTTCTTGATTGTGTGAGGAAATCTGACTTGTAATGGTTACATTGCGTAGTAGTTTCAAACCAATACTTAATGGAGGTTGAGAAGTGGGCTGTTCGGACCTAGATAAATATTACCACAACCTTTATGAAAGGCGCACATGAGCATTGAATATTGGATATTCAAGCTGTGCGCTCTAGTGCTAGTGGAGAAAACATAAGTGATAAGCCAACTAGCCGGTCATAGGGATGACTGTATCACTTCTATGTTTATGATGGATAATATGTTATCACAATTCCTTGAATAACATCATCGATATTGATCAACAAGTACGACTTGTTCATGGAACTCATTTACTATATGTTGTTATTCAAAATTAGTCCCTGATCTTATATCATAATCTGAACAATTATGATTCAAAAATTAGCACATGCATTGGTTGATGATCAGGTTCCTGGATAATTGATATGGGGATATCAAATCAATGGTGTGGACACTCATTGGTGAATAAGGGTAGTTGGACAGACCCACTCCGAGACACTGCTGAGATTGTTATCTTAGAAGTGCTATCAGATTGTAGTCTCGAGTGATACACATATATGGTCCTTAGACTTGAGATCGTCATGGATTCCCAGCATGTGGACTCATATGCTTTGGGGTTATCAAACACTACACCGTAACTGGGTAGTTATAAAGGTAACTACTGGATATGCCACGAAACATTGTCAGGGATTTGATCGGTTAATATAGGATTTGCCCCTCCTCGATAACTGGAGCGATACCTCTGGGCCCCTCGGTGTGGATGGATTGGAAAGTGCATGGCCAAGCCTGTGATTAAAGAGTTAATCACAATCCCCAAATCTATCACATTGACGAGTAAAATGGTCAAGCTATCAACAGGGTGGCACGTATCTTGCCACGAGCTTGACTAGTATCGTCTGACAAAAGGATCGGTATATGTTGAATGTATCAAGGTTCAGGTGATATGCTCATTCTGGCATTCGGGGTCAATATGTGCTGCTAGCGCGCTATTGATCTGTGGATTGGAAAGGTGTTTCGGGTCCACTGTCGACTTGTACATGAACCTCTGTGGTCACACACTTAAAGGGTTGGAATACTCTTTGCATAATTGTTTATTGTGCAAGTGGGAGATTGTTGGGATTATGCCCAATAGCGTATCATGCGTCACATATGATGTGGGCTTGGTAATGACGGGCAACGTTGGACGTGGGCTACAAACCTTATTGGGCCTCTAGCGTAGGGGCCCAACTAGGGGGCTATATAAAGGGAGGTGATGGAGGCTTTGAGATGATGAGCTTCTAGGTTTTCCCCTCCACCAAACCCTAGCCGTCATCTCTCCCAAGGGTTCCCGCATGTGGTGCTAGCACACCCGTGTGGATGGATTACAATCCCTGTATGTGTGGATACCGTAGAGGCGTTGCACTTGTGGCGCTAATCAAAGCGAACCTGAAAGGAGGCGCAATCAGATTCGCGCACAGTTTCTAGACGCAATCTTATTTTGTTGATTCCTATTGATCTAGAAGGAATTTGGAGGCGAGACTAGATGCGTTTGAAAGGCTATCTTGTTATCTTTCAAACGAGTGGTAGAACACCCAAAACGGAGCTCGTATGTGGCCTAGGCGTCCATTTTAAGTCAGACTGCTCTTGAATGACGCGAACTTCCGCGAGGACTTCCGACGCTTCGTCTACCTCAACGCCGCCTACGATCCGGTCATGGGGCTTGGCCATGGAGTGGCAAGGCCTTGCGGCACCAGCAAGGAGGAGGCGTGGCATGTACGGCTACTTCCACGATGTCGCGGATCGATTGAATGGCTTCATCGACTCGTCTTCGCTGCCTTTAGCAGCGTCGTAAGGTAATGCGATCTGTGATCAATTACTTGCAGGGTGTCCTGGGTAGTTATGATAGAATTTTTATTCTGTGCTAGCGTAGCATCCCGAGTTTCCCAACAAATGTTTCAAATGAGTTTTACTTACATCTTACTAATTGCATACAAAATTACTAATTATATACATTGAAGATCAATGTCAATGTCAATGTTTTACAAATTACTAATTGTATACAAAATTACTAACTGTATACATTGAAGTTTTATTTACATCTTACCAATTGAAGATCAATATCAATGTCAATGTTTCAAAATTACTAATTGTATACATTGAAGATCAATGTCAATGTTTCAAAATTTTCTAATGAGTTTTACTTACATCTTACTAATTACATAAAATTACCAATTGTATACATTGAAAATACACATGTAAGCATTGGACTATTTAAGTAACAGAACATACAACTATGCTCTAAAACACACATGTAAGCATTGGAATATTTTATTTACGTATTTCAAAATTACAACTATTTAGAGCAATGTAACATACATGTAAGCATCCACTAAAATTACAATTATTTCAGTATCATCCACTAAAACACACATGTAAACATAGTATCTGAAATATCTTGCTTAGGAAGCTAGGCGGCAGTGGAGGGCAGCGTGACAGTGACACACGGGAGGGCGGCAGCGTGAAATCTGCGCGGCAGTGAGTGGCGAATGGAGGCAAGTGGCGTCAGGCCGAGGGCGCTCGGCGGCGAGGCGGCGTGGGGCGGCGACGAGGAAGACGGCGAGGCGGTGGGAGTGGCGGCTGGCGCGGCGGCGGCGGTAAAGCGATGAAGCGATAGAAGCGGCGGCGAAGGCGATAAATGGGAGGCGGCGGCGCGTACGTAGGGCCAGGGCGGCGGCGCGGCGGCGGCGTAAGCGCAAAGCGGCGGGCGACAACTAAGGCGGCGCTTCGCACATAGGCGGCGGGCAATTAATTGGGAAACACGAGTGAATGAGTCTGTGACGGGTCGGCGATGGGGTTATCGCCATATTTTAAATCTTGCTAAAATGACCGCGAAAACATCGCTATTTTAAATCGGCCATGCGGTGGCGAAAATAGATATTCATGCCACGTGGCACTAGATGAGTGGGCCGAGATGTTTTTCATCGGCCCGAAACCGACGAAAAAAATTTGAAATTCAAATGCCGCCTCCTCGCGATTGTTTTTCGTCGGTTTAGCGAAAGACCCATTTAAAATATATGTATTGTCGTCGGCTATTAGTTCTCGAAGATTTAAAATAAATATACTTTAAATCGGCTTTCTTTGAGGGCCAACGAAATGTTTTATTATTTTAAATAGATCAGAGAGGGACGATTTAAAATATCTTGGGCCGACGAAAAATTGTCGTTTTCTGTAGTGTTTTAACTAATTTGTGTGCTCGGCATGAAACAACTCCTTTTGAGTGCATGCGCATTGGAGAGATTTTGAGTGCAATCCATATTGAGATATGTAATTTTGAGTTTTAGACCAAAAACAAAGGAACCATATGAGCCATTTCAAATTCCACTTTAATAAAATAGAAGTGGCTGAATTTCTTCACGCAATTGAACACCCTAAATACTCAATACTTGCGATTAAAACTTCTAATATATATCTATTAATTTACGCTATTATAATCTAAACCCACAAAAATAAGCAAGTGTATATATCATGGGCTTTTCTCACGATTAATGTGGTAATTTCTAACCCCACCAATACAATAGATTATTTCATGTTTCTCTGATGAAAATTGGTTTTATATTCAAATAATGTTAGGTATTTCGGTTTTTAATGACCTTTGGTATTTAAAGTTTAGGACAATGCAGCTCACAAATTTGGACCTTGAATACGATTGAATATCAACTACAACTAGAGAATTTTTTAAATAATATTATTTTAATTGAAATTATGACATTAATACAAATTTAAAAATTGCAGAAATAATATCCGATTAAGCCAAACCGTTTAGCGATAACAGGTCGTCGCCAAACGGTTTGGCGATAATAGGTAGTCGCCCGAGACGGTTTGGCGACTATACCGTAATCCGCTGCTGTCGGCCGGTGATGTACCCGGTTATCGCCAGTCGGTGTGAGTCGCCACACCGCCGGCGACTATCGAGTAGTCGCCAAGCGTTTAGCGACTACTAGTAATCGCCGAGCGGTGTGGCGATTACTCGATAATCGCCGAGCGGTGGCGACTACTAATCACTGTCGGGCGAGTAAACCGGCCCGCAAGCTGCATGAAATGAAAGCAATGGCGATCGGCAATGGGAGAGAGAGGAAGAGAGGGAGAGGAAGGAGGAGAGAGGGCGCGTCAGAGGGAGAGAGAGAGGGGAGAGGGAGAGGGAGAGGGCGCCGGAGAGGAGGGAGAGAGATCGCTGAGAGAGAGAGGGGAGGGAGAGGAGGAGGAAGAAGAAAGGAGGAAGAAAAAAGAAAAAAAAAAGGTATTTTTGATATTTTTTATTAAATTTTGTAGTGTAAAATAATTTACATATTTTGTCATATTAGAAAATATAGAAATTTTAGAAATTAGAAAATTTTAGAAATTTTAGGAAATAGAAAATCTTAGAAATTTTGGAAATTGTAGATATTAGAAATTTTAGAAATTTGAGATATTAGAAAATTAAGAATTTAGAAATGTTAGATATTAGAGATTTTAGATATTAGAAATTTTAGAAATGATACAATATCGATGTTTATGCAATATTAGAAATTTTAGATATTAATGCAATGTCGATACTAGAGAGTTTAGATATTGATGCAACATTAGATAATTTAGATTTTGATGCAATATAGCGATTTTAGATTGTTAGGTACAAAATCTTAAGATGATAATTTTCTTATTTAGGAGGAATTGTTAATTTAGATATTGATGCAATATAAAAATTAATTTTGTTTAGTTAGTGTAGTGATATTAGCGTTAGTGGTGATCTAGAAATCAATTTTGTTTATGTGGTCGCATAATGCCTGGATCTGATGAAATTTAGGGTATATTACTACGATGGTGAAATAAAAATTAGGCGTAATGGTGTTGATTTGAGCGGTTTTGCGTCACAATGGCGAACACTTATGTCTGATAGAGTTAGCATCCGTGATATAAAGCTTTGCTTGACCAAATATTTTTCCTGGATGCAAGTGTTTACTCTGTTACCATTCAAGTCGTATTCACGCGTGGTAAGGGTGACCCGCTATGTGGGAATTGAAGAAAATAGATCGGACGTACTTGTGGCGAGAAATGGTTAAGGTGGTGCAAGGGATCTAGCCTTGAATGTGTAATCTTTGGTCAGCAAAGCGTGCCCTAGAGAAGAGGTGAATATTAGCGGCGTGGTAAGCAAAGACGTCGACTCTGTTGAACAAGTTCGTAGTGGTGCTTGGTTGAGGTAGCAATGGAGGATGATAACGAGGGATCAAAGAAACGCGAAGGTCGAGGCGGATGAAGGGGAGAAATCGAGCAAATTGTTGATCAATTGGGTTGGTGGACCATATGGCGAGGCAAGATGAAGGCTGAAATGTTGGAGTGTGATGATGACATCGGCGAAGATGAGGAAGAGGAGGAGATGATGAAATGCATAGTAATCTCGGGGCAGCGGATGTACCCATCACGGACGAGTGGAGCAGGAAAAACAAAGCTAGTATGGAAGTTTTGTGGGGGCATGAGTCGCGTTGGGAGTATGGTAGCAATGCCGTTCGGTGAATCAAGTTTTATAAACAATTACGAGTTGAAGTTGGCGGTGAAATTTGTAGGCACTATCTCCTTGCAGAGAGAGTTCGAGTTGTTTTGTCGATCGAGATAGATACACAAAGGAAGTGCGAACCGAAGGATGTGAATTCAGTACATGCTTACAAGCGAAGTCGCGAGACATTTTGGATTGCATCACGAGTAGATGGGCACACATGCAGACTAGAAAATGTTACGGTGAAACACCGCAACTTGAATGCGGCTCTAATCGCTAGCGTGATGTTCAATGAGATCATCGAGAAGAGGGACATTGAGTGTTCTTATATTGAAAAGCAATCTTGAGAACATTTAAGTATCGGATAAGTTACTCGATGGCTTTGGCGTCGCGAAGCAAAAGGCATTAGAGAAGAGGTTTGGCACATATGAGGCTTCGTGTTGTAACCTACCTCGTGTGCTTGATGTCTTGAAGGAAACAAACCAACGCATAACCGCTTTTGAAGAAAGTGAAGCGGATGGTAACGGGTCTCGATATTTCGTCGAGCTTTCTTTTCTTTGGGTCCTTGCATTGCGTCATTCGTCTTGCCGTCCATTGTTGTCGTCGATGGTACATTCTTGGTCGGAAATACAAGGGCAGATTCTAACAATTGCAATTGATGGGAACAACCACATACTTCCATTGGCCTTTGCATTTGTTGAGGGTGAGAGCAGGATAGTTGGTGTGGTTTTTCGGACATTTGAAGTTCGGGTAGTTAGTGATCGCCTAACGTGTGCATCATCCATGACCGCCATAAAGGTATCATTTACGGCAATTAAGACTCTACAGAGGACCTTGATGAGCCTTTTTCCGTGGCGTGACATGCGAGCAGTGGTGCATGAGACATTTGGGAACAAATTTTTCAGCGGTTCAAGAGTAAGAAGTCGATGAACCTATTTAAGAGGTTATGCAAGAGAACCAAGCACGTAAGTTCAGCGATATTGGCGAGTTGGACAAGCACACTACCGCACAGATTGAAGAGTCAAGAAGCAACCAACAACGCCGAACGATTGCCCACGAAAAGGCTATCACCCTCGGGCGCTTCGATCCTCCAAATCGAGAGGCGATCGTCAAGAAACATTAAGTGTTTCTCGCCTTTGGATAGAGCGGAGCCGTTGGAGAAGTGGGCATTGCTCCATGACCTTTGGGCGCCAAAGTTAGTATACTAAATTAACATAGCTGTGACGATTGAACAATTAGAGTTATCGTGCTAATCGATATGTTTGAGCAGTTTGTGTCATGACAACGAATATAGCCGAGGTTTACAATTGGGTCATCGAGGCTGCGTCGCTACCACTTGTGGCCATCTTGGAAGGCATGCCGCACGCATCGTTGGTACTTCGAGAAAAGGCATCACGGAGGTGTCTTGCATGCCACGACATTGCAAACGCCAGTCTTGTCTTGCGGATGATGGCCTACATGGAGGAACGCGACCAAAGAAAGCTCACCGCATATGGTGCGTAACCGAGTCACCGATGCCGCCAAGTGACTCTCCTGTAAGGGGATTGGGAACCGACCACGGCGGTTATTACACACGAGGTTAACCTAGGCCAAGGGCCTTTGGATGGTGTGAATGCACTGCAACAAGCCAAGACTTCTTCATATTCCCCGCCGCATGTGATCGCAGCTTGTGGGCAAATTGGGATGAGCACGCGCAAAGATCGTGTCCCCTTTGTACTGAAGGGTCATCTTTGTCAACACCGGTCGGTGAGTTCCGTGGTTTTCGAGCACATGGTGATTTCACCGCCATTAACACAGATGTGCGCATATGTCTCCGGATGCAAATTTACTGGAGGTGTGCACCGGGGCGGTGGCCGATCCACAATCTAAGCGCATTCGCAATGACATGGATGAATCTGAAGTGGTCGCCTGTTAGGAGGTGTTCTCGGTCAGGTGAGTACGGGCACAAAACAGCATAATGCCCTTAGTGTTATGTATTGAATTATGTAATGTGTATTCAATTGTGTAATATGTACCATTTTATCCTATATTAGGTATTTGCGAGTATGTTGGACCTTCCATCATGTTTATGTAGTGAATTATGTATTTTGTTTTGAATTGTAATATGAATCGTTTTATCTCTGATTGTACCTTTTGTCATGCTTTTGTATTGAATTGCGTAACATATCATGCGTTTGTTTATTTATGTCCAACTCTTGATCTTTTGATTTACATTACTAATCGTCTTCGTTTCATGTTTACTTGCGAGGATGGAGCACTTTGAGGCCGAGTCACTCCTTGACTCTTCGTTGGACCGACGCACCGTCGCGCTAAATCCACACCACCACGGGCCTTGAGCACGCGCCTCTGCTGCGGGTCCGTGTGCCCTGTAGGCATGGCGGCTCCACCCAAACTTTTTACGCCAGTGAGTTGCACTACATTTACATGTTTCATTGCTCGCACAATTGCATTTCTTGTAACAATTGAATTTACATGTCGATAGGTTGGCACGTCTTTGGGTTGCTTCCCTCGCTTCGCATGATCGAGGCCTCACCGAGGACGTGGGCCGAGGCTCGAGATCTGCGGAGGGCGGCGACGGTCCAGGCGGCCGCGGCGTTTCCGTTCGGCCGGAGCCCTCTTGTCTTGTCGGTGGACCGTTGGCGCCGGAGACGCACACTTTCCACCGCTTCGGGAGGTGACGGTCACCTGCAGGGCGTCGCCATGCTTACAGGTTGCCGATCGCCGGGCACCGTCGGACCCTCGGTGGCTCTGAAGGTGGCAGGTGACTGCGGAGAGGTTCGCTTGAGTGGCTCCTGTGACAACCCGACGATACCGTCGGTAGGAAGAACCACGGGCCGATGAGGAGGTGGTCGCCCATTCGAGGTGAGTGCTTGTACATGTATATGTTATTCTAATTTTTGTAACATTATTAACATATTACTATATGTTAATTATCACAGTCAAAGACATGGCGGCGACCCCACGCCGTACTGTGGACCAACACTTGGAGGCCTACCGCTTTGGTTGTTTAGGATGGTCATGTTCACGACCACGCGCACGGAGACAGCGTCGGCCTTACGGTGAATAGCCTATGCACGGCTATCGCGACGCCGCCGACCTGCACCAGTCCCGCCGGTGTCTGGGGTTGGCGGTTCTTCTTGCACGCATCTGCGCCCTTTGCGACGCGTCGCGTGAAGTCAAGGACACCGCCAACCCGACCGATGCCTCTACCTCCGGCTTTTGGTCGTTCGGCGCTTCCGATGGGTCGACCATTGGTCTTCCCGCGAGTGTACACCGCCGAGATGTACGGGCGACGACATCGGCCCGACCGTGGGCTCGCTTTGGACTTCGGCGGCGACGGTAATTATTTTCTTTACTTGCATTTATCAATTTGTATTTGCGATCGCATGTGTTTCAACATATTTTTTCCTTTTGCGACCCACAATGGCGGAGTGCAATGCGTTCGCTGTACCACTCCTTCACGCAGGCGTTGACCACCGCAGCGCGAGCGGTGGTGGGACCCTATAGCGAAGCGCCATGTCCACGACAGAGGCGCATTTGGGATCTCCGCGCTGGCGGTAGGGACCGAGGTTTCGGCCGACGACGAGGAAGATCGTCCTCGGCGCCTCGTGGAGGACTACTGCGCACCGCACCGAGTCCTCGACGATTCGACCTCGACGGTGGGTCCCTTCCTTGGGGATCGTGTCTGCGTCGGCGATACACGTGAGTTATCTCGAACTAAAATATGTGAAATAGTTACGTCGTATGTCTAATAATTTCGATTTCTTTTGGTCGCCACCCATGGCCTCCGAAGAGCCCCGCCCACCTTGCTACGGAAGATGGAGCCGTGGTCGGGCGATGGGCGGGGGCGGCGGAAGACGTCGTCGATGAGGCCACACCTTCTGACGACTCGTCCCCACCAGCGAAGACTGCTGGTACGTGCCGGGACGCTGTCCGCTCTCCTCTTGGTGGAGGAGGCTCGGCTCCAGCGTCGCGCTCAGCGTGGCCGACTTGTACCTGTGCCGAGCGGAGCGGCCATGCACGCCATGGTAAGTATTGATTTTGTAAATTACATTGTGTATTCTTGGCGAAAAATTCCATATGCATATCACTTTCTCGTGTGTGGCGGGTGGACCACGCTAAGAGCCGCACACGCACGGATCCAATGTCTTGTCCAGCTACGGGGCGGAGTTGCCATCTCATTTGGGCGAGATGGCGAGGCCTGGGGCGCATGGTGGCGGCTTTGGCGATCGTGGGCTGGGTTCTTGTCGGCGCGTCGGCGCTACCTACCGTGCCACCTCGAGACGCGCGCGTGCCTACACACCTGGCGACCCGGCTCCTCGTTACACAAATGGAGGCGAGTGCGCTTCCACTCCTTTGCCTCCCAGCGCGTGGGCTGGAGGTCCGTAGCCGAGCACCACGCGCCCCACCATGGTCCCCACGCCAGTAAGTCGAGCTACTTACGTTGAGTTTTTGCATCACGTAACTACAATTAAAAGGTATTATCCGAACAGCCAGAGGCTACGCTTGAGGTGGAGGCCGATTCTCTCGATCCACGCACTCCTCGGGCCACGTCGGCGGTGAGTTCTTCGCGGACCGCTTGGGTGGTGCATTTAGATCTTGCCTCCGCAGACCGACAAGCAGCGACGCAGACCTCTGCACCGACATTGCACGCAGCCCTGCAAACCGACACATTACCACGCAATCGAGTTCGGTACCTTAGGGTACCGCGTTGCCTCCACGCGATCGTCGGCCGGTCAGGCGTTCTGACCCGCCGGACTACGGGCAAAGGTGCCATCGCGGAGATCGGCGGGCCATCGCGGCGCTTCACCCTCGCCCTCTTGGCGATGCAGCGGCCTCAAAGACGTAGGTCAAGAGGGTCGTCGTGGGAGGGTGGCGCCGACTAGGACTCGTTCATAGGCTGTTGTCCTACTTTTGTTCTTACTTTATACTATTCTACATTGTTTAGAGTGTTGTTCTCGCTTTGTTACTTTGTTCGTACTGTTTTACAATGTTAATAGTGATGTTCACGTTTTTTTTACCTTTCCGATATCAATGCACCCCGCTTTTCAGACTGAGACGACAACACACTGCACCCCGCTTTTCAGACTGAGACGACAACACGCTGCACCCCGCTTTTCAGACTGAAACGACAACACGCTGCACCACGCTGCTCGGGCAGAGACGACAACACGCTGCACCCCGCTTTTCAGACTGAGACGACAACACGCTGCACCCCGCTTTTCAGACTGAAACGACAACACGCTGCACCACGCTGCTCGGGCAGAGACGACAACACGCTGCACCCCGCTTTTCAGACTGAGACGACAACCGCCAGCACCGCCAGACTCAAGCGACAACACGCCGCACCACTGCTGCCGCGGCGACGACAACACGCCGCACCTGCGCCAGACCGAGACGACAACACGCGCACCCCGCCAGATGAAACGACAACCGCGGCTTTGATGATGGGTGACACGCGTCGTGCGAGTAACCCTCACCACCACTATAAAACATGGCGAAGGGTAGACATCCAACACAGCCAAACCAAAGAATAAACCTCGGTGAATCTCTGAATTGGGGCATAATGTCGTTCTATAAATAGCGCTCTTGAAAGAGCGTAAGTCATCCCGCCGAATATCCGGATGACAGTAGCGTCGACGCCCCAGTTCTGCCGGAGCTGCCCCTGCCCAAATGCGACTGCAGACCTCACCCAGCAAAGATGATGCAATCTACCCATCCAGACACGGCCGCCCGTGCTCACTACTGCTGTGCCCGCACCTACGAGGTAAACCTACTGGTGTCCACACAATACAGGGTAACACTACCATCTCATGCATCGTTCTTTCTTTTCTCAGCACAAGGACCGGTGTTGCTTCTTCCAATGGATCGACGGGCCGGAACGACGCGACTACGAATTTCTCAACAACTGCCACGACGCCTACCCCGCTTCGCCCGAGAACTTCACCCGTGGGAGAGGCCGCGGGATATGTCCCTTTTCTAGATCGACCCGAGCTTAGGGCGGTGTGCAAGGGGCCAACCGTCGGTGAGTTTCATGCGACATACTCATATTAAACTCACAAAGTAGTAGTTCTAAACCAGTTCATCGCACAGGGACTTCAAAAGGGCATTTTGAACATCAACAAGTCGAGGAACCTCCTCGGGGCCACCCGAAAGCCCCGACGTCTGCGTACATGGCCGGAGGCGATGGTTGATACTGCCAGGGTGATCTAGCGGACCGGAGATTCTCTGGGTGCCCTTGGCCGAGGAGGAACGATCTTTGGTACTTCAACCGGGTGGACCCGAGGCGCACCACCCACATCTCGTGCAACTGCATGGGATAAGCTGGCGGAACAACCCTCTCCGTGGTGCCACTACCGCCCGTAAAAGCCGGACCAGTCGCCTATGGTGTTATGCAACCACCAAAGGGCATCTTGATTGAATCGTGGCACGCTTCGGTTGTCCAACCATAAGCCCAACACACACCTCCCCGCACTATATAGTGGAGTCGAGCCGAAGCAGGCAGGCGCCCGCATGTCTCCGACAGCGCCAACACTGAGGCGCAAGAGGTTCCTCCTCTCGAAGAAGAAGGGACAAGGAAGAAGCCGTGAGGCCCGCACCACGCAACAAATCCTCGGCGCGTTCTGGCGGACCATCCAGGAACCCGGATGGTATTAACATAGGGGCGCCGAATCGGGATGACATGCCCATATGGGAGGCGTAAATCCACATAAGAACAACCAAAATTTAAGTCTTATACACCCGGGCGTCGGCATAGGCCACCCAATCGGCGGTATACTGGGAGCATCATGAACCCCATGGAGTTCTTTCATAGTAGGGATTGGCGGTGTCAGGGACAAATCGCAAAATTAGAGCGAATTCGGGTAATATGCGAGAAAATGTATGACATCATTAAGTTGTACCCGGATAGGCGGAGCGATCATTTGTTCCAATTACGACGAACGCATGCTTTCCTTATTAACCTCGTCCTTTGTTGTAATGCCTAGTAATATAATATAATCTAATCTATTGCTTATTTTCTCATCGAACTTTCGGTGTATGTACCCTTATATATGTTCAATAAATAATTTAAGTGTTCATAACATGAGTTGTTGTCGACCATAAAATCTTGAAAATTCTCATCTATGATGTTCATAACAATAAAAATTAAATTTTCAAAAGTTCATAACAATCAAATTTTATTGTTTGAATTTAAAAACATTGTTCAGATCTTCAAATTATTTGAAATTTTATGGTAATATCACTGATTTATCAGAACCTCCATAAAATATTTCAAAATTTTCCGACGCCGGGTTGTCCAATTTAATTTTTATCGTGCTCGTGATTCTACCCGCGAGTGCCTTTTCCGATTTTCGCAACAAATGGTTAAGACCAGCGTCTGGCTATCTCACCCATACGTAAGTGGTAGCCCGCATTAAGTGAGGTCCGCCCTAGAATTTTTTCGTTTTTTGGACCGTGTCGCCTGCACCATGGGCAACGAAAACCCCTTAGTGCCCACGATTTCCGTGGTTTCAGAGTCCGTTAGTGCCTTTTCCGACTTTCGCAACAAAATGCCGGAGGAACGTCTTCCTATCTCGCCCATATGTAAGTGGTAGCCCAGATTTGCGTGAGGCCGCCTTCATTTATTGATCTTTTTTGACCGTGTCTTGCCAATCTCATGGGGCTATGAAAATACGAAAGTGAGATCGTATCACTAACGAACTAAAATAATTCTTCCGTCTATTACATGACAAGAGTTTTTTAGTTTTTCTGTTTAATATAACAATTATTGCATAAGCAGTTCACAAAAAATTTACTTACAAATTAATAAATGTACAATTATATCGCCAAACGCTTGAACGACTATCAAGAGTCGCCACACCGCTCGGCGACTACTAGTAGTCGCCGAGCCGTTCTTGACTCTTGAGTAGTCGTCGAGCGGTTTGGCGACCACTCGACTTGGCGATAACCGGTGTCGTGATTTGATACGCGGATTAGGCTATTATCGCCAAACTATTCGGCGACTACTCAAGAGTCGCCAAACCGCTTAGCGACGATTCTATTATCGCCAAACGGTTTGGCGTAATCGGATATTATTTCTGCAATTTTTAAAAACGTGTATTAATGTCGCAATTTCGAATTAAAATAATATTATTTAAAAAAAAAATTCTACAACTAGATGCTATTTGGATCCTGTTTGAACTGATTCGTTTGTTTTGTCCACCTGTGTAAAAAAATCCCAAAGTTTTCTTTAAAGAAATTTGTACAATAAATCCACATAGTACATAAAAGAAATTTGCACAATTAATCCACATAGTACATAATAGTCACAATTATCCCTAGTTTGACATATTTCATAGAAATTTGATCAATTCAAGAATTTTGATAATTCCCGCGTTTCAAATGGAGTATATATGAGTTCACCGACCTAACCGACGGGATCAAATGGAGTATATATGAGTTCACCGACCTAACAAGCGGGATGCCGTCATTGCACCGAACGCCAGTTGGCGGCAACCCGAGTCCTCAGATCTGGCGGCCTCGGCGGGGTCCCCGGTGAAGTTCTCACACGATGCACGCAGGTGGTAGAAGCGCCCACACAGCCAGCGTGACTCTGAGAAACACCAAAAGACAATAATCACCTTGTAGTCAAGAAATCATTCAAAGTGAGTTGCTTGTACCAGACTTGACAAAATGATAGACAGAGATGAATGTAAAAGAACACCAAACAACTAAGGGGTGTTTGAACGAGGATTTCTTTGCGAATTTTTAGGATGTAATTCCCCTATCAAAACCATCCAAAATAAATCTAATGTCGGGTACCAGAATTCTCGAGGTCACGTCGGCTAGCGGTAGAGATCCGATCAAGTTAGAGGTGTCTACATTTAAGTTTCAAATTTGAAAATACGCTAATTTATATATACATTTTCATCTCAGTATGTTATTTCATGTATATTTTAATATCTAGTTCATATTGACTGTTTTAAAATCTTTTTTTTTACAAAGTTTGAATTTTTCGCAAAAATTCAAATGTGCAATTTGCAAATTTCGCCAATTACAGTGGTAATAACCAGAAATCTTCAGTGGTGACCCCCATTATTTTCGAAGGCCAAGACTTTTCTCCCTAGTCCACATATTTAGTCTATCGCAAATTTATATAGCGGTGCACTAGCAATAGGTGAAACCTAACAACATGCTCGATTTGTCTAAGAAATAGGTCTAATTTACCCTGTGAACTATGAAAGTGCATATGATTTACCCTTGAACTATGCAAAATACGTGTAAATAGCCCCAGTGCGGTTTTGCCATAGTGGTGGATGGTGTGGTGATGACGTGGTAACGAATTAACAAACAAAATAAAAGAATTACTTAATCTAATGGGCATAGTATGTCACTTTTTATATATTTTATTGTCAATGCCACATTGTCGACACGCCCTCTACCACAATGGCAAAACACATTGAAATCGTCTTAGAGGTTATTTAGATGATTTTGCATATTTCAACGAGCTATTTAGACGTTTTTGTAGTTAAGTGGAATAGCTCGAGACACACCTCCAAAGTTCAAGGAAATTAGATCTATTCATTTGTATAATAAAGTTTGTAACTTCCATAAACTAACTAGTAAACAATGATGAATACTGCGTGAATATTTTGTGGTGTAGTGGTAAAAAGAATGACAAGTAATGTGATAACCGGGGTTATCGGTTTAATTAAAGGATTAATTAAACATTAAAAGTGAATTAGGCAAGAAAAACAAAATGTAAGGATTAAAAAGTGTTGTCGATCCATGATGAAAGGTATAAGCTCATCGAGGTACGACTGTCCGGGGCGAACAAGCACCTCTCGCTAGGCAAGGATTCATCATTCGCGTTTAGTAGCTTACGAAATGCACGGTTATGGTGCAGATTAGTAAATTGAGCGAGATATGACCGTAATACCATTATAGCCAATAGAGGCCGGTAAATATCCCAAGGGCAAGGTGGTCTTTTCCCCAAGAAAGGTAAATAAAGCCAGCCGAGTGCCAAGCCAGTGTAGCCAGCTCATTCACCACTGTCTCCCCATCCCCAACACAAGAACACCAGGCACAAGAGCAAGCTTCCAACCGAAGCAACAAGCAAGGAGGAGAAGGAGAGGAGGCCATCCAAAAGGAGAGGCAAGGGAGTCCAGAAGAGCAAGGAAGAAGCAGCCAAAGCAAGAAGATCGGCACTGCTTCCTCTTCATCAACTTCAACCTCGTCTCCAACTTATTCCTCAACCGATCATCGTGCACACCACCAAGAGCTAGTAGAGGAGTAGAATAGCCAGTGGATCGAGCAACACTTGTGGTCTCGGCTGGGTTGGGTAGCCCTAGGGGCTAGGAGAGCGCCTTGACTTCATCTCACACTCCCGTGTGGATCAAGTCAAGATCTGTCACTCCTACCATCATCCGAGCCATCCCAACCAAGAATCATCATAGACCCTCTAGTTATGCATCTTCTTTAATCAGTAAAATGTGCAAGCAAAATCATCAAGAAAATGAAAGGGGTAGTAACCCTAGCTTAGCATCCAGAGAGGCAGAGGAAGAGATGAGCTCAGCTGGGTGAGGAGGGGAGCCAGGGCACTGCAACCGGAGGCGGAGGAGCAGCGCCGGGCCGAGGCCGGAGTCGTGCCGCTGGGGGGGAGGCGTCAGCCGTGCACCTGGAGAGGAGGCCGGCCAGGAGAGAGTCGCCTGGAGAGGAAGCCCAAGAGAGGAGCCGACACCAGGGGAAATCGCCAGGAGGAGAGGTGCGCCGGGAGGAGGCGAGGAAGGAGGAGGCGCCAGAGGAGCAGTCGCCAGGGGAGGAGGAGTGGCGTAGGGGAGTAGAGGCGCTGGAGGGAGTAGTCGGCCAGGAGGAGAGGAGGCGCAAAGAAGGGAGCTCGGTCCAGAGGAAAAGAAAAGGGAGAGGCTGGAAAGAAAAAGAGAAGAGGAGAAAAGAAGAAAAAGAGAAAGGCATAAATAGAATAGAAAAGAAAAATAGAGGAGAAAAAAGAAAGAAGAAAAAGATAATAAAGTAGAAATGTCAAGTTCTTGTATGGACGTCCGATTTTTGAATCGATTGTCGGAGCGTAAAAATCAACAAGTGAACTTATGTATTTTGTGTTAATTAAAACCTGAACGACGAGATCACCAAATCGGTTGGATGCTAGAATAAATTATCCACATTAATTGCCCTCGTTAATGTGTATGCTTTGTTCCATCCTCGAGCATCCCGACCAATCGAGATCGATTACGGGCAGGGCGATCCTTCCGCTTTTATCCCTGCAAGATTTCTATTGATCATATTTCTTAAATGTTTTCTGAATGCTTTTCTACAAGTATCCATACATCACTGCATTGAAAATCTTATATTACAAGTGAAAACTTTAAAAAGGGGTTCGAATGAAAAGATACTTTGTGATGAGATGATGAGGTGATAAGTTGGTAATTGAAATTGTGGAAATGGTGTTTGGCTCGTCCAACGAATGGAGCCGTGAATGTGCGTATATGTATGTATGGTGGGTAGAGGGTGCCGATGAGAAGGAAAGTGGCCGGTGGGGTCCTCTACGCAGGCTATAATATAAGGTCAACAAACTACACTTGGGCAATGAGCCGTATTCCAGTATCAACTATAGTGAGTGAAATCGGTCAGAAAAGGTTGTCACTATGAAGGTATTATGGTCTCCACATTGGTGGTTAGGTAGTTATCTAGAAGTGTGAAGCTGGATATGCCGGGAGTCGATGAAGGACACGTAAATCACCGCAGTTGATCAGGCGCTATATTTAAAGCCTAGGGGAGTATCTATCTTCTTCTATGATAGTATGGTACAACTAATCTTACTGGGGTAGTGGGGAACAAATAGAGGACACCACTACTCATCGGCTACCAGGGTTGGAGACCTAATGCTGGATTTGGTGATAAACATTCTGGGGCCTCACAGGATGGGGTCGCTATGGCTAAAAATGATACAAACTTGCGCAGGGTTAAAATCTTGAATTCAAGCCTGTCTCCTGGATTGGAGGCTATGGAAGCTAAGTCTGCCTCATATACGAGTGTAGTAGTTGTTTTTCATATTTAAAATATCCAACCCTTAAAGAAAACCAAAAACCTAATTCCTGTAAAAATAGATTTTGAGGGAAGGTAAGAAATGGTTGATCTTGAGAGGAAAATTCATATCTGCATTTGTTATTAATGCTTGCTGAGTACTTTTGTACTCACTCTTGCTAAATCCCCCTTTTCTAGAGTTTGGCTCCGGTGTTCCAGCAGATGATTGGGTGGACGAGGCTGCGGAGTTCTACCAGGAAGAGTAGTCGTATATCGGCCTTGTCAGTCTTTTGGTGTAATAGTATCTATGTGTTGCATCCTTTTGTTATACAGGGATTAGATGTATTATCTATGTAATGGACATATAGCCCTGCGTGGTTTGGTTTAAATATATTTTCAATCACTCTCTAATTATTATTCTGCTGCAACATTCTGAACACGGTGTACTATCTGATAAAACATCGGATGTGCTCGGTGTTTTGATTAGCTAGTATGCCGAAATTCGTGTGATTATCTCAGAGTAATGATAGTGCGACTGTCGTTACCCTGGGCTAATTGTGCGGGTCGCCACAAGTAAGCTCTAAGACGCCCACAAAATTATCAAATGTAACATTTGTCGATGATATGTGTGCCATTCTTGATTGGCAATTGTTAAATATTGACGATCTGAATGCAAGAATACGAGCATTGGTCGCTTTGATGATCCCAACACCCCACAACAAGCACACCGGTGTCTCTGTTTATGCGATTGATCGTAAATAGTGATTCATAGCCTAAATTGATATTAGAAAAATAAACCGAGATTATGTTATCACGAACGCTGCAAGTCGAATTAAAATCTTGATGTTTCATCTAGAAACCGAGCAGACGAATAATCACCTCTACTTGTGCTCTGGTGAAGGCAAGTGATATGCAGACGAATATTGACCATCTTCTCTTGTTGCATGGAATGACCTCAAGCATGGCCCTCGCAGCTAGGGAACCCAATTAAAGCATAGAAAAAAAATTACAATCAAAATGGACAACATCTGCATAAAGCGATGGCAGAACGACAAAATTCTGAATCTCGGTTTGAATCGCAAGGATGAAGTAGCATACGGTGCACTAAGGGAGAAATGGCTAGTCATCCGAATCGAGCGAGCAATGATCAATTGAAAGAATTAAGTGGGTGTTTGGATAAGAACGATTTCTTTGGGAACTTTAAGGATTTAGATCTGAACTAATTCCTAAAGGCTCGTAATCCAAATTTTCACTATCCGAACTAGACCCTAATTAAGGAAAATCAGCATTGCACGGCGACAGGAAATTAAATAGCTACACATATCTGAAGATTAATTATATAACCATGACTACAAATATAAGAACCTTCAGAAGCAAAATCCACACTTAATAATTTCTGCATCAAGATCCATAACAACTATTTGGATTAAAAAACTTTTGGGAAGTTTTGAGTTTTTGTTCCTATATTGTGCTTACAAATCTATACTACTTCTAATTTTGAGTTGGTGGCGGTCCGTTCTACATCCAACCCTGCGACCCTCGACACCCCTCTCTCTCTCGTTGCGCAGATCCACACCCCGCCTGTCATCTCGTCTCCAACCCTCGCACCCCGGCCCGCCTCGTGCCGCTCTCCCGCATTCCCCCACCTCGCCTCTCTTGCATCCCCCCACCTCGCCTCCTCATGACCGCCGTCTCCCCCACCCCCACCTCTCCAACAAGATCCTGTACCCTACCACTGCTAGCCGCCACAATCCTCGACCCCGCCTCGAGACCCCGCCCGTCCCCCACCCCGCCATCCGGGATCGATGTCCCCACCCATGCCCGCACTTGCCGAGTGCCGCCATGCGGATCCACCTCCCCACCCCGCCTTGGCCTGTCAGAAGGTCCCGATCTTGCGTGCTTGATGAGGGCGCGGGTGTGGACTCGTCTTGCGCAGCGCTCTCATTCTTGGGCTCACTGGTCTGCCGCCGCCAAATACCGTAAGCTGGCGACCTCGCCGTATTCCTCTCCTGCTCCAGGTCCACCAACCCCACCTAAGCCTCTCATCACTAGCTGTATCTTTACGCGTGCATGTGTGGATATCTATGTATTCCTGTTGTCGTGTTGAGAGATGGGATCGGCTAGCTATGAATTTTTTTACCTGCTCTTGATTTGTATCTGTTCGTTGCTCAATATGTCCAGTTCTTGATCTCCATATAGTGGATGAATGATGAATTTGTGTAACTAATAGGATGCATTTAACCGATGATGTGGATTGCTTACCTAATGTGCTTCTTGTAGTCATATTTGGCCTTCTTTATCAAGAACTTGGATCCAAGGCGCGTGAGGTTCGCCAAACTACATCGATCTCGGATTAGAGTTTGGTTATCTATGAGGATTTGATGGTTGTTTTAACAATTCACATTTCTGTTTGTTTGTTCGATTTGTGTGGGTGGCGAGATGGAGGTTCCCCATCAGATAAATTGTTGCTCCCCCTGCTCCACCGATATGACGGACCCGCTATATATTTATCGGTGTTTTCATTTATTCAAGCAATTATAGGATAAAGAAAATGAAAAGGATTATCTCTGGTTCTAATCTTCATAGAGATTAGGTAAAGGTTGTTTCATCTGGTCTATCGAGTTTGTCTTTGTAGAATTTCTTTAGATTGGTGTTTTCTCTCCCATGTGAAAATCGACCGCATGTGATTCCTTAGATCATTAGATCATGTAGGAGCAAAACATTTTTACAATCTTTCGCTATCTTTCCATCACTGACAAGGTAAATTTTAGTTTCTAATTTATATGTACCATGGATTGCCTTGGTGCCAAGTATTTATCAATTATTCTTCTTTGTTGTCTTTGTTGGGCTCTTTTACTCACTTCTTTATTTTTTCTTATATGAAGTCCAATTGATGTGAGCATTACGTTATGTTGTTTTTTTTCTTATATGAAGTCCGTTCACTTATATAGAATTTTAGTTTGTTCATATGCCAATTTTGTTTAGATGTTTCGATCTCGTTATTACCATAAGTAAGTTGTCTTCTTATCTCCAAGTATTCCATTGCTTTGTTTATGTTATGTTTGTACTACTTTGTGGACCATGGCGGTTTAGTAAGTTCTGATTGTTTGATTTCTTGCAAGCTTTGTTCAGTAGGATTGCATGCCTATGACTAGACTTTGAGTTTAGGTTAGATGAAGATGATGATTATGACATACTCCTGTTATTATCAATAATCTCTACTATTTCTAATTGACGGTTGGTGGCAGCGGTCCGTTCTACAATTCAGACTCCCCAAATTACCCCGCGCACACCGCAGCCCACCCCAACCCCACGCGCCCCCCGTGCTCCTTCCTATGACACGCTCTGATCAAAGCCCTCCGCTGCAACCGTGGCCTCCCATCCCATCCATCGCATCCTCCTTTAACCCAACCCATCGCCGAAGCCGCGCATGCCGAAAAGCATACAATGGCGGCGAGTGGTGCCGTGGTGGACCTCTGGCGTGCTCGTGAGTTCGACTGGACACCTCGCCCGCCTCCGCCACGCCTGTCGCCTGCTGAACTACCCCGACGCCAACCCCCTCCCGACTCTCAAGATCGACCGCGCCATCTTCAATGAGAGCGTCAGTTATGTGTGGTTTGCCGCTTTGCCTTGTCATCCTTTCCCTACAAATGATGATATCTTAGTGGGGGGTGGTATCAATAAATGGATCTGAATCATAACTTGTTATTAGGTAACAATTCGAACGCTTCCTATGTTGTGTTGAGATGTGTACACTAATTTATGCAAGAATGCACGGTGGATTTGGTTTGTGCGGCTCCCTTGACGCCACCGAGGAGTCCGTCCTCATCGGTGTCACTGACGAAGGCATGCCCCTTGAGGGCGTCATCCAAATTGAGAAGACCGGCGACGCCGCTGCTGAGTCCAAGCTCGTTTCCTACGCGTATGCTCCCCTCACCATCTTCTCCCTTTGTGTTGTGTTTGGTTTGGTTTGATTCTGTTTGCTAATCCGTAGGTGCTTTTGTTGGTAGGAAGGTGGGGCTTTTGGCGGAGATTTGCTTTGCCTCTGGTCTTCTCCGTGATAGGAAGGTTCAGCCATGGGTCTGCTGTTCTTAATATTGAGACTTTCAAGACGGCCGATTGTAATCTGGAAAGATAGATGTTTGATCTTGTAAAATATTTTTCTTTTATTGCTTACCTTTATGTTTCGTTGTCAATTTTATTTTTCGTAGCAACACACGGGCATTGAACTAGTAATTTGCCTATATATCACAATTACATTTAACTGTTTTAAAAAAGCATTCTCTATAACTCAAGTTCTATTTGTTTGAGCTTTTTCTCCGGTTTTAAAAGCGAGAAAATCAAAGCTCAAACAAAGAGGTGATGTTTTAAGCTGGCTTTTTAAAAGCCATAA
Organism: Guadua angustifolia; assembly: GCA_036346375.1. Taxonomy (NCBI): domain Eukaryota; kingdom Viridiplantae; phylum Streptophyta; class Magnoliopsida; order Poales; family Poaceae; genus Guadua; species Guadua angustifolia. Next base: position 13,321,563 of record CM070514.1, read on the forward strand.
ACCTCCATATAATTTAAAGCTAAAAGCGTATTGTGGGTTGGTTTTAGATAAATGCCACTAATATCTCAAGCTTTTTAGTTATCACAAGAGACTTATGATTTTTTTAAAAAAAACAGCTTAAAATGCTACCTCTTTGTTTAGACCTTAGTTTTTTTTGACATTTAAGCTAAAATTTAGCCTTAAACAAGCAGACAAACAGAGCCTAAGCGTGCAAAGCTTTTTCTCGAGCATCATACCGCTAAAAGTAAAAGGAACAAAAACTTACCTGACAAGATGAGACCACGGAGTCACCACACAGTAGCACATATAGATTCATTGAAACCAAAGTCATCATAAGGTTCATGATCACCATTGGCGTCGTTGAAATCGAAATCGCCATCGGGTTCATTTTCATCTTATTTGCTCAAAGCGCCATGGCCTCCACTGAAGTTGCACGGATCGATTACCACCCCATCCGTGACTCGACACTGACGCCTTCCATGATTGCTATTAAACGATCTGGTGGCTAGAACACGGAGAAACAACTAGGAGAAATAAAAACAGATTCAAAACAGAGAACGGAGAATTGCAAACCAATGTAGCGGATCGAATTTAGGAATTGTGAATCACACCGTATCGACAATAAACAAGAACCGACGCGATGCAAAACCCTAGATGGGTTTTCTTCAATTGAGACCGGATAAATCTTTCAACAACTAAAATTCGTGATCTCTTAAGTTTTCTCCCGCAGGAACACACCCCTTAGGCTTATATAGCCTGTACGTAGCCCCCTAACCCGACTCAAACACAAACTCAAGCCGACTCAGCTAAGGAAACAAAACAACTCAACCGTATTACTAATCTGCCCCACGTAAGTTGATTAGTTCTTCTGCGGACGGCCCGTGCGTCCTCGGACCCTCGGTGAACTCGTGACTTTTAGAATTTTTTTAATAATACATTTTTTCAAAATTTCAAAAATATACGTCGAAAAAAATACATAAATATCGCTGTTGGTATCGTTGGGCGATACAAAATATCGCCTACCAGCCAAGCGACGAAAGAATCACGTCACACGATGAACAAGCGACAGAGCGCCACGTCACGCGCGCGAGTCTCTGTCGCCCGTTGGTCAGGCGATAGGATAAAAATTGACCTTTGAACGGGCGACAGAGGGAGCGCGGCCCCATGTCGCCCTACCAATAGGCGACAGAGAGGGTTTAAAAACAGATCGTCCGATAGTGTTGCTCATTTGAGCCAAGCCAGCGCCAGAGAATGGAAAAAAAAAGAGAAAGAAGAGGGAGGAGAGGAAAAAAAAGGAAGAGGGAGCGGAGAGGAGACGGAGAGGAGAGGGAGGAATAGGAGGGACTGCGTGACTATATTGAGATAATTTTTCGTTGTTTATTTGTTTAAGCAGTAAATTATGGTAGCGTCGGCGTGCTTTACGCCGGGGTACCCTCTCCGCCATGGATCAAGAGGGCCTAATAGCGGCTTTGGCGAAAGTGGCGATCATGCCACTTTCGCCATTAACGAGCGGCCTAAATGGCGGTTTGGCGAGGTGGGGCGATCATGCCCTACTCGTCGGGCGAGCTGCCCATGTGGCGGCCTAGTGAGTAGGTAGGCGATCATGCCTTGCTCGTCGGACGAGAAGCCCACGTGGCGGCTTTGTGGCGAATGGCGGTCACGCCACTTTCGCCGGCGAAAGCCCACGTGGCGGCCTGGCGAGCGGACCCCACTCGTCAGGCCATGAAGACAACCAAAAGAATGAGGAAAAGGCTTCGCCTCGAAGTCTCCTTACCTTGACACGCTGTGTCAGGGCCATTGATTGCAAAGAATTCTACTATCGACACGATGACGACCCATCCCTCTGACGCCTCACGCCAAACTCGTTGCAGGAACATCACATCCTGGGCGGACCGGGCAAAGCCACGCAGCGGCATTAAATGAAGCTTGAAGGGACAAGGCTACAGCGATGGGTGTAATAAATGAGTCATGGGTCGGTGTGATAAGATCATAGTGATGGGTGTAATTAATGAGTGGTAGGTCAGCATGATGTCACCTTCCCATCTACCCGAGCCAGCCCACACTATATAAGGGAGCTCTGGTGCATGGGGAAGGGGGATCCCCGATCCGATCCGGACCCAAGGCAGAAAGACTTAGCGAGAAAAGAGTAGAACAAACTGAAAGAACCATTGTAACCGCCTTTACTCTTCATCAACGAATATCTAGCAGGACGTAGGGCTATTACCCAGCTTGGGAGCCCGAACCTGGGTACATTGTTGTGTTCCCTGATCTGTGATCCCCGGAATCCCTTGCATGAGAGTCTTTATGGTTTCCAACTGCGAAGACGCCCTCTACCAAACCCTATCCTCCATCTTAGGAGTAGTCAACCCTGTCCGTTGATGGGGTCTTGTCCAGCAAAATACGTCGATAGGGGCGCACTAGGTAGGGGGCTAGTGGTTGGCTCACTCGGCCATCTCTCTAGCGGATTCCAGTCTTTTGTCTGCAGGGACCGCGCATCTGGTGATGGCGGGTTCGCACTCACAGCAACAAGAAATGGCGGAGGCTAGCAACGTTCAGAACACGTCCCGACGCTCCCGCCGGACGAGGGATCGCCTCATGCCACCCCCGCAGGAGGGCGGTGGTGCCCCCTGGCAGCGGCTGAACCTCCGGTTCGGCGTCGGCTGGCCATGGAGGCAGCCACTCTAGCCCAGAACCTGCATGCAGTCCGTCTCCTCCTAGACCACCCTCCGGTGGAACTTGCAGGAGACACCCCGGCCACGCCGTGGTTGCGGGACATTGCTGGCCTCATAGACGCAGCCCAGCTCCGCGTAGCGATGCCCGACCGGTCGGGGACCGTCGGTACCCCTTGATCGAGGGTGTGTGCTGACCGCACCCAAGTTTCCAGCCGCCCGAACGGGAAGCATTCTGGCCAGGAGGGCCAGGATAAAGGGAAGGGCATACAAGAAGAGGGTCCCGGCTCCGCGAGGAGCTGTGAGGACCTACGAGTTCTTCTAGAGAAACGTCGCCGACGGCGTGGCGATGATTTGCATGATCACTTGCAACGCTGTCGTGCCCAAGAGCACGGCCATGACAGGCGGATGGCTCCTGGGAGCGAGAGTTCCTCCCATGACTCTCACCTTCAAAGCGAGGAGGAGGTTCATTCCTCCGACTCTTTGGGGAGTCGCGATCCGCACTCCCTGGCACGATCTCCGGGCCGGGGTTTAGGTGGACGACAGGATTCCCCCTACAGTGTCGGATGCCAGGCGTTCTCCCGACGGCTACGTCGTGTGGCGTGGTCCGAAAGGTTTCGTCCGGCCTCCATTGAGAAGTACAACGGCAACACCAACCCAAAGGAGTTCTTACAAATCTACACCACGATTAGTGCGTGCAAGTGGCCGAGATGCGAAGGCCATGGCCAACTACTTTCCAACGGCCTTGACGGGGTCCGCCCGGTCTTGGCTGTTGAACCTCCCGCAAGGATCAGTGCACTCGTGGGAGGAACTGTGCGGCCTCTTCATCGCCAACTTCCAAGGCTCCTTCGCACAGCCGGGCATGGAAGATGATCTCCACACCCTCGAGCAAGAAAGAGGGGAGTCGTTGCGCGACTTCATTCGATGATTTTGCCATTGTCGCAACACGATTCCCCAGATTTCAGAGCAGTTGATCATCATCGCCTTTCGAAGAGGCGTTCAAGACTGTAAGATGCGGGAGAAGATGGCGACCGCAAAGATCGCCATCACCTCGACTTTTCTCCTGGCGCATGACCAGCGCGCGCAAAACTCGAGCCGCGCGTCTGGCGCTAAGTGTGGGCGCGGCAGAGACGAGGCCGGGACCTCGAGGGGCCCAGACCCGGCGAGCAAGAGGGCGCGGAAACGTGAAGCGACTGAGACCATGCAGGTCTTGACCATTGAACACGAGCGCGAGGACACCAAGCCACGAAGGCGCGACCGCCGCAGTCGGCGTGATGATCGCCACGGTCAGAGGAATGACCACCGCGAGGAGAAGGAGGGCAAGCCTTTCTGCCCGATCCACACGACCAACACTCACGATCTGGCCAATTGCCAGGTTGTGAGCAAGATGGTCGAGCAGCGCCTCAAGGAGTGCTGCCCCCACGACGACGACCAAGACGAAGACCATGCCCCGCTGGCCTTCCAGCAGGCAGAGCATGCTGTGGCGTACATTCATGGTGGCTCGTCCACCTACCTCTCCAACGCGTCCTACAAGCGGCTGAGGAGGGAAGTCTGCGCCACAACGCCAAGTTCAGGGGCGGGTCGGATGCTGAAGTGGTTGAAGGAGCCGATCACCTTCAGTCGGGCTGACCACCCTGAGAGCACTGCCGATTTGGGTCACCTCCCGATCGTGGTTTCACCCACAATCCAGAACGTGAAGCTCGGGCGAGTGCTCGTCGACGGAGGGAGCTCCATCAACTTCCTGTCCTCCAACGCATTCCGGGCACTCGAAATATCGAGCCAGGAGCGCATACCGCTTTGCCCTTCTACGGCATCGCCTTGGCTCTCGATCCCCTAGGCTGATTCGCCTCCTCGTCACCTTCGGGGAGGAGAGCAACTACCGTACGGAGCTGGTCGACTTCGAAGTCGTCGACTTCGACCTCCCGTACAATGCCATACTTGGCCGACGGCGTTGGCCAAGTTCATGGCAGCGACCCACTATGGATACATGGTGGTGAAGATACCAGGGCCTAGTAGCCCCATAGTCATCCGGGTGGATAGGCCAGAAGCTTTGCATTGCCACAAGCACGCACTAGACCTAGCTGGTGCCACCTACGTGAAGCTGGCTGATGCCGCCTTTCCGAGAGCCCCTCGGGCGCAGACTCATCTTTATTGGCGCCATCCTTAGCGCCAAATAGGAAGACGCGCTCGTCACCTTCCTCCGGTCTAATTCCGACGTGTTCGCCTGGCAATCGTCTGATATGACCGGGGTCCACAGGGAGGTGATCGAGCACCGACTAGCAACACTCCCCTAGGTGCGCCCGGTCCGCCTGAAGGTCCGGCGTTAGGCACCAGAGTGACAAGATGCCATTTAGGAGGAGGTAGAGAAGCTGCTGCGCGCAGAGATCGTTCGGGAAGTCTCTCACCCCGAGTGACTTGCCAACCCTGTGCTCGTCAAGAAATCCAACGGGAAGTGGCGGATGTGTGTCGACTTTACCAACCTCAACAAGGCCTGCCCGAAGGATCCTTACCCCCTGCCGTGCATCGATCTCATAGTCGACTCAACGGCGGGATGCGAGCTGCTGTGCTTTCTGGATGCGTACTCCGGGTACCACCAGATTAGCATGGCGGCAGAAGACGAAGAAAAAACTGCTTTTGTAACCCCCCATGGGTGTTTATTGTTATATCAGAATGGCTTTTGGGTTAAAAAATGCTGGTTCCACTTATCAACGCGTCATGCATATTACTTTTCGTCCATAGATAGGGTGCAATCTTAAGGTGTACGTCGACGACTTGGTTGTGAAAGTTAAAAAGAGCGAAGAACTGATTGAAAACTTGGAGGAAACCTTCGCCAACCTCTGGAAGAATTACTTAAAACTCAACCCCGAGAAGTGTGTGTTCGGCGTGCCCTCCGGAAAACTGCTAGGGTTCCTCGTGTCCAGTCGGGGCATTGAGGCCAATCTTGACAAGATAGCGGCCATTGAACACATGAAGCCGCCGGTTTGGCTCAAGCAGGTGCAGTGCCTAGCTGGTCGCTTGGCCTCCTCGACGATTTATCGCCTTGCTTGGAGAAAGGAGCTCGCCTTATTCAAGCCTGCCGAAAAGACCAACCACTTCGAAAGTGGATCGAGGGGCTCAACGAGCATGTGAAGACTTGAAGCAGTACGTACCTCTCCTCCCCGCTAGTGCTGGTTGCCCCCAAACGTGGCGAACCGCTGCTCACATACATATTTCGCCCTACCTCGCGGTGGTGAGTCTTGATCTTGGTGGCGAGGAAGGCGTCGAAGCCGGTCTATTATGTCGAGAAGGTGCTACACGAGGCGTAAAACTAGGTACCCGCAAGCACAGAAGATGTTGTATGCCATCTTGGTGGCGTCCAGGAAGCTACGGCACTACTTTTTGGGGCAAGAGATCACGGTGATCACTGCCTATCCTCTATGAGAGATCCTCCACAACCGTGAAGCTGAAGGTCGTATCGCCAAGTGGTCAGTGGAACTAGGGGAATTCTGTCTCAAGTTTGTAACCCGCAACGCTATCAAGAGCCAGAAGCTCGTGGAGTTTGTTGTCGAATGGACTCCCGCCACTCCTAAAGCTAAAGAAACACCCGCGCCTTCCCTTGGACTTTATTCTTCAACGGCTCTTTTAGGTTCGAAGGCGCGGGGGCTGGGGTGGTCCTGGTCTCCCCGACCGGTGACATCCTCTAGTACGTGGTCGCCCTGTACTTCAAGGCCACGAATAACATTGCTGAATATGAGAGCCTGTTGGTAGGGCTGCACGCCACCTCGGCATTAGGCGTACAGTGCCTCCAAGTTAAAGGCGACTCCCTGCTGGTCATTAATTAGGTGCGAAAGGAGTTTCAATGCTCTGACCCTACCATGGCCGCTTACTTGGCGGAGGTTAGAAAGATGGAGCGTCACTTCGAAGAATTGGGATATATCCATATCCCTCGACGCGACAACCATATGGCGGACGGGCTTTCATAGATCGCGTCCTCAAGAACTTCTGTCCCGGTCGGGGTCTTTGAAGAAAGACTATCGCGACCGTCGTCGTCCCGCCTCGGCTCAAAGGGGACGAGCAGTCTGCCGTCGCGGCCTTCGACTCAAGCGGGGAGGGCGGCGTGCCTATCGTGGCCTCCAGTTCAGGGAGGGAAGGCAGCACGTCCGCCTCAGGCCCCAGGTCCGAGAGGGAAGGCAGAAGCGGCCAATGCGACACCGGTGAAAAAAGTTTGGCTGCAGATTTTGGGCGATCACCGCGTGATCGCCACTCTTGGCCGGGAAGGTCAGTGGATGGATCCTATCCTAGCCTTCCTGCGAGACCAAGTGATCCCCGACGATGATGCCTCAGCTAAGAAAATTGCACGCAAGGCCAAGGGCTATACTCTGGTGTGTGGGGACCTATATCACCGGAGCAGAAACAGAATTCTATTGAAGTGCATCACTCGGGGAAGAGAGGAACAACCTGCTCTCCGATATCCATGGAGGCATGTGCGGGAGCCATATGTCCGGCCGGACGCTTGTCAAGAAAGCGTTCCGCCAAGGATTTTATTAGCCTACTGCCCTCCATGATGCTTGCGAGCTGGAGAGGAAATGTGAAACATGCCAATTCTTCGCCAGGCAAATCCACCGACCAGCCCAAGCTCTGCAAACCATCCCGCTCTCTTGGTCGTTCGCGGTCTGGGGGCTGGATATCCTGGGCCCGTTCCCGCGAGCCACGGGGGGCTTCACCCACTTGTTTGTCGCCATCAACAAATTCACCAAGTGGGTCGAAGCCGAAGCAGTACGTGCCATCACGGCTTCCGCTGCTATCAAGTTCATCCATGGAATCTTCACCCGCTTTGGAGTCGCCAATCGCATCATCACCAACAACGGCACTCAATTCACCAGCGCGGTCTTCCTAGAGTTCTGTGATGAGATGGGCACCAAGGTATGCTTCACTTCGGTGGCCCATCCAAGAAGCATTGGCCAGGCTGAGGCGCCAATGCGCTGGTGTTGAGGGGCTTGAAGACCAGAGCATTTGATCGACTCCATAAGCGGGGGGCGCGGTGGACCGAAAAACTCATGCCTGTGTTGTGGTTGCTCCGAACCACACCCAGTCGGGTGACTGAAGAAACACCTTTCTTTCGGTCTCTGGAAGTCCGTCCTTCCATCCGAAGCGCTCGCCGCTCTCCACGCGTCTCGGCGTTCAGTGAGGAAGGACAAGAAGACCGTCGCGGAGAAGAAGTTAACCTTCTAGAGGAGGTGCGCGACCGGGCGGCCTTACGTGCCTCCCGATACCAGCAAAGTCTCAGGCGATACCACGCCACCCGGTTCCACGAGAGAACACGGGCAGTTGGCGACCTGGTCTTGCGTAGAATCCAGACGCATGTCGGGCTCCACAAACTGTCTCCTCGGTGGGAGGCTCCCTTTAAGGTGGTCTCAGTATCTCGACTTGGGGCGGTCCGGTTGGCCACTGAGGACGACTAAGAGCTGGCCAACTCCTACAACGTGGAGTTGTTGCAAAAAAATTATCCGTAAAAACTGTAAGTACTCGGTAGTTCGTTCCGATCAGCTGCATGGGTGGGCTCTCCCTTGGCTGATTGGCGACTGCTGGTGGTCAGTAAAGTTGTTTCACCTTGAAGGCTCTTGCTTTACTTTCCCTACTTGTGCCCCGGTAGGTAGTTTTTCATGTGGGTGTCGTTGGTTCTGACAGTTTGGCCGCTCCTTGGTTGATCTGCGTAAACACTCGGCGTTTGCATCGTGTGAGGACAGGCGACCAGGAGCGTGAGTGCGGTACGGTGGCTCAAACGCGGCTCGCACACCTCGGGTTGGCTCCTTGAGGCCCCGTTGGCTGTCACCGCGAGCACCGCAGACCCAATACCACTCCTAGAAACCTACTACCTTGCCGTCAAATGTCGCGGGCTGGTTCCAAATCACAAGGGCTTAAGCTCCAAAAAAGGGACCACGATCACCTCGCGCGGGGATTTACATTCCCTAATATATGTTTCCTGCATGCACCTGCGTAACGTTTACTTGTGTTTTTAGTAGCTATGCGCAATCGCAGATGAAGTGCTGGAGCACTGATCTAAATCAAACATTCAAGATGGCCCCGCGACAAGCCTGGGGGCTGGTCGCTCGGTGACCCATGACCAAGATAAGTTGATTGCCTTGGCACTATTGACTTATCTTTTACGTATGTATCCCGTTGGGTCAGGTTGTGCGTGGTTGTCACTGGCGTTGATAACCTGATGGCTCCTTGCTGATAAAAGGAGACACCCAGCATTTGCGTCGTGCGAGGACGGGCGACCAGGAGCGTGAGTGCGTCACCATGGCTCAAACGCGGCTCGCACACCTCGGGTTGGCTCCTTGAAGCACCGCCGCTGTCACCACGAGCACCGCCGCCCAATACCACCCCGAACTCTTTGCCTTTGCCGCCGCGATCTTTGGGCCGGGTTCCGAGAGATCGCAAGGATATAAGTTCCGAAAGGGCAGGAGTTAGTGACAACCTTGCGCAAGGACTTTGGACTTTATTTGTCTATGTCCTGCATGTTTTGGGTAACTATTGTTTGCGTTGTAGCAGCCGCTTACAGCCACTCAAGGAATGCCAAAGTATCGGCCTAACCTGAGTGTTTAGGCTTGCATCGTGGCAAGGCTGGGGGCTGGTCGCCCGATGGTTGAGTTGAGCAAACACAATCAGAACGCGAACAAATAGACATGCAGGTAAAATCAGAAGACGCTAATTCCATTACAATTACTGAGATAGTTTTGGCATATAGCAAGGCAAAACAGGAATAAAAAGAAAGCAAAGGAAGCGGCCTGGGGCATTAGTTGTCGTTGACGACTTGGATGTGGCCATCATCCTCCTCGGCCTCTAGCTCTGCTACCGCCGCGTCGAGGTCCGGGTCCTCCACCGCCATCATGCTAGCGACATGCTCCGCGGCCTCGTGCATGCGCGCCTGCACCTGGGCCTCATCTCCCTCAATGTCGTCCGCGACGGCAATTGGGTTGAAGGAAGCGTCATGGCTGGCGTAGCACGCTAGCATGAACGTCGTGGTGGCCACGGCGACTTGCCGCCCTTCCTGGGTGGAGTGGGCGACCATGGCGACGGGTAGGCCGGAGAGCACCTCGGCAACCCGAGTGATGCAGTGTGCATACTGCATCGCTATAGGCTCGAGCGGCTCACGGAGATCCACTCCCAGTGGCTCCAAGGCCCTCGCCATGCGCCAATAAGCAGACTAGAGCATGACAGCGAGGTTGTGCAGCGCGCGATGCTGCTCCTCCACCGCTTACCTCTGTGCTACCTCGGCCTCCCGCGCCCGAAAAGCGTGGCTGCCCGATTGTTCTCTCTGGGCAGTGCGCCTCCCTTCTCCGACTCCTCGCCTTGTGTGCCATCTCTCTGCGATGTTTGGGCTTGTACTGGTGGTATCAGAAGGAAAGGCGCCCATGGCTGTGGCGTTCGCCAAGTTCGGCAAGTGGCGCTTTTCGTCTGGCATGGGCCGCCGGCGAGCGACAAAAGCCGGGTAGGCGTAGTCTCAAGCCCGGCGACATCCATTCTGGCCACTTCGAAGCCACCAGATTGCCCTTGAGTAGAAGTCCCCGCCGCGTCTGTTGGCGCTATGGATGTCTACGCAGCCGGGGCACCTCAATTGGCCGCCCTTGGAGGCGACATGAAGCTGAAGGAGGCCACCAGGAGCACGAGCCCGCCCGAGCGGGCGGTGGTAGCAGCTGGAGTCGACACCGATGGAGGTGGCGCTGTGGAAGTCAGCGCCGCTGGAGGTCGACGCCGCCAAAGTCGTCATCGGTGCAGCCGGTGCCGGAGCAGGGACGACAGGCGTCGTCACCCTGGATGAAGATGCCACCACTCGGCGCTTTGGTGAAGCGGGCGGTCGGTGGCAAGCAGAGTTTGGCCGATGCAGACCCCTTAGAGGTCCGCGATCGACGCCGGACCAATCGGTCGTTTGCCTGCGCTCCGATCGTCAGCTGGGGCTAGGTCCCTGATCACCAGGGGACCGTGGGCTGACAGCACGGCAGGGCCGGTGGAGTCCATCGCCGGGAAGGACTTGATAATACGAAGGCGCTCCGTGAACTCCAAATCATAGATCGGACGGGCCCCGGCTGGAAAATCTAGGCCGCTCGACACTGGCGGGAGGAGTCCGAATAGCCATCTTGAGATGGTGGGGCCGTCCAAGTTTCCTTCGCCTGGCGGAAAGAAAAGACAAGGATGTCAGTTGATAGTGACCACGAAGAGGATTATATATATCCATGAGAAGGGTAAAAGAACTTATAGCCTGGGCGCGTGCGAGTCATGTCGTCGTCCGCTGTACCGCCATGCAGGGCGGGTACGACGACGGAGAGGGCTGATTCTCCGAGCCACGAAGTCCCGGACTACCAGCGCCCCGATCAGGCCGGTGTCCCGCAGCTGGTCGATGTGGGCCGCCATCGGCAGGAGCTCTGCCATCTCTTCGACGGGCGAGCTCCAGCTCTGACACCTGCAGGCGCAGGCATCCCGAGGAGGTCGACCCCATCACATCGCCGATGTAGAGCCGGTCGCTCGCCACGACTTCCATTGGATTTTGGCTGGAAGGAATGTAGCGGGCGACCCGTCATGAGATGGAAGTGACAACTCCCACGATCCCACCGCTTGGGTGCCGCGCGATGAAGAAGTAGCGAAAGAGAGAAAGATTGGGCATCACCCCTACGAACATCTCGCAGAGGTGGGCGAAGATGGAAAGAGTGACAATGGAATTGAGGGTGAGGTGAAGATGATGGATTTCGTAGAAGTGAAGGACAGTAAGGAAGAATTCGAAAAATGGCGGCACGAGGCCCGCCAGGAATCCCCAGGCGAAGACGACGATCTCCCCCGGTTTGCACCATGGCACGAGGGTTCCACGGCGAAGGTGGAGGGAACCCTCGGGCGCCATCTTGGAGAGCATATCCACCCTGTCCTCGACAACAGTAGAAGGGAGAAGGGGGTGCGCCATTGGAGCAGAAGCAAGGTTTTTGGGCAAAGAAGATGAAAGGGCAAAGAGCAAAGTGTGCAAGAATCAGAAAGCGTGAACTGCTGGTCGGGGGTGCGCATATATATAGGCCCCCCACCCAGACAGTTCGCGAACAGGCAAAAGTACGCGACACTTCGGGTCCTAATAAAAATCAACGGAAGTGGAGAGGACCGAGGCGGTTGCATGCTCAGGAGTGGTGGGCCCATCCGGGAACGCATCGACATTAAATGAGTCCAAAAGAAACTGGCGCGCATTCCAGGACGGACCCGAGGGCTACTATCGGCGTACTTTACGCTGAGGTACCCTCTCCGCCGCGGATCAGTAGGCCCAAATAGCGGCTCGCCTGTGGCGGCAGCAAGCGGTGGGAGATCATGCCTCGCCGCGGCGAAAGCCTGACGTGGCGGCCTAACGAAAGGTGTGGGCGGTCATGCCACGCCGCTAGGCGAAAGCCCACGTGACGACACGGGCGCAGGCGGCAAGCGGGCCCCACTCGTCTGGCCACGAAGACAACCAAAAGAACGAGGAAAAGGCTTCGCCTTGAAGTCTTCTTACCCTGACACGCTGTGTCAGGGCCATTGATTGCAAGGAATTCTACTATCGACACGACAACGGCCCATCCCTCTGACGCCTCACACCAAACTCGTTGCAGGAACATCACATCCCGGGCGGACCAGGCAAAGCCACGCAACGACATTAAATGAAGCTTGAAGGACAAGACTACAGCGATGGGTGTAATAAATGAATCGTGGGTCGATGTGATAAGATCACAGTGATGGGTGTAATTAACGAGTGGTAGGTCAATATGATGTCACCTTCCCACCTGCTCGAGCCAGCCCACGCTATATAAGGGAGCTCTGGTGCATGGGGAAGAGGGATCCCCGATCCGATCCGAACCCAAGGCAGAAATACTTAGCGAGAAAAGAGTAGAACAAACTGAAAGAACCATTGTAACCGCCTCCACTCTTCATCAACGAAGATTTAGCAAGACGTAGGGTTATTACCTAGCTTGGGGGCCGAACCTGGGTACATTGTTGTGTTTCCTGATCTGTTGATCCCCGGAATCCCTTGCGTAAGAGTCTTTAGGGTTTCCAACTGCGAAGACGCCCTCTACCGAACCCTATCTTCCATCTTAGGAGTAGTCAACCCTATCCGTTGACGGGGTCCTGTTCGCATCTCGATCCTTCATTACGAAATGTAAACCGAAAACAAAATTTGAAATCTTGGCTTTGGCTCATTTGCCAAGCAATTAGCTTGATGTTACCTCACCGTAATCGATAATGCGAAAGAAAATGTTGTTTGCGTAGCAAAGGTATATTAAATCCCAAGGTCTCTCACTACAAGAATCCCAAAATTATTATCGTTAAAGTCGACGTTAATTAGCAATTTGCCGACGCTAATAGTAATTAACGCCGCAAAACGCTAATTAACGTCGGCTTTTGGCCCACGATAGATAATCGACGTTAATTAGCTTAATTAGCGTCGGCGAACGTTAATTACTAATTAACGCTGCTTCGGCATGCCGACGCATTAATGCCGTGACCGCGCTAATTAACGCGTCGACATCTTTGGAGATAGATGTATACAAGAGCATTTCAACCTTGGGAGAGATGCCATGTTCACAAGAATATAGCTTTCAAATAGGGCTACGGAAGCTCACGGTTCTGATGGTTTTAACTAATTTGTGTGCTCAAAGATGAGCAACTCCTTTTGAGTGCATGCGAATTGGAGAGATTTTGAGTGCAATCCATATTGAGATATGTAATTTTGAGTTTTAGACCAAAAACAAAGGAACCATAACAGATCCATTTCAAATTCCACTTTAATAAAATAGAAGTGGCTGAATTTCTTACGCAATTGAACACCCTAAATACTCAATATTTGCGATTAAAACTTCTAATATATATCTATTAATTCGCTTATTATAATCTAGACCCACAAAAATAAGCAAAGTATATATCATGTGCTTTCCTCCGATTAATGTGGTAATTTCTAACCCCACCAATACAATAGATTATTTCATGTTTCTACAATAAAAATTGGTTTTATATTCAAATAATGTTAGGTATTTCGGTTTTTAATGACCTTTGGCATTTAAAGTTTCTTTGACAATGCAGCTCACAAATTTGGACACCGAATACGATTGAATATCAACTACAACTAGATGCTATTTGGATCCTGCTTTGAACTGATTCGTTTGTTTTGTCCACATGTAAAAAATCCCAAAGTTTTCTTTAAAGAAATTTGTACAATTAATCCACATAGTACATAAAAGAAATTTGCACAATTAATCCACATAGTACATAATAGTCACAATTATCCCTAGTTTGACATATTTCATAGAAATTTGATCAATTCAAGAATTTTGATAATTCCCTGCTTCAAATGGAGTATATATGAGTTCACCGACCTAACCGACGGATCACATGAAATTCCTCTCATTTCGTTACAAGTATTTTCCAAGCAAAATCACTCCAAAACAAATAAATTTAAGTCATCACTCTGACTACGACATGAAATTAATCCTTCTTTTAGGGTTTGTTTAGAAGGCAGATATTAGACCCAATCGCTTCACATATGGGTCTAGAATTTAATTCAAATTCCTACCCATACGAAAATATTAGACCCATGATCCCATATCCATCCAAACAAGAACCTACGGATTTGGATTCATCGAATCTAATAACAGAATTTCAGAATAATTTTATGTGCTTGCTAGTAGATAGAACATAGACGAACACAAGCTTAAGTACTCACGTAATTTACCACACGAGTCCCAAACTTATATTGCCGAAATGGCATTACAAGATCGAAAGGTCTATAAACTAAGGGAGTTATAATGTCGGATTTTCATAGTTTGGAGGTCGGTGGCTTAGGCTAGCTGCTATCATGGAGCGAATTTCCTCTCTCCCTACTAGAATTAGTTTCTTAGTAAGAATTGGCGATGCCGTGTTGGCACTGAACGCCAGGTAGGCGGCAACCCGTCCTCGTGATCTGGCGGCCTCGGCGGGTCCCGGGTGAAGTTCTCATACGATGCACGAGGGTGGTAGAAGCGCCCACAGCCGCGTGGACTACAGAGAAACACCAAAAGACAATAATCACCTTGTAGTCAAGAAATCATTCAAAGGAGTTGCAACGCAGATCGACAAAATGATAGACAGAGATGAATGTAAAAGAACACCAAACAACTAAGGGGTGTTTGAACGAGGGATTTCTTTATAATTTTTAGGATGTAATTCCCCTATCAAAACCATCCAAAATAAATCTAATGCCGGGTACCAAATTCTCGATCTGCCGCCTAGCGGTGAGATCCGACCGTTAGAGGGTGTCTACATTTAAGTTTCAAATTTGAAAATACGCTAATTTATTTTCATGTATATTTTAATATCTAGTTCATATTGACTGTTTTTTAAATCTTTTTTCACAAAAGTTTGAATTTTTCGCAAAAATTCAAATGTGCAATTTGAAAATTTCGCCAATTACAATGGTAATAACCAGAAATCTTCGCAGACCCCCATTATTTTCGAAGGCCAAGACTTTTCTCCCTGGTTCACATAGTTAGTCTATCGCAAATTTATATAGCGGTGCACTAGCAAAAGGTGAAACCTAACAGCATCCTCGATTTGTCTAAGAAATAGGTCTAATTTACCCTGTGAACAATGAAAGTGCATATGATTTACCCTTGAACTATGCAAGCCGTGTAAATAGCCCCCTGGTGCGGTTTTACCATAGTGGTGGATAGGGGTGAAACCAGGTCGGATACGGGCGGATATTGCTCGTCCCGTATCCTAACCCATATTTTTTTCGGCATTCGAGTCGGATACGGATGTCCCTGATCTGGATACTGAATTCGGATTATTCGGGATTCGGATACAGAGCGGATACCTGACGGATTAAGGTCGGGATCGGATATCATAATCGGATAGTAGTACAGTACATAATTGTGTACGTTAAAGAACGAATGAAGTATTAACCTTACAACATTATCTTCAAGTCATAATTATTTCAACGTAGGATAGTAGTATAGTTGGAGGTGCAATTTAGTGACTCAACTAATTCCAATAATTTGAATAGAAAAGAAGTTTATCAAATAAGTTGAACAAATCAATTTAGGTAAAAGCATTATGTCATCACTTTATTTGTTTGTTGATAGATTTGTTGAAGTTCACGCTTAATAACAAAATAGTGTTTTTAGTGCCAGTATCAAACAACTATTCTATCTATCCAATAATGAACCAAATTAATGGAAGAATAATTGATTTTATCCGGATATCGGGTCGGATATTTACCGGATATCGGGTCGGATATTGCTCTTCCCATATTCTAACCCTGGTGTGGTTTTGCCATAGTGGTGGATGGTGTGGCTGATGACGTGGTAACGAATTAACAAACAAAATAAAAGAATTACTTAATCTAATGGGCATAGCATGTCAGCTTTTTATATATATTTTACTGTCGACGCCACATTGTCAGACACGCCATCTACCACAATGGCAAAACCTGTTGAAATCATCTTAGAGGCTATTTAGATGATTTTGCATATTTCAACAGGCTATTTAGACGTTTTTGTAGTTCGTGGAATAGCTCAGACACACCTCCAAAGTTCAAGGGAAATTAGATCTATTCATTTGTATAATAATGTTTGTAACTTCCATAAACTAACTAGTAAACAATGATGAATCTGTCGTGAATATTTTGTGGTATAGTGGTAAAAAAGAATGACAAGTAACGCCCACAAAATTATCAAATGTAACATTTGTCAGATAATATGTGTGCCATTCTTCAGTGCAATTGTTAAATATTGACGAGAGATCAATGTAGTTCAGCATAGATGTTTCTATTTCCAGTTATCTGGAATGCAAGAATAGAATACCTGAGCATTGGCTGCACCTGATGATCCCAACACCCCACAACAAGCACACTGGTGTCTCCTGTTTGTGCAGTTGATGCAGAAATAGCGATTCATAGCCTAAATTGATATTAGAGAAATAAACCGAGATTATGTAATCACGAACGCTGCAAGTCAGAATTAAAATACTGATGTTTCATCTAGAAACTGAACGGACGAATAATCACCTCTACTTGTGCTCTGGTGAAGCCAAGTGATATGCAGCCAGAATATTGACCATCTTCTCTTGTTGCATGGAATGACCTCAAGCATGGCCCCTCGCAGCTAGGGGAACCCAATTAAAGCATAGAAAAGAAAATTACAATCAAAATGGACAACATCTGTTGCAGTAAGCAGACAGCAAAATTTACGAATCTCAGCTGAATCGCAAGGATGAAGTAACGCACGGTGCACGGAAGGGGAGAAATGGCTAGTCATCCGAATCAGAACAGAACAGATCAATTGAAAGAATTAAGTGGGTGTTTGGATAAGAACGATTTCTTTGGGAACTTTAAGGATTTAGATCTGAACTAATTCCTAAAGGCTCGTAATCCAAATTTTCCCTATCCGAACTAGACCCTAAGGAAAATCAGCATTGCACGGCGACAGGAAATTAAATAGCTACACATATCTGAAGATTAATTATATAACCATGACTACAAATATAAGAACCTTCAGGAGCAAAATCCACACTTATTAATTTCTGCATCAAGATCCATAACAACTATTTGGATTAAAAAACTTTTGGGAAGTTTCGAGTTTTTGTTCCTATATTGTGCTTACAAATAATTTGCCTATATATCACAATTACATTTAATTGTTTTAAAAAAGCATTCTCTATAACTCAAGTTCTATTTGTTTGAGCTTTCTCTCCGGTTTTAAAAGCCAGAAAATCAAAGCTCAAACAAAGAGGTGATGTTTTAACTGGGCTTTTTCAAAAGCCATAAACCTCCATATAATTTAAAGCTAAAACGTATTGTGGGTTGGTTTTAGATAAATGCCACTAAAATTAGGATAAAACTACACACATCTTCCACATAAAAAAGGCACTAATATCTCAACTGCTTTTAAGCTTCTTAAGTCAGAAAAACGTTTTAAGCTGTAGGCCAAAAATCACAAGTCCCTGTTTGTGTAGATTTAAGCTTTTTGTCTTATAACTTAAAGCCAACTCTTTAGCTTAAAGAGTTTAAAATCAATTTGCTTTTATAGATGGTAGAGATGAGTAATTTTACATAACTTTAATAACAATAGTCTAAAACCGACCCTCAATAAACTAAAATCATCTCTCCCGTGGCTTTTAGTTATACCGAGACTTATGATGTTTTTAAAAAAAACAGTTAAAATGCTACCTCTTTATTTAGACCTTAGTTTTTTTTTTTGACATTTAAGCTAGAATTTAGCCTTAAACAAACAGACAAACAGAGCCTAAGCGTGCAAAGCTTTTTCCTCGAGAGCACCATACCCTGCTAAAAGTAAAAGGAACAAAACTTACCACACAGATCGGACCACCGTCACCACACAGCGCACATATATATTCATTGAAATCAAAGTCATCATAAGGTTCATGATCACCATTGGCGTCATTGAAATCGAATCGCCATGGCCTCCACTGAAGTTGCACCGATCGATTACCACCCCATCCGTGACTCGACATCGACGCCTTCCATGATCGCCGACCAAACGATCTGGCTGGCTAGAACACCCTGAGCAACAACTAGGAGAAATAAGAAACAGATTCTAAACAGAGAACAGGAGAAATTGCAAACCAATGTAGCAGATCGAATTTAGGAATTGAGAATCACACCGTATCAGCAACAACTGAAGAACCGACGCGATGCAAAACCCTAGATGCGTTATTTCTGTAGTTTTCTCCCGCAGGAACACAGCCCTTAGGCTTATATAGCCTGTACATAGCTGGTGTTAGGAAACCTGCGGCCCGTAAAGGCCCAATTGGCCCTTTAGCCAAAACCTTAGACCGAAAGCTATAAATAGGAGGCAGGGAGTCTCCTCCATTGTATTCAGAATCAATCAATAAAAAAAGCGCTCTTCCTCCTATTCTCTATGTCTCCTTTCTCTGTTTGTTCTCCACAAATATTGTATGGTCAGGAACCTCGGACTACTCGGTAGCGAGGTTCCTCAACACGTTATCAGCACGAGCCTCTACCGCCGACGCAGAATTAAAAATGTGAGATACGGAGATTGACCTAATCTCGCGTATGAATCCTACGTATGCATCCACGTGGCACGAAGCTACTGTTTGCAGGATTTTTTTTCCTTTCTTCTCTTTCGTTGCTACAGTACATTCATAGAGAGAGAAAAAAGGGGAGGACCCGACAGGCCCTGGTGCTCAAAGCGCCGGTTGGCCTCCACGCGGCAAGAAGCCGCCGCCGGTCGCCACACTTCCCCCGATAGCAGCACGCCGCTGCCGGCTCGGCTCCCTCGTCGCGCCTCGAAGGTGCCGCCACCGGCTCGGTCCTCGCAGCACGCTGAGTGTCGCCGGCTCGCCTCCCGCGACGCGTCTCGAAGACGTCACCGTGCCCTTAGCGCGCCGTGCGGCCCGGCTCGCCTCCCGCGGCCACGAAGTGCCGCCGCTGTCGCCGTGTCTCGTAGACCCACGCCACCTCAGCTCCCAGCCTACGTCTCGCAAACCGCACCGCCTCAGCTTCCCTACCCACGCACGCAGCGCGCCGGACCGGCCCCACCTCGGCCTCGCGCCCGCAGCACGATGCCGCCTCCTCGGTTTTTGCGCACGAAGCGCGCCGACCGGCCCGACGCTGACCGCCTCGGACGGCGCCGTCGCTGCCCAACCGGCTCGAAGACGCCGCGCGCCGTAGGCCTAGCCGGCTGCTCGCCTCGACCACGCACCCGAGCCGGCCTCCATCGCCGCCATGGACGATCGATGTGCCAGCCCGATCCGCCCGTGCCCATAGCAGCATGCCGGCCGCCCTCGCCTCCCTGTGCGCTCGCCGGACCGCTCGTTTCCGCCGCGCTATCAGCTTCGACCGGCGTCCCTTGCTTCGCGCCGGCATGGGAGAAGGCGAAGAATCGGGCCCGAAGTCCTGATGGCCTGTTTGGTTGGAGGGAGTTGACGGAAGGGAATAGGAATTGAGAGATGGGTTATAAAATCCTTTGATTGGTTGGTGGGAATTGGAGAATGAATGGGAGTTCTATAACTTAAACGTAGGAATTCAATTCCTGCCTCCCCTCGAATTGAAGTCTCGCTTAATTCCCTTGCCCATTCCCATTTCCCAACGATGCCAAACAGGCCATGAGAGCCGGATATGAAATCCGGTTTAATCCGGGAAAGGGGAGGGGGATTTTACATCTTTGTCCCCGTTCCCTTTTTACGTTGTTTTTCCTTTTTTTTCGAAAAACAATAGGTAATTCGGAAAATGATTAAAAACAAAAAAATATGAAAAATACCAGAAAATTCCAGAATATTATTAGGATTGATATTTTATTTTCAGCAAATTTTATGCATATCTATGAATCTTGCATTTATTGCTTTATATTCAATTCACTGAGAATATATGGGGATTTAATTTATGCATTTTATGAACTTTGCAACCACCTTTATCAGATTACATGCAGATCTAATGATGGAATTTGTAAATATGCAGATGTCTGGAATTGTGAATCGTGAGTTTGAAGAACTAGTCCCGCATGGTCAGAACTATCTCACTTGGGCATCTGATGTGAAGATCGTCCTTGGGGGCAAGAAGATCCGGCTGCCATCGCCTAGGATCCTCGAAGGACGCCAGAACCTACCAATTTGAGTAGAATGATCAAGCTCAGACTTCCTCAGGCACCACCTCTCAACCACACTGAAGAATGAATTCATGGCTGAAGAGAGTGCACTTGAGCTTTGGACTACACTTCAGAAGCGGTTCAAGAAGCTCAAGTACACCATCTTGCCCTAAGCACAGCAAGATTGGGTTCGCCTGAGGTTTGCGGACTACAAAACAGTGGCTGAGTACAATTCTTCCTTGTATATAATTTGTACCAATCTCTCTCTATGTGGCAAGAAGATCACTGACGAGGAGAAGATTGAGAAGACTCTCTCCACTTTTCACCCTAATGCTATCCAGAGTGCCCGCAGCTATCGTTAGGATGCATACAAGGAGTATAGCGAACTGATTGACGTTATGAAAGTTGCGGAATCACAAGACGATGTTCTACGCAAGAACTTCATCACGCAGCCACCTGGAAGGGGCATTGGCACTGAAGTCAACGCCAACAGCTATAAGGTGAAAAAGCCCATACACAGGAAGAAGAGCAAGGGTGGAAAAGAGCGATATCAGGCCAAGGGAAAGCCCAAAGCCCAAGTGAAGTAGGATGACAAGGAGAAGTCACACGCTAAGCCATATGGATAGCAGAACCAGACGTGCTTCAGGTGTGGCACTTGGGGGCATTGGTCAAAGATATACCGGGAACCTAAGAAAGTGATCAACGCCGTCGAGCCAAGAAGAAGGCCAAAGTCAATGCACCAAATAGAAGCATTTCGCCAAGGTAGGCGATAATGATGCCAGGGACGTAAACACCCCACTTGCCTCACAGTCTACCCTGGACATTGATGCAGTAGCCAAACTTTTGGCAAATGAAGAAAAAACCTCTGTCGATGACATAGAGGCTTAAGTCAATGCATACTTTACAGATTCCATTTAATGTATGAATTGCATTATTTGCATTTTTTTAATAGTGGTTGATTACTGAATTCCCTTTGAATAATGAATTGTAAGCTCTAAAAGAGCATGCATTTTCTCATGAATGAATAAGAAGTTTATTTTATTCCAGTATTCTTTATTTGCAAATAATATTTGAATTATTTTGTCACTGTCTGATTGGAATTATATTTCTTATATCTAGAAATCGTGTAGCGCCCAAATGGAAGAGATATGTATTGTTGATAGTGGCACAACAAATACCATCCTAAGAGAGTCCAAATACTTCCAATCGATCACGAAGAACGCTGGAAGAATTACTACAATCGCAGGAAGCGATTCTTATATAATAGGTTCTGGAAGAGTCACAATTATACTGCCAATGGGTACAACTTTGGTAATTGAAGAAGCCCTTTGTACCCTAAATCAACGCGCACTCTTTTAAGTTTCAAAGACATTTGCATCAATGGGTTTCACGTAGAAACCAATGAAGAAAATGGCAAAGAATACTTGTGCATCGTGAAGCACGCGGTATGTGGAAAAATGATATTAGAAAATATCCCTCATATGAATTGGGTTGTACTACACTAAAATTCATGCACCCAAAATGTATACTTTTTTGACCTGCCTTTAGATGCTCTGAATTATTTTCTTTGTGGCATTGTAGATTAGGTCATCCTGGTCTTAGAATGATGAGAAATATAGTGAACAACTCACAAGGTCATGGCATTAATGTTAAGAATTTTTCAAATCATGAAGATTTTGTGTGCCCTGCATGTGCCACTGGGAAATTAATAACTAGACCTTCTATTATGAAAGTGTAAAGTGAAATCTCTGCATTCCTGGAATGTATCCAAGGGGATATTTGCAACCTGATTCAACCCTTGTCAGGGCCATTTCGGTATTTTATGGTGCTTATAGATGCTTCCTCGAAATGGTCGATGTATGCTTGCCAACCGAGAGACCATGCATTTGCAAAACCGATCTCGCAGATTCATCGTAATTAAGAATGCTTTTCTTGATCATCACGTGAAGTCCATTCGAATGGACAATGCCGGCGAATTTACTTCCAAGGCATTTGATGATTATTGCACAACAACAGGAATAAAAATTGAGCACTCTGTACTGCACGTCCATACACAGAATGGACTAGCCGAAGCACTAATAAAGAGGATCAAATTCATTGCCAGACCGCTCTTGTAGAGTTGTAACTTGCCCAACACCTATTGGGACACGCAGTCTTGCACTCAGCAGCTCTCATCAATTTCAGACCATCAGCCTACAACATCCATTCGCCTATGCAACTAGTGTAAGGGGTCATCCCGAAGATTTCCCATCTCAGAAAGTTTGGATGTTTGGTTTATGTACCTATACCGCACCCACAGCGGACTACAATGGGCCCTCTCCGCAAGTCTGGGATATACGTTGGTTATGAAAGTGCATCTATAATCAAGTATTTGGAACCCATGACTGGAGACTTGCATACAGTCCGATTTGCTAACTGTATCTTTGACGAGGACCGTTTCCCATCATTAGGGGGAGGAAATCAACCTATGGATGAAAAATGCCGGGAAATCATATGGCATTCCACTGGGATCCCCGCGCATGACCCACGAACTAATGAAGCAAATCAAGAAGTCCAGAAGATAATTGATCTGCAAAACTTAGCGAATGAACTGCCTGATCATTTTTTTGATCTGAAAGGTGTGATTAAGTCGCATGTACCTGCAAGAAATGCACTAGAGAGGGTGGAAGTACCAAAGAAAGCAGAAGGTATCCCTCATCCTGTTCAGAGGCCTCAAAGGAAAAGGATAGGAAATCTGGCTTCTCAAACCCAAAGTACCCAGAGACATCTGTAGAAAACTGGGCAAGAGGATTTACCACAGCCAATCACAAAGATGCCCCAAGGAAAGAAGGGGAGACAGTTGAGACTTGGCGTTGGAAAGAACCCTATGGAAAAGGCAATTCCAGATTTGAATCTTCCATTGGAGGAAGCCGCTAGAGAAAATATGTGCGCACACATGGGTGATGAAAAGCTGAAGGAACTTGCTCCTGTGATGGGAAATAGCAGTGAAGAGAAAGTAGAAGTGCATGAAGCACCCCATGAAGAAATAGCCATAATTTTTGTAATAACAGGAGAATCCCTGAATAGAGCAACAGCCAATGTCGATACATACTTTGCAAAGAAGATTGCCTCGATCATTGATCATGATCCCAAGCTTGCATCTCTCGCAGAATGCAAGAAAAGGCTAGATTGGGAAGAATAGAAGAAGGCAATCACTGCAGAGTTAGTCTCTCTGAACAAAAGAGAGGTGTTTGGGCGTGTGTCAGACACCTCCCCATATAAACCTCGTAGGTTACAAATGGGTTTTTGTTCTAAGAGGAATGAAAGCAATGAAGTTGTAAGATACAAGGCAAGACTCGTTGCTCAAGGTTTCACTCAACGACCTGGGGTTGATTATGAAAAAACCTATTCTCTGGTCATGGGAGGAATTACCTTTAGATATTTGATCTCAATGGCACTCAACTTGAAGTTGAAAATAAAGCTAATGGATGTTGTCACAAAGATATCGTATGGAAATTTGGATTCCGAGATATACATGAAAGTACCGAAAGGTATCCCTATCCCGAATCAAGATAGAGCAAACAGAAACCTGTACAGTGTAAAATTGGAGAAATCACTGTGTGGGCTAAAGCAGTCAGGAAGAATGTGGTACAATCGCTTCAGTGATTTATTCCTTTAGCAGTCATTACATGGCCAAGGAATTCTACCTTCTCCTTCCAAAAGTCACATTTGCTGAACTTAGCATATAATTGCTGATCACGCAACCTTTCCAAAACCAATCTCAAGTGCCTGGCGTGCTCTTCTTCCGACTTGGAATACACCAGGATGTCATCAATAAAGACAACCACAAACTTATCCAAGTATTCCATGAATACCTTATTCATGAGGTTCATGAAATAAGCCGGAGCATTGGTTAGCCCAAATGACATGACCGTGAACTCATAATGCCCATAACGGGTAGAGAATGCGGTCTTCGGAATATCCTCCGCTCTAATCCTCAACTGATGATATCCGGATCGGAGATCTATCTTGGAGAAAACTGCTGCTCCCTTCAACTGATCGAACAAGTCATCAATCCTCGGCAAAGGGTACTTATTCTTAATGGTTACCTCATTAAGTGCACGATAATCGATGCACATCCTTAGGCTTCCATCCTTCTTTCTGACAAACAAAACTGGCGCTCCCCACGGGGAAGAACTTGGTCGGATGAAACCTTTCTCAAGCAATTCCTCAATTTGCTTCTTCATTTCAACTAGCTCATCGGTTGGCATCCGATATGGCCTCTTTGCTATTGGTGCGGTTCCAGGTACTAACTCAATAACAAACTCAATATCCCGCTCTGGCGGCATGCCTGGTAAATCTTCAGGAAATACTTCCGGGTAATCTCCAGCCACTGGTACATCCTCCAAATTAATCACCTTTATATTGTTGATCATCAACTGTCAATCACGAACTGCGGTAGCATGCACTTCCACCTTTTCACCATTAGGGTTTTCTAAGGTCACCATTCTTTGACCACAATCCAAAACAGCCTTGTGTTTTGACAACCAATCCATCCCTAAGATAACATCTAAGGTTTGGGTATCTAACAAGATGAGATTCGCTAGGAACTCTATCCCATTCATAAGCAACTTAACTCCTAAACACCCAAGGTTAGATTGAAGTTCCGATCCTGGGGTTTGGACTAAAAGCACACATTTAAGGTTTCTGACAGCAAATCCATTCTTCATGGCAAAATCTTGAGAAACAAACGAATGCGAAGCTCCAGAATCAAATAAAACTGTAGCTGGTACTGAGTTAACCAAAAACTTACCCAGTACGACGTCCGTTGCTTCCTGAGCTCCATCTGCAGTAATATGATTGATCCTTCCGCGCATCGTCGTCTGAGGCGACGCTCCGATCTTACTGGTGCTCGATTCCTCTCACACGGAGCTTTGGTGGGGTAGTGCCCAAGTTGAAGCGGATCGTAATGTTTCCTTGTCGACACTTGTTGGCGGTGCCCCTGCTCATTGCATGAATAACACCTTCGGTATCGGGCCGTTGACTTCACGAAGTCACGCTTGCTCACCGGTGCCGGTGTTTGGAAATTCGATTAGTGGGGCGAGATGATGAAGTCGTGTTCTTGTTGGTCCACCGAGGTTGAATTTCGCAAACTGTTGTGGGGTCATCTGAGCCTTAACCGACTAGGTTGTTCGGCCGGCTTTCAAGGCTATGGTCCTCACCCAACTCCTTGCGCTTGTCTTCAAGGATCAAAGCCTTGTTGACTAACTCCTGGAAATCAGGGAAATTGTGGGTGATTAGCCCAACCTGTAATCCAGAGTTCAAACCTTTCAAGAAGCGAGACCGTGCGGCTTTATCAAGAGTAACATCCTCGTGTGCATAGCGTACAACCGAAAGTGAACTTATTAAGATATTCTGCCACTGACTGGCCTCCTTGCTTTAGAGCTCTAAACTCCTCCTTCTTAAGGTCCATCATCCCTTCCGGCACATGATATTGACGGAAGACAACGGAAAATTCTTCCCAAGTGATCTCTTGCGGGGCTTCATGTGCAGCGCAATAATTCTCCCACCATTCTCATGCGGTCCCTCCACCGGTGCGTAGTATACAAAGACCTTCTCATTGCCCTCACACTGCGTGATGTGCAGCTTCCTCTCAATAGTCCTTAGCCAATCATCGGCCTCTAGTGGGTTGACATTGCCTGAGAACGTAGGAGGACGAGTTCTCATGAAATCTGACAACTTGGAGTAAGCACGTGGCCCATTGTTGCCTTCTTCGCTGCTTGCCGCCAAATTTTGGCTCGCCATGTTCTCGTGATCTCGCTGCATCATTGTTTGCATGAGCTGAGTTTGTGCGGCCAAGAAAGCTCCCATGTTCTACATATCCACTGGTGGTGCTGGCTGTGGTGGCGTTCCATCATTGAGGTTATCATTTCGGCGAAGGCCACTTCCGGACGCTCCATTGTTGCCGCGAGTATTCACCATCTGTTTTAGGTTAGGAGGGAGTAGAAGTAGCATAGATGAGATATAAGAATCTCTAAAGCGGGGAGGATAGGTTTAACCCAAAATAAACAACTTTATTAATTTATTGCATAACTTGGTATGGTTGCTTACATAAGCCTACAAGCTTTGCAACGCATACTGCACACTCAGCAAACAATAAGATCCACACTAAACATCCAACCTTAACGTCTATTATAATTGGTAATGCTATCTTATGGACGCGACTCAACATTCGAGTCTCAACTTAATCTCACGCCTCACCCATCAAGTCCGACTGGTCTGCTCGGGATCGGGTCGTAGCTCCATCTCCCGGCCTCGCTCGATCCATATAATGCCTCCTCCAACTCACGGACCTTCTCAAGAGATCGAGCTAGAACCTCCCGTAGCCGAAGTCTTCTTTCTCGGCTTCCTCTCGCTCTTCGCAGCTCCAGAGCCATATCATCAAGGGCGTCCTCCTGAGCGATGACATATCGAGCTAGGTAGGCGATCGTGGCATTCTCCTCTCTTATTGGCTCTCGATCATAGCGGTTTGTCCCGTCGTGGATGATGACGAAACACAGTGCCTTCCAACTCTCGGGGGTAGGTGCGAGCAAGTTGTCTCATCGCCAAACGTGCTGCTGCTTGAATCCCGGCCTCGGGCGTAGATCTCCTGACGATGATGCGGATGGTACGATTGCCTCTTGCTCTTGCTCGTGCGTAGATCGTAATATGAACTCTCCAGCCCATGTCAAGTCCGCACGCATTATGGTCTCCCCTCAGAGATCGGCCGTCGAAGCCTCCGAGCATCCTCATCATGCGCCATAGTTCTCTGGCGTAGCCTCCTTCCCGCTTCTCCGCATTTTGGACCATCCTCATCTATTCAAAAGGAAATAGATAAAGTCCTCAATCTTCAAACGGTCTCTCGAAAAATTGGGGTAAATTTCCAGCAAAGGTAAGGAGTAGAGAATAAGACGAGTCAAGGATGTTGTATTAATCCAATTTAGGTTTTTCTTTTAGAAAATAGCTTTGGACTCTCTATCAACTAGGCCAAGACCTACAACAAGATATGCTCGATACTACCTCTCAGAATGACCCGAATTCACCAATTCGATCCACCGTATGCTGCACTATTCTCGTGATCAACGCTAGTGCACACGGCTTAACATCGGTAAGCATCACATCATACACAACGATAATAACAATAAGACTTTATTTATTTAATGTAACTAGTGTATGATCTTATGATCACTTACATTTATTCGGCCTCATAGGGCAAGACTAAGATAAAGTAAGACAAATGCAATGAAAATCGTGAGAAGACGAGTGACTCATCAAGACACCACAAAGCGATCGACAAGGCTTGGCCTAGTGACCCGCGCCCACCGAAAGTCCTCCTCAAGCACAAAGCGATGACTCCTCCAATCGTTGTTGGTTGTTTAAGCAAGGGTGAGTACACCAACACGCATCAACAAGTTGTGCATGTAATGCAATTCTATTATAACTACGCGTGCTTTTTCCAAAGGAATGGCTAAGTGGCTCATAAGCGAAGCAAAGATTTTCAAACATAAGCAATACATAGATTGAAAAGACAAGAAACAAATAATAACAAGTAAATAGATTCCATTGTTTCTCAAATCAAACCCGTGTTCTCCATCCTAAATCAAGTTCCATTATCCACATGGCATCCCGCCATCCCATCCATTGACAAGTTTTAATTAACTACCCCTTGATCAGTAATTCCCGAGCATTGCTCAATACCGTGAGCACGGCTATCCTAATAGATTGTACACTCGCAGAGGTTATGCACTTTACCCACATGATACAACCATGCACCACACAGTGAACGATCGTAACGGCCTTTACAATGCATGCTCTAACCCAAGCTACCCGCTAAGGTTTCAACATCAAGGGCTACGCCACGACAGGCCCCCTCTTGCGCCATGTGAGTTTCCCACACCCTGACTCACACCACCAAGATAGCACTTAGGTTAAGCATTTGCAAATTAGTCACTAAGCCGTCCCATTCCGCATATGTGGTTGCAAGTTAGACTCAGGTCAAAGGCTCGCAAGGTTAAGTCCTTAGGATTGATTAAAGCAAGGCTTACACATACCCCTTTCTCGCCCATCGGGCCCACCCTGGCACCCTTGCCCCTTCCACTTGCTTCAATCTAAAATGATTATCTCCCGGTTGGTTACCAAGCATCACATGCTTATCACAAATCAACATCGTTGTGTGACCTTCCCGTCACGACAAATCAATCTCTTCGTGCATCCACACATGATACACAAATTAACCTCATTGTTCCATATTCCATTAGTCAAAATTAATAACCATCATTTCATGTACATGTGATGATGTGGCATGACTAAGCATCTCTAAACCGATCTAACCATCCATGTTGATTTTATTATTATCCAACTATATCCAACCAACCTAGGGTGACAAGTGGATCATAGCATACAACTAGCAAGGTAGGGTATAATTCAAAGGGTACAATAGCTAATCCCAAATTTATGTTAAAATCCTTTGTACACATAAAATAACAAGTGCTAAAGTAAATCAAAATAGCATGCAATCTAATTTATGGGTGCAACATGATCAAAGCACAACTTGCCTTGGTTAGGTTCCTGGTCTTGGTCTGAAAATAATTCTTGAGCCGAGAAATCCCCTTCCGAAGCCTCGCACAGTTCAACGTCTACGCAAATCGAGAGAGAAAAGCAAATAAAAACCAAAACCAAAGAGCAAACAAATTCAAAAATTCAAATAAAAAACATCATTAAATAGATCTCATTTTTATAAATTTTTGAGAAC
Source organism: Guadua angustifolia (assembly GCA_036346375.1). NCBI lineage: Eukaryota > Viridiplantae > Streptophyta > Magnoliopsida > Poales > Poaceae > Guadua > Guadua angustifolia. The sequence continues at coordinate 13,350,587 of CM070514.1, forward strand.
TTGAATCACCTCAAACGGAGTTCGTATGCGAAAGTTATAAGGTTTTGAAATTTGGAAATTCCTGAAAATACCTTGAAAATAGAAATTCCGAATTTAGCGAATTATTTTTATACGGAAAAAAATCTGATTTTCCCGCCCGAATCCGTACAGTGCGACGTGGCCGTTTATGGGCCGTTGATCTTGCGATCGACGGCTAACACTTACCAGGTGGTTTCCTATTCACCTTAAATGACGTGGACGAATCCTGTCCGCCCGTTGACGATCCTACGGCGCTCCGAGCTTCCGGGCGGCGATGAAGACGTGGTGGCTTGATCTCGCCGGCGACGAAGACGAAGACTATCTCGGCGGCGTTCCGGCACTCCCCGATGACCAATGAACGGCGGCGCAAATGCGGGACGACTCGACGAATCCGAATCCTCCTTCGAGTGGGCGGAAGAGTCACCAATAGCGGCGGAAAAGCGAAGGAACTAGCGGCGGCGCTACGGAGAACTTCGGTGAGCTCTAGAGCAGCTGTGGCAGCGCTTCGGTGGAGAAGTCTAGCACTGGCGGATGCACCTTGGGATGGAGAACCTCAGGGTGCAAGGCACGGCTTTTATAGCCTCCGTATGCGCGCGAAAAAGGAAACCCTAGGAGTCCATGTTTGAGACTAAGAAGGCGGGCGGGATTTTGAAACCCGACGGAGACGATGACCACGAGCCGTCTGATGCGCATCCAACGGTCGCCTTGATTTCTTCGAATCCGATCGGCCAAGATAAAGGCATGGGCCGGGCTCACATCGCTATTCCTTATTTACCCGAATTTCCTATTTTATTTATTCCGATTAAACATTTTGATTTGTTTAAGGCTTTAGAAATACTCTAAAAATTCCAAAAAAAATCTCATAAATACTTTGGGATATTCTGGATTTAAATAAAATATTTTTAGAAAAACTTTATTTTGCAAATCTCTTTTTATAATTATTTCTTGACCAAAAGATAATGTATTTAATTCCAAAGAATTCAAATAAATCTCAGAAAATCCAAATAAATTCAGAAAAAACATAAAATCCATAATTAGCAATAAAATAATATTAACTAATTAAAAAGCTAAAATTTTGGCGGTAACGATATACTAATTCAAACATCTCCCTTACCGTAGTTGGCGGTTTCTGAGACATCTTCTTAATCAAGTCGGGGTCGTTGACGCCCTTCTGGAACAATGCAATGATCGCAGCTTCCGAGATGTCTTGGATCGTGTTCTTCTTCTGCATGAAGTGCTGAATAAATTCCCGAAGAGTCTCACCCTTCCTCTGATGAAGTTGGTATAGGTCCCACTGAGTCCCAGGTCTTTCATAGGTGCCCTGAAAGTTGGTGATGAACTGCTCGCAAAGATCTCCCAGGAATCTATAGAATTCACTGGAAGTCCTGTGAGCCAAGCTTGAGCCGAAGGAGTAAGCGTGACTGGTAGATAATTTGCCATTACATTGTGATCACCCCCAGCTGCCTTAATTGCAAGGGAATAAACTTGTAGCCAAGCTTCTGGATCTCTTTCTCAGTCAAATTTGGTGATGCTTTTGGGATTGAAACCTTCAGGCCAAACCACTCAGCGAAGCCGGGGAGTGAAGGCATGGATCCCATCAATAGGCCCGTCGTTGCGTCGATGTGGGGAGCGTCGAGGAGGTGATCTAGCTTGGTGGTCCACGCTATCGCCCCTATCACATCGGTGTAGATCTCTGTGGTCGTCCAGGCCATGATGGTGGATACCGAAACGCTTGTAGTCATCTTTGCGCCGGCAGCGCTCATCATCTTCATAATCTCGTCACATGGAGTTCAGGTCCAAGCGAAGGTCACGACTGATCCTCTGTCGGGCGTCCTCGCCCCGACGAAGTTCACGCCGGCAGAGCATGGATCGACTGCGGGCGGTATCGCTACTCGCAGTCTGAGTGGTTGCGCTAGCACGAGAGCATTCTTTCTCCGCTGGTTCTTCCTGGTGGTGTTGAATTGCTGCCGCCGTCACCATGGCCTTAACTTGGGCCACGATCGGGGTAGCTGGGCTGTCGGGACCGAGCATTGGTCCCAACGTGTCGAGAAGTGTCTTCGATGCGACGATATTCTGCTGAGGAGTATGAAAAACCGATTGGTTCCCCATCTTCGTTTGCAGCATGTCTTCATTGACATTGCGGCCTCTAGCCCGGAGAGCCTTTGCTTGTGCTTCTTTGGCTTCACGATGAAGGCGCTCTGTCTCTGCGGCGTCCGCAATGTCTCTTTGTTGCTGGGACTCAGTCCGTTGATCTTCGATCACGAAAACGCCACAAAAGCTTTGAAAGCCTCCCGCCTTACTTTCTGTGTCAGAAGAACAATAAGACCGACTAGGCTGACCTCTAGATCGGAGTGGTTTGTTGAAGCTGCCCGCCACTCGGGATTCGTGTTTGACCGGACCTTTTCCACGTCCAGATCGAAGAAGAATCTCCTGGCTTACTTGTAATATTGCGAAACCCCGCTCCAATTTTGGGCCTTCGCCAGAGTGTTTTGACGTCCGTGGTGTTCTCGGGGTGGTCGGCCCATTTAGGGAGTGCTAGGGTTAGGGTTTAAGGAGTGGGAGGGTTTTTCAGGATTTCCTCCCCACCTACCCCTTTTTCACCTAACCTCATCCCTTCCTTATTGAGTGGTCGTCATTGTTCCTTGGCCGATATTTTGTTCCAGCCAACTCTCCCGCCGACTTCCCCAAGTTCTTCTCCTCCGCCCGCCCCGCCGAACCCAGCCACTCCCCACAGGGGCGCTTGCTCTCTGCCACCCTTTTTCCTCTCCTCATGGGCGTCAAGAAGAATTTCACACAAAGAGGACCAAGCAAAGATCTCTAGAGAAAGCGGCCGCCGCCAGGGTAGAAGGTCGACGGCAAAGACCAGCCAGCCCTCTAGCCCCTGCCCGAGTCCCACCGGCTTTCCCTATTCTCCACCAAGATCGCCTGTTCCCTTCCTTTGGCTCTGCGCCCCTCCTCCCTTGGCAAGGCGGAATGTAATGGTGGCAAGAATAAAGCACCTCTGGCAAAGAGAGCAGAGAGCAATGCAAGAGGAGCAAAGAAGAGCCACCGGCAAAGAACCTCCCTCACCTCCCTCCTTCCTCCTTGGCAATAGCTTTGAGGTATAAATTTGGGGGGGGGATTAGCTTGCCTATATGGTGTTTGATGAAATGCCTAGCTAGGGTTTTCATGGGAATGAAATGATTTTTGCATGCACTTTGTTGTTTGAGGTGTGCATGTTGAAAATTCTATGTTTAATAAGCGAGAGTGGATTTAGATATAGAGGATGCGTACTGGACTTCTGTGATTTAGTGAAGCATGTTTACTAGCAAGAGTTACATATTGTCTAATATGTATGTGTTTGTTTAAGTATCTAGCAATCTGGCATAATATGATCATAATGCTAGCTATTGTTTAGTTGATGATTATACATGATTAAGGGCTAAGGCAACTACATGTTAGAGTCATTATGTTGTAATCATGATTTATCTGCTTGTGATCAAAAAACAAATATGTATAGCCCTCTGAGTGATTCTCGCTATGCTGTGAGTACGAGTATCTTACATGTATTGAAATGGTCGAATTCTTAGTGGAAAAGATGTCTTGCTGGTTAATGGTTTTGGTTTAACCATTAGAGGTATTTTTGGCTTGTAGTGATGCTAGAAGACTCTGATGTTGATTAGTTCCTAGTATGAATTTGTGGATATGAGTGAATAAAAATAGAGAGTGTGTGCTATTTGCTTGCTAGCTTCCATGTCCTTATGCAATTAACCATATTACTTCCTGTGCACTCGTAACTTTCTCTAGTAGCAAGGATTAATTTAGTTAGATCCGAATACCGATATGTGTTTAGCTTATAAGTGGACATTAGTTTTGAAGAAGTCAATTATGCAAAAGAGTTGTTTTTTTTGTCGCTTGTTTTCGAGTGTGCACAAAGTTGAGTTGGATGATTACTGCTTAATTGCAGAGAAGGTTCTCGCGGGAGTGGCCTCACTTTGTATGCCACTCCATTCTTCGTCAGAAAAGGCAAGTGCATTCCTAGATTGTGGCTAGGAGGATTAATCGATTGTTTGCTCTTAGCGTAAGTAATTGCCGATGCATACATAAAAAGGTAAGCCTTGCTTGGATATAACTAGAAAGTGCTCCTCTTATGAAAATGTTTATGATGATTAAAAGGTTAAGGGAATTGATGCAAGTACACCGTGTTACCGAGTGTGGTTGTGTGTTCATATGTGATGCTCCTTAATTTAATTGTTGCTCTGTTGATTAGATGAACTCTAAGTGAGACCGAGTTTTTAGTAAGGTTGATTATAGTGAGTATATTGTTTGAGTGATTGGGACTAACATGAGTTTGGTTCAAACGGTTAAGTCCTTTATAAAGATAGTATATGTGAGAATTTAACTGCAAGTGTATTGTGTGAACATGGTTTGGTGGCCGTAAGATGTAGTTGCATGGTAGAAACGTTGTTATGAGTTGCCATGCCTTATGGTTGAATCTGCTTATAATAGTATCGCTAGTGACTGAGGAATGTGAGAGTTTGGCTGATGTTTATGTATTTGGTTATGGCTATGCAAATGTGAGAAACGAATGTAGTTTGCAAATTTGTTTATGTCAATTGCATTTGTGCATTCATGATGGAAGAGGCGACCCATTCTGATACGAGCCTCTGTGTTCACACGTAGTGAACACGAAAGTCCTACCTCGTAGTCCCATTCATCGAGGTGAATGGGAGCGAGACAGTAAGAGTAGGCACCTTCCACGGGATGGAAGGGACGTGAGGGTGCACACCGACGGGTGGGCACTCGGCAGTACCGGTATGTGCATCGAAATGAGCATTCATGTGCATTGCATCTTTCATAATGAGTGTTGTGGTAAATGGTGTGCCATTTGGATGGTGAATATGGTAATTGAGGGTTGAGTCGTGGACTCAACCCAAAAAGGGGAGATTGAATTGAATTTGATGAATTAGCGCATTTCTTTGCCTTGCTAATTATGTTGTATGAATATCGTGGAGTGAAGTCGAGTTTTGAACTCAATTACAATTGATGGAAATGGTTTGAGTTGCAACAAGGGATAGTTAAGTTGGGAGACGTTGTGATTTAGAGTCAAGTAGTGCTTCTTTGGCGTTGAATGGTTTTATTATCAAGTTGATGACTTATTTACTGTAATTGTTTTGGGTTTAAATGCGTAATTTCTGGTTGTTGTTCCAATTGTATTACTTGCTCTTATGATCAAGCTCTTGTTTTACTTCTAATAAATTGGAATTGTTATCCTCGTGTACCTTGCTGAGTTTGAACTCACGCTTGTTATCTAATGTTTGTAGGTGTTTTGAAGCCGGCATGCATGGTGGGGGTAGTAGCACAATCACGTTCACATCATCACCATTCCATCATATTGATTCATAGTTCTGATTTTAATAGCTCGTGAAGAATTCTTGTAAAAGGTTGTTTGTGGTTATGTTTAATGAGTCTCTGTCCTGTAATAATTATGTGGCGGAGTTGATTAATTTCTATTAGATGTATGATTGGTTAACTAAGGATCTGCTAGAATGATATCATATATTTGCTATTGTTTTCTGTCTGCTGAGTGGATGTCCTAGTTTTAGAGGAGGTGCTGCTGAATTTTTTTAATAATTTTGGCAACCTCTTAGTTGTTCGCTTGCTTTTCGAATATTTATTCTTAGTGATTTGTAATTGTTGGTGCTAGATGGTGTAACATTCGGGGCACGGGGTGCCGGGGTGTTACATTACTGTCTGTGGACAGATGGCCACGATCTTCCTTGATCTGAGCGGTCGCCCGGCCGGGAGAATAATGGAATCACTTCCAGATTGGATCTGGTCTGAATCCGAAAGGATAAGCCTGCCAAGATTATCGGCGATGAAGTCCAGGCTCCCGAAACGGAAAGCCTGGCCGGGAGCGAAGGTGATGACGATTCCGTTGATGGAGGCTATCGAGCTTGCTTGGATTAATCTTAACGCAGCCTCTACCTGGCGCACCAACTGTCGACGTTTGTTATCGGCAATAATGAAAATGGGGCAAGGCACTGGATCCAAACTTGATGGTAGCACAAGACGCAAGAATTATACAGGTTCGGGCTCTCGCGGGGGAGATGATACCCTAGTCCTATGCTCGGGTTTACGGTAGCTAGCTTATTGTCGATGATCTCCTCCTCATCGGTGTTCCCCGCCCCTTTTATATAGCGAGGAGGAGGCGCTACAAAGGAGAGTCCTGACCGGTTACGGAATGGAGATCGTATCTCTATACATGTCCGTTTGATAACGTCCTGGATTACAAATTGTATCCTACCTAATCAATCATCTTGGCCCATCCTTATCCAGTTGGGCCTCGCAGGCCTGCCTTGTGGATCCCTGGAGTCTTTGTACTCCACAGATAGGTTAGCTGTTATTTAATTAGGAATTTAATTAAATATTGCTTTGAATCTGAATCCCAATTTAGGGTAAGAATCTGTTCATGCTTATGATGATCAAATCATTATAATCTTTGCATCTTGAATTTGAAAATAAAAAAATTCATATTTTAGCTTCTTGAATTCGTAAAATGAAACTAATAAATTCGCTAAAATAACCCAGTTCTTTGTGAAGAGTTTTATTTGTTCTTGCTATGTATTTTCTTTTTTCCCTTTTTAATTGCTGATTTCTATTTCTTCCTTGTTGTGCGACGTGTAGACGCCGACGTTCCTGACGAGGCAGAAGATCTTGCTGCAGACCTAGATTTCATGCCAGATAATGTAGAGAAAGGCAAGCAACTCCTTGATCATGTTGATCCCAATAATTCACCTACAATATGCTATTTTTGCCAATGTATTATGCATGAGAGTAATTCTTCATAAAAACTACTATTCTATGTAAGAGCAGTAGTTATCCCTGTGTATTGTGGATTTCCTTAATTTGTATGACAATGTGAACCTTGTAACCTTAAGTACGGTTTAGACACAATTAATGTCACTTTGGGTATAGTCGTTAGTTATTATATCTGCTTAGCCATGCTTAAAAATTTAACTGGTTCATTTCCAAAATTGTTTAACTGAACAACAGTCATTTGGAAACTGGTTGCTGGTAATTTAATAAAAACACAAAATAAAACTATAGTTTTGACGCGGGTGATTATTGACAATAGCCGGTTGAGCAAAGTGAAGTGTCTCCCGTGTTGGATTGAGGACCGAGCAATGGGACGCTATTGATCCAAGAATTTCGTACAACCACGAGGGCTGTTTATGAGGCAGTCTTAGCCTATTAAGTTATTCAGACATGGCTTTGCACTCTGGTATGGCGGGAGCTAGCAGAAGCACTCCGTTTTGGATTGCTTATGAGGGGCTTCCACACAGTTCATGTGGGTAAGTGCATACCGGTGCAACGGTGTACGCTTTGCCATGAACAGAAATAGTGTGTTTGGTGTACTGAAAGTGGATTCACAACTTGGGTGTGTGTTTCTGTTTCTATGTCGAGGGCTTAACGTCCTGGGCTGGTTCAAAGTCATGTCTAGATAATGTAACGGCTCTGTATGATCTCCTTGCTGGCATACCTAAGGAAGTGTGTCGTATGGCCTAGCAGAAAGGTTGATCATTCATTGTGGGTAAAGCTGTACACCTCTACAGAGTGAAAATCTAATCGATTAGCCGCGCCCGCGGTCATGGGTACTTGGTGAAGTCATTCCAATGCTAGACTTTGGTATTTTATGAAAATTGGGTTTCGATTTGAAACTGTTTTTGGCAACCAGTTTTATGTCTAAAGGAATTGACGCTTATCGTTGTCCAGTCGGGTAGACAGGTTATGAATTGCAATTACTTTCGTATGATTACAATATTCTTTAGCAATTTCATAAATTTCGGTTTACAATATATTATAAGCATATGATTTACATTTCTTTATGCAAATGCAAAATAACCTAGAGCCTTTCATTGTTTAAGCCTGCTTATTTATTTGCATTTGTGAACCACTATCAAGTCTTGCTGAGTACCAATGTACTCAAAATTGCTATCAACATTGTCTCAGAAGATGAAGCTTTTGTCTTGCGGGATGACTCGTACTTTTAGGCAGGCCGTGGGGATTTTGACGATGATTTCTTCTAAGGGTTGGCCTAGTCCGATGCCTGAGGGTAGTTTGGGCATTCCACTTGGCTTTTGATTCTTTTAGTTGTTGTTTCTCGTTTTGCTACTCATATTATTTGGTGATGTATTGTAACTGTAATTAATCTCGCAAGGTGTTATAAATATCCTGCTCGTTGTGATATCGATGTTGTAAACATGTGTGTTCTAGCTACCGATATAGGGACTAGTATCAGAAACACATGGAGGTTCTCGCCTCGAACGGGTCTCACAGCTTTGGTATCAGAGCCATAGTGACTGTAGAAAACCCTGGGAGTTAAGGTCGTCAGTTAGAAATATAAAACTTAATTTATGTTGAGTCAAAATTTATTCCCCTACTAATAATGGAATTTAGCATATTTGCTAATTTTCTTATTTGTAGCATCTCTACTTTCATAATTATGAGTATTAATCTTATCCCCTGTTTTATTTTTGTAGATGGCACGATTTGTACCATGCCATGAGTCAACGGGTCCGGAGCTCACGGGAAGGATGGGTGTGTTGCACAGTCTGTTAGAAGACTACCGTTTCGATGGTCATTCATGCTATGTCGTGTTCCAGGCATATCTCAGTTCCGAGATGATGGAGTACGCCACTAGAGTTTTTGTGCCTCCCAGGCCAGCTCTTAATGAGGGAGAGAGGAGTTTCATTAGATTCGGATCATCCATTGATGCGTCGATGAATGAAGCGGCATATCTAGCGGTGATTCATCTTTGTCATGTCCTTCCAGATTTGAGTCCCGCTATTACTATCTTCCCGAAGGCGCCTTGTTGGAGATAGTGTGTAGAGATCCTAATAGTATTAGGAAGGATAACCTTCGAAGTTATGGTGAGTTTTGTAAATAGGTTAGACCAACATTATGTCCAGCTTAGTACAAGAACCGAGGGAGACGACCGACGCATGGCATTTTGGAGTCCCATCAGAATACCCCGGAGTCTGTCACGACGCTACGGATGCTACCAACCCCTAAACTATTAAGACCGGCTTAGAAACTAAACCACCAAAATTTACAAAATTTCGCATGACCTCTAGAACAGAGGACATCCACTCAACAGACAAACAAATAGCAGCGATTAATATCATTCTAGCGTGTCCTTAGTTAAGCAATCACACACCCAATGAATTTAAGAAACTTCAGACGATTTAACCACATATTACAACCTCATTAATTACATCCAGAATTATTGAATTTGTTAAATAATTTGTTGAAGACCAAAACCGTGCACGTGATACTACTCCCAACCAGACGAATCAGCTTCAAGGTACCTAAAACAGGAAGCAAATAAGCGTGAGTCCAAGACTCAGCAAAGTGCAACAATAATAAAAAAGTAATGAATTCAACTGAATTGCTTTTACTCTAGAATTTAATATAGCCATTACTAAATGAAAATCAACCAGTAAAAGAAGCAATAATTAACTCCACTTACCACAACCAACTCGAAAACATAACTAAATCTTACCCCTGCCTCAATAAACATTTCTGGATGAGTCCATGCCTCAAACCTCAACCTGTTCTTCCCATCCTCATCAATCCCATTTACCAGTTGCAACACACAATGCAATAGAATGCATTTATGTTTTCATGCTCGAATGCACAACACATACAAAAGAAGAATCTCATATCCATACATCACAATCAACTCATTAAACATGATTCATCATCGTAAATGCAATACAAATCACATATGCCATACAAAGACAGAATCTCATATCCATACATCATAAGCAACTCATTAAACATGATTCATCATCGTAAATGCAATACAGATGCAAATATGCTTGCATGTTCGTATGTTCATTTCATTTCACAATTTTCATGCATATGATGCATAATGCATGTCTCATTTCCTCTTTTAGCACATACCGGTATGGCCGAGTGCACACCCGTCGATGTGCACCCTCTCATTCCCCTTCCACCCCGTGGTGGAGGGTGCCTACTTTCTCGACTCGCCCCCATACAACACGTATACGGGACTACGAGGTAGGACTTTCGTACTCACTACATGTGAGCACAGAGGCACGCATCAGAATGGGTCGCCTCTTCCATCATGAATGCACAAATGCAAATGACATAACAAATTTGCAAACTACATTCATTTCTCACATTTGCATAGCTATAACCAAATACATAAACATCAACCACTTCTCACATCTAGAAATTTCCATTCACATTCTCAACACTCATAATCACATTCACATCACCAATTCTCGAGTAATTACTAACTCCATCAATCTTGATCATATATCAACCATTTTCGCAATCAAATTCTATACTCCGTCCTCACATTCATTTGTCATCAATACTTCATACAAAACCATAATCCTTTATCATGACTACTAATTGAGCCATTATTCTTGACTCAAAACTCATGTCTTTGATATCAATAATACCCTAATCCTACTAGTGAGCACTACATGGAACACATAAATCTTCAATGTAGCACACATAGCAAACACACAAGGATGCACATGCAAGTTTCATCCTTTAACGCCATTCATGAGTACTTACATAGCCTACCCATACTAGTGTTGTCAATATAACCACAACAAGCATTAGCGGCTCACATATCAAATCGGTCAAGACATTCAATCTACAATTCACAAGGTTCAATCAATTGATGCACTTGCATATAATTCTCAGTTTAAAAGATAGCATAACCAATTAACCATGCTCATTCATCACATCGCATGCAAAATCAAACATGAAAATATTAAAATAACACTTGGATAATTGTATGACTGCGAAACCTAATGGCCACCTACGCCACAAACGATACAATGCACTTGCCTTCAATCTTCTCGAAACGGTGTGGCGAGACGAGGTTGCCACACCCGGGCTCACACCACCTGCACATAGATATAGCCCACTCAAAACACGCCCAAAATCATCACAAGACTCATAGCTAAGTTGGCTTCGCAACTCACTCCTAAAACCCAAAAACAGAAATCTGCCAACCCGGGACAGCACTTGGTAAAACGGGCATAACTTTCAAACGGCTGAACGAAACTTAGCGATTTTGGACTTCATTGAAAGGTAATTCGATTATCTACAACTTTTTCTATAGCCAACTGACCGGGAAAAGCACCGATTATTCCCAGATTTGTGACAAACAGCAAACGAACACAATTCGACTTGCTCTGGACAGAAATCGGTAAAACAGTCATAACTTTCAAACGGCTAAACGAAACTTAGCAATTTTAGTCTTCATTGAAAGGTAATTCGATTATCTACAATTTTTGCAATAGCCAAATCCCCAGTAAATGCTTGTGGAATTTTCCATTAGCAGCTCTAACCAAGAACGAAAATCTGTCCGAACAGAAAATTCTCAATCACTCTAGTCTCTCCATTTCCCCAACCTCCAACATCTCAAAATCAGGAATTCTAGCTAAGCAATAACACAAACACCTTGCATGCAAGCCAAAGGGATCCCCACCACCTAGGGTTTTACCTCAAGGAAGTCCATGGAGGAAAAAGGGAGGCAGGGAAGAGCTGCAACGGCTCGAGGGAGAGGTCGCCGGCGCCGGCCGGAGGCTGGCCGGAGCAGGCCGGAGGCTGGCCGGAGGGTGCCGGAGCTGCTGGCTGCCTTCAACTGTTGCTGCTTGCCTTCGACTGCTGCTGCTGCTTGCCTTGGAGAGGAGGCGCAGGGAGGGAAAGAGCTAGGGAAGGCTTGGCAGGAGGAAGGCCAGGGACATGGCGACTGGAGCTGGAGGTGCTGCACGCTTGGAAGGAAGCACAACCAGGGAAAACTCCATGCCAAGAAGGGCCTTCAGCCAACAAACGCAGGAAGAGAAAAAAATCAGCAAGGCTTCCCTTCCAAGCTAATGTCAGCCACACAAATAAAGAAGAGAGAGAGGATTAGGTGAGGGAGGGGAAAAATTCCCAAAAACCCCTCACAAAAACCACAATCCAACTTTTAACCATTAGCGCGAACCAAAATTTAAATTCTTGGCGCGAAACGGTAATTGTCAGGATAGACAACTTGCCGCAAAAATAAACGACACGGAGAAAAACACCCAATCCGATAAATAATTCACGGAAAAACCCAAAACCTTTAATAGAATTAAAAACACATGACTACCGAACCTTGAGTCAAGAAGGTGGAAAACAAATCTGGCGGAAACCCAGGCAAAGAAGATTTGCGGTATTACACCTACTTAGCGGCGGGCATGGCGAGAGGTACCGTACCACGCTCGGTGCTAATTGATGGGACGACTCAAATACCATCCGCCCAGTGTTTCCCGCCAGCTTCTTACATCCCCACTTCTGGTAGGTCCAGTGGGGCTAGGATATCTAACATAGGTAGCCTTCCGCATCTAGTAAACGATAAGGAATCCCTATAGTACTTGTACGTATCATCCCGTGTCGCCTTGTGTGTATTGGCGGAGGGAGTATGTTTCTAAGGTCTTAGATGAGGATAGAGTAGAGGGAGAGAAGTAGAGGTATGGTGTTAAAGAGTTGTAAAATTACTTTTGTAAAATGTGTATTATGAAATAATATAAATGGTATGACTTTTGCTAATGATACTTGTGTCCTTGAAATTTTCATACAAAATTTAAAATTTTAAAGTAAAAGTGTGAAACAATAACCTTAGCAAAACCTTAAGCACCTAAATTAATGATTTGTACATAAGAGTAAATTGTTGTAGCCTATTTCTTTATGCTTTAATTTTTAAAAAATGTAGTTCATACTAATGTTGTCATATTTTAAAAATTTACAGATGGCCAATCATATCATGTGGGCTGACGTTGCTAGGGAGTTCACCGAGGATTTTGGGTATAAAAAGAATAAACCCATTTTCAATATAAGGCAAACCCTGTATGGGCTTAAAGTGCGTGTACATGCGACTACATTAACAAGAGATCGTGTTGTGCATCACCATGTGAAGCATTGCAACGCCACTAGATTTAAGGCAATACAAGAGTCAGGGTGTAAGTTGTTGAGGAGGATGTGGAAAACTCACAACATTAACATGGATACTTATGTGCGTATATATGAGCACTTTATAGGATTTCAGGATCCTAAGCTTGAGCCTAGGCAACGAAGGACTGGTAATAGGCGTGAGTATTCAGAGGGCTTTCAAATAGGTGCTAGGCCAATTGCTTATGCCATCTAGTTCCGAGAGTAGTTGCGATGTAGAGGTGCCGTCATCGTATCCAAAAGCTCGCGGCGTGGTGGTTCTGTCTAGTGACTCTAAAGAATAGATGGCAGTGGTATGACTTAGAATTAGGGACAAAAGTTTAAGATTGGGGCAAAAACCAGTTAATAGAAATAATAGATATAGTGGTATACTTTTGGTGTTGTAGAATAGTTGGTTGTAAAGATAACTAAGTATGTGCTTTCAGTGATGTTAGACAAATAGTTGTAAAAATGAGTAAGTGCGTACTTTTGGCACTGTAAGCTTTTGATTGTACAGTTTTCTGTGAATGAATATATGGATTTTCTCTCACAAATTTTAATTGTTGGAGTGAGAATTTACGATGGGATAATCCTTACATTTAATTAAAGCCTAATGGAATAACAATAAAATGGGACGTGCTTAATAGTAACATTAGTGTAACGCTCTCTTTTGCTGTCAGTCTCTAAGTAAATTTGTGTGCAGGATGAGGACTACAAGGTCACTTAGCCATATCTTAGAAAGTGAAGTGGATCAGAATACTCACACCCCATGGGAGGGTATTCCTACGCTAGCCCAACCCAATCCGCAACATCCAACAACTAGAGCCTCACCATCTATTGTTGATGAGCAGTTGCCAGAACTGCCAACCATGGCGTAGGTCCTGGCAATGATTGAGCAAGGGAGACAAACCAATACTTTGCTATTGCAACAAATTGCTCAAAGTTTAGCTTCACAAGGCACAACCCGAGGAGGAAATGAGGGGCCAACGCAGGTGTCAAAACTGAATGAATTTATGAGAACTCAGCCACCAATTTTCTCTACATCATCCGAGCCATTGGAGGTGGATGATTGGCTTCGAGCAGTAGAGAGTAAGTTATCCATTGCTCAATGTGATGAACGAGAAAAAGTCTTATATGCTTCATACCAGTTGCAAGGAGCTGCAACCATCTGGTGGGAAAATTATCAGGCTACCCTGCCAGAAGGACAAGTAGTGTTATGGCCAGAATTTAAAGTAGCCTTCCATTGCACACACATTCCCGCCAACATAATTAAGGTGAAAAAGCGGGAGTTTCTAGACTTGAAACAAGGTAACATGATAGTCATGGAATACTTGCACCACTTTAACCATTTATCTCGTTATGCTACGTATGAAGTTGCAGATGAAGCTAGGAAGGTTGAGCGATTTAGGGAGCACCTCAATGAGGACATTAAATGGGCCCTTATCGCTCATGACATTGATGATTTCCAGACTCTAGTGGATAAAGCAGTTCGTGTTGAGCACGAAAGCAAAGATATATTGGAAAGTAGGAAGCGCAAATGGCTTGCACGCAAAACTGCTGGGGCAGGTCCATCCAGGCCGCAGGGTGGACAGTCGACATATGCTCGTCGGCCACCACTGCAGATTCTGAGGATCCAGTGTCAAGCTCCGCATGCTCAGCGCTACCAAGGCCAAATCTCTCACGTTCCACAGCAGCAGCCGCAATGATTTTCTCGATCCCCCCAGCAGACAAGAGCGACTGCTAGCACGCAGAAGCAAACACCTAATGTTACATGTTTTCATTGTAATGAGCATGGACACTATGCCAGTTCATGTCCTAAGAAGAAAGTTGGACAACCTCGTTCTCAGTCTCAAGGGTGAGCCCATGGAGCTGGAGGTCAGCAAACTCCATGTCGGGACCTGAATTCACCAATTCGAACCCACTGTGTTTATACCGCACTAGTCCCAGGATCAACGCTAGTGCACACAGCTTAATATCGGTAAGCATCATATCATACACAACGATAAGAATAACAAGACTTCATTTATTTAATATAACTAGTGTATGATCTTATGCACACTTACATTACTTAGCCTCACGAGGCAATAATAACATCAATGAGACAAATGCAGCGGAAAACAGTAGAAAACGTAGTTGTCCCATCAGCACACCACAGGCAGCTGACTAGGATTGGCCTAGTGACCCGTGTCCACCTGAATGTCCTTCTTCGATACCGGCAACGAATCCTCCACTGTTGTTGGTTGTTTAAGCAAGGGTGAGTACACCAACACGTACTCAACAAGTTGTGCACAAAATGCAGTTCTATTATAGCTATATGCAGGCTTATTCCAAAGGAAGGCTTATGGTTCATAAGCAGTAATGTAGCATTCGAAACACATACATTAATAGATTGAAAAGACAATAAAACAAATAGTAACAAGTAATAGATTCAGTGATTCTCAAATCAACCCACGTTTCATCCTAAATCAAGTTCCATTATCCACATGGCATCCTGCCATCCCAACAGTTGACAAGTTTTAAATAACTACCCCTTGACTGTAATTCCTGAGCGTTGCTCAATACCGTGAGCACGGCTATCCGAATAGATTGTACACTCTGCAGAGGTTATGCACTTTACCCACATGATACAACCATGCACCCTATAGATGAATGATCGTAACAAAGCCTTTACAATGCATCCTCTTAACCCAGTGCTACCCGCTAAGGTTTCAACACTGAAGGGCTATACCACCACAACAGGGCCCCCCTCTTGCACCATGTGAGTTTCCTCCGTACACCTGGACCCACACCACCAAGATAGCACTTAAGTTAAGCATTTGCAAATTAGTCAGCTAGGCTGCCCCATAACAGACATGTGGTTGCATGATAGACTCAGGTCAAAGGCTCACAAGGTTAAGTCCTTAACTGACCGAGGCAAGACTAACCAAATGTAATCTCAATATCCAAAACCAAATAAAAACCAAATACGACCGCTCAGTTGCCACTCTTGGCCCACCAGAAACAATCTTGCCACTTGCCCCAGTCTAAATCATTTTTCCCACCCCGGTTGATTACCAAGCACCACGTGCCATCAATAATTCAATATCGTTGCGTGACGTCCACTGCCATCACAACTCAATCTCATCGTGTGACCACACATGACACACAAATTTATAACATTGTTCCATATTCCATTAGTCATGATTAATAACCAACATTTCATGTACATGTGATGACGTGGCATGGCTAAGCAAATCTATTCCGCTTCTAATCATCCATGTTGATTTCTTAATTAACCAACTATAGTAACCAACCTAAGGTGACAATGAAGCATGACATACAAATAACAAGGTAGGGTATAATTCAATGGGTACATTAGCTAATCCCAAATTTATGTGGAAAACATTTATACACATAAAATAACAAGTGATAAGGTAAATCAAAATAGCATGCAATCTAATTTATGGGTGCAACATGATCAAAGCACAACTTGCCTTGCTTAAGCTCCTGATATTGCTCCGAAGATTGTACTTGAGATGATAATTCCTTCTCCGAAACCTCGCTCAACTCAACGTCTACGTGAATCGAGAGAGAAAAGCAAATAAACACCAAAACCAAAATTCAAATGAACTCAAAAATTCAAACAAAAGCCACCATTAGAAAGATCTCAATTTTACAAATTTTTAGGAATTTGAATCACCTAAATCGTAGTTCGTATGCAAAAGTTATAGCATTTGAGAGTTTGAAAATACTAAAAAATACCTAAATTCATAATTCCCGATTTATCCGAATTATTTTTATAAAGAAAAATCCGAATTTCAACCCCCAGCTGTACGGATGCACACGTGGCCTAATCTGGTCCCTTGGATCCTAATCTATCGGCTCCCGTTAAATCGGCTACGTGGCTTAATACCAACCATCGGATCCAAATCCAACGGCTACCCTTAACCGAGTAGTTTACTCTGCACTTAATGTCGTGGCGCAACCGTAACCCTTCGATCCGAATCCAACGGTCTGTGTTTTATTTGAGATGCTTACCTCTTCGATTCGGTACCGCTTAATCCTGACCACTCGTTGCGGATCCAACGGTTGAAGCTCCTCCCGATCAGCAATGAAGCGGCGGCGACGATGACCAACGTTGCGGCGATTCGGCGTTTCCCGGCGACGAAGAAGTGGTGCTCTTGACGCAGCGCGACTTGAGGATCTCGAATCTGTGACTCACTCGGCGGAAGAGAACCGACGACGACGAAATCGTGACACAAACACTTCGGCGCCCTTTCCGAACTCCGGCGAGCCTTCGCGACGGCTTCAATGACTCTTCGGCGACGACTCCACAGCGAAGTTGTGCGGCGGGTTGTGGCGATTCCCAAGGGAGGTCTCCCCGCCCTTAAATACCCCCGGCGTGTACGCAAATCCGGAAAGAAGAGCGGCGGCGGAGTCCGGGTCGGTCACGGCGGCGGCGTCCGAGTCCAGCTTGAGCACGATGACCAACAACCGTCCGATCTCAATCCGACGGTTCGGATAGAACGAAGAGTCCGAACCGGTATGATCCAATGCGGACCGTCCGATGAACATCCAACAACAATGAGTAATTAGGGTTTTTCACTTATGCGCGTTGATGTAGTCCGTTGATTTAAATCAAACGGCGCACGTTGACTCTCCCGATTCTAATATGGTCCGCATAGTAATTGGGCCGGCCCAATACTGTTCATTAGGATTCCTCGGATTTTCCAATTAAAACAATTCGAGAAAATAGATTAATTTATTTAGGATAGTAAAAATACTCTAAAAATTCCCAGAAAAATCCAAAAAATACTTTGAGACATTCTGACCTTAAATAAAATATTTTTGTCGACGATCGGGATCGTCAACCGCAAGAAAAGAGGTAGGGGTCAGAGAGTTTATGGGACCCGAAATGCGTTTTGCTCGACGAAGGAAGAAAATCGATCGCGGCGATGGTCGGAGCAAGGCGACAACGAGTACGAGACAAGAGTTTATATTGGTTCGAGCCCTGTGAAGGTAATAGTTTATTCTGCCGCTTTTGCCTTGGCGGTGATTCTTGTTATATGGGTGTACAGAGGCGGTTTACAACTCAAGACAAGAATGGTGATTCCTAGCTCGAGCTGCTTGTGTGCTACCTTGTCCTGTGGAGCTCATCGTCCACGGTCTTTATGTTCCCTCTGCATTAACGGCCAGAGCGATCCTTGGGAAGGGGCCTTCAGGCGCTTGAGGGTTTGGCAAGAATCGCTTCGAACTTGTTGCGCACTCTTAGTCATCCCCACGACCCGCTCTCTGAAACTGTCGGTCCAAATGCTAGATCCGAATCCTAGGGCGGACCAGGGCTTGAGACGAGACCCCGCCGAGCTCGAGGTCGTCTTGGAGTCGAAAGCACGAACGCCACGCCGAGGTCGAGCGCCCCAAGGCGCACCTGTGTCGCGGTCGGGACCTTCCAAGCTTAGGGATCCGTTGACCGCACGCCGGCCGGTCATGGAGTTCCCAGCCCTCGTCAGCCAGCCCCCGAGGCTCTAGGTCGGAGGGAACCCTCAGGACGACCTCGAGCCTTATTCTTGGGACGGAAAAAACCTTCATAGGTCTTGATTCCTTGGTCGAGGCTCAAGTGAGACCACCGAGCAAGTCCCTTGGCCTCGACACTGGCGACCTTCGGACTTCTCGATGTTGGTGCAGACGTGAGCGGTGGTGGGCATCTGGCGGCGTCTCGACTCCGTAGCCCAAGCCTTAATCGCGCCCGAATCAAATCGCGGTTGGCACGCCTTTTGGCGCCGTGGACGGACTTTGCGGTTTATAAACCCAGCCTTCTGGCGTTAAATCGAAAAGCTCTTGCTCTTGCGCCGCCTTCCGAGCCTTCTCGCCGAGAAGCAAGGTCCGCCTTTCCCCCTCGACCAAACCAAATTTCAACCGCCATGGCCAAGTTAGGAAGGAGCACTGTCAGACTTTTCGAGGATGAAGAAGCTCGAGTCCTCGGGCTTCTAGACCCGCTTACATGGCGGTTGCCGCAACGAGATCGAGCCGCTCTGTCGGGACCCGGATATGCAAATCCAAACCCTCTGTATATCTGACTAGTCGAGATCACGCTAGTGCACACAGTGGAAACATAGATGACATATCATTCCATACATCGAAATAACTAAAAAGAAGCAAATTATTATTGAATAAAGCAAACGACCTTATAGTCAAGGTTCATACACCAATGCCTCTTGGCTTAAGAAACAAATAAACTGTTGCAGCGGAAATAAAATAACTTGGGCCATTCGACATGCCACAGGCAATCGTCTGGGGAAACGCCTTCCTAGTCGACGTAGTCTTCATAGTACTCCTCCTCTTGATACTCATTACCTGGTCCTTCCTCAGCAACTGAACAACAGGGGCATAAAGCCGTGAGTACAAAACGTACTCAACAAGCCGTAGGGAAATGATGCAATATATTCATGCACGGCTTGACAAAGGATAGTTATATGGTTCATTTGCAGAAAAGCAATAACTTGAATTTAAATACAATAAATAGATTGAAGGCAGATTGATAAAAACAATAATAAATAATCGTAAATCAATGGTAGACAACATGAATGTAATGACGAGGCATCACCCTACATCATTCAAAACAAGTATCAACCACACAATTCAACAATATAGCTTGAGACAACAAAACAACAGTGAACTCCCCGTTCACATCCCAACCATTCCACATTTCAAGAAAATACTCTATACCCCGTGTGAAATCCCCGGCTTGTCCATGACCGCGGACACGGCTATTCGAATAGTTTACACTCTGCAGAGGTTGTACAGCTTTACCCACAAGACATGATCATCCCTTAATGCCAAGCGCTAAGAACACACTTCCTTTGGTGTGTCGGCAGAGAGATCACTACAAAGCCTTTACAATGCATGTCTAAACCCAGTATCGCCCTCTAAGGTTTCGCCCCTCGGGGCCCCTCTTGAGCCATGTGGGTCTACCTCGCCATCTTAGACCCCACACCAACAACTAGCAATACTCAATTCTGACATTGCAAATTAATCACTAGGTCCGTCCCATATCGGACTTGTGGTTGCACGGTTAGGCCAGTTCAATGGCGCACAAGATTAAGTCCTTAAATTGTTTCAGTGCAAAGACACCACATCCCAATGTGCCAAACAACCCCCCTTTATCGCACGATCAATTGCCCGAGGGAAACATTTTGTTCAACCCAAAACCAATGGCATCCCCTGCCATGGTACAACAAGTTTTATAACAAAGGTCAATGACCACAATTCAATATCTCATTAAGTCAAGATTAACATTAGCTCACAGGTGATATGAATCCCATCGGACAACTAAGCATGGCTAAGCATAACTACGATAACCCAATGTTGGTACTATGATTATGTCCAACTAATAATGTCCCAACTTAAGGGTAACAATGGATACATGGCATTCCAATAATCAAAGGCATACTCAAACAGTAAATAGCTACTCCCATAAACTAGCATTGTTACACAAATAGCATGCAATTGTATAAAACAAAGTACTTTTGCAAACATGGGTTCAATATGATCAAAGGTCTACGACTTGCCTTGCTGTTCAAATGCTGAGTCTTGGTCTTGAAGTCTCCGCTCACTCCTTCCGGGTTCAAGTCTCACCGAAAATAAAGCAATGAAATCAAATAAATACAAAACAGAGAGGAAAACAAGCTCAAAATTGAAAATAAATGGCTATGGAATGTAGAGCTCGATTTTACAAAAATTTAGAAATTTGAATCACTCTAATCGGAGTTCGGACGAGGGAGAACGGCCTTCGGAAAATTTAATTCAGAGAAAATCCCATGGGGTGACACGTGTCAGCACGGGATTGGTTGGAATTTTCGGTTTTTCAAAAAATCAGAAAAAGGAAAAAGATTTCCCGCTGACACCTGGGACCCACATGTCAGCGAGATGGTCTACGGTAGACCGAGAGCACCGAGGCGACATTTGGCTGATACGGTAGACCGCGATGACGTGGCATACCACGTGGCGGCTAGGGCTGAGGTGGCGCTGGCTTGGCACACACGCGGTGGCTGACGCAGACGATGACGCAAAGATGGGGCGGTTCGCCACGCTGTGAAATCCGGGCGTTAGCTCGAATCGGACGATCGCGGATGCGATGCAAGGGGAGACGTGGCTCAATCTGGTGCCTTGGTTGACGATCGGGCGGCTGAGGTTGAGCGATGGAGGGTGACGACGAGACGGCGGCGCAACTCACCGGAGGCGGAGAAGACGACACCCAAGGCCAAGGCGAAGGACGGCTTAATCTGACGGAAGAAGTAGCCGATCCGGAAGAGGGCTTCGAGGTGAGTTCGTGTGCAACCGGTGAAAGCGGAGGATCACCCGAGCGCCCAGAGCAGCGGAGAAGGTGCTCGAGGCGGCGGAACTTCATGAAGTTCGCGAGGCCAGCAGCGGCGATTTGGACGACGAGGAGCGAGCAACAGAGCGGCGGAGAGGCGAACCTCGGGAGGTGTGTGGCGGCGGCTTAAATAGCCTCGGGAGGTGTGAATCAAAGACAGATATCAAAGTTGGTGGGCGGTTGGATCATGCATGGCGGCGGCGCTGCATTAGGGCGATGTGGCGTCACGGCAGCAGCTGGATCGGCATCAGACGGCGAGGGAGGAATCGGCTTAGGGTTAGGGTTACACTAGTGATTGGCGGCGCGAAGCTTAGCCGTCGGATGGAAGATCTACGGTGGATAAATTAGGGTTTACTGTGTGAGGGAAACGGGCCGGATGAACAGTAGTTTCGGCCCAAGAACAGGATTTTAAGGATTAAAGAAATTCTAGAAATCCGATTAAACTCCAATAAATCAAAATAAATAGCAAATAAATTCGGAAAAATCTCCAAAAATACAGAAAAATTCCTTGAAGCACAAGGAACCTAACAAAAACTGGAAACCTTTAGTTTGATGCATAGATTAATCAAATTAAATCTTTTCATTATTGGAAAAATTCATATTAAGCTTCAATTAATTCCAAGAAAATGCAAATGGTTTATTTTTGATTTTAAACATACCAAAACTCAAATTTTGGGATGTTACACACCCCAAGGACGACGAGATCGTCTGCACCGAGCACTATGCCCTCTTTGGCTTGCGGACCCCGGAGAGTGAGTTCGTCGCGAAGGTCCTCTCCAGCTGCGACATCGAGCTCATCAACCTGGTGCCGAACTCCGTTCTTCTCCTCACCATCTTTTCCCATCTATGCGAGGGATTCCTAGGATCCTCCAGACTCCTCGCTCTTCTTTCGGATTTGGTCTCTTCCTCGGGAAGGACCCGTGGTCGGATGCCTCTACTTCCTACCGCGGTCGGGCTCAAGTGGGCCTTCCCTAAGTTCCAGCCCCGGGATTCCCTCGGCCCGTGGAACGAGCGCTGGTTCTACCTGAAGAGGGGCGAGGCCGGGACGCTGGTGTACGAAGGGACCCCCATCGCCAACCGCAAGAAGGAGACTCCGGAGTCGGACGACCTCGAGGTCGACGAGGAGGCCATCGCCCTCATCCATATCTCGTGCACTGCCATGCAGTCTCAGCGGGCAAAGCGATCGCTAATGATTTCTGCGGAACCGTGTGTCCCCTCTCAAAGTGAGGGAGCACCTGTTCTTCGAGATCCGAGAGTCCGATGATGCTACCTCGTGAGGGCACGTCTAGTAAGTCTTCTTGTCCCAAGGTCTCGCTCGTGTACTCCTCCGACCTTCTCTTGATGTACCGCTTGTTTTGCGGCGCCGGATGGTCGAGATGTTTGGGAAGGCAACAGCACGAGTACGCCATCGGCAACCCCGTCCCGAAGAATGTACTCCGTCGAAAGGACGAGGTGAGTCACCCGACCAAGCGCTCGAGTCTTTTGCCTGCGAGCCCCTTCCTGAGCTTCGCTTGCTCGTAGGCTCACCAGGAGCTGCTGGACACGGCCAGGAGGATGCTCCGCCGCTGGCGAAGGTGGAGCAAGAATGGAAGAAGCGACCTCCACCGCCGGATCAAGCCAGACGGAGGAAGAAACGCCACGCCGAGTGGGCGGCCGTGCCACGGTAAGGGCCCTTCTAGCCGAGCCCCCGAGCTTGTGTTTCTCATGCCTTGCCGCTCGACGAAGTCTTCCCTTACGCAGAAGCGAAGGCTACGCCGCCCGTCTCTTCGGGCACCCCTCTAGCCCTCAGGTCATGAGCGAAACCCCCGCCACAAGCGAAGCGATCTGAGCGGCTCGACCCCGAGGTCCTGAGCATGAGGACACGCAAGCGCACACCCCCTCAACATCGGGGCAACAAGACC
The DNA here is from genome assembly GCA_036346375.1 of Guadua angustifolia. Classification (NCBI taxonomy): domain Eukaryota; kingdom Viridiplantae; phylum Streptophyta; class Magnoliopsida; order Poales; family Poaceae; genus Guadua; species Guadua angustifolia. The sequence continues at coordinate 13,373,840 of CM070514.1, forward strand.
TTCGACGACCTTCGACGAGGAGGAGACTGGTGACCTGTAGGCCCCTCAAGATCCCGGTCTCCGCCCCGCCGTTCAGATCTTCTCGCTTAGAGTATGCTTTTGATCGCAGACCTCGAGCACCCGAGCTCAAAACTTGCCCGCTTTGGACGATGGTCATTGTCCGTCGAGCAGTCCGAGTCCGGAGGAGGAGAACGCCTTTGAGTTGGTCAGCAGCGCGATCGTCGTGGGACGCGCACTTCTTCGGGCCAGCCCTTGGTCGGTGAGTTCTACCAAGCGACGACTCGTCCGAAGAAAACGAGCCCGCGGTCGTATGGACTACTAACACGGGCGAGGCCCATGACATAGATGCTGTCGACGGGCTTCCCGAAGCCACCGTGAGGGAGGATACTCAGGGCCTTGAGGCCACGATTGAAGTGGCCTCCAAGACCCCACCAGCCACGATCGCCGCGGGCGTTGAGGCCGCGACCCCGCCGGTCACCGTGGGTGATCGGGTCGCGGAAGCTCCGCAGACCTCCCCGGCCGTGACTGTGCCGAGCGCTGAGTTCGTGGCACCCCAGGCCACGGAGGTCGTAAATGCCGAGGCGGATCCGGCTGCCATCCCCTTGGCGCCGGAGACGAACGGGACCCCGACCGTGGAGATCGGGGTTAGCACTGCCGCTATGTCCTCCCCCGTCGGCGGCCTTAACCCACCGGAGGAGGCAGCGGATAACCAAGCGCCCGGGCGGGACTCGAGTCCCGCCCAAGTGCGCCATCGGCGGCCGTGGTCGATCCCGACACCGGCACGACGGTTGACGAGGAGGAGGAGATCCCTCGCGATCGTATTGACGACCGTGAAGACTTCACCCACACACGCCTGGAGGGGCGTCTCCGCGAGGTAAGGGTCTTCCCGCTAACTTCGTAGCTCGTAGTTTGTCCTCCTTGTCCCCTCTCATTTTTGGGCCACCCTTTTCGTCGTGAAGGTGATCGACCATACCTCTCAAGGGCTACAAGGCCTCCGAGAGCATCTTTGTCGTCTTTGAGGGTCTCGACGCAGAGAGAGGCGTGGGAGGTTGAGCGACAGGCTCGTCCAGACCATTGAGGTCGGCGGGGAGCTCGAGCGAAGGCCCAAGAGCTCGACGATCTGGCGCCGACGATGAGGGCACAGAGATAGCCCACGCTGAAGACCTCGAGCGCACTGTGGCCTTGAGCGTGACTTCGCTTTTAAGGTCAGGAGCAGAGCGCCAAGACGCTCACCCCAGGCCGAGGCCGAGCGGCCAAGATCAAGCTCGAGAAGGCTTCATGGAGGCGCCGACTCCCGAGCTCAAGGCCAAGATACTCCACTCGAGGAGGAACTTGGGAGCGCCAACAAGACGCTTGAAACCGAAAGGTGCCAAGGTCAAGGACTGGAGAGGGCAGCTAGCGGAGCAGCACACTTCACGACGAGGGCGCCCCGAGCTCGAGGCCAAAATCCTCGAGCTTGAGGGAAGCTCGACCAGGCTACCAAGGCGCCGAGGTCGAACGCGCTAAAGTCGAGGCGCCGGAGAAGGCTCCTGAAGTTGCCTCTTGGGCCCGGAGTAAGGTCCCGGGCTCAAGAGAAGCTCGAGCGCCGGGAAAGTAGCTAAGAGTGCCTGGCCCAGCTTGAAGACCAACGACGCCGAGCCGTGGATGCTTCCCAAAGATGCCCTCCACCTGTGGTGAGATCGCAACCTCAAGGCAAAAGTGGCCCACTTCGGCGAGAAAAGCTGCGCCCGAGATGGCCGACAGAAGAAACATCAAAAGCAAGGAATGTACTAATGTAAGTGGTTTGTTTTTGTGTACAAAGAAACCTCGCCCTGTTGTAAATCCGTAGCTTGGGGATACTTGAAGTCTTTCTTGCTTTGCTTGTTAGCCGCTCCGTGCTTTCTAGGTCGTATTGCCGATAGGGTAGCCTTACCCACCCCGCAGTGTCCAAGGTCGAGCGACGCGCTCCGTGCACAGACTTAAATATGGACGAGAGGCCACGACCGAAAAGTGGAGGAACAATTCCAAGAAGGTAGAAGGGCACGGCGGACATCGTTAAGTAGGTTAGTGCTTGAACGGCTCTCGCGACCATGCATATCGCCGACGCCTAAAGCGGCGAGGTTCTCACTTCGAGCCCGCACAGGAAGAGCTAGATTGTGAAGAGGTTCGCTTACGCTTAGCTCGTCGGCTGGGGTGAACGCCAAACTCAAGGCCACTTAGACTAGGAGCAATGCGCTGCGCACGAAGGTCGTGTTCAAAAAAAACAAACGAGGAACCGTCGAAAAAGAAATAGTAGCAACATAAGTGGAAGCAGAAAAAAAAATGAAAGACCAGCTTTATTGAAATGTGAGGCATAGAGTTTACACATAAAACTTCCGGTTGATCTATATTCCACGAGCTAGAGAGCTCTCGCCATCGGCATCGCTAGCCAGAAGCCCCTCGCGCGATCTGCTGAAACAACTCTATAGGGCCCTCCCATGAGGATAACTTGTTGGTGCCGGACGAGCTCAATCCGCCTCGTGGCTAGGTCCCCAACAAGGAGCTTCCTAGGTCGTATCGACCGAGACGCATGTCTGCGAAGAGTTTGCGGTAGTCGTTGATCGTAGCAAAGGCACGGCATCTTACTTTTTTGCGAGGGTGAGGTCGAGAGACCGTTCGTGCTCAAGTCGACTTGGTCGACTGACGACTCGGCAGAGCCAGCAGGACCTCGGGAGGCGTGACGGCCCGATCAACACGAGCTGAAGGGTGTGGACCCTATGGCTCGGCTTGTTGTGGTCTGAATAGACCATAGGACGGTGAGAAGTTCGTCCACCCGTGCCTTGCCAGACGACGAGCTCATCTGCGACTCGCTTCTTGACGCCTCGATGATTTGCCCACATGCTGCTCATTTTCTCCGCTGTTCGGGGTGAGCCACCGAGCTAAGCAGATTTTGATGTCGAGTTCTCGCAAAACTCCCGGAACAACTCACCGTAAACCGAGTAATCGTTGTCGCGATAATTTTGCATGGAACCCCGTGCACTGTGACCACGAACGAAGCGAAGAAATGAACCGCCACCCGAAAGCGCTTATGGTCGAGACCGGTTTAGCCTCTATCCACTTGGTGAAGGTGTCGATAGCGATTTAACGTAAACTTCTTCCCCCCGGCTGCTTGAGGAAAAGGACCGAGGATGTCCAGCCCTCAAGGTCGAGAAGGGCCACGCGAGCGGGATGGTCTGGAGCGCGTAGGCTGGTTGATGCGACTTCCGGGCGTGGAATTGGCAGGCTCGGCAGGTACGGACGATATCACGAGCATCCTGAAGTGCCGAAGGCCAATAGTGCCCCATGCGGAAGGCCTTCCACCATTGTCTCAGACGAAGAGTGCGCCTACGAGGCCTCGAGTGAATGTCATGCAAGAGGTACTTACCTCTTCGTGGAGATGCACCGCGTTAGGATGCCGGAAACATTGTGTCTGTAAAGCTCTCCCTCGACAAGCGCAGTGCATCAGCCTGACGCTGATCCGGCTCTTCTCGGCAGGGTCGGGTGGCAGGTCGCCCCGAGCAAGGAAGTTGTGGATGGCCTCGGCCAAGGAGGGGGTACCTTCGACCATGGCGAGCGCGACCTCTTGGTCGGAGATTGACGGGGCCGCTAGTGTTCCGTGGATGACGCGGGTGGGACGCCGTCGCCGGAGGAGCCGAGCTTGGAGAGGGAGTCCGCTACCGAGTTGTCCTTCCGGGGATGTGTTTGAGTTCCAAGTTCTGGAACCACTTCTCCATCTTGCGCGCCTTGGCGAGGTACTTTGCCATCGAGTCTTCCGAGCACTGGTAGTCCTTGTTGAACTGATTGATGACGAGCTGGGAGTCGCCCTTCACGACCAGCGTCAGACGCCAAGGCCTTGCAAGCTCGCAAGCCGGCCAAGAGAGCTTCGTGTTCCGCCACATTGTTGGTCGCTGAGAAGCCAAAACGAATTACGTACCTCAGCTTGTCGCCGCTCGGGGTGAGGATAAGGATCCCACCCGCGCTTGAAGGACCTCGAGCCGTCAAGAACATGACCTGTGATTTTCCTCTTCGACCAAGCTCGGGAGCGGGCTGCGGCGTCTGCCGACCACGGTCGGCGAGCACTTGCGACTTTATGGTCGGCGTGCACGACCGACGCCGAACGCCGCCACTCCATGGCCCACTTGGCGATTCGCTCACGCCTCCGGGTTCTCGTGATGTCCCCGAGGGAAGTTGATCGACGACCACGAGTGCGCTCGAAATAGTGCCGAGCTTGCGCTGGCCATGAGGAGGGCATATAACACCTTCAGACTGCGGGTAGCGCCGCTCGGGCGTGCAAGACCTCGCCGACATAATAAATGGGTGTCAGCTGAGGCCCTGCTCCGCCACCAAGACGACACTAACAAAGATGGGGGTGGCCGCGAGATATAGCAAGAACTTCTCACCAAAGTTGTGGCGCTAAGGAGGGGTGGGGCGACAGTGCGCCTTCGTAGTCGGCGATCGCGGGCCTCGAGTCCACTCGAAGCCCCGTGCTTGCGCAAGGTTTGGAAGAATGGGAGCCAAGGCCGCCCGAGCCTCGAGATGAACTCACGAGGGCGCCATGTGGCCAAATGAGGCTTTGCACCGCTGATCGAGGTCGGGGTGCCATCTTTTCGATCGCTTTGATCTTCTGCGGGTTTGGACCAACCCCGAGCCCCGATCATGTAGCCGAAAGACCTTACTGCACGCCGTACCAAACACGCACTTCGGGGTTGAGCTTGATCTTGTGCTCGCTCAGTTGGCGAAGGTCTCCTCGAGGTCGCGAACGTGGTCGCCTCGGCGGGCTTTTGACGATGATGTCATCCACGAGACCTCAAGGTTCCGCCCGATCCGGGGCTCGAAAGTCTTGGTCATCGACGCTGAAAAGTGGCCCCGTGATTATGCGCAGACCAAATGACATGGTCAGATAGCAATAGGTGCCAAACGGCGTGATGAAGGAAGTCTTGCTCGCTGCCGATCGCCAAATTTTGATCCGGTGGTATCCCGAGTAAGCATCCAAGAAGCTCAAGATCCCGGCATTCATGGTGGAGTCCACGATCCGTCGATGCGCTGAAGCGGAAATTGTCCTTCGAGCAAGCCGAAGTTCAACCTCGTATGGTCGACGACATTCTCCACTTTCCTCCCTTCTTCGCGACGATGACCGGGTTGGCCACCACTCGGAGTAGTTAATCTCACGAATGAAGCCGCCTTCAAGAGCTTGTCAAGGTTCTTCTTGATGATCGCGACTTTCTCCGGGGAGAAGCGACGCAGCTTTTGGCGCACAGGTCGGGAGCCGGATCCCACCTGCAGCTTGTGCTCAATCACCTCCCTCGGGACGCTGGGCATATCCGCGGGCTCCCAAGCGAATATACCCTTGTTGGCGCGAAGGAAGGTGACGAGCTCGAGTTCCTATTCAGCTCATCGGAGACGTGGACGCACCTGGTCGTGTCGCTCTCGTCGAGTGGCACGGCCTTTGTTGCCCCGCTTAGGTCAGATTGCCGCTTTCCTGGGGCGCTTCGCCGCTCTCCTCGATCACAGCTGGGCAAGATGTTCTGCAAGGGCCAAGGCCTTGGTCTCACAACCATGCGCCGCTTGTAGGTCGCCCACGATGATGATGACACCGTTGGGGCTGTAACTTCATGCACCGATGGCTATAATGGTTGGCGCCATGAATTTGACCAAGGCAGTCGCCCGAGGATGGCGTTATGCGGAGGTCACCCTCGACCACCTCGAAGGTGATCAACTCGGTCGAAAAGTTGTCGAGCCACCGAATGTGACGGCAAGACAACTCGCCCCCAGGGGTCGTCGAACTCCCGGGACTATCCCAAGAATGGTATGGTGATGCTCTTGACCTTCGACAGGGAATCGCATCCTGGCCGAGCGCCTCGCCCGCAGAAGTTAAGAGAGCTGCCGCCATCGACCATGACGCGACCGACCGTGGTGTTGCTGATGGTCGGGGTCACGACCAAGGCGGTCTTTGGGTCTCGAGCCATACTTGGGAGAGCATCCTCCGGGGAGAAGGTGATGGTGGCCCCTCACTTGCAGGGCTGTTCGGTGGGCTTCCCAGTGGCGACCTGGTAGATGGTATGTGCGGCGGCCTTGACCTCAAGGCCGACCGGTAGGCCGACGAGCCACCAAGATGACGCCGATCCGCGCCGCCTTTGCTTGAACTCTGTGTCGAGGTCGTCGTGTTCAAGGCCAAAGATTCACCCGGCTGGGCCGGTCGTCATCCTTCGGGAGCATGGGCATCTCACCCATCCATCGAGAAGGCGCCTAGATTATTCTCGCTAAGCCCCGCAGTTCGCAGATCGTGGCCGCCGCCTGTGGAAAAGACGAAACTTTGCTTCGTCAAACCCAGCTACGACTTCGACCCCGGTGCCGAGCATCGGCTCTGCGTGGGACCGCACGCTGGCCCTCTGCTGGGCCGGTTCTTCGCTGGTGTGGTCGGGTCGACCTTGGCGAGGCTTAGAGTCCTCCGAACTTGGCCTCGACCTCGAGGACCTCGCCGCCATCCGCCGAGACGACATATCGCGTAGCCCTCCGCCACCTCTGCGATCGCGCTTCGCTTCTTGGTGGTGGAGCCTTGGTCGGCGCCCGAGTTGGACGGGCGGCCTTTGTTTGGTTCTGCACTGCTTACCTTGGTCGAGTCACGCTTCCACGGACGCATCGTCGGCGCTCAAGCGTCCGCTTCCGCCATGCGGAAAAGTTTGTTGACGCTGAGCCTCGAGGTGATCTCCGTGTCTTCGTGAGACGTCGATCACGGACCCGAACTTGAAGGCCTTGATGACGGCCTCGTCGAAATGCTCGATCGGGTTCCTTGCGGATGAATCGCCGCACAAAGTCGCCAGATGGCTCGTTTCTTCCCCGGATGACACGATCTGTGTCTTTCTCCTGCCCGCCGCCAGAATAACTCGAAGTTGGAGCGGCGGCGCTCTGATCTGGCGCCACGACCGGGAGCCGAAGCCGATTAAAAAGCCGTGTCCTAGCGCCCCGCCCGTAATCGGAGGTAGTTTGCCATTACGAGCTCGTCCCCTCCACCGCTAGGATAGCGGTCGAATAGATGGACAGAACTCGCCAGGTTCTTGGTCCCGCTGCGCGCCGATCAGCTGGCTTGAACTGGCCGCCATCGACGCGACGAAGGCCGCTCGAGTACGCCATGCACCAGAGGTCGACAGTGCACGCCGGTCGCGGTCATCGCCGACAAGATCCTCGGCCGCTGCCAGACTGAGTCGAGGTCTCTGGCGGCTGACCTCCGGCGGGGCGACTATGGTGCCGAGCACGGAATCACCGTTGGTAACGCAGCGATCCCGACCTGCGGCGCTCGGGCGAACGCCCCGGAGAGGTCCGCAGACTGCCGCCGATCGACTTCGAGCGGCTCGGCCAGTTCGGTCCCGGTTGGCGCCCGTGCCGTGGTCACTTTGGCGCGGCTGAGCCCGCCCCGAGCCTCGTTGCTCGGGGCTAACTCTGCACAGAGGTGTCCGACGCGGTGATGGCGCGGCGTGTTATCATTATTTCGAGCGGGTCCTCGAGTGTTGACTTTGATGTCATGGAGGTGCCACCTCGCCGCAGCTCGACGAGTTCTTCGCCGTGGCTCGCCAAAGAGCTCCGACCTCGCCCTATCTGGGTTGGCTATGACCCGGCGATAGCGCGAGGCGCCTCCGGGGGGGAGCCCGGTGGCTCGAAGATGTCCGGTTTTCTCTGGGCCTCCGCACGGAGAGCTGTTATGGCTTGGTTGATGGCAACCTGCACCATCTGGGGTCTGCGGATCACGGTCATCCGCATCTCCCTTATCGCCTTGATCGTCCGCCACCAGAACGTGCTGCTCAAGCGGCGGCGGTGAGGGCGTGAACAGGGACACGGAGTCGGAGTCCGTTCCCGAGGAAAACCCGTCGACGAAGGGCGCCATGCTCCTGGAGTCTTGGTGTCGTTCCTGCGAAAGAGCAAAACAATCGGGCCCCACGGTGGGCGCCAGCTGTCGACGATCGGGATCATCAAACGGAAGAAAAGTGGTAGGGGTCAGAGAGTTTAAGGGACCCAAGCTGCGTTTTGCTCGAACGAAGGAAGAAAATCGATCGCGGCGATGGTCGGAGCAAGGCGACAACGAGCACGAGACAAGAGTTTATACTGGTTCGAGCCCCCGTGAAGGTAATAGTTTATCTGCCGCTTTGCGGCGGTGATTCTTGTTATATGGGTGTACAGAGCAGTGTTTACAACTTAAGACACTAATGGTGATTCCTAGCTCGAGCTGCTGTGTGTGCTACCTTGTCCCTGTGGAGCTCATGCGCCCTTGGTCTTTATGCTCCCTCTCAATAGCGCCAGAGCGATCCTTGGAAGGGGCCTTCAGGCGCCTTGAGGGTCGGCAAAGAATCGCCTCAACTTGCGCACTCTTAGTCATCCCCACGATCCGCTCTCTAGAAACTGTCACCAAATGCTAGATCCGAAATCCTAGGGCGGACGGGGCTTGACGAGACCCCGCCGAGCTCGAGGTCGTCGGAGTCGAGCACGGCACGCCACGCCGAGGTCGAGCGCCCGATCTTACCTGTGTCGCGGCCGGGCCTTCCGAGCTTGAATGCTGATCAAGACGCCTACCGGGTCAAGGAGTTCCAAACCTCGCCAATTTTCATAAAAACTTTATTTTAAATAATTCTTTTTATAATTATTTCTCATCAAAAAGCCATATATAATAATTCAAAATAAATCCAATAAATCTCAGAAAATCCAATAAAATCCAGAAAAATCACAAAAATCATAAATTGAATTAAAATAATATTTAATAATTGAAAAGTAAAAATTGGGATGTTACAAACCTCCCTTAACGTAAATCTCAACCCCGAGATTTAGGGCTGACTAGAGAATAGGTTCGGGAATTCTGCCTTCAGGTCATCTTCACGCTCCCAGGTTGCTTCATTTTCCGAATGTTTACTCCATTGAACTCTACAAAAGCGAGTAGACTTATTTCTGATCCTGCGCTCCATTGTATCCAAAATCTTAATAGGCTGCTCTTTATAAATCAGATCCTCCTGCAACTCAATTGCTTCTAATGACGTCTGCTCTGCTGGCACTCTAAGACACTTCTTAAGCTGAGACACGTGGAACACATCATGCACTCCTGCCAACGACTGGGGCAACTCCAACTGATAAACCACCTCTCCTCGACGGCTTAAGATCTTAAATGATCCAACATACCGAGGTGCAAGTTTTCCCTTAACTTGAAAACCTTTTCACACCTTTAAGAGGAGTAACTCTAAGATACACGAAATCATTGGGCTCAAAACTCAAGTCACGACGGCGATTATCAGCATAACTCTTTTGCCTTGATTGTGTTGTCTTCAATCTTTTTCGGATCATAGCAACTTGTTCTTCAGCCTCTCTGAGCATCTCAGGCCCAAATACCGAATGCTCCCCTGTTTCATTCCAATTCAACGGGGTACGACAAGTCCGACCATATAAAGCTTTAAATGGTGACATTTGCAAACTAGCCTGATAACTATCGTTATAACTGAACTCGGCATATGGCAAACATTTATCCCAAGATGTGCTGCAAACTAGCCTGATAACTATCGTTATAACTGAGCTCTCAACATATCCTCTAGAATCTGATTGACTCTTTCCGTCTGGCCATCTGTCTGCGGATGATAAGCAGTACTGAAATTCAGACGAGTTCCCATTACTTCATGCAGCTTGTCCCAAAATCTTGAGGTAAATTGGGTACCTCGATCCGACACGATCTTCTTGGGCACACCATGCAAGCATACAATCCTTGACATATACAATTCTGCCAGTTTATCTCCTGAATAAGTTGTCTTCACAGGGATGAAGTGAGCGACTTTAGTTAACCGGTCAATGATCACCCATATTGAGTCATACCCTCTCCGAGTCTTGGGCAATCCGGTGATAAAATCCATTCCAACTTCCTCCCACTTCCATTCCGGAATCTTCAAAGGCTGCAGCAAACCAGCGGGCTTCTGGTGCATCGCCTTCACCCTCTGGCATACGTCACACAACGCTACATGCTCCTCGACTTCACGCTTCATGTTAGGCCACCAAAATCTTCCCTTAAGGTCCTGATACATCTTGGCACTTCCTGGATGAATAGAATACTTGGAATCGTGAGCCTCCCCAAGAATCAACTGTTTGAGCTCCTTCTCGTTCGGCACACAAATTCGTCCTTTGGACCACAGGGTTCCTTGCTCATCTACCGAGAAATCCTCAGCTAACCCTTCATCCTTCTTGGATTTGATTTTTCTGATCTTCTCATCTTCACCCTGCCTTTTTCTGATTTGATCTTCAAGAGTTGGCTTTACCTCCAAAGTAGCTACAAATCCTTGTGGCACAACCTCTAATCTTAACTTCCGAAATTCTTCACACAACTCCGGTTGATCACTGGCTTCTACCGCATTTACACTATGGCTTTTACGACTTAAAGAATCAGCTACTATATTAGCTTTTCCAGGATGATAATGGATTCCAACATTATAATCCTTAATCAATTCCAACCATCTCCTCTGCCTCATGTTAAGATCCGATTGAGTGAATATATACTTCAAACTCTTATGGTCCGTATATATCTCACATCTATTTCCAATGAGATAATGACGCCATATCTTTAAAGCATGCACTACGGCTGCTAACTCCGAATCGTGCGTCGGATAATTTCCTTCATGTGGCCTCAACTGCCTTGACGCATAAGCTACCACCTTGCCCTCTTGCATCAGCACACAACCAAGACCCTATCTTGATGCGTCACAAGAATATCGAAACCGACCAGTACATTTGGCAAGATAACACAAAAGTGATGTTAATCGTTTCTTCAACTCCTGAAAACTTTATTCATCATATCTATGACTCAAGCTAGGTCGTACAACTCTTGATAGTTTGAACCATAACTAAGCAGTAACCTAAAACTTCAAAGTACTGTCTGACATATCTCCTTTATTACAGAAACTAGACCCATGGATCATACGGCCATGTGAACCTTAATTGACTACTAAACGACAAAGGACTGTAAAACACAACCCTAAACATCCGACTAATCCTCATCATCACCGCCTCCACTACAGTTATTAAATGGAGGGTCACAGGCTCTTGGATAGCTATCTTCATCTTCCTGATTCTGGTTTGTGACGAGAGAGTCATCTCCTTGCGGATCAGTGGCGGGGTTGATGTCAGGTATTTCCAGCACAACTTCCACGGTGTCCTGGGCCTCATCAGTCATGATATGATTGAGCCTTCCACGTATTGCCGTATGAGGCGATGCTCCCCGATCGCATCGGTGCTCGGTTACTTCGTCACCGAGTCAGAGATCGGTAGTGCTCAAATTGAAACGAACTGGAGTAACGTTTCCCTTCTTCGGATACTTGTTAGCAAAATGTCCTGGCTCATTGCAAGAGAAACATTTCTTGACAGCAGACTGGCTTCCTGCCTGGGCATTGCCTACTGGTGCTGGAGTTTGAAAATTCTGATTAGCAGGGCGAGGTGACTGGTTTGATGTCTTGTTGGTCCACTGCGGCTGGATTCTAGCAAATTGCTACGGTGACATTCTTAACCTAAGCTGGTTTGGCCTCCCTGCTTGAGTAGCCATCCTGCGCTTACGATCTTCACCTAACTCTTTGCGTTTATCCTCAAGAATCAAGGCCTTATTGACTAACTCTTGGAAATCAGGGAAGTTGTGGGTGATTAATCCCACCTGCAGTCCAGAGTTTAGACCTTTCAAGAAACGAGACTGCCTAGCCTTATCAGTGGCAACATCCTCTGGTGCATAACGTGCCAACTGAGTAAACTTATTCAGATACTCTGCCACTGACTGGCCTCCTTGCTTCAAAGCCCTAAATTCTTCCTTCTTAAGGTCCATCATTCCTTCCGGCACATGATACTGACGGAAAGCAATTGTGAATTCTTCCCAAGTAATTTCCTGGGGTGCTTCATGCGCTGTGCAATAGTTCTCCCACCATTCTGCGGCAGTTCCTTCTAGCTGATGCGAAGCATACAACACCTTCTCATTTCCTTCACACTGGGTGATGTGTAACTTCCTCTCAATAGTCCTTAGCCAATCATCGGCCTCTAAGGGGTTAGCATTGCCTGAGAAGGTCGGGGGACGTGTCCTCATGAAATCTGACAGCTTAGAATGAGAGCGCTGCCCATTACTACCTTGAGGTACGTTGTTGTTTCCTATAGCTTGGTTGTTCATGTTCTCAGATCTCAGATCATTGTTCCGCATAAAGCGTATCATGCAAGGCTATGAAAGCTCCTAAGTTCTGCACATCTACGGGTGGTGCTGGTGGTGTTGGTATTCCTTCATTAAGGTTATTATCCCTACGAAGACCACTTCCTGAAGCTCTGTTGTTTCCATGAGTGTTCACCATCTGTTTTATCGCTTCTTGGGTTAGGAGAGATAGGAATAGCATAGATAAGATGCAAGAATTTCTAAAGCGGGGAATAGGTTAAACCCAAATTTATATCTTTATTAATTAACTTGGTATGGTTGCTTACAAAGTTTAAAAGCTTCGCAACACATATCACAAGACTCAAAGAAACATTAAAATCCAAACTAAACACTCAACCTTAACGTCTATTACAATTGGTAATGCTGTCCTATGGACGCGACTCAATATTCGAGTCTCAACCTAAGACTCCCACTCCTTGGTCCATCCTTCACGGAAACTCTCCGGTGGGTATGCTGGGGGGTGGGCTGTGAACCGGTTCTAGTGTCTTGCCGCTAGATGTACCTCCTGCTCCTGCAGTGCCTCCTCAAGCTCCATAATCCTTGCGGTAGAAGCAACTTGGGTATCGTGCAATTCTTTCTCGGTGACTCGGAGAGCTTCATATACCATCTTGAGTTCTTCAGCTGTATCCTTGGCGTGGTCCTCTTGTGCTGCGGCCAAATGTGCTAGATGCACAATGGTAGCATCTTCCTCTTGAGCGATACGTCGGCGCCAGGTAGCTCATCGGGTAGGGTGGAGTCGAAACATGGTGTCGTCCAGCTCGTGGCTGTAATCGCGGCAAATCCTCCGTAAGGCACGTCGCGTGGCTTCCTGAATACCGATCTCAAACGTGCTCCTTCTCACGGTGATGTTGATAGGTTGGCTTGCTTTTTCATTGTCTCTGGCGTAGATTAGGAGTGTGCACACTACTCCCCTTGTGGCTCTGTTGACGACCCAATTCCTGCCTCGATACATTGGCCTGGTGAAGCCTCCCAATACTTGGAGCACTCTCCATAGTTCTGCGGCATAACCACCCTCACGCTCTCCGTATGTCTGGTTCGTCTTCATCTATTCAAAAGGGAAATAGATAAATCCACCACTCTCAAACGGAAATTCATAATTTTAGCAAAGGTAAGGATCACAGAATGAGATAAGTCAAGAGTGTTGTTTTAATCCAATTTAAGTTTTTCATTTAGAAAATAGTTTTGGACACTCTACCAAGCTAGGGCCAAGTCCTACAGTCAGTATGCTCTGATACCACCTCTGTCGGGACCCGAATTCACCAATTCGAACCCACTGTGTTTATACCGCACTAGTCCCAGGATCAACGCTAGTGCACACAGCTTAACATCGGTATGCATCATATCATACACAACGATAAGAATAACAAGACTTCATTTATTTAATATAACTAGTGTATGATCTTATGCACACTTACATTACTTAGCCTCACGAGGCAATAATAACATCAATGAGACAAATGCAGCGGAAAACAGTAGAAAACGTAGTTGTCCTATCAGCACACCACAGGCAGCTGACTAGGATTGGCCTAGTGACCCGTGTCCACCTGAATGTCCTTCTTCGATACCGGCGATGAATCCTCCACTGTTGTTGGTTGTTTAAGCAAGGGTGAGCACACCAACACGTACTCAACAAGTTGTGCACAAAATGCAGTTCTATTATAGCTATATGCAGGCTTATTCCAAAGGAAGGCTTATGGTTCATAAGCAGTAATGCAACATTCGAAACACATACATTAATAGATTGAAAAGACAATAAAACAAATAGTAACAAGTAATAGATTCAGTGATTCTCAAATCAACCCACGTTTCATCCTAAATCAAGTTCCATTATCCACATGGCATCCTGCCATCCCAACAGTTGACAAGTTTTAATTAACTACCCCTTGACTGTAATTCCTGAGCGTTGTTCAATACCGTGAGCACGGCTATCCGAATAGATTGTACACTCTGCAGAGGTTATGCACTTTACCCACATGATACAACCATGCACCATATAGATGAATGATCGTAACAAAGCCTTTACAATGCATCCTCTTAACCCAGTGCTACCCGCTAAGGTTTCAACACTGAAGGGCTATACCACCACAACAGGGCCCCCCTCTTGCGCCATGTGAGTTTCCTCCGTACACCCGGATCCACACCACCAAGATAGCACTTAAGTTAAGCATTTGCAAATTAGTCAGCTAGGCTGCCCCATAACAGACATGTGGTTGCATGATAGACTCAGGTCAAAGGCTCGCAAGGTTAAGTCCTTAACTGACTGAGGCAAGACTAACCAAATGTAATCTCAATATCCAAAACCAAATAAAACCAAACGACCGCTCATTTGCCACTCTTGGCCCACTGAAACAATCTTGCCACTTGCCCCGCCTAAATCATTTTTCCCACCTTTGTTGATTACTAGCACCACGTGCCATCAACAATTCAATATCGCTATGTGGCGCCCACCGCCATCACAACTCAATCTCATCGTGTGACCACACATGACACACAAATTTATAACATTGTTCCATATTCCATTAGTCATGATTAATAACCAACATTTCATGTACATGTGATGACGTGGCATGGCTAAGCAAATCTATTCCGTTCTAATCATCCATGTTGATTTCAGAATTAACCAACTATAGTAACCAACCTAAGGTGACAATGAAGCATGACATACAAATAACAAGGTAGGGTATAATTCAATGGGTACATTAGCTAATCCCAAATTTATGTGGAAAACATTTATACACATAAAATAACAAGTGATAAGGTAAATCAAAATAGCATGCAATCTAATTTATGGGTGCAACATGATCAAAGCACAACATGCCTTGCTTAAGCTCCTGATATTGCTCCGAAGATTGTACTTGAGATGATAATTCCTTCTCCGAAACCTCGCTCAACTCAACGTCTACGCGAATCGAGAGAGAAAAGCAAATAAGCACCAAAACCAAAATTCAAATGAACTCAAAAATTCAAACAAAAGCCACCATTAGAAAGATCTCAATTTTACAAATTTTTAGGAATTTGAATCACCTAAATCATAGTTCGTATGCAAAAGTTATAGCATTTGAGAGTTTGAAAATACTAAAAAATACCTAAATTCATAATTCCCGATTTATCCGAATTATTTTTATAAAGAAAAATCCGAATTTCAACCCCGGTACAGACGGATGCACACGTGGCCTAATCGGTCCCTTGGATCCTAATCTATCGGCTCCGTTAAATCGCTCACGTGGCTTAATACCAACCATCGGATCCAAATCCAACGGCTACCCTTAACCGAGTAGTTTACTCTGCACTTAATGTCGTGGCGCAACCGTAACCCTTCGATCCGAATCCAACTGTTGTGTTTTATTCGAGATGCTTACCTCTTCGATTCGCATCGCTTAATCGACCACTGCTATGGATCCAACGGTTGAAGCTCCTCCCGATCAGCAATGAAGCGGCGGCGGTGTGATCTCGCCGGTGTTGAAGACGATGACCAACGTTGCGGCGATTCGGCATTTCCCGGCGACGAAGAAGTGGTGCTCTCGACGCAGCGCGACTTGAGGATCTCGAATCTGTGACTCACTCGGCGGAAGAGACACCGACGACGATGAAATAGTGACACAAACACTTCGGCGCCCTTTCCGAACTCCGGCGAGCCTTCGCGACGGCTTCAATGACTCTTCGGCGATGACTCCACAACGAAGTTGTGCGGCGGGTTGTGGCGATTCCCAAGGGAGGTCTCCCCGCCCTTAAATACCCCCGGCGTGTGCGCAAATCCGGAAAGAAGAGCAGCGTGAGTCCGGTCGGTCCGCAGCGGCGGCGTCAAGTCCAAATTTTGAGCACGATGACCAACAACCGTCCGATCTCAATCCGACGGTTCGGATAGAACGAAGAGTCCGAACCGGTATGATCCAATGCGGACCGTCCGATGAACATCCAACAGTCGCGGAGTAATTAGGGTTTTTCACTTATGCCCGTTGATGTAGTCCGTTGGATTTAAATCCAACGGCGCACGTTGACTCTCCCGATTCTAATATGGTCCGCACAGTAATTGGGCCGGGCCCAATACTGTTCATTAGGATTTCTCGGATTTTCCAATTAAAACAATTCGAGAAAATAGATTAATTTATTTAGGATAGTAAAAATACTCTAAAAATTCCCATAAAAATCCCAAAAATACTTTGAGACATTCTGACCTTAAATAAAATATTTTCATAAAAATTTATTTTAAATAATTCTTTTTATAATTATTTCTCATCAAAAGCCATATATAATAATTCAAAATAAATCCAATAAATCTCAGAAAATCCAATAAAATCCAGAAAAATCACAAAAATCATAAATTGCATTAAAATAATATTTAATAATTGAAAAATCCAAAATTAGGATGTTACACTCCAGGGTCAGCTTTGGCCCCTATCTCAGGTAGCGGCCGTGGCCAACTGCATCATGTGACAGCGGAGGAAGCACAGGATGCACCTGATGTGGTGCTAGGTACGTTTTTGGTGCATTCAATTCCTACGTTGGTCTTTTCTGATTCTGGGGCTTCTCATTCCTTTATATCCAAGAGATTTGCTGAGAAAAATAAGTTAGAAGTCAATCTTTTGTCTATTCCTATGATTATTAGATCCCTAGGAGCTACTATTAAAACTGCAAGTTTTTGTCCTGATGTTAGTATAGAGATAAATGGGATAGTATTCTATGCCGACTTCATCATAATAGAAACATCTGTGCTAGATGTAATCCTAGATATGGACTGGTTAGCTAAGCATAAGGGCTGCATAGATTGTGCAAGCAAATCCATAACCCTTGTGAATCAGGATGGAGTTTGTGTGGAATATTCATCAAGTGCTGAAATTCCTAACCATCAACCAACTCTATGTTCTATGTCTACTTTAGAGCTAAATCAAGTACAAATAGTTAATGAATATCCTGATGTTTTCCCTAATGAACTGCCGGGAATGCCTCCTGATCGTGATATGGAATTTGTTATTGATTTGGTGCCTGGAACTGCACCGATATCCAAGCGTCCATATCGCATGCCTCCTAATGAGTTGATGGAGTTGAAGAAACAACTTAAAAAGCAATTGGACAAAGGATTTATTCACCCTAGTACATCACCCGAGGGCAGTCCAGTTCTCTTTGTGGGGAAGAAGGATGGTGGTCTGCGAATGTGCGTAGACTATCGTGCATTGAATGATGTTACCATCAAGAATAAATATCCGCTTCCCCGGATTGATGATTTATTTGATCAGCTGAATGGTGCTCAAGTCTTTTCAAAAGTTGATCTCAAACTTGGATATTATCAATTGAAGATCAGATCATCTGATATTTCAAAGACTGCTTTTACTACTCGATACAATTTGTATGAATACACCATAATGTCATTCGGACTTACTAATGCTCCAGCAAGTTTCATGAGTCTGATGAATAAGATCTTCATGGAATAGTTGCATAAATTTGTGTTAGTCTTCATTGATGATATCCTGATTTATTCCAAGAGTGAAGAAGAGCATGTCCAACACTTACAAATGGTTCTTCATACGCTCCGAGAAAACAAACTCTATGCTAAATTCGAGAAATGTGAATTTTGACTGAAAGAAGTGGCATTTCTCAGGCATGTTTTATCTAAAGGAGGAGTTGTATTCGATCCCAGCAAAGTACAAGCTATATTAGCTTGGGAAAGACCACAGTCAGTTCCAAAAATTCGAAGTTTCCTGGGAATGGTCGGATATTATCGCTGGTTTATTGAAAGCTTTTCCAAGATTGCAAGGCCATTGACCCAACTCCTGAAGAAGGAAAGGAAGTTCATCTGGACTTCAGATTGTGAAGAAAGCTTTAAAGAATTGAAAAAGAGGCTAACATCGGCCCCAGTGCTAGTGTTACCTGATATTCAAAAGAACTTTGAAGTGTATTGTGATGCATCACATCTTGGCCTAGGATGTGTGTTAATGCAAGAAGGGAAAGTTGTCGCGTATGCTTCACGACAGCTTCGGCCTCATGAGCAAAATTATCCTACACATGATCTTGAATTGGCCGTTGTTGTTCATGCTTTGAAAATTTGGCGGCATTATCTTATTGGAAGCCAAACTAAAATTTA
Organism: Guadua angustifolia; assembly: GCA_036346375.1. Classification (NCBI taxonomy): domain Eukaryota; kingdom Viridiplantae; phylum Streptophyta; class Magnoliopsida; order Poales; family Poaceae; genus Guadua; species Guadua angustifolia. The sequence goes on from CM070514.1 coordinate 13,392,112, forward strand.
TACAGATAATAAAAGTCTTAAATATTTCTTCACTTAGCTAGATTTGAATTTGAGGCAGAGAAGGTGGCTAGAGCTAATTAAAGACTATGACCTTGGTATTCATTATCATCTTGGTAAAGCCAATGTTGTAGTTGATGCTCTTAGCCAGAAACTCTTTTGTACTTGGGTTTCTAATCAATCTGAGTTGATGAATGAGTTTCAAAAGCTCAATCTGAATTTAGTTGAGGATGGTTATATAGTTGCTCTTAATATACAACCCACTCTTAGGAGCCAAATCAAAGCCACACAGCTTAAAGATGAAGCTATTATTGAAATCCAGAATCAGTTGAAAGAAGGCAAAGAATCCAAGTTCACTGCAGATTCAGATGGGATAATATTTCAAAGAACTCGTATCTATGTGCCAAATGATTCTGAAATCAAGAAGTTGATTTTATCTGAAGAACTTGAGTCACCATTATCCATCCACCCTGGAAGTACAAAGATGTACCATGATCTTAAGAAGGAATATTGGTGGCCTAGTATGAAAAGGATATTGCTGAATACGTTGCTAGATGCGATGTGTGCTAGTGAGTTAAAGCTGAACATCAACGTCTAGCTGGACTTCTTCAACCATTGCAAATTCTAGAATGGAAATGGGATGATATCAGTATGGATTTCATCATTGGTTTACCCCGGACTCAAAAAGGAAATGACTCCATTTGGGTAATTGTTCATCGATTAACAAAGGTAGCACATTTTGTTCCTGTATAACTACTCATTCTGGGATAAACTAGCCGAACTTTATATCAGAAATATTGTGCGTTTGCACGGACCCCCGAAAACAATTGTGTCTGACTGTGGCTCACAATTCACATCTCGTTTTTGGGAAAAGTTGCATAACATGTTGGGAACCAAATTAAATTTCAGTACTGCCTATCATCCTCAGACTGATGGGCAAACTGAAAGAACAAATCAGATCCTAGAAGATATGTTAAGAGCTTGTGTGTTATCTCATAGCACCAACTGGGAAAAATGTTTGGCATTTGCGGAATTCTCATATAATAACAGTTTTCAGTCAAGCCTGCAAATGTCGCCATTTGAAGCTCTCTATGGAAGGAAGTGTAGAACACCTTTATTCTTTGGTCCAGATCTTATCCAAGAAGCCCAAGAGCATGTGGACTTAATAAGAAGTCGTCTAAAAGAAGCTCAATCTCGTCAAAAGAGTTATGCTGACAATCGTCGACGTGACTTAAGTTTCGAAGTCGATGATTATGTTTATCTTAAGGTCTCGCCACTTGGTGTTCGTCATTTCCAAATTTGTGGTAAATTGGCGCCACGATATATCGGACCATATCGTGTCCTTGAGAAAATGGGAGAAAAGGCATACAAGTTGGAACTGCCACCCCAACTGTCCAGTGTTCACAGTGTCTTCCATGTATCACAATTAAGGAAATGTCTTCATCTTCCTTCTGAGCTCACCCAATTAGAAGAAATTGATCTGCAACCTGACTTAACTTATCGAGAGCATCTAATCAAAATTCTTGAAGAAGCTGAATGCCACACTCGCAACAAATCCCATAAAATGATAAAGGTACAATGGAGTAATCATTCTGAGGAAGAAGCAACTAGGGAGAGAGAAGATCGACTCAAAGAGGAATTTCCTGATTTCTTATAGAAATAGTTTCCTTTAGACCCGCTAAATCTCGCGATCGAGATTTTTGTAAGGGGGGTAGATCTAAGAACACCCAAAAATTTTAGAATAGTAAAAGTATGGTATTTAAATTTAAATATGAATATTTCTAGATTTTCTTGGTGCAATTTGCTTAATTTGGATTTTCTTGTATTTTTGTTTTGTGGGAAAAATCAAATTAAAAGGGAAGTAGACAATGAAAAAGAGAAAAAGGTAAAAAGATAAAAAATTAAAAATTTGAAAAATTTACCATGAGACCCTGAGCATGCAAATAAGCCATTTTATCCACTAAATGAAATTTTATGCATGTTGAAATGAAGAGATAAAATAAAAAGGCAACTTTTAAATCAAAAGAATACATTGTCAGAATTTATACAATTTACAGTCTTATTTGGAGCTATAAAAATTATCATGAGACCTTCAATACCATGTCTACCTATGGTAAAAATATCATAAATTAATAATGTGATTTATGACTTTTCTAAATTTAAAAACCAAAATTCTGAAAATCTAGAAACTAAAATGTTAGAATTTCTATAAAATAATGGGTCAATATTTTGACCCAAAAATTTTACAGTAATATTATAAGCTCAAATAAAACTGGCATAAAAATTTCAAAAAATAATAGACTTAATTATCTTTGCAAAGAAAAATTAAAATAAAAAACAAGATTTAGCAGCGGTCACTGTTGTAGGAATATTGTTAATTTTTCTGTAACTCATTTTAACCCTAAATTTTACCAGACATCAATCCCTGTCCAAAGACCATGCTTAAAAAGTTTGAAAATTTTTTAATGTGATTTTCTAGGGCAATCAAATCTAGTACTAGAGCTGACCGAGCCAGAGTCATCTCCTTTGCCTCTTCGCCTCACTGATAGGTTGTCCCGGGCTTCGCGAAAACTCCGTTCCTAGCATGCAATGGGAATCCAGCCTAGGCACTGACTAGTGGCCCTGGCCCCACTCATCAGACCCTTCTTCCTCCCTATTCTTCCGACCAAAGCCGATCTTTCCTGAATCAGTGCGCTTGACCGAGCTCCATTGAACCTTGTTGTGTTGTGTCATCACCAGCGTCCGTGTCGCCCTACCTCAGCCACATTCATCCTCGAGTACCCCTCACCATACCGTCTTCATTAACACTCCTGCCAGCTCGCCAATTGCTGTGCCGAGTCGAGTCGATCACTGCTGTGCGTCCAAGTCCTAGCAAACCGCTTCGACATTGCTATAAATAACAGTATAGCGTCGCATTGAGCCCTCTTTTCTTTCTTTAGCTACTCACTAAGCTATCTCGTAGCATCTCCTTGGTTCTTCGCCACTATCATGGAGGAGCTGAAAAGGGGAGAAATCGGCCAGAGCTCAAATCGGGTACTTATCTCTGGAATTGGTTCAACCTAAAGCTTCACCTAGACCTCAGAGTCGCTGACCATCTCTTATTTTCACCCATTCCAGTGCAGTTCATTCATGCACACATATATATATATATATGTGTGTGTGTTCATATATAGATGCTGCAATGTGTGATAGGTTAGCTATTATTTAATTAGGAATTTAATTAAATATTGCTTTGAATCTGAATGCCAACTTAGGGTAAGAATCTGTTCATGCTTATAATGATCAAATCATTATAATCTTAGATAATCTTTGCATCTTGAATTCAAAAATAAAAAATAAAAGAATTCATAATTTTAGCTTCTTGAATTCGTAAAATGAAACTAATAAATTCGCTAAAATAACCAAGTTCTTTGTGAAGAGTTTTATTTGTTCTTGCTATCTATTTTCTTTTTGCCCTTTTTAATTACTGATTTCTATTTCTTTCTTGTTGTGCGATGCATAGACGCCGACGTTCCTGACGAGGCGGAAGATCTTGCTGCAGACCTAGATTTCAAGCCAGACAATGTAGAGCAAGACAAGCAACTCCTTGATCATGTAGATCCCAATAATTCACCTACAATATGCTGTTTTTGCCAATGTATTTTGCATGTGAGTAATTCTCCATAAAAATTACTATTCTGGGTAAGAGCAGTAGTTATCCCTGTGTATTGTGGATTTCCTTAATCTGTATGACAATGTGGACCTTGTAACCTTAAGTATGGTTTAGACACAATTAATGTCACTTTCAGTATAGTCGTTAGTTATTATATCTGCTTAGCCATGCTTAAAAATTTAACTGGTTCATTTCCAAAATTGTTTAACTGAACAACTGTCATTTGGAAACTGGTTGCTGGTAATTTAATAAAAACCCAAAATAAAACTATGGTTTTGACGCGGGTGATTATTGACAATAGCCGGTTGAGTAAAGGGAGTTGCTCGTAGTGTAGGGTGAAGTGTCTCCCGTGTTGGATTGAGGACCGAGCAATGGGACGCTATTGATCCAAGAATTCCGTGCAACCATGAGGGCTGTTTATGGGGCAGTCTTAGCCTATTAAGTTATTCAGACATGGATTTGCACTCTGGTAAGGCGGGAGCTAGTTGAAGCACTCCGTTTTGGATTGCTTGTGAGGGGCTTCCACACAGTTCATGTGGGTAAATGCATACCATGCAACGGTGTACGCCTTGCCATGAACAGAAACGATATGTTTGGTATACTGAAAGTGGATCCACAACTTGGGTGTGTGTTTCTGTTTCTATGGCAAGGGCTTAACGTCTTGGGCTGGTTCGAAGTCATGTCTAGATAATGTAATGGCTCTGTATGATCTCCTTTCCGGCACACCTAAGGAAGTGTGTCGTATGACCTAGTAGAAAGGTTGATCATTCCTTGTGGGTAAAGCTGTACACCTCTATAGAGTGAAAATATAATCGATTAGCCGCACCCGCGGCCATGGGCAGTTGGTGAAGTCATTCCAATGCTAGACTTTGGTATTTTATGAAAATTGGGTTTCGGTTTGAAACTATTTTTGGCAACTAGTTTTATGTCTAAAGGAATCGACGCTTATCGTTGTTCAGTTGGGTAGACTGGTTATGAATTGCAATTACTTTCGTATGATTACAATATTCTTTAGCAATTTCATAAATTTCAGTTTACAATCTATTATAAGCATATGATTTACATTTCTTTATGCAAATGCAAAATAACCTAGAGCCTTTCATTGTTTAAGCCTGCATGCTTATTTATTTGCATTTGTGAACCACTATCAAGTCTTGCTGAGTACCAATGTACTCAAACTTGCTATCAACATTGTCTCAAAAGATGAAGCTTCAGTCTTGCCCGACGACTCGTACTTTTAGGCGGGCCGTGGGGTTTTGACGACGATTTCTTCTAAGGGTTGGCCTAGTCCGTTGCCTGAGGGTAGTTTGGGCATTCCACTTGGCTTTTGGTTCTTTTAGTTGTTGCTTCTCGTTTTGCTGCTCTGTTATTATTTGGTGATGTATTGTACTCTGTGTAATTAATCTCATGAAGGTTATAAATATCCTGTTCTGGTTGTGATATCGATGTTGTAAATATGTGTGTACTAGCTACTGATCCAGGGACTAGTACTATAAACACATGGAGGTTCTTGTTCCCTGGTACGGGGTCTCACACTCTATTTAGTGGCTAGCCTCAGGAAATGCTAGCCATGCCCTCTAAAAAAAGCAGATTACAAATTAACTCAAAGTCAGATTACGAGCGTTACATCTATTTTAGATTACAAGCCTTACATCCTTTTCAACAATCAACTCAGATTACATCACAGCGCAAGCAGATTATGTATATATTATTGCACGACACATCTATTTTAGAAATAAACTCAGATATATTAACCAATGGAACTAAATGTTATCAACCAATTAATTGAATGTATAACAACAATTCACATATCCATATCACAAATTTGACAAATTAACCTAAATGGTAATTCAGAAAAAACAATACAACTCCTGAAGTTAGGCAGAGTGGAACTCGCCTTCTGGATTTAAGACATGACTGAGCAAGAAGGAACAAAGCTGTCCTCGAATTTGCATCATATCAGTCTCTTCCAACATAGTTATTACCTGATTGGTCTTTTTTTATTGACGAGGAGTTGCATATTGTGGCAAACGTAAAATCCACAATAGTTATTTCCCATTCCCTGCTAGTGGCACTGCAAATATAGAATTGGTTAGTTCCATAGTCATTATTATGGAGTTTGATATAGGATAATTGTGTATAATAGATACCGAAAACTTAAAATTGTGCTTCAGCTTTGGCTCGTCCTTGCCAAAAGGCCCTCCATAAAATTTGTACATTCTAAACATTCTATGTGATTGCAAAAGGTTAGCCTCGGCCATTCCAGGAGCAACGTACACCTTGAACAACCTACATGACCATATTATCTATGGAGAAAACATAATTACCTGTTGAGTAATTTCACAATCAGAATCAAGCTGTGGTTGCCACTCTGTAAGGAATAAAGGTAAATCACCCGATTCATGGCTGGATGAATAACAATTAGAACCCAGTGAAACCTACATAGGTATGTCACCATGGTCAATTAACAAAACTGAGTTGCTTGTAAAGTACAAATCAAAGTACAACAAGTAGTGCAACACTTGCCCTGAGTTGTGGGGTAAAAGTATGAACTCTTTATCTTTTTGAGCCACCAATGCATGTTCGACGTATTCATCGATGAATTTTAAATCTTTGTCCATTGTTTGCATGGAGACTATTTGTGGGTCCAAGAAACCTACCGATTGTTTGTTCTCTCTCGCTTCACAAATCATGTATCGATATATACTAAAGCAAGGAGTTATATATGACATTTATTGGTATTACACAAATATAGACTGTGATGCACACACTTAGAATGTCCAGCATCTCAAGAGTGCGGCATCAAGGGCGCCGAGGTTGAAGACGTTGAACAGGTCCTTGAAGTCCACTACGAAGATACCCTCCGATGACTAGTTGAATAGATGCTTAGGATTGAAGCTGACCAAGATATTCGTTATACGGTCTTGCACTAGCTTTTTAATTTGCTTGTTCCATGTACCAATTATGCAATTTAACGCAAGCTATAGAAAGATTCTTTAGGTGCTCTCCCATTACTAAAGGCTCTCCTAGCTGGTATAATTGGGCCAGTGGGGCAATCAGATAGTTCAATGCCTTCGTGATTTGCTTAGCTTTGCCCTACCTTGTTTCCTGGCATAAGGAGTCTTCACGTGAGATGAGTGAGCACCAACACACTGATAGTCCTTGCAGGGGTCACGAAAGCTGATTTGGTGGTTTGCTGAGGTGTAGCAGATGACTCAGGCAGTTGGGGTAGCTCTAGTGATGGAGGATTGCATCTAGGGAGATATCACTGCTGGGCCATTGGATGAATGTGCAAATGGCACCCCTTAGTGTCACAATCTTGTCATTTGGGGGCATCGGTAACATGACGGTCTTGAAACTATTATGTACACCATCCATATTAACCTTCGTGAAACCTGGCGCCACTAGGGTACCATGCACTAGCGCCCCTTCAGTGGATGGATACGCAAGCCCACAAGCAGCCTAAAGAGGAAGGGAGACATGGGTAAGTCACACTTGGAGAATGCACTGCATGGCCTCCTATATAATGGTACACAATTAGCTAATGTGTCCAATAGCTATATCCACTACTACAGAGCAGCACATCAGAATCGGTTCTTTTTTAGCATTAGAATCAGTTCTAGTGGCGATACGATGTCTTTAGATAGTGATGAGGTGGAGCTATCAGAATCGGTTTTGACCCGATCGTGATAAAACGTCATCAGAATCGGTTCTTTAAGGGAAGTGATTGTGATGACTCCCTCTTCAGAATCGGTTCTTTAAGGGAAGTGATTCTGATGACCCCCTCATCAGAATCGGTTCTTTTGTGGAACCGATTCTTCAGAATCACTTTTCTTAAAGAACCGATTCTGATGAGGGGGTCATCAGAATCACTTCCCTTAAAGAACCGATTCCGATGACCCATTGGGGTGTGCCATTTTTGCAAATTCTCCAAAAAAAAGCACAGATTAAAACAGTATGCACAATATATATCATCACATTCGCAATACAGAACACATGATGCATATATCACATTCACAGAATAGAAACGCTTTAATTACAACACATATATATCATAGTCGTTCACAATATACAACACAAACATGCTTGACAATCAGTACATGGACTTCCTCTGATACATATCACATTGACATATATTATTAATATTGTTTACATATGGACTAGTAGGATGCTTTAGGATCTCTAAACCTGCCATCCTTTGATATAACTTCTAACCAGTACCACTGGCATAAGTGGTCTCGTAAATTGTTGAGTGCTTTGCTGTCTAAACTCTTCTGGGGGATATTGATCTTCTGCAAAAAGTAAATGATCAGATTAATTTCAATTTCAAAATTTCTATGTAAAAGGCTAAGTATATCACATTGACATATGTTATTAATATTGTATTGCTTGTTCGAAGTTTTCACGGAGTAGTTGGCTAGGTCGGGGCATTGAGTTTGTCTAGGATGCCCAAATAAAAAATAATAATATTCCACTAGGGTTAATTCACTATTAATCTAGACTTCTTGGTGTCTTAATCTCCTCTAAATGACAGACAATGATGCAATCAATCTTAGTGCGTGAATCTCAATAGAAAGGAAATGTGGAGAAGGGTGGTGCAGCTGCACATAGGTTCAGCAGGTTTTAGCTAACCCAATGAGGACGAGAAGGACACAAAGAGCCTCATTCACAATGTCTGTGTACGAGGAAACTTCCCATCGAAAGAACTTGTCATCCGGATGCCTCTCAAGCCTATTAACCTTTCGAAATATGCATAACTGATATCTATTTGTCAACTAAACACCATCAGAGAAGGAAAAATGAAAACACATGATTAGGGATGCGTTTGATGCCTTACAAGTTCTACTGATTTAATTTGCAAATGTCTAATGGTACTGAAAAGGAAGATAGAAGAGTAGTAGCTACTTCCTTTGGTTTCAATCACTTTAGTGAGCTATATATCACTACGAGGAATCGTGAAAATTTTCGTCATTATTTAATTTAACCCGTCGGCTTTTAAGAAAACCGACGAAAGTTCATTTATTTTCGACGGCCAAAATCAGCCCGATTTAAAGTTATGATTTAAATTTCGCGCTTTCTATATTGCCGATTTAAAGTTAATTAATTTTAAATCGCTTTAAAAGAGAAACCCACAAAGTAAACCCCTGAGTTACGGTTTAAGTGAACCCTACTTATTTTCGTCGGTTAGTCGTGGTCGATTTAAATTTAATTAATTTTAAATCGGTAAAGAGGAACCCACGAAAATAAACCCCGGGTTAGGGTTACGTGGCGGCTCTAATTTTAAATCCTGTTAGGTTCGGCCGACGAAAGTTACTTATTTTTCGTCGGTGATAGAAACCCACTAAAGTAGCACGACTTAGTCAAGTCCTGTTCGGCTCGGCTCGGCAATTTCACGCGTATCACCCACTCCAGCGCTCATCTCCTCAGCGCCGCGCCGCCACCGCCCTGGCGCGCCTTCGCCCCTTCGCTTGCTCCAGCGTGCCCCGCCGCTCTCTCCCAGTGCCCACCGCCGCCCGCGCTTCAGGCGCCGCCGTCGTCCCCCACGCCGCCCACGCCGCCGCCCTCGCAGCCACCCCGCCCAGCAACGCCCCGGCGTCCCCGCCGTCGCCCGCCCAGGGTCTCCTCCTCTCCTCCGGCGACGCCTCCTCCTCTCCCACCAAGGTATACCGATACCCCACTCTATTTGTTTCTACTTTTATCCTTGATCCGAAGACTTTGTTAGGCAAAGATCTCATCTAGCAAAAACCTAGAAATATTAGTGCTGCTACATAGACAAGTAAATTTTTCCATAAACACTTAGGACCTCTTTGGTCCATTGGAATTTTAGCTAAAAAATGAAGGATTCTCGATTCCTACGGATTTGGTCGCTATTCATCCCATTTGAAACGTAGGAACTGATCAAAGGAAAACGAGGAACTTTCCTACACCCCAGTTCCACATGAAAAATAATATCCACTCTCACCTATTTCTTTTCTTCCTTCACGGTAACCCCAAGACAAAGCGCGTGATTAAGTTAATTACTCTCTAGCCATTACTGCTGATGCTGCATTCGAATTAGTGCTCATGCAACTACCCAATCCTATAAAATTTCTATGTTTTTCAATCCTTTGAACTTTGTACCTACATTTTTATCTTATTTATATATTTTTCGTACTTCTAGTTTTTAGAATTCGCTAGTCAAGCTGGCCCTGACTGACAGATAGGTCTCAAACGCACACTGAAGGTTAGCCAGGCTTATCTGACCACATCATGCAACTCATCTAACGGCAGATAAAGAAACGGAGAGAGAGGACTTAACGTAATTGTTTAAGCTCTAAACAATTCTGAACATCCATTTCAGCTAAGACAAGCTTTATTGGAAAAGCTTTATATAGATGCACAAGCAATGTAGATATACGTACAGTTAGTCCTATTGGACCAGCTATTTACTGTTGTCAGAAAACAAATTAAAGTTTCATGAATATTAATAACAGATGAGATGCCAACTACCGTTTTTCCTCCTGCCATGTTTCATCTATCTTCTGAAATACTATGTCGATAGAGATCGTAGCAGGGAAGAAGTTCCCTTGTTACCTTGGGACTTAAGCATACTACCGCTTGAATCTTGATTGGTTTCAGTATGATGGAGCTGATGAACATTTTCTTCTTCGGATAATAAGAGAAAGACAGCTTCCCTATTTACTTCCAGGCACAATTTTATTAGTATTCTCTATGGAATCGAAATGAGTAATCCTTAAATGTTGCCACATCAGATTATTTGCAGTTCTAGCTAATTGGGTCCTTAACGCTTCTCTCACGTAGCTAAACCACTTGGCACTTCATTAATCCCCGTCAGTACCAATATTTCAAAGTTGTTAACAGCTTTTTAACTGCTTGTGACTAAAATTTTCTTACTTTATGCTTCAAAATTTTGTTGCTAGATTGTCAAATTATCTCTTTGGAGAAGTCCCTGTGGACAACAATCATCGGTTGCAAATGAGTGATTTACGATGTGAATTTGAATTGTTACTTTATACCTCTGTGGAAGGTTAATTTGCTACGACCAGCTAACTGTTCAAGCAATACATGTTTTTATTAAAATACACGAACAATAAAATAATTTACAGTCAGAAATGAGTACTTGTGCTGCTGGTTTGTTTGTTTTACTTGCAATGATGCCAGCACATTTCTCCTACATATGGAGATTACTTTGCATTATTGCTATTAACAAGTTTTAACAGTGTTTAGGAAACCAAAGATCTAACTGTGAAATTACCGATCTTATCTACCATGGCTATTATCGCTACTCAAGGAAGTAAAAGAAATGTCCACTCTGTAGATGTCCAACGTCCATCTAGCTAGCCAGTGCCGCTCAAAGAAAATAGCAATGGTGTAATATCACAGACCTTCTCTTTTCAGTTGGCGTGGGCGAAAAACCCTCTACCCCCCCCCCCCCCCCCACCTAACTCTTTTTCCTCCACCTCCTGCACGTACATATACCTTAGGGAAAAGTTGTGAGTTGCCAACCACGATGAGCATGTGCTGCATGACATAGAAGTTTAATGGTCACCGCTGCCCTGTTGATAGCAATCGTGAAGAGAGAAAAGAAATTCAGCCCACGAAGATTAGATGTCAAAAAAATTAATCATATATATGCTAGGCACTTGTACCTTAAATCGCTTATACTGCAGTGTCTTGCCCTTTTTGTCGTCATGCGGCCCTCCTTCATCGACATAGTCTGAGAAACCCCTACATACATTGGAGAGCACCATTGAGTCAAAAAAAATAAATGTAGTTAAATTCCTCAGATGTGTTAGGTTACAATAATGTGCTTACTTCTGCAAAGGAGGCTTGATCGCGTATGCCATCGGTCTCTTCTCGACCGAGTTAAATGTGTAGACTGTGTTTTCACTCGGAACGAGGATGAGTAGAACCCAATGGTTGCTTATTAAATAAAATGTAGTGCAAGGAAATAAGTTCACATACAGTTTTAAGTGCGTACAAGTAATTGAATCGAAAAGTACCACTTACTCCTCGTGGTATGGCAATACAATGAAGTCCTTATTCGACTCAACATGCAATACCCCCTTGATGTAGTTAGCAACGAACACCAGTTGAAGCCTAGCCATGGTCGCAGACACAAGCTCGGGGTCGACAAACCCAACTTCGTGTAGATGCATCACGGCTCGTTGTCTCATTATCCTGCAACTCGTGTTGAATGTGAGAAAACATAATGCGAAATCCTATAAAAGTCATGAGCGCAAGCTATTTGGTGTGATACTCACAGCGTCCATGATCGTAAAGTAGAAATATCGACGGCTTTCATTTGGTACACACAGTAATAGATCCTCAAAAGCGGCGGGAATGTTCCATTCTCGTCCACGGTGAAAATGTACCATTTTATACTTCACGTTGAAGTCGACTCGGCGCTCTTCCCCTTCACCTTATCAAGGTACCATCCATGGAGGATGCGAGTCCACCTACCTAGATCATTCAGTTCGTGTGATGCAATCAGGGGCTTTCCATGCTCGTAGGCCTTATAATCATACAGGTGCCGTGGTCTTGGCCGATTTTTCTTTACGGGTCGAAGAGTCTCCGAGATCGGGCAAGGGGCTTTTCAGTACCTTAAGGGGCATTGTGGCCTCTGTCGGCTTTGCCCTCTTGGCGGAAGGAGTCTCGGATGCCTCCCCGTGGTTCTCTGGTGTCGTGTTTGTCATTTTACATGTCGGTCTGCACTCTGTGTCATCACCGCGTTGGAGCGTAGTGGGAGCAGGAGCAGGGAGCAGGAGCAAAGAGCAGGAGGGGAGGAACCTCTGGCTAACGCATATATTTAGCTTATTCGCAGTAGTCTCGGAATGGTAGAGAAGACGTGGAGGGACTTTTTACCTTGACCAAGACGACACCGTCGTGGGCCACTTGATGAATGACATGCGTGCTTGCCCGAGAGTGGTGATATCTTCGTTGGGGGGGAATCGAGCACATGTGATAAGAAGTCTTCGTGGACGAGTCCACCAACCCTCATGTAGCCCTTCCCACAGTGACCATGCACAAGGTCGGTCTCGTTGCATGGAAATGCAACCCGGCGCAGCCTCGACGGAAATCCATCCTCCGTCAGATGGTGAGCCGGCACTTTGTGCACCTGCAAGAAGTGTACAACTTGAGGAAAACATTGCGGGAGTTACACTCGTGGTTTTAACTCGGGAAAAATTAATTATTACCTTCACCGACCTGGTCTTATCATTTTTGGAACCGCAACTGCTAGGTCGGGGCATGAGCTTCTCTATGAGAGTCGAGGGCATCCGGCTCGACTGGGAAATCATCGCCATCATCTCGGCCCTCAGCGATCCTCACGTGCCATCATCTCCCTCTTATCTCCTCCTCACGCGCCATCATCTCCCCTCATCTCCTCCTTAATCTCCTCCTCACCGCTCCCTTAGTGTGACCTTGAGGCGCCCGCACGTGCCTCCCATGACCTTGATACGACACTCGCAGTCATCTTGAAAGTAGGACTTCTTCGTGTGTCCCGCCTCTACAGCAAGCACCGCCCCTTATGGTCGGACTTCCGTCGCAGCATTTACGTGATGTCCTTCGACCCTTGGCTTAGAAGGTCCCTCGTTCTTTTTCGCCGCTTACCTCTTCCTGTAATAAGCTTAGTAAGAATTAGATTTGAAATACAACAAGTTGGGTTAATTGTATTGTACTAAGTTAGATGTCTTACGATGGTAGAGACGACTTGAGCGTGCGGTGGTTTGCAACTACAAGCTGCCCGTCAGGGTTTTCTTTTGTCCTCGCTAATACCCGATTCTATGCCGCTCCTCGATATGTGGGAGTAAGGCATCACCGTCCCGAGTGAGCGCGACTCCTCGGCTAGTCGCGCCCACTCGCCTTCTTCCCCACATAGCCGCCTGCTTAGAGGTGGTGCAGTGCGTGTTATGCCTCCAGACAGCGGTGTTCCTCTCTCTCACTACTTTCTTTCTCGGCATACCCTTCATCCTCGTGAACTCCGCCCAAACAACAGGGGTCACAAATGGATACCTCTCGAATGGTGTACGGCCTTCAAAGACGTATCACAGGCATAAGGGCCTTGAAGTGCCTCAAGGCCACACCCATCCTCTTCAAGGCGCACTGCCTCGTGTTGGGTTCATCTTCCTCTGTATAATCCATTTACCCTTAACCTCGCCCCACAACCGATTCTTACGCTGTCAATGACTTTCTTTCTCCAATCCTTAATTGTTATGGGCACTCTCTCCCTCACCAATTGGCCAAGAAATGACCGAGTATCGCCTATGTACTAAGGAGGGCCCGTCAGCACTTCGTGGCATTGAAGTGGAGAACCCGCGGCGCTTCTCCTGTAGCCCCTTTGTTTGGTCCTCGGTCTTCCTCACCTTACTCAAATTTCTTCAAGAATTGGAACCATGCTCGGCCCAAAGACACCTTCTACTGTTCGCATGACGAGCCGATGCTCTCTAGTTGCGACATTTTGAGTTTTCTTATCCGATAAGGTCATATGTGTGACATGAGTGAAAGCAATTTGAAGCTACTATATGCACTTGACAATAAATCTTGTAAAGGATCAACAGATAATTCATAGTATGCAATTGTTCAACAAAAGTCTATCTATTGACCAACTAAATAAGTTCGAATGATAACTCCTAATCTCTAAATTCGAATGGATACATGTGGCACTACTACGTAAAGGCTTATATTAGATTTACGATCACGACGGTTTTGAAAAACCGTCTGCGTGATATGGAATATCCGCAGCATTTGTTATGTACTCAAACCGTCGGTGTAGATATCATGAGCGGTTTTATATTACGCCAGCTCGTGATGCAAGAAATATCACGCAGCGGTTTCTAAATATAACCGCTCGCATGATAGCTACATACTCTTTTTACGCGGTTTCTAAGTAAAACCGTCAGGAAATCACGACGGTTATATAACACAACCGCTCTGTAATATCTACATACTCATTACAGGCGGTTTCTAAGTAAAACCGCTGCGTGAAATCACGACGGTTATATAACACAACCGTCAGTAATATCTACATACTCATTACAATTGTTATATTTAGAAACCGCTCGTGATATTTCTACATCACAGACGGTCAGAATATAAAACCGCTCAGGACCCACATCCTGCAGCGGTTTTAATTTGAAACCGCTACAAATAATAAAAAATAGAAAATTTTAAATATTGATAATTACCTCTCTTGCCTTCTAATTTGAAAGAATTGAAATTAAATAATATTATATTTGAAATAATTGGAACTAATATTCCATTTGCAATAATTAAAAATGGTCGAAACAGATTCAAACTTCTTGAGGTCGTTTTGAGGCCCTAAACGACCTTTTTTGGAATTCGATCGCCAAGACGCACTCGCACAAACCAGCAGGATCCGACCATCTGTGATGAGCCCTTATCACAGGCGGTTCTAGCGTAGAACCGTCAGGATGAGCCCTTATCACGACGGTTCTAGACTAGAACCGTCTCGTGATAAGTCATCGCACAACGTTCTTCTTGTAATTTAAAAATACTAAATTAGGGAGATTTCACCCATCTTAATACTACTAATACTACTCTCGTCTAATTACTACTTGTGTGGTCTTCCCAGAACATTTTAACACCACATGTGTGGTCGAACCGCCTATGATGTTAATTTTTATCGACGGTTGAGAACCGCCTCAGTGATGACCTATTGTCATCAGACGCGCTTTAATCTGACGGTTCACAAAACCGTCTGTGATGTGTTTTGTGAACCGTCTATAATGTGGTTTTTTGTAGTAGTGTGGGTTACGCAACTTAAACTCTAACCTATGCTCAGATAAAAAACAAAAGCCCATTCCATATGACGAATTCAGCACTAGCAGATGTTTACTTATACCAACAAGTTTCAGATTTCACAACATCAACAGAGAATTTGAGCATTAATGTACTAATGCAATGGCAATAATACTTGCAAGACAATGGGAACAATAGGTTTGGTTTTTGATACTTGCAAGAATAGCAACACAAGAAGGAAAAAATTAGAGATAACTTACTATCGACGGTTTTCGATTCTTGAAACGCTCTCGCAAAACCACATAGATAAGCAATTTTAGTATAGAAGGTCAAGTTAGTGTTTACATAACATGCAATATCTGTTGACCAACTAAATACGCACTAACGATAACCCCTAATCTCTAAATAGGTTTGGTCCTAATCCCATTTGAGGATATGTGGTTCGAGCAAGTTCTAAGCCGTTGTACAATTTCAGAGAAAATTTTGGCGAAGATCTTTCAACGTTCTCCGGATACACGCCTCGACAACAGTCAAGAGGGTGTGTATCCGGAGAACACCAGGAAACGCTATCAAATCAACTCTGTTGTACAACATAGCTCAGAACTTGCCCGAACCACATATCCAGCTAATCAAAAAACGTGGACACTGAGATCGTTGCTTATGAATATGCTTTGAATGGCATATTCATAAACAAGTACTCTCGAAACGGGAGACATATGTTACGCATTTTGAACTCTAACGTAGATCAGATTATAGTAACAATAATAACATGCGTAAAAAAATACAAGTACAAGAAAAGCACTATACCGGTTTGTAGGCTTTGCTTCCCACGTGGTCATATTCAATTAACAAATAGCAAGTAATACCAGAGCAATACAATCAAGAATCATTCAACTAAATTATCAACTATCATTCTATGATTGTATCAACTATCAAGGCATCAAGATCAAGTGCTAACAGACTACCGTGGTACCTCGCCTCAATTCTCATTTCTCATTTCTACTACTCCATTTCAATTCTCATTTAGGCATCAATACCTCGGTTTCAATTCTCATTTCTCATTTCATGCATCAAGATTAAGTTGTTAAATACTACTACACCATTTCAATTCTCATTTCTCAAACCTACTACCAAGACTACTTCCATTTCAATTCTCATTTCTCAAAGACTCAAACCAAGACCTCTGACCTAGAGCGAGGCAATGACTCGGTGTCTCAATGAGTCTGTGTGAGGGGCTAAGGCGACTGGCCCTAAAGCCGAAGGTGCTGGGCCCGAGGCTAGAGCAAAGGGCGTGGCGGGGCGGGAGTGTCGGCGACTTCGCGCCGCCTTGCTCGGGCCGGAGCAGTGGCTGGAGCCCGGACTTGAGGCGTCGCCGCCATCTCTCGCTTTGCTTGGGCCGGAGCGGCGGTCTTGATCGGACGACGTGTGGATCGGGAGTAAGCGAGCGCGGCTGGAGCGGTAGCGTGGTCGGGAGTGTCGCCAAGGGAAGGGAAAGCAGGGGCAGCGCGGCGTAGCGGGTGGTCGGCGAGAGGCCAGGAGGGTGGTCGGCACTCGCCACTCGGGATTGGGGGCGGCGGCCGGCATTCGGGAGTCGGGACTGGGTCTGGGAGGTCGAGGAGTCTGGTGTGGCTGCCCGGGATTGCTAGGGTTACACACTAACACTTGACTTGCTAGGGTTAAGCGTGGAGCAGGGGCTGCGCGCGCGCGAATGGCTATGGTCGCGAGAATGGGCCGGGGTTTTTCTCAACCAGTATCGCTTCAGTATCACTTTTGTTACAAACGCGACACTGATATCACTCTTTAGTATCACTTTTTCAAAGATAAGCGATACTGATGCTTTATCATTAGTATCACTCTTTTAAGAAAACCGATACTGATGCTTTATCATTAGTATCGCTTTTATAATAAAAACCGACACTGATGTTAGTCATCAGTATCACTTTTTTAGAGAAAAGCGATACTGATGCTTTATCATTAGTATCACTTTTTAAGAAATCCGATACTGATGCTTTATTATTAGTATCGCTTTTATAATGAAAACCAACACTGATGTAGTTCATTGCACTATTGCCTTTCCAAACAAACCATGCATGCAGTACATTTTCAGAATTAGATCAAAGAGTGTAAAACTTTTGCAAATATCATTGGAATTATTTGAAATTATGAAAAAACATATTTCAGGATATTGTAAAACTTTCCATTAAAGAATTTTTGAAAAAAGCGACTTCATTCAAGAAATATGCTAAAATTCATTTCGTAGACATGATTTGTGCGTAAAGCGTAGAAAAGTCAAAACTTTTTCAAATTAATCTGAATTGTACTGAAAATTTCCAAAATGATCTTTCGACTATTTACAAGCTTTCCCAAAATAATTTTGTCAAATGGAATTTTCTTTCACAACATATGGCACAAAAGTGCAGCATAAAGAGAAATTGCATGCATTTCAATCAAGCCTCCAAACGAAGAATTCATCACCTTGGATTTTTTACTTTGAAAGCGTTGCAAACTATTTTACATACATTATAATAGTCCATTTATTTACAATACTGCCCTTCATGATGATCTACTCGCATGTAATTGGCTCCATGTGTGTCGTCATCCCCGCTAAGACAAGCCCCATCTGCAAATGAAGGTATCTCATCGAATTGGTCATACTCTTCTTCATCTACAGCATCTTCAACTCCTACAATACATCTCTTGCCATGAAGAATGACGTGCAACCTCGGATTGGCCGGATCGCGCACGTAAAAGACTTGAGTTGCTTGCTTCGCAAGGACAAACGAATCATCTTTGTAGGCGAGTCTACTGAGATCCACAATAGTAAAGCCTCTCTTGTCGACCTTCACTCCATGTGGAAGTCGTACCCACTTACATCGAAACAATGGAACTTGGTATATTCCATAATCGAGCTCCCAAATTTCTTTGATCAGCCCATAATAGGAGTTCATTGTGGTTGGGGAGACTGTTTTTGAGTGATGATCATCGAGAAAGCATTTATACTCACACCACTGCTTTTGGACAAGACTTTGGCATCTTGACTCTCGATTGTAAAAGGTGTAACCATTAATATCGCACCCTGCCATGTCTCAGACATTAAATCTTGGTCCGTCACCAACCATTTTACATTCTCACTAAAGGAGACCTTCGCTTTTTCTTTGAACCATGTGAGAATCGATCATTGTGTTCTTATGCGATGGAAAGCTAATCCATTTGTGGATTCTCTTCCGTAATATCAACTTATGCGCTCGATGTATGGACGAACCTGCGCTTATTCTCGCAAGATCGTGAAATACACCTTGCAATACATATCAAACCTCGGACTCATTAGTTTGGACCCAACGGTTCCTTTACCAAAGAAGTCTGCCCTCATGACGAGATACAGAACACCGATTGCTTGTCTTTACCCGTAGTCCACGAAAAACTCAATAACCTCTTCAATCCCATAACCTTCAACAATACTACCCTCAAGCTTCAACCGATTCCTCACGTTTACTTTAATATACCCATGTACCTCTCTTTAACGGATACATGTAACGAGGAAAGCGGGTCCACATCTTAATCTCTCGACAAGGTGAACAACAAGGTGGACCATTACGCCAAAGAACGATGGTGGGAAATGCATCTCAAGGTGACACAGAGTCTGCACCACCTCACTCAGTAAGTTGTCTAGTACATCGGGTCAATTACTTTGCGGAGATCGCATTGAAGAAATAACACAACTTTGTGATTGCCAACCCGACATCCTCGGGAGAATATTTCGATTACTGGCCCAGGAGCATTTGGGTCATCAAGACATGGCGGTCATGGGACTTCATGCCCAACAACTTCAAATCATCCATAGACACAAGCTTCTTAATGTTCAGCGAGTAGCCAGATGGAACTTTAATACTTTGGAGACATTTGTAGAGATCTTCTTTCTCCTTCTTGGACAGGGTGTAGTATGCAGCAGGGATGTACGGACCTTTTCCATCCTCCTCTATCACTGCAAGTCTGGGCCTGATTCCCATGTAGGCCATGTCGCGATGAGCATTGACACCATCATTGGTCTTCCCAGGTATGTTCAGCAGGATGCCAACCAAGTTATCGCAGACATTCTTCTCAACATGCATGACATCAATACAATGCAGGACATCTAACTCCTTCCAAAGACGGTAAGTCCCGAATATTCACCTCTTCTTCCAAATGGTCCTAGGACTAACAGATTACGACTCTTTCCAGATCAACATCGATATCCTCTACACGTGAATATACTTGGCTTCCACTCATAGGTCATGTGCCGAACGGACTTCCTCTTCCCATCAAATTTGTCATCCATCTTACTAAGATCGATGACTTCGAGGTAGAAACTCTACGGTGACCCATATACATAGTTTTCTTGGAATTCTAAGCACCATAGACTCTCGATCTCCTCTTCACAAATAGGACACGCTTTGGCTCCTTTAGATCAGAATAACGCCAAATTACCAAGGGCCGGAAATCATTTATGGTGCAAAATACCATAGCAGTAGGGTGAAATGCTCTCTTTGTACGCATCCCACATGACGACCCCCTCATTCCATAATTTCACCAAATCCCTAATCAGTGGTGCAAGGTTATCATTTCCCAGCTGTTTGAGTCCCGAAATTAGCAATAACATCATGACATACTTTCGCTTTATGCACAACTAAGGAGGGAGATTGTAGATACACAATAGAATTGGCTATGAACTGTGATAACTGCTCATATTACCAAACAGATTCATTCCATTGGTACTCAATCCAAATCTTATGTTCTTTATCTCGACACCAAACTCTTTATGTTTCCAATCGATGTTTCTCCATTGCCAATCGCCAGGTGTCTCACCTTGCCATCTTCCTTTCAAGACTCGTAATGCCAACGCATAACAATTTTGCCTCTCTCGATTTGCAAACAACCGCTCCAGACGGGGAATGATGGGCAAGTACCACAATACCTTGGCCGGTGCACCTTTAGTGACCTCTTCACCGTCAAGGTTCGGCTCTTACGCTTCTTGTCGTTACGCTTCTCCTTTTGTTTGTACCGGGCACACCGCAAACTAGACAAACGTGCAGCTCTGATGTGTGTTACGGACAAGATTCAATCATTCTACATGCATGTATCCTTTCTATTTCCATTCCCATGGGATATAGTAGCTTCTTCGCTTCATAAATGCTTGTTGGCAACTCGCTTCTCCCAAGCAGAATCCGATAGAAGAACTAGTAGTGCATTGAAACTTGTATCCGTCCAACGGTGTTTTGCCTTCATTCAACAATGCAAAGACCGAACCCAACTTGGTGTATTCCGCTTTGCAACCTTGTGAACAGCGGTTTGGCATCGCTTCTATCAAGCTTTTAAACTTTTCAAACTCTTTCCGTAATTACCTCCACATCCCGCAACATTTGCTCCAAATTATCCTCCTCAAACATATCAAGTCGCAACTCGCCATCCGGTTCCACCGTATCTTGGTTGCATATCGAAGGGTACTACCCGCCTCCCGTGATGGATCCAACATGTGTAATTCCTCACGGCCACGCCGAATCGTGGTCCTCAATTTGAGATGAGTTGTTAAATCTCCTCGAGTTGGTGCAATCAATGCAAGGACAATATATGAAGTTTACACCCTCCTCACCATGTCGCTGTTCTCGCAATTTTTTGAACTCCTTAACACCCTCTCAAATTCAAAGACTCACACGGCTTTTTCGATACATCCATTCCTCACGGTCCATCTGCAATTAAATTTCGCACAATAAATTAAGGAAAAATCGAGCGACAACTAGCTATAGCTATTTTAAATATTGAGACATCATTTCAATTAATATTACATTTGCAAAATAGTGGATGTGTTCCAAGATATATAAATGTACTCCCGATCGATACCTAGCTTCTTCCCCGGTTTAAAGCTTCCAATTCCTACATAAGAGACATAAATTTTAACATCAACAATGATATCAAATAATCTAATTATATAGCTAGTGCAAGAGCTTGCAAATCTTTCTACTACAAATCTAAACAAAACAAGGGTACCAACGATGACTCCTAATCTCTAAATAGGTTAGGTCCTAATCCCATTCGAGGATATATGGTTGGACAAGTTGTTGCCAGGTACAACTCCATAGAAAATTTAAGGCAAGATCTCCCCGTTGTTCTCCGGATACATGTCTCGACAACAGTCAAGAGGTGTGTATCCGGAGAACACCAGAGAGACGCTACCAAAATCTACTCACGAAGTTGTACAACACACTCGAGAACTTGCTCGAACCATATATCCTCGAACTCGTCCAAAAACGTAGACAATTCGAGATCGCCGCTTATAAATATGCCCTTTCGCTCAGCATATTTATAAATAAGCACCTCAACAGGAGACGAGGTTACGCCGCCTAAACTCTAATAACAGCTACTACATGATAGCAATAATAATTCCATATAAACAGAGATCGCACTACAAAAATTAAATAGATATGTGCTTGTCAAATAAAGAGTGTGAAATCTGAAAGCACGCACACAATTCCAAAGGCAACCTAAACTTTATTGATGACATATCGAAATTACCAAAGGCAAAATTGAAGGGTTTAAAGAATTGCTGATCACATTTTGAAGAAAACCGCAAAAGAGGGCAAAAGAGGGAATCTCCTCAAGATAGGGTTTCAATTTTGCCTCTTAATACCCACCCATGAGGACTTCAAATTTTCTCACCCAAGTATTGCTTCCAACCACACAATATGAGCTATTTTCTCGGGTGGCGGTAGAGAAATCTCCTCTGGAGCAACAACAGAGAAGAGTTCAGTGCGAGTGGTATATATAACCTAGCGAGGCACATCATAATCGGTTCTTTTCAAAAAGCGATAGTGATGTGCATGACCATTACTAATGATAAGCATGAGCACATCGAGAATCGGTTCTTTTCAACAAGCGATAGTGATGTGCACGGTCATCACTATCGCTTCTATAAAAAGAACCGATAGTGATGACTATGTGCATACTATCGAGAATCCGTTCTCTACTAAAAGTGATAGTGATGTGTAGGTCATCACTATCGGTTCTTTTCATAGAAGTGATAGTGATGATCACGCACATCACTATCACTTTATGAAAAGAACCGATAGTGATGACCGTGCACATCACTATCACTTTTAGTAGAGAACCAATTCGGATGTGTCCAAAGCTACATCACAATCACTTATAATCTCGTAACCGATAGTGATTATTACTAACACCCTCCTAAATTACTTATCACAATCGTTTTTTTCGAAAAACTTAAGAACCGACACAGATACAGTGATAGTGATGTGTCGTTCTGTAGTAGTGATCTATAGAGCATTCAAGAGATATATATTAGTAACTTGATGTCACAAACAGGAAATTTGCCGTGTTCATCTGTGGGAGTGGAGGACGCACAACTGCTTTTCCTGGTAGTGGGGCTAATTTGCGCACATACATCTGGGACTTGCGCAGGCTATTTGTCCTGATTATTGAGCCTTTCCTCAAGACTTTTTATCTTATTGTTGAATTATTCTCTTAGTCTTTTCTCAAACTTTTGTACTAGCAATTCCTCTCGCTCGACTTTGGTTTTCTTCCTACTCCGGTATTGTCGGAGTTGTCTAGAAATCACATTTTTTAGGGAACAAAGTCCTGCGCAAACAAGGGAGTTTCGAGTGGACGCCCGAAGCGCAGCAATCCTTCGACGAGCTGAAGGTAACTTGTCAAGCCCACCCTTGCTTACAACTCTGCAGCCGGGTGAAAAGTTGCTGCTCTACCTTGCAGCCACCGCCCAAGCTATTAGTGCTGTCTTGGTGGCTAAACGGGATGCAAGGCAGCACCCGATCTACTATGCCAGCGAGGTTCTACACGGCTCGAAGGAGCGCTACCCACGGGTTCAAAAACTGTTGCACGCTCTCCTCATGGCTTCGCGCAAGCTTCGACATTATTTTCAGGCATACTCCGTGGTCGTCCCGAGCAACTTTCTACTAGGGGAAATCTTAAGGAATCCAAAGGCCAGGGGTCGCATCACCAAGTGGGCCATGGAGATGGCAGCGTTTGATGTCCAGGTCGTAGCTCGCACGGCCATCAAGTTGTAGGTGCTTGCCGACTTCGTGGTCAAGCAGACGTCGCAGCCCGCTCCCGAGCTCGAGGTCGAGGAGGAGAAGCCCTCGATCATGTACTTTGATGGCTTGAGATCCTTCAAGCGCTCGGGGCTGGAATCTTTATTCTCACCCCACGTGGCGATGAGCTAAGGTACGTAGTTCGTTTCGGGTTTCCAGCGACCAACAATGTGGCAAAGTACGAAGCTCTCCTGGCGGGTCTTCGAGCTTGCAAGGCACTGGGCGTGCACCAGTTGATTGTCAAGGGCGACTCCCAGCTCATTGTCAATCAATTCAACAAAGACTACCAGTTCTCGGGAGACTTGATGGCCAAATACCTCGCCGAGGTACATAAAATGGAGAAGTGGTTTCAGAATCTGGAGCTGAAGCACGTGCCCAGGAAGGACAACTCTAGTGCTGATTTCCTCTCCAAGCTCGTCTCATCCGGCAACGAGGTTCCTTCGGATGTCATTTTGGAGACCTTGGCGGCGCCTTCAATTTCCGACCAAGAGGTCTTAGTCGCCATCATTGAAGGTATTCCTTCATGGGCTGAACCAATTCGTGATTTTCTTGCGCGAGGCGAGCTTCCGTCCGACCCCGTCGAGAAGAGCAGGATCAAGCGTCGGGCGAGTTCGTACAGGCTCGTTGTCAGTGTTTCGTATAACCGGCAAGTAAATTTGTAAGTATAGGGGTCACACGTCCCCTCTCCTCGAATGGTTAGACTTGAGAAGTCCCGGATGTATACTGGTTCGGGCGAAATGTCCCTACTTCCAGTTCGTGGTGGCAGCTTGTATTATCCTGGGTGCAGAAGATTAGCAGAAGTTACAAGCGAAGGCTAAGGACAGGCCCTTAGCGTTCGTTCGAAAGGGAGAAGTCGGGAGGACTTGCTTAGGCCGGAAGCTGAGCTGGGTCGGAAGACTCAGTGTGTTTCAAGTGTGAATGCGAAGGCGGCGAGTGTACTGCGTGCGCAGTGTCGCGTCGTGGCGTGCCCTTCCTCGAGGGCCCCGTCTCCTTTATATAGGCAGAGGGGGCAGTTACACAGAATTTGGAAAAGAGGTAGGGGTATGCTATGCCCGGTGTCCCGATCTTCGGTCTTGATGGTAGACGGTTTTCGCTCATCCCATGCTTTGGGTTGGTAGTCTAGCAACGACGGCGCCCGCTTGGGAAGGTCTTGCGCCGCCCTCTGTCGCTGTCGCCGATGTTGACGGCTTGATGGGACAGGTGATTTTGCTGAGGCCGCTCTCTGGTCGCCTTGGAAAGGAGCCATCCGCCCCAACATGGCTTGTCGTGTTCGTGAGACGAGTGACCGGTAGCGCGGGCAGATCGGGTCAACGTAGTGGAGGTCGCGGAGCGGGAACTTGTTGGGGCCTCGTCGAGGCCTGTGCTGGAGCTTCGAGGCGGGCGGACTGGGTCTTGGTCGGGCAAAAGGCGCCCATGCGGGGCCGGGTCGGAGTTAGAGCCCGCGGAGGCGTCGGATCGTGGTCTTGGTCGGGGCCGGCGGGGGTGCCCGACCCGAGGTCAGGTCGGAGTAACTGAGGGCGGGGATCCTTTATGGCCTGAGGAGGCCTTCGATCAGGACGAGGCCCAGGACGGCCCACTTGGTATCACATCCAATATTCAGTGATAATCCCTTCTGCAGGGGACGAGGACTTCGGCAGTATCCTCTTCAGCGCTCCCTATCGCCGCCGGCCCGGGCCTCGAACCCGGATGACTGAGAGAGATACGATCTTGAAATAGATGTATACTTTGTTGTGGGGTACCCCTGGTATGAGTATTCGTCAAGAGTTTCGGCCATCTGAAACGCAGCGCTCTCGGATGGACCCTTCGTTTTTAGCTAGCACGGTCTTCTCAACAGCGCGGCGCTGCATAACAAAGCAGTGGGTCTTCTTGGGGGTGGCTACCTCGCTCGGTCGAGCCCCGACCAACCTGGTTGGTCGGTTTCAACTGGGTGTAGCCCCCGAGCGGCTCGGAGAGCTGGTCGGGGGTTTATATCGGTCGTCAAAGGATCCAACTGAGCAAAGTGCGCGGACTTGATCGACCCTGAGCCTCTGAGTGGATCGAATGTCGCCTTGATGTCGAGGTCCGACCGATTTGGTCAGCCGTTCCGGCGGGGTGCGCAAGAAGCGCGCAGTGGAAGCCTCGAGCCCCGAAAGGTGGTCGGAGAGCTGGTCGGGGGTTACCCGTCAAGCGAAGTTCGACCGACGGGCGGAGGGCTCTGTTTTATTATTTGCCGGTCGGCGCGCAAGATGCTCTGGATGCCTTGCACAGGTTCCGGTTTTCGAATGCTTGTTTTACGTCATACCGGGCGTGGCGTGGTCGGCGGTGGAGGTCCGAATGCCTTCGCGAGAGGTTCCGGTTCCCAATGCTCGCTTTTACGTCATAGCTGAACACTGGCCGTGGTCGGCTGGGAGGTCCAGATGCCTTCGCGAGAGGTTCTGGTTCCTGGATGCTCGTTTTACGTCATAGCTGGATGCGACCGTGGTCGGTAGGGAGGTCCATATGCCTTCGCAAGAGGTTCTGGTTCCCGAATGCTCGTTTTACGTTATAGCTGGACGTGGCCGTGGTCGACAGGGAGGTCCAGATGCCTTCGCGAGAGGTTCTAGTTCCCGAATGCTCGCTTTTCGTCATAGCTAGACACTGGTCGTGGTGGCGAGGGAGGTCCGATTCGCCGTGAGAGGTTACGGTTCCGGATGCTCGCTTTACGTCATAGGCCGGGCGAGTTAGCGAGGCTAGTTTTACGTCATAGCTAGACGAGTTCGTCGGGCTGGTTTTACGTCAGAGCGCAGGCGAGTTAGTCGGGCTGGTTTAACGCCGAGCTAAGCGAAGGCATCCATCCCGACTCGTCGGGCGAGGCGATCATGGAGGAGAAGCCGTATCGGTCCCATCGCACGCCTGTCCCGCAGTGTGGGACTGGAGGGGGTGAAACAGCGTGTTTGCCATCGTCGGCCGAACACCATGCTCGTGGAGCTATAAACGGGTTATCTGAGTGGGCCTCGGAGATCAAGCGATCTCCGGCGCGACGATCCTCGCGTCGGGTCCGACCCCGTGAGGCGACCATAAAAACCTTTCTTTACTCAATCCGTCAGATCGGACCCCAAGCGCTCAGAATAACGGCGCACTGGCCGTTGTTCTTCGGAAGCTCCACGGGAAAGTTGGAAGTATGGTCTCGGACACGAGTTAAGGCGATTGGGCCATCCGCCAACCCAACTAGAGACCCACTGAGGGTTCGCCTTGGACTCGCCCCTCGCTCGATTCGCCTGCTGGGGCGGCCAGGGATCCACTTGGTGGATCATGCCTTTTGAACCCACAGCACTAGGCTGGTCGTGAGGCATTCAAGCCCTCTCGCAACCTCGAGGCCGTAACGGCCCGGTGGACTTTCTCATACCTGTTGCAACCCGATTGATCCGGCCCAGTGGCGGAGATCGTGAGGGTGCGAGGCGTGCAGCCCAGAGCAATGCCCTGGCGCCTCCTGCTAGCATTTAATGCGCGTGCGGGAATTAAATGCAAATTGAAATAATTGGGGGCGATACATCTCACCAACGGCCTGATGTGGCGTTTGTGACGGGACGCGCGATGCTTCAACCAAAGCGACGTCCGCTTGACCGGCGAGCAATCGATCGATGTTTGTCCGGCTGGCACGTGCTTGGCGGTACACGGGACTCGGTGTGGCGGCGCTAGAACACGCTCAGGCCTTTTGCCGCTTCTCGCCTTTTTGCGGTTTTCAATCCTAGAGATGTCATGGACTGGGTTGAAACGGTTACCATTATGGGGGAACCAAATGGCCAGTCGAGTCATTCCATAGGTCCGGCTCTATTCTTCGCGCTTCCCAGAGGTGATGAACATTCGATGACCATGGCTTTTAAAAAACCGCGGGGGTTATGCGAGCATGGGTCGGTATGTTGACACCTTTGAGGAGGGCTCGAAGAAGAAAAAATAGGGACCTAAGGAGCGAGACGTTCTCTTGCACTTGTCATGGAAAAGGAGTGTTCCTGACCAGCTATGGATCGTACCATACGGGTGTTCCTTCTACTGCAAAAGCAACGCCCATAACCATAGCCGGGCGAGATCGTGGCGCTTCGGTCGAGAGGGTTACCGCTGGGGAGAACCACATAGCCGATCGGGTCACCTGACCCGTGAAAGTGTGTGAACTTGTAGCCCCCGAGCGGTGTGCGGGGGCCAATCTTGTGGTCACCGCGTACCGCTAAAACTTGAAGGAGTAAAAAAACGAATGCGGAAAAACTTTAAGGAAAGGACTGCCTTAACTTTTCCTTTTGTGAGTCGGAGATGTCACGGCTATTGGGCCCCTAGCTCGACCCTCGGGCGGGGAGGTCGATCTAATGGGCCTATGGGCCTTCTGCCACCTCGGTGCCTCCGCGGCTCGTCTAGGCCTTCCTTCGCAGTCGGCCCATCCGGAGTTGAAATCAAAGAGTCGCGCCCGTCTCCTGGTCGGCAAGCGGCGTCTTTCGCCCCCAGATCACCAAGTCGCATTTAATGCGGCGGGAGGTGTGGGCGAGGCGCTGCCCGTCACGTGGACGTGAAGTTAAGGCAGATAGCGCGCAACCCGGGTGACTTCTGCCCGACCGCCCGCCTGCTCCCTATAAATATGGCGCGGGGAGGGGTCACGCAGAAGTCGCTTCTCTCGTCTTCCCGCTTCCCCTTGCCCTCAAAAAAAAAAAGAGGAAAAAGGTTAGGAAGCACGAGTGTCGATGGTGAGCGGAGATGATGATCGTAGGGCTGGCAAGCGAGAGGCGGCAGCGGACCCTTTGGGGTCGAGCCCCAAGAGGTCCCGCACCGCCGCTCGGTCGTCGATGCGCACGAGAAGTGGAGGGCTCATATTGCCCTCATCGATCTTCCGCATCCGGGATCCTCGTCCGGAGTGAGTTTCTTTGTTTGACTTGGCGATGGCTTCGGCTCTCTTTCTGTTGCCGATGTTGAACAGTTTGTAGTTTTCCCCAGCGCCACCGGCTCGGGCTCTCGCGAACCGCCTGCTGTGCCTGTGCCGGTCACCTCGGCAGGAGAGGTGGACGCCACCATCTCTACGACAGAGGCGCGGGCAACAAAGATGACGGTGGCCGACACTACCGAGGCTTCTCCGCGGCTCAGGTCGCAATGGTCGCCGCTTGGGAGGCGGAAGTGCTTGCTCAGCAAGCCCGGGCCCAGGCCGCCGAGGAGGAACTGGCACGGGCGTGCGAGGAGGTGGCGGCGGGACGGGCTCGGGTCGACGCCCTCGAGAAGGAGCTTGCCAAGACGCGCGAAGAGGCGTTGTCGCAACGGACCCGGGTCGAGGCCGTCGTGGAGGACCTCAGCTCGATGTATGGGGAGCGCCTAGCCTCGCGCAGGAGCCTCCTTTCCATGCTCCGCCCAACCTTCGAGAGTATGGGCAGGAGCCTGGAGCCTCTGCGGGTGAGGCTGCAGGAGCCTCTGGAGCCTACTCCGTCGGGGTACGCCTTCTACCTCACCCAGTGGTGGACGCCTCGCCGAGCCTACCCGCGACCTTGCGCGAGCGCCTCGCGAGGGGCGGTCTCACTCCATCATCGCGGCAGAGCACGTATGGCTCGGCTATAGGCTAGCCGCGACGCCTCCTTCGACCCGATCGTGACCATCGCCGGGATTGAGGGGGACGCTGACCAGGTGCGGGCCAGAGTGTGGCCGGCGGTGGAGAGGGTGGCCGGGCTGGGCGACGTCTCTAATAGCAGTGACAGCTCTGATGACGACACCGCCGAGGGCGACGCCTAAGGGTAGCTTAGGAACATCCCAGGCGCCCATGCCCAACTTTTGTTTTTTGTGTGATGTAATATACGCACATTGTTCGCTTGCAGCTTTTTGGGGCGCTTTCCTTTCTCGATGATGAGCGCTCGGCCGGATGACAAGAGTCCTTAGAACCGCTTAGGGTTGTATGAGCGTAGGCCAGAGCGCTGACACTTTGAAGAAGACGCGAAAATAGCGACAGAGTCGTCAGCCCAAAGGCGTGCCCTGAACCGACTAAGGACCGCCCCGCATGGGCACCTCTTTTTACCGCGAAGTGCTACTTTGCAACCGTAGCCGCTGGGGCGTAGGCCGTAGCACTTTCGGCCCTTAAGCGATGCATGATGATCAGGGTTTGATCAGTACATTGCGCTTCGGGCTTAGAGGGTTTGCTAGAGGCATAGGAATAAGGACAAAGCTTTTGGGATAAAATCGCCTTAACTTTTCAATATTCCATGCGTTGGGTACAATATTGCCGTTGGCGTCTTTGAGTCGAAAGGTGCCGGGTCAGAGGACCTCTGCGACGGTGAATGGCCCTTCCTATGGAGGGGAGAGCTTGTGCCTGCCAACGCTGGACTGAACCTGGCGCAGGACCAGGTTGCCGACGTTGAAGGACCGTCCACGGACCTGACGATCATGATAACACCGGAGCGTCTGCTGGTACTTGGCTGATCGTAAGACGGCCACGTCACGCGCCTCGTCAAGTTGGTCGACGGCGTCTTGTTGTGCGTCGAGCCCCCATGCCTCATCGAAGGCTTGTAGTCTTGGGGCGCCATACTCCAGGTCGGTTGGCAAAACGGCTTCAGCGCTGAACACCAGGAAAAATGGTGTAAACCCGGTCGACCGGGTCGGCGTGGTCCTCAGGCTCCAAAGGACGGAAGGCAGTTCGGTCGCCCATTGCCCCGCGAATTTCTTCAATCGACTGAAGATCCGCGGTTTGAGCCCTTGAAGGATCATGCCATTTCTTCGACGCCGACCATTGTGGTCCGCGGATGGGCTACAACGCCTAATCGACGGATGTTGAAGTCGCCGCAGAATTCGAGAACTCCTTCCCGTGAATCAAGCCCCGTTATCGGTGATGATGGAGTTCGACTCAAACCGATAAATGATGTCGCGGAAGAAGTTGGCCGCCTGCATCGAAGTGATGGTGGCGACCGGCTTAGCTTCTATCCACTTGGTGAACTTGTCTACTACAACGAGTAGGTGCGTCAATGTAACATCCCAGCCCAGGAAAATGGCTTAGACCCACTCTGCACACTAAGTGGACCACACCTACACTGCAACCCGCTTACACTTTCATCCTCGCTTGGCGTAAAAGGATTAACCCGGGGTTGCAATGCTTCCTAGAGGTGGCTATTTAAGTTGGCCTCACTCACTCTTGGCTAGCAATGTGGGACTAAATCCCACCCATGCCACCATGGTAGAGTAGCCACATGGCCATTTTGGCCCATTGGCCTCACAACACCTCTGTCGGGACCCGAATTCGCAATCCGGAAACCCTCTGTGATTTCAGCACTAGTCCCAGGATCGGTAGACAGTGCCCACAGTTAACAAAGATGAATATCACAATCATACACAACGGAATAATAAATTAAGTATTCATCTTTTAATATAACATGTTGAACAACCTTAAGGTCAACTTACAATGGTGAAGCCTAGATGGCTTCAACTCAGACTAAAATGAACAGCAGCGGAACGAATAACGTCGGTGAATCCCATCAAAATACCTCAGGCATTTGACAAGGTTCAACTCCTAGATATTCGCCTTCTTGCAGAACTTCTCCTTCTTCGAAGACAAAGTCTTCTCCTCAACTGATGATGTTTTGTTAAAGCAAGGGTGAGTACACAACCGTACTCAACAAGTCGTTACATGTAATGCAAGTCTAAATAACTATATGCACGGCTTATTCCAATTGAATGGCTGAATTGGCTATTTTGCATAAAACAACATTTACAAATGAATATCATAAATAGATTGAAAAGCAGTAAAACAAGTAATACCCATAATAACTTTCGTAATCATTCTCAAGTAAAGCATTTCTCTTCCTTAACCAATTTCCATATCACATTGTCCACATTCCCAACCTCATTTTATTTTCAAAACTCTACCCCTTGATTTGTAATCCCGAGCATTGTCCAAAGATCATGACTCGGCTATTCAATAGTTTTTACACTCGCAGAGGTTGTACACTTTACCCACAAGATACAATCAACTCATCACGTCACCGTGAATCGCCATACAAGAGTATGCTTGAATGAGCGATCATAACAAAGTTTTCAAACTTCTATCTCAACCTAGGAACCTCTCCGGTTGCCTTCACTATCACTTCCCTCACACCGAGCCAAGTATAGGACCGATAAACACCATTGATCGGTACCAAGCCAGCAGACAGAGCATCGCCCCCCATACATCCACCCCCGGATGATCGCCACCCTGAGGTATCAAAGGTGAGATATCGAATCCTACTAAACTAGGTCTTCCCATTCGACATGTGGTTGTACGCAGTGACTCGAGTCAAAGGCTTGCAAGGTGAAGTCCTTAACTAACCAAGGCAAGACATCCTTCTCTCAAAATTGGCGCCACAGTACCTCACAACACTCAACCCTCCCAAATGCCACAATGGCCCACCTGGCAGAAAGCCACTTGCCACTTGCCCCAGTCTAAATCCTTTATCACCCCAGTTGATTATTGCGCAACACAATGCCAACAACAACTCAACATCCATGTAGAACCACGCTGGTTCCACATATCAACATCATCGTGGCAACTCGTCACACCATTTCACAAACACATTTCATAATCCATTAATCAAGATATTCTTTTATTTTCAAAAGACATGAGTTGCGTGGCATGGCTAAGCAATTATACTTGGTCTAACCAACCCACATTGGCAATTAATAACAACCAACTAATAATCAACCATCTTAGGGTGATAAATGAATTATGGCATACAAATAATCATGACAAGGTGATGTTAGCAATTGGGTTGAATATCTAATCCCAAATTAATTTAAATCATTTTAATCTTGAACTAGCATGCAATAATTTGAATCAAAGTAAATTTGTAAAACTGGGAGCAACATGATCAAAGCACGACTTGCCTGGCCCTTGCTATCTTTATTGTTCTTTACTCTTTATCTTTAACTCTGGATCTTCGATCTTCAATCTTTACTTCCTTGATCTTCACTTCTTTGAATAACTTCCGACAACACGCCTAACGATAAAGAAACACAAATACAACAAAACTCAAAAGCAATTCAAATAAACTCCAAATTAAGAACGAATAGCATTGGGCACAACGGCTTAGATGAAATTAGGAACTTAAATGGATTAGGTCGATGATTAGACAAAATAGAACGGCTTTCGAAAAATACACCGAAGAGAAAGATTAATAATTGGGAAAGAAGAAATAGTATTCCGAAGAATATTTCCTTTGAAGTTGCTATCTTGATTAGACAGACAATGACATATGGTTTCGATCCATAGACCGGTCTATGAAGATTTGTTAGTTCACGGCGAACTAAGCCGATGCAAAAGTTGACTTTTGTTGACTCAAATGATACATAGTAAACAAAAAAGAAAGATAAGCCGATAGATTAGATATGGCTCAAAGATATGACATGGTCAATGGTCTAGCGACCAAGTCCACGAATGAATTCTCGGGTTAATGGCATATGAGATTTTCGTGAATAAGACAAGAACTGGATGGGATCGACATCCACCACGCTCGATCCGGAGGTTAGTCTTACATCGGGACGCTAAACTCGACTTAGCGACGAGGCGGTGATGACAGAATACGAGGCTGAACTCAACGTGATGGGCCAGATCACAATAAGGCGATAGAAAAGGTAAGGACATCACACTAGGGCCTTTACTTGCATGCACACGCAGTGATGAGAGCTAAGCGCTAACGATTTAAACGTTATCGATGCGAACGTTAACGGCGGAACATTAACGGCGTAAACGTTAACGGCGGAACGTTATCGATGGAACGTTAACGGGCAAGCGTTAACGGCGAAGGTGAAGAGATGATAGAACGCCATGGAATAACAAGGTGGCGCCTGCCGGTAATGTCATGGCGCGATAGAATGCTACCAAGGACCGCTAATCGAGACGCGAATCGATAACAAAGGACTAGGTTGAAAAGACGACGGTTATAAATCAAACAAGGCTCGACGGCAAACGGGATCAAATGAACTTCGCCGATGGGCAAACAGGAATAATGGTTCATCGACACAATGGATCGCCACATCAAACCAAAATGGTTGGCGGCAAGACAGACAACGGCGGGCGCGCAAAAGGCGGCACGGCGAATAAAAATAATTTCGTAGATGCAACAGCAAAGGAAAATGTCTATCACGATAACGCGGTGACACGAACTCAACGATATTGCCGGATTTGGCAGCAACCCCACGGTTTTATCACAAACCGCCGGCGAACGGCCCCGAGCTAATAGATCAAACCGCCATAACTATTAAAGTAATCGCATTTAAACCTAACCAAATTTTATAGAGAGTTATCTGCATCATTTGGCACAAAGTGACATGAACGGATCCGAGTTTTACCTTCGGATCAACAGAGGAACGATGACGTTTCTTCAGTCGCAACGCACCCGATCGGAGAAAAGAATTTTCTGCGCAAAATCACGAGATCAAAACCATGGGTTACGGTGAGCACCATGTAGGGGACAACAAGAGGAGTTTACCATAAAAATTTCACGGCCAAACTCGCAAAAACGAGGGAGAACGGGCTCCGGCAAGATTTGATCTTTGGGTGGCCATAACTTTTGATCCAGTGGATGAAATTGCACCAAATAGATAGAGGGTACCTTGAGGCATGACGTGACGCAGACGGATCTTGAAAAGAGTCGATTTAGTTGATCGGGAACGCGACGCCAAAAACGCATCGACGTGGGGCAAGGCTGGATGGCCATCTGCGGCGGCGCGGCTGCTCTGTTTGGAATCTTCCAAAACTATTTCACAGGGGTATTGCAAACATCATGGGGGTGCTCCACAAAAAATTTGAGGATGAACGGAGTTCTAGAGCTCGCCGATGTTCTCATCGGAGTTGGGGAAGAAGGCTCACCGAGGGAGATCCGTTGTGATTCTGATGCTGATCTTTGAGATGATGTGGGGAATGAGGAGAGGCATCTAGGGTTCAATTTTCAGCTACAAAGGAGTGGTGGATCAACGGGAAAAGCTCGCCGGAGTTGGGAAAGAAATCGGTGGCCGGAGGTGCTCCGGTAGGTATTTTCAAAATCTAATTTTACTGGAGATAGAGGACAGCAATCAAAAGCTCTGGTAAAAATTTTAGATCGAAATAAGTTCGGGAGTGATCAGGAGAGCTCGTCGAAGTTTTCGCCGGAGTTAAAAAGAATGGCTTACACAGGGAGATCCAGAAGTTAGATGGGAAAAATACCAATTGGGTTGTAAAGAGAATGCACGTAAGAATCTGTGGTTCAATTTATAGGGCGATCGGACCAGTGGATCGTCGGGAAACGCTCACCGGAGTTATGACTGGAAACTGACTGGAAACTGCAGGTGTTACTGTAGCGTTACTGTTTATTTAATCCGAAAATCAAACAACCGTTGAAGAAAAATCGAAATAAATGTCAAACAACCGTTAAAAATTCCAGAAAAAATCTAGAACGTCACCCACAGCCTTAGTAATACAAATAAAATATTATTACATAAAATAATAATTTTATTCATGTACAGTAAATACTTTTCTATTGTTTTTAATATCTTTTAATTTAGAAAATACTAAAACAACCCCAAAAAATTCTAAGAAAATTCAAGGAGTTTAATTAGGACATTTTAAGATCAATTAAAATATTTTGGTACCACCAAATATTTTTTTTATATCAACATATATTTTATTTTGTTAAAGCTTTCGGAAAGGCTTTAGAAAATATATAATTTGACAATTGTCGGAAATTTCTAGAAATTCTCTTAGGTTTATTTATATTAAATAAGATAGTTTTAGCAAAACCAAATCTTTTATTTTGTCTCCAAAGTATATTTTTAATTAATGAGACTTTGGAAAGGTTTTGAAATCGTGATTTTAATAAATAATGGAAAAATTCTCAAGTTCCTTGTGATATATATTTTTAAATTAATTCCAACTTAAATAGGGTTTTCATTTTTTAATGAAATAGTTTTTAAGTTTTTTTTTCTAAAATAGGCAAAAGTCTTTTTCTTTTGATAAATCCAGAGAAAATAAACAGAGACAAATAAACTTGAGACGCACCAACAAATTGATAATTTAAAATATTTTTTATCCTATTTTGAATTAAAATTTTGGGATGTTACAAACCTCCTCTTAATGTAATCTCGCCCCGAGATTCAAGACCGAATATAGAAATAGGGTCGGAAACTCAACTCTTGGGCTTCTTCAAACTTCCAATCAATCACACACTAGACAGTGTTTGCTTTCGAACAAACGCTATAACATCCAAAATTTGTAGATCGCTTTTTGCGGATGCGTCCCCTTGCAATTCCACTAACTCCAACAGTACTCGCTCGCACAAAAGGACTTCTTCTAAGGCTCTTGAACACATCTCACATCCATGCCGACGCTTCGCAACTCCATTGACAGGTTCCTTACTGCTCTTGAACACTTGATTTTTGCTCCTTGTAGAAACCGAACAAAATCTGCATCTAACCAATTTAAACTTACTTGAAATTTTCTGGTCTTGAACAAGACTTGAACAAAGATTCCGTTTGTATTGCACTATCTTTGATCCGCTTGACTCTCAAGCATCGGCTTGAACTATATTTCAACCGGGTATTCCTTCACATTGACTCAAGCTTCAACTATTAATGATGTGATGGTATTGGTTTGATGGCATACACTACGTTAGCTAGAGTAATTCTTCGTAGGACAATTATCTTGTGTAGTTGTTAAACATACACAACAACTCATTCTTCGATGTGATGGCTCATCCACTTTCTTGACTCAACCATACCGTAATAGACACCCTCCTTGCCTCCAACAAACTAAAGTTAACTCGATCACAACTTTATCTCAGAACACTCTAGCTCCTCTTAATCGACATATCTCTAGCCGAGGACCCAAACTGTCTTGCACATGGGTAACTAATTTAACTCTGCATAAACATCTCAAGCATTGATTTCAATATGATAAGCTTTATTAAAACTTGATCTTAACAATGGACAAATTAACCATCAAGATTCTCACATCGGGCTCGTTGCGGCATGGCTTCATCTTGAATACCGCTTTCACAATTCACTTTCTTCGCAAATGTCTCTTGTGAGGGTGGAGGACTAAGGTTTATGGATAGGTATAACACCTTTTCTCCCCGGGACAACTATTGCCAAAGTATCCTGCCATTGCATGCAAGCAACGCTTGACCAGATATATGTTGGCTTCCTCTTGACATGGCACTAATCTTGGTAGGGTAGAGCTAAGATCGCTGCGTGATCCGCAGTGATCACTTCCTTCTAAGAGCAATTATTAGCGAGATGTCCCGTCAATGCATAAGCAAAACAAATTCTAGACAATAAGCTTCTTCCTTGCGGCTTTTCACTTTGGGTGGTGTTATGGAAACTCCGACCATCGTATGGCTACTGTGAAGGTGTCTCAAACAAAGTCTAAGCAAAGATGTAAGAATCCCGAGTTGTTGAGGGCACTCCTCATTCGGCTGCTATGGTGGTCCTTCTTGACGGCTTTCCGACGCTATGGTTGTCCTCCAATTCCTTGCACTCCTCTTTCAGATCAAGGGTCTTGTTAACCATTTACTCTTGCTTCAACTGACTCCTGGAGCAAGTTGCTTCCTTAGTCTTACCCTCACTTTTGGTGTTATCGCTTTCATCAAGTAATTTTGAAATGGTAATGGCTTCGAGTTTGCTTGATTTTTACTCAGGCATTCCTAACTAAATAACCTAACTCACCACAGCTTGTAACATAAATGTCTTGGTCATTCTCCGTGTTAGTGGCTTCTTTCACGCCTAGAACAATTAATTGCATGTTCATCGCCAGCAGTGTCCTATTTCGCCACAACGGATGCATGTACGGTCTTCTGATTGGTTCGGTTGACAACACTTCAAAGAACAACATCCTCGGTATTGTATCAGGTGTGGAGATACCATTCTTCCTTGTCTTACTATGGTTTCACTATCTTCTGATGATGTGAAGAGCCGACGAAAGACGGTGGTAAACTCTAACCAAGTGATGGTATGTTTATCCTTAAAGGTGGCGAGAAACTCTTCCACCGTGACTAATGCATTTCTTCTAACCGCACATAAGCGAGGG
Source organism: Guadua angustifolia (assembly GCA_036346375.1). Lineage (NCBI taxonomy): Eukaryota > Viridiplantae > Streptophyta > Magnoliopsida > Poales > Poaceae > Guadua > Guadua angustifolia. Next base: position 13,429,616 of record CM070514.1, read on the forward strand.
AACTTTCACTTTTTCTTCACATTGCACCAAAGCCATTTTCTTCTATGATGCGGCCAAATTTCGTGATCTCCGAGAGTGGTCGATCCATCAAACGTAGGCGGTTTGGTCTTCATGAACAAGGTAATCTTTAATCGTGAACAGAGGTTGCGATTTCACTTGGGGAGGGATTGATGTTGGCAATCGATAACATTCATCTGTTACATCATTGTTCCATAAGCGAGAGTCTAAGCGGTGAACAATCGATCCAAGTTTTGAATTGTCACTTGCTGGTACAATGGACTACCGCCGTCAATATCTCGCTTAACACCGACACCAAGAGTAGCAAGTGAACTAACATGAATCGCCTCAGAGTCACCGTCAAGGCCCATCCTTTCCAACTGCTGACCACCTGTGGTTTAGGTAAGAGGAATAGCATAGATGAGGTTCATGAATCCTAGTGCGGGGAGAACAGTTTAACCCAAAAACTTATACCAATATTATTAATAACTTGGTATGGTTGCTTATCCAAGCCTAAAAGCTCTGAAATGCATACTGCACACCCAATAAACAAGGAAAACCAAATTAACCTATGCACACAAGTCTAATGTCTAGAAAGGGTAACACTCCTAACTTAGACAGACGCGACTCACACATGAGTCTCAACACTACTCAAGCATCGATTCTTCGAATTTCTTGAACACTTCATCGACACCGTTCTTCTACCTTCAGAACACTTCATCTAAGACTCTTCCTTGAGTTCGACAATTCCTCGTCTTCACGATTTTCGTGTTCAAAGAATCTGCACTCGCTTTCTCCTAAAGTGTGAAACATCGTTATTCATCCAAGACAATCGAGGTAAGATTTTCAACTTAAATCAAGGGAAAAGATAGAAATTTCAGCAAAGGAAAAAGAATAGAAAAAATAAGATAAGTCAAGAACTTGTTATTCTTCAAGTTAAATTTTCCTTTAGAAAATAATTTTGAAGTTCCTAAAGAACGGCCAAACTATCTAGGGTCAAGACATACAACAAGTATGCTCGATACCACCTCTGTCGGGACCCGAATTCGCAATCCGAAACCCTCTCGTGTTTTCAAAGACTAGTCCCGTGATCAAGATTCAGTGCCCACAGCTAACAAAGATGAATATCACAATCATACACAACGGAATAATAAATAAAGTATTCATCTTTTAATATAACATGTTGAACAACCTTAAGGTCAATCTTATAATTGTGAAGCCTAGATGGCTTCAACTCGACTAAAACGAGAAGCAATGAACGAAGAACGTCGGTGAATCCCATCAAAATACCACAGCATTTGACAAGGTTCAACTCCTAGATATTCGCTTCTTGGAGAACTTCTCCTTCTTCAAGACAAAGTCTTCTCAATCAAGCTGGTGATGTTTTGTTAAAGCAAGGGTGAGTACACAACCGTGACTCAATAAGTCGTGCACTGTAATGCAAGTCTAAATAACTATATGCACGGCTTATTCCAATTGAATAGCTGAATTGGCTATTTTGCATAAAACAACATTTACAAATGAATATCATAAATAGATTGAAAAGCAAGAAACAAGTAATACCCATAATAACTTTCGTAATCATTCTCAAGTAAAGCATTTCTCTTCCTTAACCAATTTCCATATCACATTGTCCACATTCCCAACCTCATTTTATTTTCAAAACTCTACCCTTGATCAGTAATCCCCGAGCATTGTCAAAGATCATGGACTCGGCTATTCAATAGTTTTTACACTCTGCAGAGGTTGTACACTTTACCCACAAGATACAATCAACTCATCACGTCACCGTGAATCGCCATACAAGAGTATGCGAATGAGCGATCATAACAAAGCTTTTCGTAAACTTCTATCTCAACCTAGGAACCTCTCCAGGTTGTTTTCACTATCACTTCCTCACACCGAGTCAAGTATAGGACCGACAAACACCGTTGATTCGGTACAAAGCATGCAAAGACAAGCACGCCCCCCACATAAACACCCCCGATGATCGCCACCCGTAGGTATCAAAGGTGAGATATCGTAATCCTACTAAACTAGGTCTTCCCATTCTGCACATGTGGTTGTACAAGTGACTCAGTCAAAGGCTTGCAAGGTGAAGTCCTTAACCCACCCTAGGCAAGACATCCTTCTCTCAAAATTGGCACAGACCCTCGTAACACTCAACCCTCCCAAATGCCACAATGGCCCACCGGCAGAAAGCCACTTGCCACTTGCCCTCTAGCCTAAATCCTTTATCACCCCAGTTGATTATTGCGCAACACAATGCCAACAACTCAACATCCATGTAGAACCACGCCGTTCCACATATCAACATCATCGTGTGGCAACTCGTCACACCATTTCACAAACACATTTCATAATCCATTAATCAGTATTATTCTTTTATTTTCAAAAGACATGAGTTGCGTGGCATGGCTAAGCAATTATACATGGTCTAACCAACCTACATTGGCAATTAATAACAACCAACTAATAATCAACCATCTTTGGGTGACAAATGAATTATGGCATACAAATAATCATGGCAAGGTGATGTTAGCAATTGGGTTGAATATCTAATCCTAAATTAATTTAAATCATTTTAATCTTGAACTAGCATGCAATAATTTGAATCAAAGTAAATTTGTATAACTGGGAGCAATATGATCAAAGCACGACTTGCCTGGCCCTTGCTATCTTTATTATTCTTTACTCTTTATCTTTAACTCTGGATCTTCGATCTTCAATCTTTACTTCCTTGATCTACAGCTTCTTTGAATAACTTCCGGACAACACGTCTAACGATAAAGAAACACAAATACAACAAAACTCAAAAGCAATTCAAATAATCTCCAAATTAAGAACTAATAGCATTGGGCACAACGGCTTAGATGAAATTAGGAACTTAAATGGATTAGGTCGATGATTAGACAAAATAGAATGACTTTCAAAAAATACACCGAAGAGAAAGATTAATAATTGGGAAAGAAGAAATAGTATTCAAGAATATTTCCTTTGAAGTTGCTATCTTGATTAGAGGCATAATGACATATGGTTTCTCGATCCATAGACCTGGTCTATGAAGATTTGTTAGTTCACGATGAACTAAGCCGATGCAAAAAGTTGACTTTTGTTGACTAAAATGTATACATAGTAAACAAAAAGAAAGATAAGTCGATAGATTAGATATGGCTCAAAGATATGACACATGGTCAATGGTCTAGCGACCAAGTCCACGAATGAATTCTGGGTTAATGGCATATTAGATTTTCAGGAATAAGACAAGAACGGATGGGATCGACATCCACTACGGTTCGATCCGGAGGTTAGTCTTACATCGGGGACGTAACTCGATTTACGGCGAGGCGGTGATGATGTGAATACGAGGCTGAACTCAACGTGATGGGCTAGATCACAATAAGGCGATAGAAAAGTAAGGACATCACACTAGGCCTTTACTTGCATGCACACGTGATGAGAGCGAAGCGTTAACGCATTTAAACGTTAACAAAGGAACGTTAGCGGTGGAACATTAACGGTAAACGTTATCGGCGAACGTTAACGATAGAACGTTATCGATGGAACGATTAACGGCGGCGTTTAACGGCGAAGGTGAAGCGGCGATAGAACGCCATGGAATAACAAGGTTGGCACGCGGCAGTGCATGTCATGGCGGCGAGAATGCTACCAGGACGGTTAATCGAGACGCCGAATCGATAACAAAGGACTAGGTTGAAAAGACGCACGGTTATAAACCTAATAAGGCTCGGCGGCAAACGGGATGAACTCAACTTCGCCGATGGGCAAAACGAGGAATAATGGTCTATTGGACACAATGGGTCGCCACATCAAACCAAAATGGTTGGCGGCATTAAGACAACGGCGGCGGCAAAAAAGGCGGCCGCATTATAATAAAAATAATTTCGCTGACACAACAAAGAAGGAAAATGTCTGTCGCGTAGAACACGGCGACATGAACTCAACGGGAACGAATGACAAAAGTGACGCGAAGCGGATCTGAAGTTTTACCTTCGGATCAACGGGGAACGCGTGCGTGGCGAGTTTTCGGCCGTCATCAGCGCATCTAATCGGAGAAAAGAATTTTTCGCGTAAAATCACGTGATCAAAACCATGGGTTAGGTGAGCACCATGTAGGGACATCAAGAGGAGTCTACCATAAAAATTTCACGGCTAAACTTGCAAAAACGAGGGAGAACGGGCTCCGGCAAGATTTGATCTTTGGGTGGCCATAACTTTTGATCCAGATGAATTTGCACCAAATAGACAAAGGGTACCTTGAGGCACGACGTGTGTGACGGATCTTGAAAAGAGTCGGCGAGTTGACGGGGAACAGCGGCGCCAAGCAGACCAACGTGGGGGCGCTGGCGTAAGGCGGCATCTTGTTGGCCCCATTGCTCTATTTGGAATCTTCAAAAGCTATTTCATTGGGTGTGCAAACATCATGGGGTGCTCCACAAAAATGTGAGGATGAGCGGAGTTAGAGGAGGCGCTTACATGAGAGCTCGGCCAAGTTCTCATCGGAGTTGGGGAAGAAGGCTACGAGGAGATCTGTTGTGATTCCGATTACGATCTTTGAGTATGATGTGGGGAATGAGGAGAGGCATCTAGGGTTCAATTGCTCGGCTACAAAGGAGTGGTGGATCAACAGGAAAAGCTCACGAGTTGGGAAAGAATCGGTGGCCTGGAGGTTCTCGGTTGGTATTTTCAAAATCTGATTTCTTTGGAAGTAGAGGACAGCAATAGGAAGCTCACGGTATTAGATCGAAATAAGTTCGGGAGTGATCAGGAGGGCTCGTCGAAGTTTTATTTGGAGTTGAAAAGAATGGCTTACGAGGGAGATCCAGAAATTGGATGGGGAAAATACCAATTGGGTTTATCAAGAAAACGCATCGAAGAATCGTGGTTCAATTTATAGAGGCGATCGGACCAGTGGATCGTCGGAAACGCTCACCGGAGTTAAGGATCGAAACTGACTGAAACTGCCGTTGTTACTGTAGCATTACTGTTTATTTAATCCGAAAATCAAACAAATCCTGAAGAAAAAAATCAAATAAATGTCAAACAACTGTTAAAAATTCCAGGAAAATCTAGAACGTGACCCACAGCCTTAGTAATACAAATAAAATATTATTACATAAAATAATAATTTTATTCATGTACAGTAAATACTTTTATATTGTTTTTAATATCTTTTAATTTAGAAAATACTAAAACAACCCCAAAAAATTCTAAGAAAATTCAAGGAGTTTAATTAGGACATTTTAAGATAAACTAAAATATTTTGGTACCACCAAATAATTTTTTTTATATCAACATATATTTTTATTTTGTTAAAGCTTTCGGAAATGTTTTAGAAAATATATAATTTGACAATTGTAGGAAATTTCGCAAGAAATTCTCTTAGGTTTATTTATATTAAATAAGATAGTTTTAGCAAAACCAAATCTTTTATTTTGTCTCCAAAGTATATTTTTTAATTAATGAGACTTTTGGAAAGGTTTTGAAATCGATTTTAACAAATAATGGAAAAATTCTCAAGTTCCTTGTGATATATATTTTTTAAATTAATTCCAACTTAAATAGGGTTTTTACTTTTTTAATGAAATAGTTTTTAAGTTTTTCTAAAAATAGGCAAAAGTCTTTTTTCTTTTGAACTCTAGATAAATACAGAAAATAAAGAGGAGACAAATAAACTTGAGACGACCAACAAATTGATAATTTGAAATATTTTTTTATCCTATTTTTGAAATAAAATTTTGGAATGTTACATTCCAAGCCCTAGGCGCCTTTCTTGAAGGGTCCAACCAGACGAGTCCCTAAACGCGAACGCCAAGGATAGGATCGTCTGCAGGCCTGTAAGGAGATGCGCCTCGCCGAGCGAAGAATTGGCACTTTCAGCGGAGTCTGAACGATTTGCGCTCGCAGATCGCCATCATCGGTTGGCCAATAGAAACCTTGGCGGAAGGCTTTGCCCATGAGGGATCGTGGGCGCGCGTGGTGACCGCAAATTCCTGCAAGGATGTCGAGTAGTACTGGCTTCCCCTGGTCCGCCAGATGCACTTCGAGGACCCCTGGGGGCTTTCAGAGAGGTCTTCCCACCAGATGAAGGATTTCGCCTGTCGAGCGAGGTGCCGGCCCGTAGAGGGTCGGGGAAAGATCCATCGGTCATCACCGATGAAGGGCTTCTCCAATGAGTTCGGTGGACCAAGACGCTGTGGCTTCGACCTGGGGGTCTCCGAACCCGAATGCTCTGCGCAGCTGGGCGACTCTCGAGGGTCGGTCAGCGATTCGAAGGGAGTCCAGTCAGACGGAGGGCTTGTAGATGTCGGAGATGAAGATCCCCGACGGACCGCCCCCTACTGAGGCCGATACACAGTAGCCTACCACCATCAGAGGCAGAAGCTATGGTGAAGTTCAAACCCTTGAACTTTTCCTCCAACACGTGACTCTCAAAGAAGATGTCATGCATGGCGTCACAAGGCTCGGAAGCCTTCATGACTTGGTCGACGATATGTTTGAGTCATTTGTATGTAGAGCCCGGTCGAGGCTCTGGTTTATCGATTCGAGACCGCTGACGAGCGCCAGACTCGGCGACATTGTTGGTTGTGTTGAAGTGCAACAGGATGGCGATCGAGCTTATTTCCGAAAGGGAAACAAGGACGACTCCAAGACTACCTGTTTTGGTATAGGACCCGTCGAAGTACATCGCCCAAGATTGGTAAAAGGTCACGGTGGCGCCGTGGCTTTGGCCCACTCGGGCGATTTGTCGGCCAAGACTCGCGACTTGATTGCCGTCGGGGACGATGATATGTCGTGGGCGTTGAGCTCAAGAGCCCATTTGGCTATCCTTCCTGGAAGCGCCGCGATCAAGGATGATTTCGCCGAGCGGCATGGAGGTCACTACAATGATCGGATGTCGGGTCGGTAGTGGACCAACTTCCTCTTTGCAGCGTTGAGCACCGCAAAGAGCGTATCTTCAGACTGCGGATACCAAGCCTTGGACTCGAGAGCACTTCACCGATGAAGTACACCAAACCGCCGTGATTTTGAGTACGCGGTTTTCTTCGCTCGCTTCCACAACAAGCGCCACGACCGACGACCGGGTCATGGTGGCGATGTAAAGGAGGCGCATTCTTCTAGCATCGCGATTAGCACCGGGCGTGTCGAATGCCTTCACGGTTGAGGGCTTCCTTCGCTTCGTGTCCACCGAAGTGATCGGACTTCTTAAGCGGTACTTGTAGAGCTAAGATTCGCGTCACGAGGCGTAGAGATGAAACGGCTCAAAATCGCAAGGCATCCCGCCGCTTTTGACTCCCTTCCGTTGCCGATCGACCCATCTTCATGATCACGGAGATCTTCTCCCGATTGGCTTGATGCCACGCCGGAGACGGCGAAGCCGAAGCAATTTTCCTTGGGGACCCAAAACACATTTCTCGGGGTTGAGCCTCGATCGCGAACCGCTTGAGGTTCGCAAAAAGTCTTCTTCTAAGTCGGGCGACGGATCGCCAGCCTTCTTAATGTTGACGATAATGTCGCCCACGTGACGCCGAGGTTACAAATAAACACATTTGCATACATCGTTGGTATGTAGCACCCGTGATTTTTAGACCGAACGCATCGCATACGTAACAAAACAAGTCGAACGGAGTGATGAATGAGGTCGCGAGCCGGTCGGACTCTTTTTCATCGCTATCCGTGGTAGCCCGAGTAGGCATCCAGAAGGATAGGGATTCGCACCTGCGGTGGAATCGATAACCTGGTCGATCGCGGGCAATGGAAAAGGGTCCTTGGGACATGCCTTATTGAGGCTCGTGTAATCAACACACATTCTCCATTGCCCGACTTTTTTTACAAGTATTGAGGTTGGCACACCACCAAGGTGGCGAACCTCTTTATGAACCTACGCACCAAAAGCTTGGCAATTTGCTCACTAATGATCTTGGCGCTTCTCTCTGCGTCAAGCGGGCAAGATCGAACGATCGCCTTGAGCCGGGCCGATATTCAAGGAGTGCTCGGCTGATTTCCGTGGGATCTGGCAGGCATGTCGAGGGCTTCCATGCAAAGACATCCCGGTTGAGCGGAGGAAGTCGACGAGCGACCTTCCTATTTGGCGGGGCGCGGCTCGACGCCAGCATGGTCTTGGTCGGATCTTCGAGATCGATCGCGAACCTCCTTCGTGTCTCGATTTAACTTGAAGGATCGAGCACCTCGACTTCGAGTTTCCGGCGGACTCGAGGTTTCTTCGGAGGTTTTCGAGCCCAGCAGATAATGATCGCCGATGCTAACTTCAGATTGCTTGCTCTACATTGTGTGTTAGCGAAAGGAGGCGCCACGTGATGACTCCTCGTGGCCCCAGCAGATTCACTTGGTAGGTAGTTGGGGACCGCCATGAACTTGGCGAGCATGGCTTCCCATGATAGCGTAGAGCCGTGAAACCCTACGCACCTCAAACGTGAGGGGCTCGTGCGTAATGTTGGCTGGTTCTAAATGTTGCGGGCGATCGATCCGCCGAGTGGATGGGCTCGCACCCGTGGACGTTGCCATGGAAGGGTGCCTTGCTCGGTTTCGGAGGCGCGAAAGGATTCCTATGGCGCTAAGGTCTCAACATACAAAATGTTGATATCGCTGCCGCCATCCATGAGCACCTTTGAGAGGCGCCGACCCCACGACGGGCTACGACCGGGGTATCTCTGGTGCGGGGACGTGATTAGGTGGTCGGTCCGACAAAGGTGATCGACCTCACCACCCGAAGTATTGGCACGCGGGGCCGCCGTGTGAACTTCGCGAAGGCGAGCTTGCCGCCGCTTGTCGCAAGCATTGCCGTCTGCTAGGGAAATCATGAGGCAGCCATCTAAGTTCGGGAACTCGTCAGCCGCCTTTTGGTTCCGGCATCGGGTCGAGACGCGCTTTCCTTGCAAGCCGGGCTCCAAGATGAAGCGCCAGTGGTTTCGCAATCCCTGATGACTTGTGCTTGACCGAGGCACCGTGATGTGGACACGGCCGTCCATCCGGCTCAAGTGGTGTGGTCCCGACCAAGCCATTGGCGGTATACGACGGCCAGGACCACAGGGCTCGCGGTCTGCTTCTTCCGCTTCCGCTTGTCGGGCGGTCGGAGGTAATGCCGGCCACGGGGTGGCCTCCCGCTGGCCTTCCCTTATCGAAGATGGTTACCTGACCTCCACGAGGCATGATTAGTGGCGGCGATGTCGAGAAGCTCTTTAGTGGTCTTGGGCTTGGCGCGGCTTCACTGCACCGAGCGCCTTCGGCGGTGCCATAAATGAACGCCCGGCGACATCGGCATTGGGAGATGTCGGGAGCTCACAGGATCGGAGGGAGAATCACTTGATGTAATCCCGAGCGACTTCGTCATTGCTTTGCGACTCTTCAAGTCCCAAAGCAGCTCTAGGGCGCTTGTAGGTGCCCTGGAAATTGCCGACAAAGAGGCTCTTCATGTCGGCCCTGTTCCTGATGGTGTTCGGGTAAGGCATCGAGCCGAGCTCGAGAGGAGTCCGCGAGATAGATGGGGAGGTATCGATGATGAAGAGATCATCCGTAGTTTCTACCGCAAGATGAGTTTTGAAGTCTTCAACTGCACACATCGGGGTTCGTGGGCCCCAAAGTACTTGGTTGGTGTTAGGGGGGCTCGGAGTCGATGAAGTCCGCGGGCGATCTCTCCTGCCAAACGCTCAGGCCCCGGGACCTCTGGGGTTGGCCGGTGGCGCTGCCATCGTCCGCAGCCTCGAGATCATCCGCCACGCCTTACGCTTTCTTCCGGCCTCGACGGTGCCCATGAACGTCGCGACTTTCACCTGTGTTCTTAGAACGGAGCGCGGAGGCCTGAGCCGCACTCGGCGGTGTTGTTCGCGCCGACCGACAACTGGAGCGCAGCTGGGATTGGGTAAAATGAGAAGCCCCTGCTTAAAGGAGGCGAAGGTCGACATAAGTCAGACCGCAGAAGACGCTTCACCACCCCCAAAGGTTCCGGTAGGTGGCCTTCTTAGAACTACGGCTTGGGAATGCCATGGCGACATCACCTTCTGCAATGTATATTCGGGTCAAGCGCTGGAAGGAAGTATGGAAGACCGTAAGGATCCTCGATCAGCTTGTTGTTGAACCTGTCAGGCGACGCAGCCAAAAGCGTATGGGCGTCTGTGGTTACTTTGCTCTAGGTCGGCCCGAGTTCGCTGGGCCTCTTGGGCTCTAGCTGTTTCAAGCAGCACGAGCTCTGCGGTGAGCTTGAGGCCTCACAAGGCCACAACTTGCCTCTCGCCTCATACCTCGGCCAAGGCGGTTCCTGACCGACTTGAGAAGGCGAGTCGTTGCCCTCGCCAAGTTGCACCTCGCGAGGGTACAAAACGCCAGAGGTGCGCCCGTGGCTTGAGCTGGAGTCAAGGCTGGAGGAGCTCTCCAAAGAAGTCATAGACGGAGGTCGGCAGTGGCCAAACATGACCACGAGGTGCGAGCCTGCTGGAGGCGACGGCGTTCTGCCAAGAAGCCCACACGCTGGCCGCCAGGGGCGACACTGGATGGACTCCACTTTGGGGTCCGTGATAGGGTCCCTGTCAAGGTCGCCAAGGCACCGCAACGGAGTTCAGGCTCGAGGCGTGACGCCGAGATCGGGGAGCGGCAGGATGAGCGAACTCTCCTGCCGGTGCTGGTATGAAGTCGAGGGAGCTGGGCGATCCAGCCCCTTGACGCAGACGCTGTTGCTGCCGGTGAAGAAAGCCATCGAGGAGGGAGGTGGGAACCAGGAGATCATGGAGATGACGCGCTAAATCCTCTACCTGTCGCGCCAACCGCTTGCAGCCAGATAACCGCAAGTAAATTTATAGTATAGGGTCAAGGCCCCTCTCTCTCGAATGGTTAGACTTGAGAAGTCCCGGATGTATATCGGTTCTATGAATGTCCCTACTTCCACTTAAATTGGGTGGTAGCTTGTATTATCCCGGCACAAAAGATTAGCGAAGGTTACAAGTGAAGGCTAAGGACAGGCCCTTAGCGTTCGTCCGAAAGGGAGAAGTCGGGAGGACTTGCTTAGGCTGGAAGCTGAGCTGGGTCGGAAGACTCAGTGTGTTTCAAGTGTGAATGCGAGCGAGCGAGCGAGTGTGCGTACGTGCGTGCATGGGCGTGCCCTTCCCTGAGGGCCCTGCCTCCCTTTATATAGGCAGAGGGGACAGGTTACACAGGAATTTGGAAGAGAGGTAGGGATATGCTATGCCCGGGTGTCCCGATCTTCGGTCTTGATGACTGACGGTTTTCTGTTCATCCCATGCTGGGTTGGTAGTCATATCCCTCTGTGTGTCTGTCAGATGTTGATGGCTTGAGGGGACGAGTGCTTTTGTTGAGGCCGCTCTCTGGTCGCCTTGGAAAGGAGCCATCCGCCCCAACATAACTTGTCGATGGTCTCAGGAGACGAGTGACCAAGGCGTGGTAGACCGACGTGGGCGAGGTCGCGGGCGGAACTTGTTGGGGCCCCGGTCGAGGCCCAGGTTGGAGGCGGCGGACCTGGGTCTTGGTCGGGGCTTAAAGCGCCCTGCACGGGGCGGTCATAGAGCTCAGCGGACGCTGTCGGATCGAGGTCTTAGCTCTGGCCGACGAAGTGCCCGACCCGAGGTCGTCGATCGTAATGGAGAGGCGGGATCCTTTATGGCCTCGAGGAGGCCTTCGATCGTAGCGGCCAAAGACGCCCACTTGGTATCACATCCAATATTGATGACAATCCTTCGCGAGGGACAAGGACTTGGCGATATCCTCTTGGCGCTCCCTACGCCGCTGGCACAGACCTCGAACCCGGATGGTCGAGAGAGATCTGATCTTGAAATAGATGTATACTTTGTTGTGGGGTACCCCTGGTATGAGTATTCGCCACTCGCTGATGGCAAATCAGACGTAGGAGTCTTTGGAATCCTGACAAGGTGCATCACCATGGAGGAGGGTACGTACCTGCTGAACGACATCCACTCGGGCCTCTATGGAGTGCATTCTTCTTTAGTATGCGATGGTCGAAAAAGGCCTTCATAGGGTTCTATTGGCTGGCGCCTACCAAGATGCTCGCGACATCGTTTCGTACTGTCGAACTGCCATTCCATGCTCGAAAATCGCATCAACCCGCCCACGCACTTTAGACAATCCCGCCGCTGGGCCCTTCTCGACATGAAAATTTGGACATCCTCGACCTTTTCTCAAGCGGTTGGGGGTAAGAAATTCTTGTTCGTCGCTATTGACACTTTTACTAAGTGGATCGAAGTTTAACCCGCCTCGAACCATCACATTCTCGAAGCGGTCACGATTTTTCGCTTTGTTTGTGGTCACCGGTATGGGGTCCGATGCAAAATTATCGCCGATAATGGAACACAATTTATCGCTGAACTATTCCAAGAATATTGCAAAGATATTAGCACCAAAGTATGCTATGCTTTGGTGGCCCATCCATAAAGCAATGGAGCGCGTGAGCGCCTAGCCAGACAGATTGTTCAAGGCGTCAAGAAACGAAGTATCGATGAGCTCAAGCGACATGGCCAGAGACCTAGGTGGATGAACTTCCACCCATCTTTTGGTCTATTCAGGTACCACGGTCGGTAGACACCGAGCAACGGATCAACTCCTTCCTATTGCATTAGGTAATCTTGAAGTCCACTGCCTCTAGAGGTCACACTTGGCTCTGCTAGGGTCGACTTTGGTCGACTGTGTCGACTTCGAGCAAGAATCGGTCTCTTGACCTTACCTGGCCAGGGAAGAAGTAAGATGTCGCATCTTTACTCGATCAGCGACTACCCGCCAAAACAAAAATCTCTTGATCCAAAAACTCTTAAGCAAACAAAGACACTAGCTCTTTCTGCCAAAACGATGTTGTTCCATTAGTCTTTTGTCTTACAAAAAGTTCTATTTACAGGCAAGAAGGTCTAAACCTATCTGCAGGTCAGCCATCTCGCGAGCGAGCTTCTCTTGCTCGAGCTCAATGACCTTAACCCTTAAGGTCGACAGCTCGCCTTGGAGTTGAAGGGCTTCGGCGGAGGCGTCGACAGCGCGGCATCGCTCATCTTGAAGTTGGGCCATAGCACTCTTCGCCGCCTTGCTCGCCCGTCCCAGTTTCTCCTCGAGCTCCTGGACCTTAGCCTCGAGCTCGGGGAGGCCTCACGGCAGTGCTGCAGTCTGGCCAGCTGGCCTTCTCCGGCTCTCTGTTTTGGCTTGCTCGGCGTCAAGCGCCTGGCCGACCATGTCGCTCCTCTTCTACTTTGTCGCATGGTCACGCTTGGTGGCAATGGTTCACCTTGGGCTTCGGATCGTGGGTGGCCTCGAGCGCCTTCATCGCTTGGTGGAGGCTGGCGATCTCGCTGGAGTGGGCTGCTGCCTTTTGTGCAACTTCCTCTTGCTCGACCTCCAAGGTCTCTAGGAGATTGAATCGCTGCGCCTCCCGCTCCTCCACCACGTTGAGAAAGATCTTTAGTGCGTCGGCGTGCGTCTAGAGACCTTGCAGCCCTTGGGCGACGGAGCCGATTGCCTGCGGGGTTCGAAAGATTAACACAGTCCTTGTCAGAAGAAGGAAGAAAAGGAGACTCGAGCTAAAATTCGACAAGGGCATGAGGAGGCTTTGTACCTGGCTAAGCTGCCCTCGAAGTTTGCACGGGTATACTCAATGGGTCTGTTACTCGACGACCCTGGTGTGGTGTTGTCCACTGCCGCCGCTGGGTTGCTTGGGCAAGGACCGTCGGGCACTCCGCTGGGGGCGACCTCGCTTCCGGCCGCCCCCTCAGGGGGGCTCAACCTGCCCCCAGGCTCGGTCCCGCCACTGCATTAGCCTCGACCTCCGTAGTCGGGGCGTCTTTTGTCCCCTCCCCTGTGGAGGTCTTGGCCTGGTCCTCAGCACGACCTTCCGTGCTTGCTCCAGCCAAAGCATGGTAGGCCTCGACGGCCAGGGGCATCCCGACCTCGACGGTCGAGGCAACCTCGGCAGGTGCGGCTTGGGTGGCCTCAGCAACCGTGGTCGAGGCATCCCGAGTTCCATCTTCTGCAGCGGCTTTGGACGGGTTGGCGCTGGCCTTGGCGTCCATGGTGGCGGTGGCGTTGTCCTCACTGGCCATAGACAAGACCTAGTCCTCGACCGGGTCGTCGACCCCCTAGTCGAACTCACCAACCGCGGCCCAGTTTTGGGGGCTCGAGGGTCAAGGCCCGGCTTGAGGGCGGCAAGGCGCCAAAGACGTAGGAGGTTTCTTCTTCCTCCTCGGACTCGGACTCGTTCTGGACAATAGTCATTATCAAGATGGGCAAGCGTTGAGCTTGAGCACTCGAGGTCTGCGATAAAGAAAGGCAACTAAGCTAAAAGACAGAAAGAAAATCGTGCAAATGAAGGGTTGATGGCATACCTGAGTCGACAGCCTCCGCTTTGCAAGGGGCTGGCAAGGCCCTTGGTGCTTCGAGGGTGAGGAGGCGTCCATTCTTCGGGTGCCTTGAGCTTGGGACCTTGGGGCTCGTGGTAGCTCCAGGTCTCCTGCCATGGGGACCTAGAGCACTGTGGGTCGGGGGCCCTTGGCCGTCTCGAGGACCCAAGTCTCGCGACGTCCATGGGCGCTTTGTTGCCGCGTGGAGAAAGATATGTTAAGCGAAGGGCCTTGAGCAAGAGCTCGGGGCTCGACCATGAGGAAGCTTACTGCGTGACTGTGTCGCCCACTCGACATGTCAGCTTTTTGGCCTCGGATGCTTGCTTTGTTCGGGGGCGACCTCTTGCTTGCCTTCTTGCCCTTGTTCGCCCCAGGCAGCGGAAGCATCCTCGTCGTCGTTTCGAACAACTCTTGGTTATCCTGCGAGAGCATCGAAGGATCAAGGGAAGCCCTAAGCATGCGTAAGCTAAGAGACCTGGCCCAAGATTACTTACCTCAGCTTTTCAAGAAGATGTTCTTCTGAGCGGGGTCATCGATGGTGTGTCGGCGCGCTCGTTCCCAAACATCTCGTTCATCTTAGCGGCGATCCAGGATTCCTTCAGCGCTACTAGAAAGGCAAGGTCGTCAAAGAAGCCCAAAGATTGAACTCGAACAAAGCTCCAGAGTAGGAGGACTTACCAGCTGTGCCCTCGTGGGTCAGGTCGTCGCAGCTTTTGATCTCGAAGAACGAGTGTGTCCTCTTCTGTAGAGGGAATACCCGGTTCCTCAGGAAATCATTGACAATGGCCTGCCCGATGAGGCCACGCGTGGCGCAGATATGGATGGCGGTGATGGCTTCCTGGTCGATCTCCAGGTCGTCCCCTCCAGGGTCTGCTTCTTCTCGGTGATGGGGGTCCCATCGTACGATAGCGCGCCGTCTTCACCCTTCTTCAGATAGAACCACCGCTCGGTCCATGGACCGAGGGAGTCCCGAGATCAGATTTGAGGGAAGGACCAGAGGAGCCTCGCCCGTAGCCGAAAGTAGAGGCATCCGACCACGGGGTCCTTCCCGGAGCGGAACAAAGAGAAAAAGCGAAAGAAAAGCGAGGGGTGGGAAGGATTCCAAGGAACCCCTCGCACAGATGAGAGAAGATGGAAAGAAGGAGGATTGAGTTTGGCACTAGGTTGATGAGCTCGATCTAGCATTGCACGAGAACCGACGCTATGAAGTCGCTCTCCCAGGTCCATGAGTCAAAAGCATGTAGTGCTCTGTGCTCACGAAGTTCTGCTGCCCCTTGGCTTCGGCCTCGATCTCGCCCAAAGACCTACCATGTCATCGGGTCCAAAGATGAAAGGTCTTGAAGTTCCTTCAACCGCGCCACCGACAGGGAGCTCTTTCCAAGCTTGGCCATGGGGAGTTGTCTGAAGTCTATCTACGAAGAGCGGGGTGGCTTGAGCTCGAAGGTTGCTGGGGATTCGAGGGCTCTCTAAGGTCACTGAGGGCCTGGGTTTTATAACTCCTGATCGTCACCGAGTGGATTTCTCTCGAAGGGTGTGCCGGTTGCGATTTGTGAGCGTATTTAATGAGCCGGAGGCGGGATCGAGGTGCTCTGAGCATTTCGCTCTGAGATCGTGTCCAGAAAGGATTTCTGAAGCCAAGGGAAAGCTAGGTGTAGCCACACGAGGCCCTTTAAATGGATCTTTGCCCGACCTCTCACCAAATTGTGAGGCCCAAGGCCGCCCCGAGCTCCTATCACGACCTTGGGCCTCGGGGGCTAGCTGACGAGGACTGAGAAAACCTCTAACAAGGCGACATGCGGTCGATGAGAGGGCCCTAGCAGAGCTCGGGACACGTCATTACCGATCAAGATCTAAGCCACGTGGCGCCCTCACGACCTCGAGCTTGGGACCAAGGTCGGCCCCTGCTCAGGAGGTCTTGTTCGGGGGTCAGAACTTGCGCGACGGTTACCAAGTCCTTAAATGCAGGAGTTGAGGCGGCGTGGGCGGCAGATGCTGGGGCGATTCTGACCCACCTTCAATACGCACGAGGTCACTACTCTGGCAATCTCTCCCGGCCGTTTTGGTAGCAGGTACCGGGAGAGATATAAGACTCCACCGGCGTCATACTCAAGACACATCGACGAGCAATCCAAACACACGACATCAGTGCACTGGCAATAGGAGAGTAGCCGTAGCCGATATGCTCAAGCTCGAGCTGTAAACCACCTCTGTACTTAAGAATAGTGAAGTTCTCCGCCTCAGGGCAAGACTGAAGTAGAGCTATTACCCTCATAGGGGCTCGAACCAGTATAACTCGTTGTGTCTCGCTCTTTGTCATCTTGCCTCGACCAACATCGTAGCAGATCTGTTCCTCCATTGAGCAGAGCTCGATTTGGGTAACTCATTTTCACTAACCTCGTTTCACATTTACGGTCAGGCGATCCCGATCGTCGACACTACCCTGATGAACAATAGTCTCACAAAATAGGAGGGACAATGCAGCAAAATAACCTAACCCTAAAAGTAGCGGCGGCTAAGTAAATGAAATGACCTAACCACGAGGGTTATTTCCTGCATGCTGTAAATGAAATGAGCAAGAACGAGAGAGAAACAATGCAAGAACTTAGATCCAAATGAAATTGAGGTTATCTCTGATCAAACCAAGTCTGGGACACTACCCCGATGAACAATTGTCTCACAAAATAGGAGGAACAATGCAGCAAAATAACCTAACCCTAAAAGTAGCGGCGGCTAAGTATATACAAGGGCGAGGTACAAAAAGGTGATCAATCATTGGTTCTGATTCGAAGTCTACAAAAGCAGCAAATTTTTGTGTCGATTTGGAGGCCTCCACAAATGAATCTGGAGGTTGACTTGTATCCAATAGAAAGGTCTTGAAATAAGCTTTCGAGCGAGTAGCTCAAAGCCCAAACAGACTTCGTATGAGGTAGTTATGGCCTTTTAGTCCGTCATTTGTCGGGCCGACTCGAGACGAGTTGTAGTCCGAATTGAAGTGCAGACGGCATTAATTAGGCTTGGACTATAGTTGAATGTGGCTTGTTGGTGTTCAAGTTGTGTATGAGGTCTCCGTGAGTGAGCTTCTCCTCTCCATGCTCCTATGTAACAACACTCACAAGGAAAATTATCATTAAGCACATTCTCATTAGAACAAGTATTATCACCTATGGCGAGCTCACCTTGTAATTGAGATGTTTTGCTCGAGCTCATGTTATTGGACCAAGAGTTAAAGTAGTATCGATAGGAGTGATGTCCTCATCACTTTTTATAACGTGTCGGTCGAGCTTATCCTTTTCCAATACGTTGCCAGCCATGATCCGTATCAGCCCCTGAACAGATAAAATTCCATCTTTCAAGCAATATCGGTCGTAATCCAATTTTTAACTTAACTTTTTCTTTTTAACTGATATCGGCAAGAAATATCCATTTTATCCTTCAGCCTGACAAATAAGCCATGCCTTACCAATTTTTTGGTGCAAGCATCGATCCTTTTACAATTAAGGATATATAAACAAACAAGATCATAATATGGAAAGAAGCATTAATTCCGAGTTAATCAGCAGTAGGCGTGAGTTGCTTACAAAGTACATCCTTGAATAATAAATGCCAAGATAAAACATATAGGGCTCGATTTATTACACAAGCGTTGGAAAAATGTCTTGTTGGCGAAAAGAATGTAAAGAAACCAACGGGACGAAGATGCGGCACTAATTGGTTCACGGTGGTATGGCGAAGAGGCGTTCGACAACTATCGGGAATCTACCAAGTGGGCCTTACATCCTTTGGCGGTGGCTCCGCTTCCAACCGTTCTCCCAAAATCCTTCCAGCACTCGTTGATCTTGGAGCTCGCTGTTGCAATCCATTTCTTTACAACCTCGAGATCCGGCCGCTTTCGGCTTCCGTTGCCACACCTCAAAGGCGGTCGAGGCGCTAACACCTCCGTATCCCCATGGGTGGCTTCTTCCATCAATTGAATGCACCACTTTGCCCGACCAACCCTTGCATCTTTGGACGTGATGTTTACATGGCGCATCTCTCTTAGCGAGGCTTGAAGCGAGAGACCCGAGTTGGCGATTCGCGAAAGCGACCTTGCGTCGCTTCTGCTGAAGGAATGCACTGTGGGAGGAGAGAGTGGCGATACTCCGATATTGGCCACGCGACCTCGCATTGGGCAAGGAGGAACTCTGCCATGATGGAGAGGCAGCGGCTTGCCCATCGCAATTGGCGCCGTGACTTTGTGTCGTCGTGCACACGTTGATGTGGTGAAGCTGGCAGCGACGATAACCACAAGTAGGAGAACAGGCATGGTCTCCGTGACTCGGCTGGTTCGGGCTCCACAATTGAAATGGCTACAAGTAGTCATTCTCCACATCTTTGTGCTGAGGTAGGTGATGGATTTTGACCCATTTATATACAGCTAGTGTTTCAATTCTTAACTGCACCACAAGTGCTATTAATAGCAGGAGCTCCTTGTGGAGGTTCATTAATTGATATTGACTTTCTCCTATGGTTATCCTACAATCACGGCATGCGATACGTAGATAGTTGTTTCTTTTCCTCTAAAACCTTTGCAAACTTGCTTTTCGGTTTTAAATATAAATGTGTCATTGCACAATTTCGAGGTGAACTTTTACCCTTTCTTCCTTGTATACTGTCATTTTTCTATTTCCAATGCTATTTATTGCCATAAACTAACGTAGGACAGACCACCTAAAGAACAACAAGCGGTGAGCTAATGAAAAATCATAATGCAGTTTTTCTAGTTGTATCTTGATAAATTATAATATCCTATAATGTCATCTATCACGAGAAAGGAGGGAGTAGTATTTTGGTAATAATCGATCATTGATGCACTCTAGCACCCTTTTTCAAAGTATTTGCTAGATAGTATCTTCGGAATGTGCACAGGTCTAAGGAATTGTGGATTTTTTAGATGCATGTCGTCATCCTCTTTGAAACAAAAGAAAGTACACCAAAAA
The DNA here is from genome assembly GCA_036346375.1 of Guadua angustifolia. Classification (NCBI taxonomy): domain Eukaryota; kingdom Viridiplantae; phylum Streptophyta; class Magnoliopsida; order Poales; family Poaceae; genus Guadua; species Guadua angustifolia. Next base: position 13,448,970 of record CM070514.1, read on the forward strand.
CGGAGTCGGTATGCAAAAGTTATGCCCGTTTTACTGAACGCAGCACGAAACAGGACACCAGTATGTTCTAAATCATGAAATAATTGTCAAACCAACTTGAAACAATACAAATCCACTTCTCGGTTCTTCCACAACTCTAGGACATGGTCTCGTGTGGAGGAAATCACCGATTATATCCCTTCTTCTTCTCGGACTCAAATTCAATAAACGATCTTGTGACTTGAACGGACAATAAACTCTAAATTGTTGCCCTAGGATTTCCGTGGCAAACAAATACGAACGCTACAACCAGGACAAGATTTGATCTAGACTCAGCAACACGATGACACGGCGAGGGACAAAAATTCAATAAAGCAAAAACTGAAAGAAAGTGCAAAGGATCAAAGGAGTTTGGACAGCGGAAATAAAGACGGCGGCAAACGCAAGTATTTCTGGGGGCAAATTTTTTTGGGCACTAGGACGATGGAAAACTAACCAATGGGGAAAATACGAATTACCTAATGGGCAACGCTTAACTCTGATACCACTAGATCTAATCGGTGGCCCAACCATCCATTAGGTTCTACTTTTTGAGCGGGCAATTCGTTAAGCGTTCAAGGGCTTCCAACCTGCGAGATTAAATCCATGCAATCGCTACACCCATGCACCTGTCGTCATCAATCGTGCTCACGCCAGATGACCTTACCACGAGGGTTATTTCCTGCATGCTGTAAATGAAATGAGCAAGAACGAGAGAGAAACAATGCAAGAACTTAGATCCAAACGAAATTGAGGTTATCTCTCATCAAACCAGGTCCTGGGACACTACCCTGATGAACAATTGTCTCACAAAATAGGAGGAACAATGCAGCAAAATAACCTAACTCTAAAAGTAGCGGCGGCTAAGTATATACAAGGGCGAGGTACAAAAAGGTGATCAATCAATGGTTCTTATTCGAAGTCTACAAAAGCAGCAAATTTTTGTGTCGATTTGGAGGCCTCCGCAAATGAATCTGGAGGTTGACTTGTATCCAATAGAAAGGTCTTGAAATAAGCTTTCGAACGAGTAGTGGCTCCGCCCAAACGGACTTCGTATGAGGTCGTTATGGCCTTTTTAGTCCGTCGCTGTCAGGCTGACTCCGAGACGAGTTGTAGTCCGAATTGAAGTGCACGGACGGCATTAATTGGGCTTGGACTATAGTTGAATGTGGCTTGTTGGTGTTCAAGTTGTGTATGAGGTCTCCGTGAGTGAGCTTCTCCTCTGCCATGCTCCTATGTAACAACACTCACAAGGAAAATTATGCAGCTGCACATTCTCATTAGAACAAGTATTATCACCTATGAGCGAGCTCACCTTGTAATTGAGATGTTTTGCTCGGGCTCATGTTATTGGACCAAGAGTTAAAGTAGTATCGATAGGAGTGATGTCCTCATCACTTTTTATAACGTATCGGTCGAGCTTATCCTTTTCCAATACGTTGCCAGCCATGATCCGTATCAGCCCCTGAACAGATAAAATTCCATCTTTCAAGCAATATCGGTCGTAATCCAATTTTTAACTTAATTTTTTCTTTTTAACCGATATCGGCCAAAAATATCCATTTTATCCTTCAGGCTGACCAATAAGCCATGCCATACAAAATTTTTGGTGCAAGCACTGATCCTTTTACAATTAAGGATATATAAACAAACAAGATCATAATATGGAAAGAAGCATTAATTCCAGTCAATCAACCGTGGGCGTAGTTACTTACAAAGTACATGCTTGAATAATAAATGCCAAGATAAAACATATAGGGCTTAGTTTATTACACAAACGTTGGAAAAATGTACTGTTGGAGGAAAAGAATGTAGAAACCAACGGGACTAAGATGCAGCACTAATTGGTTCACAGTAGTATGGCTTCGAAGAGACGTTCGACAACTATCAGGGAATCTACCAGGTGGGCCTTCGTCACTGGCAGTGGCTCCCGCTTCCAACCGTTCTCCCCAAAATCCTTCCAGCACTCGTTGATCTTGGAGCTTGCCGTTGCAATCCATTTCTTTACAACCTCCAAATCCGGCCCGCTCAGCTTCCCGTTGCCCACAGCCTCAAGGCGGCCGAGGCTAGCTAGCACCTCCGTATCCCCATGGGTGGCTTCTTCCATCAACTGAATGCACCCGCCTGCCCGACCAACCCTTGCATCTTTGGACGTGCTGTTTACATGGCGCATCTCTCTTAGCGAGGCTTGAAGCCAGGAGACCAGGTTGGCGGTTGCAGCGAAGGCGACCTTGACGTCGCTACCGTTGAAGGAGTTTGCCTGTGGGAGGAGAGAGTCGTAGCAGTACTCCGATATTGGCCACGCGACCTCGCATTGGGCAAGGAGGAACTCCGCCGCGGCGGCGGAGACGCGCGGCTTGCCCACCGCAATTGGCGGCGGCGGCTTTGTGTCAGTACGTTTACACGTTGATGTGGTGAAGCTGGCAGCGACGATAACCACAAGTAGGAGAACAGGCTTGGTCTCCGTGACTCAGCCGGTTCGGCCTCCACAATTGAAATGGCCACAAGTAGTCATGCTCCACATCTTTGTGCCTAGGTAGGTGTTGTATTTTGACCCATTTATATACAGCTAGTGTTTCCATTCTTAACTGCACCACAAGTGTTATTAATAGCAGGAACTCGATCCCCTTGCGGAGGTTCATTAATTGATGACCCCAGCTTTCTCCTATGGTTATCCTACAATCACGTCATGCAGTAGATAGTTGTTTCTTTTTCCTCTAGAAACCTTCGCAGCTGCTTGCTCGGTTTTTAAATATAAATGTGTCATTACACAATTTTGAGGTGAACTTTTACCCTTTATTCCTTGTATACCCATCATTTTTTCTATTTCCAATGCTATTTATTGCCATAAACTAACGTAGGACAGACCACCTAAAGAACAACAAGCAGTGAGCTAATGAAAAATCATAATGCAATTTTTTCTAGTTGTATCTTGATAAATTATAATATCCTATAATGTCATCTATACGAGAAAGGGAGGGAGTAGTATTTTGGTAATAATCATTGATGCACTCTAGCACCCTTTTTCAAAGTATTTGCTAGATAATATCTTCGGAATGTGCACAGGTCTATAGAATTGTGGATTTTTCAGATGCATGTCGTCATCCTCTTTGAAACAAAAGAAAGTACACCAAAAACGGAGTCGGTATGCAAATGTTATGCCCGTTTTACCGAACGCTGCGCGAAACAGGACACCAGTCTGTTCTAAATCATGAAATAATTGTCAAACCAACTTGAAACAATACAAATCCACTTCTCGGTTCTTCCACAACTCTAGGACATGGTCTCATGTAGAGGAAATCACCGATTATATCCCTAGCTTCTTCTTCTCGGACTCAAATTCAAAAACCGATCTTGTGACTTGAACAGACAATAAACTCTAAATTGTTGCCCTAGGATTTCTGTGGCAAACAAACTTGAACGCTACAACCTGGACAAGATTTGATCTAGACTCACCTACACAATGATACGGCGAGGGACAACAATTCAATAAAGCAAAAACTGAAAGAAAGTGCAAAGGATCAAAGGGGTTTGGACAGCGGAAACAAAGACGGCGACAAACGCAAATATTTCTAGGGGCAAATTTTGTTTGGGCACTAGGATGATTGAAAACAAACCAATGGGGAAAATACGGATTACCTAATGGGCAACACAGCTCTGATACCACTAGATCTAATCGGTGGCCCAACCATCCGTTAGGTTCTACTTTTGCGGAACGGAGTCGTTCGCATTTCAAGGGCTTCCAACCAGTGAGATTGAATCCATGCAATCGCTACACCCTTGCACCTGTCGTCATCAACCGTGCTCATGCCAGATGACCTTACCACGATGGTTATTTCCTACATGCTGTAGAAGAAATGAGCAAGAACGAGAGAGAAACAATCCAAGAACTTAGATCCAAACGAAATTGAGGTTATCTCTCATCAAACCAGGTCCTGGGACACTACCCTTTTGAACAATTGTCTAACAAAATAGGATGAACAATGTTGCAAAATAACCTAACCCTAAAAGTAGCGGCGGCTAAGTATATGCAAGGGCGAGGTACAAAATGGTGATCAATCAACGGTTCTGCACTACTACAGAACATTACATCACTACCTGCTCCAAAACGGCATCACTACCGGTTATGGGAGCCGGCAATGATACTCGGGATTGTCACTTTGCTGGCTCGAAACTGCAATGATAAGAGCTATCACTTGCCGGTTCATTGTACAACCGAAGTGATTTTGACTATCACTGCCGGTCACACCAAAATCCGGCTGATATATATATATATATATATATATATATATATATATATATATATATATATATATATATATATCCTTTGGGTTCTAAATAGGAACTGGCGTTGATATCTATATATCATTGTTGATTCTTGGGCGAGGCAAGCGTGACAAGCCATGCACCAAATGTTTTTATTGCATATTTTGTTTACATTATATATTTTGATACAAATTCTTTGTACAATGGTGTAATAGCCTAAAAATTTGAGAACAGTAAAATATAATATTTAAACTTGGATGTGAATGTTTTTAGAATTTTCTTGATGTTCTTCGTTTTATTTGGATTTTCTTGGAATTTTTGTGTTGCAAAAAAATCAAACAAAAGGAAAAAAGATTGAAAAGGAGAAAAGGCCAAGAAGCAAAAAGCAAAAATTTGGAAAAATGTACCATGAAACCCTGAGCATACAAGTAAGCTAATTCATTCACCAAATGAAATTTTATGCATAAAGAAATGAAGAGAAAAAATGAAAAGACAACTTTTACATCAAAACAATGCATTGTCAGAATTTATAAAATATTTTGGAGTCACAAATGGATTTGTAAAAATTGTCATGAAAACCTTAATGCAATATATATCACTGGTAAAAATATTATAAATTAACAATGAGATTTAGGACTTTGTAGAATTTAAAAATATAAACTATGAAAATCTGGAATTTGCCATGTCAGAATTTCTATTAAATAATGGAGTAATATTTTGACCTGAAAAATTTACAGAAGCATTCTTAGATCAAATTCGTCTAAAAAAATGTTTAAAAAATAATAGACTTCAATTTCTCTCAAAGAAAAATCAAAAGCAGAGACAAGAAATTAGAGCAGTCACTGTTGTAAGAATATTAATAATGTTTCGGTAACTCATTTTAACCTCAGAATTTTACCAGCCATCAAGATCTATCCAATGACCCCGGTCAAAAAGTTTGACAATTTTCTACTCTGAATTGGCAGCCCAATAAAATCAAAGTCAGCACTGATTGAACCGGAGCCGTCCTTTGCTTTTGACCCTGTCGCTGACTTGTGGGCCATTGTCCTTTCCCCGTTCCGTCCTGTTGGCGCACAACAGATGAACCCAGCCACTAACCGGTGGGCCCTGGCCCCGCTCGTCAGCTCCTTCTTCTCCCCTATGCGACTGACCGAGAGAAGACTCCCGATTCATTGCGTCAGCTGAGCTCACTCCGTTGATTTTCTTCGCCGAATGGTTGCATCACAGCGCTCGGTCCTTCTCGCCCAACCACGACCATCCATTGAATCGCCTCGCCACAGCCACATCTGGCTTTGGTTCTCCCGCACCTTGGCTCTCTCGCGGTTCTCTGCACCAGCTAAAACCAAGCGCCATCTCATTGTCCAAGCAACAGCACCAGCGCCATACCCCTTTGACTCTACTGCCCATACCTCCGCCGATTTCTGCCACAACTACCCGACATTTCCAGAACCAGCCATCCCTTCTCCTGTGTAAGCGTCACATTATCTGGGAGAGCACATACTAGGGGAGGCGGCTTCTTTGCGACTGTGCTCGGCCATCTAAATATCGGAGCTATCCCGGAACACCCTCACACTCCTTAGAACCTCCCCACTGCCATTCAAGACTTAATTTGGAGCACCTCGATTTCACTCCCCAGCACCGTTTTTCTGAAGCCTTCTCTGCTCAAGCTCGATCAGTTGCCGCCATTGCTACTAAACCGAAGCTCCAGCCGAGATTTCAATAGCATGATTTAGTAAGCAATTCGGCAATACTTTTGGCTTTAAGCTCTCTAGTCGTATCCCTGAACTCATCTAATCCCCTGACTGCAGCTAAACTCGCTCAAAGCAGGAGGAATGGGGTCCTTGCTACTCCCTGATGCTCAATTTGTTACCCATTCAATCTCTCTCACTGTGGTTCTTCTTCCCAAGTGACCCGCCATTAGCGCTGCCGCCTAGCTCCTGTAGCGCATCACTCCGGTCAACACAGACTTCGTTGGAACTCTCAGTCGAGTGTGCAATCATCCCCTCTAGCCCCTCCAACCGGCGTCCAGGTCCGCGACCTCCCTCTCCCACGGTGAGACCATGGCGAAGTCCTCGCCCGGTTCTCTGATGTGAGAAAGTAAGTCGTGTTCAAATAATTTAACTCCTCCTCTACTCACAAGTAACACCTTGGTTCAGTGGTAGAGTCTCTTGGCTTCAATCAACAGATCTGTGGTTCGAATCCCAGTTAACCGAATTTTTATTCTTTTTGCTCTGCTCCACTTTTATTCAAATGCTTGTATCTTTTGCTACGAGTGTCCAAATGAAACAAACTCAATTTCTAAATTTGAGTTAGGCAGTAAGGAGTTAGATTATGTAATAAAAATTCATATGTTACTTGCAGTTTGATCATTCAAACAAAGTTTGAATGAAAGTCCCTTTTTAGGCGTTATGAAGCAACTATAAAAACTATAGCTCATAAGATGATGAAATAATTTGTATGAAGTTCCTCGAAACAGCAAAGACCCATGTATGTAAAAATATTTAAAATAGAACTTAGTTTGCAATCTTTTAGTAAAAGGAAATGCAACTTGCAACAACAAATAAATATGAAATCTATTGTGATTGGTAACAAAATAATGCAAAACCAACTTTAAAACATTCCTAGGATTTTACCATGCTAATACCTAAAAAATGAATAAAGAATCATGTATAGTGTAGTCACAAACTTAAAATGAATCTTGACCGGTTTAGTGTTTGAGTTGTGATCATTTATACTATTTCATCAGTTAATAAAATGACTCGTCTAAATGCTAAAATCAGTAAAACCAGTTTAGAATCACTGTACAATGTTCATACTACCATATTCTATAGAAAGATTCTTATTTTATCAAGGTTTGCATATTAATATTATTAGCTCAAAACCCTTAAGTGTTAACCTTGCGTTTCACCTCGCCGATTCCGTATAGCGTAAACTTTATAATGTCATATAAGCTATTTCAACAATGAATATAATGTCTTGTCCAAATCCTAAAACTTATGTAATTAGCCCAGTAGTGCTCTCCAAAGTGTAGACTGCCCTATTATGAAAAAATAATCTCACTTCACCATGATTTGCATGTTAATCTTGTTAGCTTAATAACCCTAAGTAATCACAATACTTAAGTGTGTAATATGAATGAACGAACTTCGAGAAATCAATGAATATGATATTTGTATCATCAGAACCTTATCAAATATCATGCAAATGATACCATAGCCTAAATCAATAGATCTGACTAGCGTAAAGCTAATTCTGTTCGAAATCAATCAAAGATAAAAAGCTATTCAATCATAGTCTATTGTGATCGTTTAAGCCTTTTCGTCAGCTCGCAAAGTAGCTCGTCTAAATCTGAATCTTGTGAAGAATAACCTAGAAATGATCTTTAAGTCATGATCTACAGTAATCTAGAAAAATATTCTCATTTCATCTTGCTTTGAATCTGAATCCTAATAGAGTAAAACCCGTAAGTAATAAAGTTGTGAAAGCATATTGAGAATAGTAAAATCTATAAACCTTGCAACTAATGATTAATTCTATTAATCCAACCAATTTTTGCATCTCGAATTCATAAAATAAGATTAATAAATTCATAAAAGAGCAATCCCTGTTTCTTGTGAAGAGTTCTATTTGTTATTGCTATCTATTTTCTTTTTGCCCTTATTGAAGTCAGTATTTTGCTGTATTTCCATTGATCGACGTGTAGAACCCGACACCTTTGATTCCATCGTCATCTCCGTCAGCTTCAATCCTGACTTCGTCGTAAACAAGGATTAAGCAAGGCAAGCACCCCTTTGATCATATTGATCCCAATGTTTAATTTTCTTTTGTTTTACTAAACCAATTTATGCATGTGTTTACTTCCTGTAAATTTGCTATTTTGTGGTACTGGTAGTTATACCTATTGTCTCATTAACCTTCTTTGATAATTATGGACATATGAACCTTGATAACCCTATATTAAGGATAGGCATTACTTAATGTCATCATGGGTATATGCGTTCATATTATTCATGCTTAGCCATGCTTTAGAATCAGTAATGTGCATGATCAGATCAAAATTATTTCCTGAAAACAATGGAAATGGCACTGTTGGTTACTGGTATTTTGATTAAAAACCCAAAAATAAAACTATGGTTTTGACGTGGGCGATTATTGGCAATAGCCGGTTGTGCCAAAGGAATTGCACGTAGTGTAGGGTGAAGTATCGCCCATGTCGGATTAAGGACCGAGCAATGGGAAGCTATTGATCCAAGATTTCCGTGCAACCACGAGGTCCGGTATGGGACAGCCATAGTGTGATACCGCAAATTGTTTTAGCAGGGTTTTTTGCCGGAATTGTTTTGTCTTCTTAAATTCAAGGATTTTCGTTTTCACCTAACCTCATCTCTCTCTCTCCTCCTCTCATTCTTGTGGATGTCATTTTTTCCCCTGGGCCAGGATATTTTCTTTCCAAGTTTCCCTGCCGACTCCCACTTCCATCGTCTCTAGCTGACTCGCCCAGGGGGCTGGTGCCTCTCCCCTTCCCTTGCCGATTGCCCCGGGCAAGCCCTCTGTAACATCCCAAAATTTGGGTTTTCAAAAATTTATATTTAAATTAGCTTTCCAAAAATTTCTATTGATTTTAATTCATTAAAGAAGCTTAATCTAGAATTTTCTAAATCTAAAACAATTTAATGTGCCTTTTGTTTATGTCAAGTAACTTAAAATTGAGATTTACTGATGTTCTTTGTATCTCGGAAATTTTTCAAATTTGATATTTGCTAAAAATTATTTAAAATTATTAAATTAAACATTTGGATGTTAATTGGATTTTTATTTGGATTTTTAATTCGAATTATTAATTGTTCGGGCAATTCTATTTCCAAATTCCATTTCAAAACCTTTCCAAAAGTTTCATCAATTAAAAATATAATTCGGAGACAAAATAAAAGATTTGGTTTTACTAAAACTATCTTATTTAATATAAATAAACCTAAGGGAATTTATACGAAATTTCCTACAATTTTCAAATTATATATTTTCTAAAGCATTTCCGAAAGCTTTAACAACATAAAAATATATGTTGATATAAAAATAAAATATTTGGTGGTACCAAAATATTTTAGTTGATCTCAAAATGTCCTAATTAAACTCCCTGAATTTTCTTAGAATTTTTGGGGTTGTTTTAGTATTTTCTAAATTAAAAAGATATTAAAAACATTATTAAAGTATTTACTGTACACGAATAAAATTATTATTTTATGTAATAATATTTTATTTGTGTTACTAGGGCTGTGAGTGACGTTCCAGATTTTTCCCGGATTTTTGAACCGTCGTTTGCTATTTATTTTGATTTTATTGGTTAATTCGGATTAAATAAACAGTAACGCTACAGTAATTCCGGCAATTCCAGTCATAACTCCGGCGAGCGATTTCCAACGATCCGCTGGTCCGATCGTCCTATAAATTGAACCACCGATTCTTACGTGCGTTCTCTTTACAGCCCAATTGGAAGTTTACCCATCCAAACTCTGGATCGTCCTGTATGAGCCATTCTTTTCAACTCCGACGAAAACTTCGACGAGCTCTCCTGGTCACTCTCGAACCTATTTCGATCTGAAATTTTTACCAGAACTTAATATTTCTGTCCTCTATCTCCAGTAAAATCAGATTTTGAAAATACCTACCAGAGCACCTTCGGCCACCGATTTCATTCCCAACTCCGACGAGCGTTTCCCGTTGATCCACCACTCAATTGTAGCTAAAACTTTAACCCTAGACGCCTCTCCTCATTCCCCACATCATACTCAAAGATCAGTATCAGAATCGAAACGAATCTCCCTCGGCAAGCCTTCTTCCCCAACTCCGGTGAGAACTTTGGCGAGCTCTACCGGGCGCTCCCGAACTCCGTTCATCCTCAAATTTCTTGTGGAGCACCCCCATGATGTTTGCAACACCCCTGTAAAACAGTTTTGAAAGATGCCAAACAGAGCAGCCGCGCCGCCGCATCGCCCCGAGCGCCGCCCCCACGTCGGCCTATTTTGGCGTCGCGTTCCCCTTTGACTCGTCGACTCTTTTCAAGATCCGTTTATGTCACGTCATGCCTCAAGGTACCCTCTGTCACTCTTTCAAATTTTGTGTAATTTCATCCGCTGGATCAAAAGTTACGGCCGTCCAAAGATCAAATCTTGCCGGAGTCCGTTCTCCCTCGTTTTTGCGAGTTTGGCCGTGAAATTTTTATGGTAGACTCCTCTTGATATTCCCTACATGGTGCTCACCCTAACCCATGGTTTTGACCTCATGGTTTTGCGCAGAAAATTCTTTTCTCCGATCAGACCGCGTTGCGGACAGCAGAAATCTTCGTCGCGCGTTCCCCGTTGATCCAGAAGGTAAAACTCATATCCGTTCACGTCACTTTGTGCCAAATGTTTCTAGATAGCTCTCTGTAAAATTTGGTTAGGTTTCGTGCAGTACTTTAATAGTTATGGCAGTTTGATCTATTAGCTCCGAGAGCCGTTCATCGGCAGTTTGTGATCAATCCGGTGGGTCGCCACCAAATCCGGCAATATCGTTGAGTTTGTGTCGCCGCGTTCTACGCGATAGATATTTTCCCTTTGCTGTTGCATCTACCGAAATTATTTTTATTCGTCGGCCGCCGCCTTTTGCCGCCGCCGCGCGCCGTCATTTGCCGCCACCCAATTTAGTTCGCTTTGGCCGAGTCCTTCCATCCAGTTGGTCGTTACCCTACTGTTTTGGCCATCCTTTGAGTGTATTTGGTCCCCGTTTGCCGTCAGAGCCTTGTTCCGGTTTATAACCATCGTCTTTTCAACCTAGTCCTTTGTTATCGATTCGGCGTCTCGATTAGCGTCCTTGGTAGCATCCTATCGCTGCCATGTCATTGCACCGACGGGCGCCACCTTGTTATTCCATGAGCGTTCCATCATCGCTTCACCTTCATCGTTAACGTTCCATCGTTAACGTTTCGTCGTTAACGTTCCGCCGTTAAGCCGTTAACGTTCCGTCGTTAACGTTCCGCCGTTAACGTTCCATCGTTAACGTTTTGCCGTTAATGTTCCATCGTTAACGTTCCGCTGTTAACGTTCCGTCGTTAACAACCCGCCGTTAACGCTTTGCTCTTATCGTATCGCTGTCATCGCATGGGTGAACGCAAGTGAAAGCCCTAATGAGATGCCCTTACCTTTTCTATCGCCTTATTGTGATCTAAACCATCACGTTGAGTTCAGTCTCATATTCCTGTCATCACTGCCTCGTCGTCGTCGAGTCCCGTCCTCGATGTAAGACTAACCTCCGGATCGAACCGTAGTGGATGTCGATCCCATCCGTCCTTGTCTTATCCCTGAAAATCTAATCTGCCATTAACCCAGAATTCATTCGTGGACTTGGTCGCTAGACCATTGATCACGTGTCAAATCTTTGAGCCATATCTAATCTATCAGCTTATCTTTCTTTTGTTTACTGTGTATCTGTTCAGTCAACAAAAGTCAACCTCGAGCATCTGCTTAGTTCATGACGAGCTAACGTATCATCGTGGACCCGGTCTATAGATCGAGAGTCCATATGTCATCGGCTATCCAATCAAGATAATAACTTCGGAAGAAATATTCTTCGGAATACTATTCCTTCTTTTCCAGTTATTAATCTTTCTCTTCGGTGTATTTTCCGGAAGCTGTTCCATTTTGTCTAATCATTGACCTAATCCATTCCAGTTCCTAATTTCATCTAAGCCGTTATGCCCAATGCTATTCGTTCTTAATTTGGAGTTTACTTGATTTGCTTTTTGAGTTTTGTTGTATTTGTGTTTGTTTATCGTTAGACGCGTTGCCGGAAGTCGCTCGAAGGAGCTGAGAGGCAAGCAAGCGGAGATTGAAGATCGATGATCAAGGATTGAAGATAAAGAGTAAAAAGCAGTTTATAGCAAGTGCCAGGCAAGTTGTGCTTTGACCATATTGATCCCATGTTTTAAAATTACTTCGTTTGAAATTATTGCATGCTAGTTTGAAATAAACTGATTTCAATTAATCTGGGATTAGATAATCAACCTACTTGTTATTGCCACCTTGTCTCTATTATTTATATGCTATGATTCATTTGTCACTCTAGATTGTGGATTAATAGTTGGACATTAATAATTTGCCAACATGGGTTAATTAGACCGTATGTAGTGTGCTTAGCCCTGCCACGTAGATTTGTCATGATTTTGGAAAATTAAAGTTAATATTGACTTAATGAGATATGGAACATGTTTTTGAGAATGAGACATGTGTTATTGAGTGGATGATGGTACGTGGTGCATGGTAAAGGACTGGGGGTGGGAAAGTGATTTAGACTGAGGCAAGTGGCAAGATTGTTTCTGGTGGGCCAAGAGTGGCAACTGGGCGGTCGCATTTGGTTTTAAGATTGTTTCTGGTGGGCCAAGATTGGCAATTGGGCGGTCGCATTTGGTTTGGTGGGCCAAGAGTGGCAATTGGGCGGTCGCATTTTGTTTTATGACATGTTGACGTGATGAACTTTTGGTTAGTCTTGCCTCGGTCAACTAAGGACTTAACCTTGCGAGCCTTTGACCTGAGTCATTCATACAACCACAAGTTCCAGAATGGGACGGACCTAGCTGAGTAAATTGTGAAATCTATTCTTGATACTTTATGTGGTGAGTGAGTCCCGAATGTGCGGGTAGTAAAACTCACAGCGCAAGAGGGGGCCACGATGTAGTAACCATCCCACCGTGTTGAAACCTTAGCGAAAGATTTGGGTTTAGACGGATCTTTGGAAGGCTTTGTTATGATCACTCATTCGCATGCTATTGTATGGCGATTCACGGTGACGTGGTGAGTCGATTATATCTTGTGGGTAAAGTGTATAACCTCTGCGAGTGTAAAACTATTGAATAGCCGTGTCCACGGTATTGGACATTGCTCGGGATTACGGTCAAGGGTTAGATTTTGATAAAAATGAGGTTGGGAATGTTGACAATGTGATATGGAAATTGGTTAAGGATGAGAAATGCTTTACTTGAGAATGATTATGAAATTTATTATGAGTATTATTGTTTCTTCTTTTCTATCTATTATGATTATTTGTGAATCTTTGCTTTATTGCAAAAGAACCCTTGACCATTCCTTTGGAATAAGCCATGCATGTAGTAATAGAATTACATTACATGCACGACTTGTTGAGTACGGTTGTGTACTCACCCTTGCTTTAACAAAACATCACCAGTTGAGGAGAAGTCTCTCGTCTTGAAGAAGGAGAAGTTCTGCAAGAAGGCGAATATCTAGGAGTTGAACCTTGTCAAATGCATGTGGTATTTTGATGGGATTCACCGACGTTCTTCGTTCATTATTGTTAGTTTTACTCGAGTTGAAGCTATCTAGGCTTCACAATTGTAAGTTGACCTTAAGGTTGTTCAACATGTTATATTAAAAGATGAATTCTTTATTTATTATTCCGTTGTGTATGATTGTGATATTCATCCTTGTTAGCTTATGGGCACTAGCGATCGATCTGGGACTAGTGCTGAAAACACGAGAGGTTTCGGATTGCAGTCGGGTCCCAACACCCTCCTGCCGGGTGCTTCCCTCACGCCCTCCTGCTGGTGCTCTCCTGCGCCTTCCTTCCAGCCAGCCCTCCTCACGGCGGCGTCACACAACTTCCTGCAGGCGCCTCCTCCTCGGCATCTTGCCGCCCTGCTGCTGCTCAAGATCAACCTCCTCCACCTCCCTCTTTAGTCCATGGATTTGCTTTGAGGTATATTAGCTTGGGTATGTTCTGTGCATCCATGGTGTTTGTGTTAATGCCTAGCTAGGGTTTGGGTGTGGTTGGGTGGCTGGGTTAGGGTTCTTGCCACGGAGTTTTATTGGTTGATTGGTTGTATATGGAATGGATTAGAGGTGGAACCGTAGAAGCTGTGCAGTTTTGATTTTCGAGCAGATTCGTGTGCTCTGTTATAACGCAAAATTGAAAATCCTGCAAGCATTTTCTGGGGGTCTGGCTATTGCGGAAGTTGTAGATAATCGAATTACCTTTCAATAGAGACTAAAATCATTAAGTTTCGTTCAGCCATTTAAAAGTTGTGGCCCTTTTACCGAGTGCTGTCCAATTCTTATCGCGATTGGTACAGTTTGTGTTCATCTTCGATCTGGGGACAGCGCGTGCATTGGCTGAGTGAATGGCCATGTTATGCGTGTAGTTTGTCTTCTCACTGTCGTTTTGAGCACAGGAACTCAAAAATCCTATAAGCTAATCAAAAGTTACGCTATTTAGAAGTCTCGGTGCTGAAATTGGAATCTGCAGCATGCTCCACTTTTCGGTTGGGGTTTAGTGTTCGATTTGGAGGCCCTCGAGGTATCTCCCGCATGATTGGCTTTGAGATAGCTGTGGGACATCCTCGTATGGTTGATTAGGAGCTGAGTTCGCTCTATTTGGATAAGCGAATCAAAAGTTTTGCTCGTTGGAGGGCTGTTATCCCCGTTGGGCAGATTTTCCGTTTTCGGGATTTCGGAGTGGGTGTATAATCGATCTCGCACTAAGTCTTGCAGTTGTTTGGTTGGCATGTTTTTTTTGAGTAGTTTGCCTCTACTTGCAGGTGGTGGGACCCCAGGAGTGGCATCAATTTCTCGCCACACCGTTTTGAGAGGTTTAAGGCAAGTGCATTCCCTAGATCGTGGCTAGGAGGATTAATCGATTGTTTGCTCTTAGCGTGCGTAATTGCCGATGAATACGCAAGAGGTAAGCTTTGCTTGGATATAACTAGAAAGTGCTTCATCTTATGAAAATGCTTATAATGATTAAAAGGTTAAGGGAATGGATGCAAGTACATCGTGTTATTGAGCGTGGATGTGTGTTCATATGTGATGCTCCTTAATTTAATTGTTGCTCTATTAATTAGATGCACTCTAATTGAGAACGGGCTTTTAGTAAGGTTAATTATAGTGAGTATATTGTTCGAGTGATTGGGGTTAACATGAGTTTGGTTCAAAAGGTTATGTCATTTCTAAAGATAGTATATGTGAGAATTTGGCTATATTTATGTATATGGTTATGGCTATGTTAGTGTTGGCGAGGAATGAAGGGTTGCATTTCATTCATGTAAATTGCATTGTGCATTCATTAAAGGAAGAGGCAACCCATTCTGATGCGGGTCTCTGTGTTCACACGTAGTGAACACGAAAGTCCTACCTCGTAGTCCCATTCATCGAGGTGAATGGGAGCGAGACAGTAAGAGTAGGCACCTCCCACAGGATGGAAGGGACGTGAGGGTGCACGCCGACGGGTGGGCACTCGGCAGTACCGGTACGTGCATCAAAGAGAGCATTCATGTCGCATTGCATTCTAACGATGATTTTGAATTAAATGGAAAGGTGTCTAGTTGTGCATAATGCATTACATGATTGTAGAAGTATGGTGGATAATTGATTACGTATTTTCATGTCCGGTTGCAAGATATGATTTATGTTTTCGAGGTTATATGTTACGCTTCATTGTCGTGGAGTTGCGAACTCCATCAAAGACGAGCATGGGGCTGGTTGTGGAGAATTAGTTGTGATACTTCTGTTTTATCTGCTTGCTGTACTTATGTAAGAATGGTTGTTATGCTCTTAAGTAGGAAAATTCTATCGATTATGAATTTATTCTTTGATGTACTTCGCTGAGTCATCGACTCACGCTTGTTGTTTGTGTTGTGCAGGTACTTTGAAACCGGCATGCATGGATGGGGGTAGTAGCATAATCACGTTTTGCATCATCACCTCTCCATCATGTTGATTTATATTTTTGATCTTAATAGCTCGTGAAAATTCTTGTAAGGGGTGGTTTGCGGTTATGTTTAATGAGTTCCTGTCCTGTAATAATTATGTGGTGGGGTTTATTAATTTCTATTGGATGTGTGATTGATTAACTAAGGACCTTCTAGAATGATAACTTTCTAGAGAGGTCATGCCGAAATTTTGAAAATTTCGGTGGCTTAGTTTCTAAACCGGTCTTAAGAGTCTAGAGGGTTGGTAGCATCCGTGGCGAGCTTGGCGCCGGGGTGTTACAGTTGGTATCAGAGCGGGCTTCAGATCCGTGGTGTTTGGATGTAGTGAGTAATTCTAGAATGAATTAAAATTTTGCTATGTGAAGGTAGAAACATGGTTTAGGTTGAACTTTTAAAATGTGGCCCTAGGGCAATAACCTTAAAACTTGATGTAGAATGGTTAAATAATTTAAAAACTTGACACACTCTGATGCACAGTAGGATGGGTATGGGTACATTGCATTGCGCCTAAATGTTGAGTGCTAAATTTATTGTTGCATATTGCTTTGACTATGAAAGGACTGTTGGAATCAGTGCGCTTATGTTCATGATATTGGTTAAGCCGAGAGGTTTTGACCTTGTTCCTTTGGCCGAGTTGTGGGTTTTGCTTGTGGGTGTGGCTGGTTAGTGCCACCCCTTGCTGTTTGGGAACCTCTCATTCTTGAGTCGTCGTTTTCGCGGAGTGGTATAGAGGGTATGGAAGGAAGGTTGGTTTCTTTGGCTTTCGATGTTTGGATTCAAAGAGAAAAGCTTAGTGATGAACCCCTTTGGATTGCTTTTACTGTTGTGTTCGATTTCATTGGATTCTTTGGTTTTTGTTAGTTATCGTGGGTTGTCTTGTAGAGAAAACTATTGTAGTTGTTGTTCTCTCCATTTAAGGAATTTATTGAAGTTTTCTTGGTGCAAAACTTAAATCGTGTGGATCTTCGGTGTTAAGGTTTTGTCGAGAAGGATTTGGTTGATTATTTGGTTTTTCCCATGCATCTCTTTTCCTTCCTAGAGGTTGTAAATCTTGAGATTTGTTTAAGGAGTTCTTTCCCATTGGAGTTTGGGAATTCGAGAGTCGAATTCTTATGATTTATGGTTGAGTTTTTGGAAAGAGAGATAATTTTTGTTGTTGCTCATGCTTAAGAATTGTGGTTTTTCTTTAATAGTTGGGTACGTGACCCACAAGGATGTTCAAGGCGTTAAGTGTATGATGAGTAGTTGAACTTCCAGATAAGGAGGGTTACTGATTTTGTTAAAGAGAACCTGTTGGTTATTTAAAGACAACCAAATTTATTGTATGGTATAGGATGACTAATTGGAATGGTAGGTGATTCTAAAGTGAAAAGTTGATTAGAGTTATTGCAATGGTCGTGAGTTGTAGAATTGGTTGGAAGTTCAAGATTTGTGTTCTGGTAAGTCTAGTATTGATCAGGATTGAGAGGGTCTAGAACCTTCTATGATGAATTTATTATAGTAAGATGTTGATGTAAAGTACCGGAGTATATTAGCGCAAAGGCATGAGAGTTGTTGATTTATGTTGCTTATGAGTCAATTAAATGGTGGATCGACAAAATGATTTAATCAATGTGAAGTTAAAGAATGAGTATATGGAATGGTTGTATGAATGAGGCGGTTTTGTCTTGGAAAATGTCTATCTGGGAGTTTATCTATGGAATATGACTAGTGGTGGGTATATGAATAGGAGAAGGAAAGTAAAGGAAGATTGGGTTTTGTAACTTCCGTTCAAACTTGTGTACTTTTTAGGATTTGGTGAAAATGAAATATTTAATGGCTAGAGCATTGGAGTACTAGAAATGGTGGGGTTTGAGATGAACCTTCCTTTGGCCCTGAGGATTGAAAATGGGGATGTAAGATGAGCTTAGCTATACATACCTATGGAATTGGGTTGTCAGTGTAATCATTTGGATGTATGCCTTTTATTTAAGGCGTTCTGTGGGGTGTGCAATTGAAGTTGCCATATGAGTTGTGTTTGCCAAGTGGTGGAGTTAGTGGATGAAAGATTATGAGGAAGAAGGAATGCATACTTATGGAATGGTGTGATGTTAGTCTTTGGATTTGCCATTTAAAAGGAAATAAATAGATGTAACAAAAAACGTTGGAAGCTCTTGAGTGAGAGATAAGGGTATCAATAGTTCGATTGGAGTTGGACTTAAATAAATGAGAATGATCTTCTTTGGATTAGTGTGTTGTGTTGCTTTTAATCGAGTGATTCTTCAATGTGAAGCTTTCCACCTTGGGGCTCAAGGTGAGAGAAATGGTTTATGCTGTTAAGAGAATGGAGTTCTCTTCGATTTTGTGGCTGTTTTTGAAGAATGATTGTGTGAAGTTTCTCTTCTTAGTTGAGTCTTTCCTGGTTATGCATTTTATGCATTGATTTCAAGTTGAGGAAAATGGTTAGTTTTGGAAGAGAATCGAGATTCTCTTTGCTTTCGATTGGATGCGGGTTCTTTGTGTGAGTTTAATTTAAAGATTTATACTCTTTGTTTTCGTTCTTCGGGCAAGATCGCCCTAGAAGGAGAGCCATGTGTGGATGGGATTTGATGAAGTCCTAATTGGGGTTAAGTGTTGATGGTATATGGATTTAATGTGGAGAGTAATGAGAAGTGATCCTCGTCGTGGTTCCGACCTTTGTGGGAGGATCATTTTGATCGTGTTGTCCCTGGGATGTGTGGGACTTTGTTGTTGGTGGTCTGGGTGGAATCAGTCACAAAATGCTTTATGTCCTTAATTTTGTCGGAACCCTCGGTTTCATAGGTTAGACTCAATGTGGGACAGTCGGAAATGGATGGTTCAGTTGTGAACCTTTCCTTTGAGTGGTTGTCTCGTTGTATGAGACCAGGTTGAAAGAAGGTCAAGTACGATTTGGTGTCATGAGGGAATTTGATTGGTGCCCTGTGGGGCTAATCATTTCGATAGTAAAGAATGATTTTTGATCCTGTTGTTTCCATGGGCAACTGTTGAAAAGATAAGAGTTGTGTTTTGGTTCCTGGAGGATTCCGGTGTTAAATGGTTAGAAATAGTGATGTGTTCGGATTTGGTTAGAAGTTTGTTGGATTGAAAAGCCTTGTGTGGCTCCGTGGGTTAAGCTAAGCGACTCGTGGTATAGCTATGATATGTTGGGTTAACTCGTTTGATGTTATGGCTTGAAAATGGTTATGTGGTTATAAAGATCAATCATTGAGGAGAGATGTGAATCATGGTGTTCTTGGTTCTTAGGAGATTTGAGTTTAGAACCCAGCTGTTCAATCGAATATAATTTAGTGATTCAGTGAAAATTGGTTGGATGTTTAATAGAGTGATGTGACTCATGTTATTCCTGTCATCACGAGTTGGTTGATCTGCGGTATGGAGTTTTAGAGAGGAGATTTAAGTTGGGTGAGTGAAATTGAATAGATAAATGAGAATGGAGTTTGGGAGTTAGTATTAAGATCTTCCAGGAAGAATCGTTGGTTGATGGGAGGTGGTGTATTGAGGCGTCAAAGAAGAGTTGTCAGAGTTGTCAGATTAGTGTTGGTCTTTAAGAAAGACCTGGCTTCCGAGTTTTGTACCATGAGAGTTGAGGAGTTAGAGTGAGTGTTGATTTGTTGAGGGATGAAATGAGTTCAGTGGCTTGCTCCTTTTATTTGGCAAGAGCTGTTGTTTGAGTTGTGGAGTTTTCTCTTGTGTGAGAAGTACTCGGCTTGTTCTTTTTGGGCATATTGATTTTGGCAATTCGGTTTACTGTTGCTCTTGTGGGTGAGTATTAGGTGTTCAGAATTAGAGGTCTAATTCATTAAAGGGAAGAGTGTGATCATAAATTGTTTTACCAGGGTTTTTGGCCAGAATTATTTTGTCTTCTTAAATTCAAGGATTTTCGTTTTCACCTAACCTCATCTCTCTCTCTCCTCCTCTCATTCTTGTGGCTGTCATTTTTTCCCCTTGGCCAGGATATTTTTTCCAAGTTTCCCTACCGACTCCCACTTCCATCTTCTCTGGCCGACTCGCAGAAATGGCGCCTCTCCTTCCTTCTTGGGTTGCCTTGGCGAGCCCTCCCTAGGTGCTTTCCCTGCGCCCTCCCCACTTGGTGCTCTCCCACGCCCCTTCGAGGCAGCGCCTCCTCACACGGCTGCCACCCAACTTCCTGAGGCGCCTCCTCCTCGATCTTGCCGCCCTAGCTGCTGCTCAAGACCAACCTTCTCCACCTCCCTCTTTCCTCCATGGATTTGGTTTGAGGTATATTAACTTGGGTATGTTCTGTGCATGCATTGTGTTTGTGTTAATGCCTAGCTAGGGTTTGGGTGTGGTTGGGTGGCTGGGTTAGGGTTCTTGCCATGGAGTTTTATTGGTTGATTGGTTGTGTGGAAGCTATGGGACCGGTTACCTAATTAATGGGCCGACCGGATGAGCCAGCTGGGTGGGTCGGGCGGTCGTCAAGGAGGAGGAGCTCGGAAGGTCTTGGCCCTTGAGGAAGCAAGAAAATTTGGGAGGTTCATGCGACAAGGGTAGGTGGGCAGCACCTGTACCTCTGCAACGGGCGGCGCTGCCCCTGCATGTTACTGTGCATTGTCGGGCAGCTACAGGACGGTCTTCCCTGCCGCCTCCAACTGCCTCTGCCGCTCTGCCGCCTCTTTGCTGCGGTGCCCAACAACTCAAAGAATGTGCAGGGGGCATACGGCCGCGATATAGGGAGAAGGAACCCTAGACAAAAGAAAGGGATCACCTGTAGTAGAGAGCTTGTAAACAAGAACACTCATACTCACACTTGAAACAACGAATGCAGGACTAGGGTGTTATCTCCATTGGGGAGCCCGACCCTGGGTAAAAATTGCTCTGTGTCTTGCATTACCATCAGACTTAGATCTTCCGCCTTGCCCCACTCCTCTTCTTCATTGTCGGTCACAACCATCGGCGGTTAGCGCGCCGTAGAGGCGGGCGAAGATCATCCTCCTAGTCGATGGCGCCACCCAACGGATTCTTTGCTTCTTCGCTCCTAGCCAGACTTTCCGCTTTGGAAGTCTGGACTTTGTCGCCGACAACTTCGGCGAGCTTGCCCTCTCAGGGCAGGGCTTGGCCTTCCCTGGGGAGGATCCCATCGCTCCCTCACCGAAGCTCCGGGCTGGATCGAGAGGCATCACTGCGGTCCGCCCTCAAGGAGCCTTCCGTGGTGTCTTCGCGATCGAGGACGATCGGACCGACACCCTGCACCAGCAAGATGCGGCGGACACGGCGGAGGTAGACTGTCAACGTCGTGCGGCGCGCGAAGAACGCGCCAAGTCCCTCCAGCACCGGGGGCGCGACGACAACAAGGAGTTTCTGCAGGTGAAGAAGGGAGATCAACTGATCTTTCACACGCCACAACATAACATCGTCGCCTCCAAGACGCTGCTCGACACCCTGCGGCCGATTCTCGGCCCAGACAGCCCCGCAGCCCCGATTGTGGCTCAAGTTAAAGCCATGGTGACAGCGGCGGCGGTCCAGCAAAACCAAGAGCCACCCACAGAGAAGACACACTCCGTGTCCGGCTGCCCTTTCGGTGGCGTGATCGGTTGCAAAGCTAAAACGGCCGGGAGGCGATCGGTACCGAGCCGTCGGCGAAGACGCGCCAGAGCCTCAACCGAGATCTCCGCGTCGATCTTACTGCTAGGCGCTGTGATCAAGAGGAAGGAGAAGCGCGTCACGAGGGCAATCTGGCGCTTGACATCGGCCACGACGGCCGGAGCGATCGCAGTGGCCGGCGTGATGATCACGTCGACCGCGGAGGCCACAGTCGTCGGGCTGAGAGTGACAATAGAAACCACCAGGATGGGACCCCCCATGTCGATCGCCTCGGCAATGCGATTCTGACCTATCGGAGTCTCAAGCCTTCACACCCCGGCTCCGCCGAGTGGTATGGCCCGACGGTTTCAACCCTAGGGGCATCATTAAGTTTGATGGCGAAAGAGACCCGGAGGCATGGCTGCAAGTGTACGCCCTCGCCCAGTCAAAGGCAGCGAGCGACGAATGTGATGGCAAACTACTCAGCGGTCACGCGCGCCCCCTCAGCTCAAGCTTGGCTCACAAGACTCCCAGCGAGTTCGATTCTGAGGCGATCTCTCGAGCAATTTATCTCAAACTTCGAGGCACCTTGAAAGGCACAGGGACCGCATTGGACCTATACCGGCTCCATCGGAAAAAGAACGAGTCCCTCAGAGTTCATCCGAGCGTTCATGCGAGGAAGAATACCGTTCGGGGCGTCTCGGGCGATCGTCACACCTGCCTTCGGAAGAGTCGCGACCCGACTTAATCAAGAAGATGTCACCGAGCCCGCCGACCACCGTCGAGATGTTCGCCTTGGTCGATCTCTATGCCACGGCCGGACGCCTGGCGAGGCGCCAGGGAAGACGCCCTTGCGAAGGACAAAGGACCATGTCGAGTCCTCCAAACCAAGGGACAAGCGTGGGCGGAGAGCTGGTCGCGGTGGCGGCGTGCTCGTCCATGGTCCGCGGGTGGCGGCTACGATGAGGTAATGGACGCCATTTGCCCCTTCCACCCCTAGGGGAGGCCTGCCAAGGACCTGCTACACCACGAGGAGATTTGCCCAGCCAGGCGAATGTGGCGAAAGAGGCAAGGGCGAAGCGGCGAAGAAGCAAGACCCACCCGAGGAAGACGGGGCGACTACCAAGTGACCGAGCGCGAGCTCAACTATATATTTGGGGGCTCGGCTGCATATGAGTCCAAGCGGAAGCAGAAGCTTACCGCTCGGGAGATCAATGCAATAACGCCAGCGACGCCCCAATATCTGAGGTGGTCCGAGATCCTGATCACCTTCGATCGTTCGAATCACCCCGATTGCGTCCCCTTCCCGGGCAGATATCCTTCGGTCTGGACCTGTCATCGCAACGCGTCGCTCAAGAGGTCTTTGGTCGATGGAGGAAGTGGGCTCAACGTCCTTTTCTCCAAGACCTTTGATGATATGAAGATTCCGAGCTCCGAGTTGAAGCGTGGATCGTCACCATTCCACGGGGTAATCCTCGGAACTTCGACGGTGCCACTCGAGCAAATCACGCTCCAAAGACATTGAGACCAAGGAGAACTACCGGGACAGTACTTAAACTTCGAGGTGGTGATTTGAGATGGCATACCACGCCATCTTGGGAAGGCCGAGATTGGCGAGTTCATGGTCCTCACTCGCCTATCTCGCACTGAAAATGCGAGTCAAGCAGGCGTCATCACGAGTTCAGGGGATTTCAAGCGATCTTCAGTATGTGACAAGGAAAGCTGCGACCTGGCTGAGCTGCTAGTGGCGTCGGTTTCCGAGAAGATCGAACAGCGGCCACCCTCCGCGAGGCGAGCGATGTCCCGATGCAAAGGCGAGCGAACTGATATGAAGCCTAACGAAGGAATCAAGCACGTGGTTCTCGACCCGTCCAACTTGGCATGAACCGCCTTGATTGGGACTGGGCTAGATCCCAAATAGGAAGAGGCGCTCGTCAATTTTCTTCGGGCGAGCCGGGACATCTTCGCTTGGAAACCATCCAACATGCCCGGTGTCCCTAGGGAGGTGGTCGAGCATTCACTCAATGTGGACCCAAGAGCTAAGCCCATCAAACAGCGACTCAGACGGTTCGCGCAAGACCGTCACGACGCCATCAGGGAGGAGATCACTAAGCTTTTGGCAGCTAATTTCATAAAAGAAGTGTATCATCCCGACTGGTTGGCAAATCCAGTCCTTGTACACAAGAAGAATAAAAGTTGGCGCGTATGTGTGTCGACATACGAGATCTCAACAAAGGCGTGCGAAGGATCCCTTTGGGTTGCCCGATCGACTGTGGTAGACTCCACCGCATGGGTCGTAGCTCTGAGTTTCTTAGACGCATACTGGGTACCACCAAATCTGGTTGAAGGAAGAAGACTGCATCAAGACGTCATTCATCACGCCGTTAAAAGCGTCGCTACATCACAATGCCATTCAAAGTTGAAAAGCGTTGGCGACCTACCAGCGTGCTATTCAGCGGTGTTTTCACACTCAACTCGGACGCAACGTGGAGGCATACATAGACGACGTTGTGGTTAAAACCCGAGTAAAGGAAGACCTCACCTCCGACCTAGCCGAGACATTCGAGAGCTTACGGGCCTTCAAGATGAAGCTTAACCCCGAAAAGTGAGTCTTCAGGGCTACCTCCGAGAAGCTGCTCGGATTCATCGTGTCATACCGTGGCATCGAAGCAAACCCCGAAAAAATCAATGCCATTCTCAAGATGAAGCCGCCGACCTGCCAGAAGGAAGTCCAAAAGCTCACGGGATGCATGGTGGCACTCGGCCGGTTTATCTCTCGCTTGGGCAGTCGGGGAATGCCGTTTTTCAAGCTTTTGAAGAAGCAAGACAACTTTCAATGGACTCCCGAAGCACAGCAGGCCTTCGAAGATCTGAAGGCGCTCCTGACCACGCCGCCGGTATTGGTCGCGCAAGATAAGAAGAACCCTCCTCTCAGACATAGCGCCACGACCACGAGTCAATTTGCGATTGTAGTAGAGAGGGAGGAGGAAGGACATCTGCAGAGGGTTCAGCGCCCGGTTTATTTCGTCAGCGAAGCATTGGGAGAGTCCAAGAGGTGGTACCCACAGGTGCAGAAGCTTCTATACGTGGTACTGCTTACCTCTCGCAAGCTCAAGCATTACTTTCAAGAGCATTCCATTTTAGTGGTGACATCTTTTCCGATTGGGGATATACTCCACAATCGGGAGTCCACTGGGAGAATCGCCAAATGGGCAGTCGAGCTTGGAGCGTTCGAAATCTCCTTCAAGCCCTAGACTGCCATCAAATCCCAAGCGCTTGCCGACTTCGTCGCCGAGTGGGCTGAGACGCGAGAGCCCGCAGCTGTGGAGGACCTTGACTACTAGACAATGTATTTCGATGGCTCCCTCACACTGAATGGTGCGGGGGCTGGCATCGTGCTAATCTCTCCGACGGGGGAAAAGCTCAAATATGTCCTTCAACTCCATTTTCCAGCGTCGAACAACGCCGCCGAGTACGAAGCGCTCATACATGGACTCCGCATCACCATATCGTTTGGTATCCGACGGTTGACGGTTCACAGGGACTCTCAGCTGGTGATCAACCAAGTACAGAAAGAGTGGTCGTGTGTTGATGACAGCATGATGGCATATTGCCAGGAGGTGCGCAAGTTGGAGGACAAGTTCGACGGGCTAGACCTCACCCATGTGCTCCGCCGGGACAACGAAGTTGCAGATGAGCTCGCCAGGCTAGGCTCCAGCCGGGCCACAGTCCCGGTCGGAGTCTTCGTGGAAGAGCTTCACAAGCCGACTGTCGGCCGACAATGAGAGCTCGAGACAAATCGGGAGAAGTCGAGGCAGAGGTATCGCCATCGGCCCGATCGATAAAGCCCTATCTGGATTATCACCTAAAGTATGAGCTTCCCGAGGATCGCGTACAAGCCGAGTGCATCGCGCGGCGAAGCAAAAGCTATGCGGTGGTCGGGGAGGAGCTCTTTCGGAAGAGTGCCTCCAGGGTCCTAAGGCGGTGCATATCGGAGCAAGAAGGGAAGAATCTCCTCAAAGAAATCCACTCGGGAATCTGTGGACACCACGTAGCATCAAGCACTCTGGTCGGCAAGGCCTACCAGCAAGGATTCTTCTGCCGATCGCCATCACTTAACGCGAGGAAGTCAGACGCACATCTGAAAATTTGTCGGTTTTAAACTCGGCAAATTCATATACCGGTGCAGGAGCTGTAGACCATCCCGATTACTTGGCCATTCGCAGTCTGGGGGCTTGACATCGTCGGACCACTCAAAAAGGCTCAAGGCGGGTTCGCTTTCCTCTTCGTCGCAATCGACAAGTTCACCAAATGGATTGAGGCCAAGCTGGTCGCAACGATCACTGCGGTCAAAGCCAGAGAATTCTTTCAAGAGATCATTGTCAGATTTGGTGTGCCAAACAGAATCATCACCGACAATGGCGCCCAATTCAGAAGTGAAGAGTTCCAAGACTGGAGCGAGGCCCTCGGGATCAAGATCGCCCGCTTCGTGGGTCACCCACGGAGCAGGCAGGTCGAGCAGGCCAATGGCATGGTGCTCTGTGGTTTGAAAGCCGAATATTTGACCGTCTCAAGCCGTATGCGGTCACGATGGTTAAAAGAATTGCCTTGATACTCTAGGGCCGAGAACTACCCCAGCAGGGGCTCGGCGGTCACCTTTTTCCTAGTATATGGTTCGAGGCGGTCCTACCCACCGAAATGACATTCGGATCCCAACGGTTCGAACTACAAAAAGCCGAGTCGGAAGAAGGCCGATCGGCGATCTCGACAAGATGGAGGAGGCCCGGGACGTCGCATCCATCCAGTCGGCCAAATACCTCCAAGGTCTCCGGCGCTACCACGATCGAAACATTCGGGGCTGAGCTTTCTCTAAAGGCGATCTGGTTCTTAGAAAGAACCAGAAAAGCGAGCATAAGCTCTCCCCAGGATGGGAAGGTCCTTACATTGTCGACGAAGTGGTGCGCTCGAGGTCTTACCGACTCAAGCGCGAAGACGGCGTGGCACTCGGCAACACCTGGAACATAGAACAGCTACGTCGCTTCTACACTTAAAATACTTATTCCATTGTATCGTTGTAGTCTTAGCCGTTCTTGACTTACTACTCACTTGATCCTCAACTAAGTAGTAAGTCGGGGGCTACCAGTCACCCGACAGTGTCTGAATGCAAGCATTTACCCCTCGTTTTCAAAGAAACTCATCGCTTTTTCCTTAGCAATCATGGCCAAATCCTAAAACTATTAACTTTAAGTAGCAAACTCTGAACGATGAAGCCTAGCTACCCGAATACGTGTCTAAGAATTAGCCATACACTCAGGGGCTAGGCCAGTCGAGCGAAACATTCAAACAAAAAGACATCGCGCATTCGGATAAAACCAGAAAGTCATAATATATATATATATAATCGTAAGATTGAACATTATGTCCAATTGCATATCTTTTACATAAATACCCCTAAAAGCAGCCAAACCTATGCAGCGCGGCGAGCACGGCCCAAAGCCTTGATGAGGATGTCTGCAACCTCAGCAAGGGCCGGGACGACCTCGAGGAAGACCTCAATGGCGGCGGCGTCAGCGGCAGCAGCCTCCTCCTCCGCCGCCAGCTCCACGAGGGCCAGGTCATAGTCCGCCCAGAGCTCTTCCTCGGTAACTTCCGGGGCGGGAGCGTCATCCACGAGTTGAAGATCAGCGGCGAGCGAGGCGGCCGGCTGGGAATGGCGGAGTCCGACGAAGACGCCATCAGAGGATCGCTGAAGAAGTGAAGAGACGGAATTGCGAAAATGAGAAGAATGAGCGATCGCTTTGGCAAGCGGTAACGTCCTTATGCACACAGTCGAAGGCAAACAGCCCCCAACCGTACCGCTACGGGGAGTTGGAGCACCTCTGACGACGCACGGGCGCCGAGGCAGCGTTAAAAACCCACTAACACGAGGGGCTGAACGAGGCACCGGCAGCGCATGACGCAGGGAAGACCTTTTCGGGCACGGTGAAGCCACTCGTGATCAACAGTAGCAGCATCAAAAGAAAGGCAGTAATTACAATTCCAAGTCAGCATTTACTATGGGTCTAATTCTAAATTCTCCACCAAGGAGGAGGCCACGCTTCGGACGTCTTCGAAAAGAGCAGCGGCTTGATCATCGTCGACGGTACAGGCAAAGCCCTCCTTAACGGCCTCTAATTCCACCCTAGGATAGAGCGACTTTACGATGGCCAACACTTGGCTAGCGCTTGTGGTCGACGTCTCCTGGATATGGGCCCTCAGCCTTTCAGGACCCACCGACAGCAACGAAAGGGCCTCGTCATCGCCGCTCGGCTCAGCTCCTCCGGGGCTCAGGAACTTAGTCATCCCTCTGATGGAGTCGTGGAACTTGTCGTGAAGCTCATGAGCGGCCTTCACCTTCTCGTTAAGGGCATCGACCTGCTCCTGCAACTCTCCCTTGACCACAACGAACCACCAGGGTCACCGTTAAAAGTATTACAGACCCAAGGGACGCGACGCTGAGTGAGGAGATAAATACCTTCCAGCTCTTGCATCAGCTTGGCGTTGTCGGCTAGGGCCCGGGACTCAGAATCCTTTAGTGGCTGGATCTGTTCATGATGAATGGCCTCCAGCTCCCGCGCCAGTCGGGAATTGTCGGCCTGGATTCAAGACTCGGAATCTTTCAGCGCCTGGATCTGCTCGCAGAAGCTTGAAGCAGTAGGCGAAGTCGGGGGACAATAAGTATATCCAAGTCGGCAACCAAGAAGGCAAGATAACACTCACCTTGAAGCGCCTCAGTCAGGGCTTGGACTTTGGTCCAAAGCTCCAGCTGCTTAGCCTCGCCTTCACGCTGGACGCGCTCCAAGTTGGCCTCGTACTCCTCGTACTCCCTCACCTTGGGAAGTATTTCATTGAGGAGGGCGTCCCTCTCCTCGGAGAGTTCCCCCAGCGCTTGGAAGAATTCCAGAAAGTAAGGAATGTATACCACTCGGCGTAAATAGAAGGAGAAGAAGACGGCTCATCTAGACCAGCTGGGCGCCCTTTATGGTGTTTAGGTAAAGCTCCTCCCTTAACTTCTCGTCCCTCTCACCGAAAGCCTTCCACTTATCCCCATGACAGAAGAAGATCCGGGGGGAGGGTCGAGGGTTGGATGCGGCGTGGGTTGGGGGCTGTCGGGGGATCTCCTCCGCAGGCGGCGAGGAGCTGGCGGCGGCTGGCTCGGGTGCCCTCGCAGGAGGTGGCGTAGTCGTCCTGGCTCATGGGACTCGGCGGGTGCTTTAGTAAATGGCGGCAGCCGCTCGTATGAAATCGTCCCAGGCTCAGAAAAGCGGTGGAACTGCTTCGCCTTGGCCCATGCCACCCGAAGGTGCGACGGACGGGGCCTTCAGGGGGACTCCAACACTCGGCACCCTGATCATCAAGGGAAAACTAAGCACATGATAAGGAAACAAGGGCAAGAAGCAAGGGAGAAACTGACCCGCCCGACCTCCTTATTTTCGCTCTCGGTTCTTTCCGAGTGGCTGGACCACTCTGGGAGGGGTCCGAGGCCGCTCGAACCCTGGGCGGCCGAGGGGCCGATTTCTTGATGTACGCCCCCGAGGGCTTCCGGACTGAGGATGGAGGGGTTGGGGAAAGTGAGCACCGGAAATATCTCGTCGGCGCGAATCCAACGGTGGTGCCAGATTTTGGAGGAGATGGCCGGAATGACCACAATCGACATCGGAAGCGACAAACAACCCGACGAACAAACTCGAAATTCGGAGTCAATCTGCAATGAAAATCAATTCCGATTGAATGGCTATGATCACGGAAGTAAATGGCACAAAGTGACGCGGTTGGTTTACCTAGGAACTCACCGGAGCAAGAGATGGCTCACCGGTGTCTTTGGAGGACGCCGACGTCGGGTTTTCTCGAGTTTTGGGATGGGAAATGGCACGGAATTAGTAGGACAAGGTGAGCACGGGGTAGAGGATGCCGGAACGAAGAATTGAGAGGTGGAAGCTCGTCATTTCGTGGAGAAACGGCCGAGTTATTGTTGTTTGAGTGCATTTCGGTTTCTACTTAATTAATCCAATTCCGGTGGGTTAAAGGATGAATGGTTATGGAAAATGGGTTCTCCTTGTCAATATCTTTCAAACGGACCCAGCCTTGCTCAATTTGGTGGAGGAAATGAGAAGTTATGGTGGAGTGAAGAGGAGGCTTCATGCACAGACTTGAAACGTTCTCTCTGGAATTTGCACGATCAAAGGTTGAAGATGAACTGTGCTCGCTAGGTGGCAGCTCCTCATTGGCCGGAAGAAAATGAGGATAAATCACACACGGAATAAAATAGCAAACATGATCTAAAAATCCTAGAAAAATTCCTAAAAATACTAGAGATTATTTGGAACCCAATAAAATTGGATTCACTGAATTTTGATGAATTTTGGAATTTAGATTATTCCGGAACCAATAAACTGAATTTGATGAAAGACCGCGAAAGATAAAATACCAGAGGGATTCTATAAATCTTGAAAAAATTCCCAAAATCATTATAGAATATTTGGAACCTATTTCAATGGGTTTCAAGATTTTTGGAGCATTTTGGAACTCGGATGAAATTTCGAGTAAGGACCGGAATTGAGAATTTTGACTTTGCGGGCGATAAAGGATTGAACTCCAATTTCAGAAGGATATGGATGCCAGGTTAATTAGAACACCAAGGAAAATCCAAATTTTGAATTTAATTAATTTAAATTAACTTTAGCAGAAACCCGAAATTGGGGATGTTACAAACCTCCCCCCCTTAAATGGAATCTCGACCCCGAGATTCGGACTGGCTAGAGAATAGGTGGGGAAACTCGGACTTCAGATCCTCTTCTCGCTCCCAAGTGGCTTCCTCTTCGGAATGATTGCTCCCCTGGACTTTGCAAAAATGGATGATCTTGCTTCTCATGATGCGCTCTGCAACATCCAAAATCTTCACTGGCTGCTCCTTGTAAGTGAGATCCTCTTGCAAATCGATGGCTTCCAACGGCATCTGTTCTTCTGGCACTCACAAACACTTCTTCAATTGCGACACATGGAACACATCATGGATTCCAGCGAATGACTGAGGCAACTCGAGCTTGTAAGCAACTTCTCCTCTTCGTTCCAAGACTTTGAATGGTCCCACATATCTAGGGGCAAGCTTTCCTTTTACTTGAAATCTCTTAACTCCTTTTAGAGGAGTGACTCTAAGATACACATAATCATTGGGCTCGAGACTTAAATCTCGGCGACGATTATCTGCATAACTCTTCTGTCTACTTTGAGCTATCTTTAACTTGTCTCTGATTAAATGCACTTGCTCTTGACTTCTTGCGATATGGCGGAGACCAAATAATGCATCTTTCTCCAGTCTCCTTCCAATTGATAGGGGTTCTGCACTTTCTTCCGTATAAGACTTCGAATGGAGACATTTGCAAACCGGCCTGATAACTGTTATTGTAAGAAAACTCTGCATAGGGCAAACACTTGTCCCACTTAGCACCATAAGTTAGGGCACAGGCTCTTAACATGTCTTCAAGAATCTGGTTCACTGACTCTGTCTGTCCATCAGTTTGAGGGTGATAGGCAGTACTGAATCTGAGATGAGTTCCCATAGCTTCATACAAACTCTGCCAAAAACGAGAGGTAAACTGGGTTCCTCTATCGGAGACAATCTTCTTAAGCATTCCGTGTAGACTAACAATCCTTGACATATATAGTTCTGCCAATTTATCTCCAGTGTAGGTAGTCTTAACTGGAATAAAATGAGCTACCTTAGTCAATCGATCCACTATCACCCGGATCGAATCATAACACCTTGGGTCTTAGGAAGTCCATTAATAAAATCCATACCAATTTCTTCCCACTTCCACTCTGGAATCTTCAATGGTCAAGCAATCCTGCTTTGGTCTCGATGCTCTGCTTTAACCTTCTGGCAGACATCACAAAGAGCAACATACTCTACAATCTCACGCTTCATACTAGGCCACCAATACCTTTCCTTGAGATCTTGATACATCTTGGTACTTCCAGGGTGAATAGAGTACAAAGTTTCATGCGCTTCTTTGAGTAATAGCTCCTTAAGCTCTTTCTGATCGGGTACACAAATGCGACTCTCATACCAAACAGTACCCTTTTCAACTTCAATGAAACCTGGGGCTTTTCCTTTCTTCATATTACTCTTGATTTCTTTGATATCAGCATCATCAACTTAGGCTTCTCGAATCTGATCTTCCAATGTTGGACGCACTTCCAAGGTAGCCAAGTAACCTTCTTGAACCACTTCCAAACTAAGCTTCTGAAATTCCTTATAAAGAGCTGACTGATTTTCGATAATCATCAGGGTATTGCAGTAGCTCTTTCTACTGAAAGCATCAGCTACGACATTGGCCTTGCCTGGATGATAATTAATTCCAATGTCATAGTCCTTGATCAACTCCAACCATCTTCTTTGCCTCATATTGAGATCGGCTTGGGTAAAAATATACTTCAAGCTCTTGTGATCCGTATAAACCTCACAGCGATTACCGATGAGATAATGGCGCCAAATCTTTAAAGCATGCACTACGGCAGCCAATTCCAAATCATGGGTCGGATAGTTGACTTCATGTGGCCTTAGTTGACGCGAAGCATATGCCACAACCTTCTTATCTTGCATTAGCACACAACCGAGTCCTTGACGGGATGCATCACAGAATATCTCAAAATCCTTCCTAATATTTGGCAAAATAAGAACTGGGGCAGTTGTCAAACACTTCTTTAGCTCTTGAAAACTTCGCTCACACTCTGATGTCCAAGCAAATTTCTTCTCCTTTTTCAAAAGCTGAGTGAGCGATCTAGCTTTTCTGGAAAAGCCTTCTATGAAACGGCGATAATATCCCGCCTTTCCAAGGAAACTTCTGACTTGGGTTACTGTTTTGGGCGATTCCCAATTGAGCACGTCTCGCACTTTACCAGGGTCAACAGCGACTCCTTCCGCTGATATAACATGACCTAGGAAAGCAACTTCCTTCATCCAAAATTCACATTCTTGAACTTGGCATAGAGTTGATGTTCTCTTAGCCGTCAATACTTTCATAAGTGATCCTCATGTTTTTCCTCACTCTTGGAGTAGACCAGAATGTCATCAATAAAGACAACGACAAACTTGTCTAATTATTCCATAAATACCTTATTCATCAGGGTCATGAAATAGGCAGGGGCATTGGTCAAACCAAAAGACATCACGGTATACTCATATTGTCCATACCGAGTTACAAAAGCTGTTTCAGGTATATCCTCTTTACGGATCTTCATCTGATGGTAACCTGACCTCAAGTCAATTTTTTTAGAACACTCCTGCTCCTTGAAGCTGGTCAAACAAATCATCAATTCTTGGCAGAGGGTACTTATTCTTGATGGTGACTTCATTGAGAGCACGATAATCCACACACATCCTCTGAGTTCCATCCTTCTTTTCAACTAGAAGAACTAGGGCTCCCCATGGCGAAGAACTCGGTCTAACAAAACCTTGATCTTGCAGCTCTTTAATCTGTCTCTTCACTTCAGCTAACTCATTAGCAGGCATCTTGTACGGTTTCTTGCAAATGGGTGGCGTTCCAGGAACTAGCTCAATCAAGAACTCTATGTCTCTATCTGGTGGCATCTCGGGCAACTCATCTGGAAACACATCAGGAAAATCTCTAGCAATTGGCACATCTTCCAAATTTATTCCTTTGGCACTACAAACTTTTATCCCTTCGGTCTGATCTGCGATAGCTTGAAGTTTTAACTTAGCTCTGTCTGGACTGGTTAAGGTGATCTCTCTATTTCCATAATCCAAAACTGCTTGGTTCTTGGAGAGCCAATCCATTCCTAGGATCACATCTAAGGACTTGTGTCTAGGACAATGAGGTTGGCTAGAAATTCTACCCTCCGATTAATATCTTAACCCGAGGCAGCCTTGGTTCGTCTTGAATCGAGAACCGGTGATGGTTTGGGGTCATCAAGGGTAGCCTGTAGTTTTCCTCCATTCGATGGCGAAGCCTTCTAAGCGAGGAGCGACATAAAGAACCTTCTCTCGATCATGCACTAAGCAATTGCAATCTTCTTCTCAATGGAACGAATCCGGTCATCTTCGTCCAATGGTTCTGAATAGTTGGGGAAGGTAGGCGGACGAGTCCTCATGAATTCTGCTAGCTTAGACTGCGGACGATCTTGAGGAGGTGCAGAACAAAGAATGACTTGATTTTCTTTGGTTCAACAAATTAACCAAGGCAATCTGCAGTCTAATTATGTTGATTCATCATATTATTCATAATACGCATCATTGCATTCATGAGTTAGTGTCTCATTTGCTGAAAATGTCCCATGTTACGATCCGTCACTACAGGAGGTGGCGGCGGTGGGTTAGCATTAGCACTAGTAGTAGCATTGGCATCCATCAAGCGAATGGCGATCGCTCGAGCAGTGTCAACCATTGCAACGCACTTAGCAGTTTAATAGGTAAGAGGGAAAAGCAATAGACAAGTGGTAAGATCATCTAAGGAGAAGGTAATACCCAAGAACAAAGCCAACCAAAGACATAGCCGAAAAGGCTGCAAAATAAAGAACCAATAAAAGCTTCCAACTAAGGTATGGTTGCAACACCGTGCTGGAGGCAAGTGTACAACATACCCGGCACACAAGCAACAAAATCCTAGTATACGCAGACTAAACGTAGCTAAACCAAAAGAAATGTCATACTCCAACCCACGGAGCACCTTAACCTATCTTATATGGTAATCTTCTCAGACATACTCTTTGACGGCTTGATCATTGTCTCCCTTGATTTGATTCCTTGCAGATGCCTTGGGTCTTGAGAAGTTTCATGAGATAAGGTCCATTTAAATTTTTAAAGCAATGTTTCAGCAAAGGAGAGGAATAAGAACCTAAGAATAAGATGAGAGAAGACAAACTATTAAATACCAATTTGTTGGTTTGATTTAGAAAATAATTTTGAAGACCACGCTAACTAAGAGAGCGACCTACAGTCGATATGGCTCTGATACCATCTCTGTTGGGACCTGCATATGCAAATCCGAAATCCTCTGTGTATTCTGCACTAGTCCAGGATCACGCTAGTGCACACAGTGGAAACATATATGACATATCATTCCATACATCGAAATAACTAAGAAGAAACAAATTATTATTGAATAAAGCAAGCGACCTTATGGTCAAGGTTCATACACCAATGCCAATTGGGCTTAGAAACAAGTGAAAGCTCATGCGGCGAAACATAACAACTTAGGCCATTCGACATGCCACGAGCAATAAATGCTGGGGAACGCCTTCCTAGTCCACGTAGTCTTCATAGTATTCCTCCTCTTGATATTCATTCCTGGTTCTTCCTCGACAAGCTGAACAACATGGGCATAAAGCCGTGAGTACAAAACGTACTCAACAAGCCATAGGGAAATGATGCAACATATTCATGCACGGCTTGTCAAAGGATAGTCATAGGGTTCATTTGTAGAAAGCAATAACTTGAATTTAAATACAATAATTAGATTGAAAGCAGATTGATAAAAACAATAATAATTAACTGGTAAATCAACGGTAGACAACATGAACAGAATGATGAGGCATCACCCTACATCATTTGAAACAAGTATCAACCACACCATTCAACAGTATAGTTTTAGACAACAGAACAACAGTGAACTCCCCGTTCCCATTACAACAATTCGTCATTTCAAGAAAACACTCTATACCCCGTGTGAAATTCCGGCTTTTCCATGACCGCGGACACGGCTATTGAATAGTTTTACACTCTGCGGAGGTTGTGCGGCTTTACCCACAAGACATGATATTCTCCTTGCGCTTTGGCCATTAGCACACTTCCTTTGGTGTCTGCCGCGGAAAATCATGACAAAGCCTTTACAATGCATGTCTAAACTTCGATCTCGCCCTCTAAGGTTTCGCCCTCGGGGCCCTCTTGAGCCATATGAATCTACCGTCCATCCGGAACCCACACATCCGATTAGCGGTACTCAAGAGTAAACAATACAAATTAATCAGCAAGTCATCCCATACCGGACTTGTGGTTGCACGATTAGGCCCGATTCAATGGCGCACAAGATTAAGTCCTTAAATTATCTCAAGCAAGACAACCACATCCCAATGTGCTAGACAAAGACCCCTTTCTTGCCACGATCACTTGCTCGAGGAAAAACATTTTGTTCAACCAAGACCAATGGCATCCCTACCATGGTACAACAAGTTTTACAACAGTGGTCCATGACCACAATTCAATATCTCATTAGGTCAAGATTAACATTAGTTCACGGTGATATGAATCCCAACGTGCGACTAGCGGTCTAAGCATAGCTCGTTAACCCAATGTTGGTACTACAATTATGTCCAACTAGTAAACAACCCAACCTAGGGTGACAATGGATACATGACATCTCAATTAATCAAGGTGGTATAGTGACAAATAGATGTTTAGCTAACCCAGTAAATAGCACTTGTAAACAAATAGCATGCAATTGTATGAAATAGAAATACTTTTTGCAAACATGGGTACAACATGGTCAAGGACTACGACTTGCCTTGCTAATCAAACGCTGAATCCGGGTCTTCAAAGTCTCTGTTACGCTCCACGGGGTTCGCGTCTCACGGAAACTAAAGCAATGAAACTAAATAAATACAAAACAGAGACACAAACAAACTCAAAACAGAAAATAAATGGCTCTGGAAGATAGAGCTCAATTTTACAAAAATTTAGAAATTTGAATCGGCTCAATCGGAGTTCGTATGAGAAAGAACGGATTTTTGAAATTTCGACGAAAAAGATGAACAGCGCTCGGGCTAAGTACCACTCGGCGCTACAGTAACTACTCGGTGCTACAGTAACCGTGACGCTACAGTACCCACGACGGCTGCATCGGGAGAGCTACAGTGGTATTTACGCAAGAGAGGAAGAGGATGGAGGGGTTGGGGAAAGTGAGCACCGGAAATATTTCGTCGGCGCGAATTCAACGGTGGTGCCGGATTTTGGAGGAGATGGCCGGAATGACCGCAATCGACACCGGAAGCGACAAACAACCTGACGAACAAACTCGAAATTCGGAGTCAATCTGCAACGAAAATCAAATCCGATTGAATGGTTGTGATCACGGATGTAAATGGCACAAAGTGACGCGGTTGGTTTACCTAGGAACTCACCGGAGCAAGAGATGGCTCACCGGTGTCTTTGGAGGACGCCGGCGTCGGGTTTTCTCGAGTTTTGGGATGGGAAACGGCATGGAATCAGCAAGATAAGGTTAGCACGGGGTAGAGGACGCCGGAACGAAGAATTGAGAGGTGGAAGCTCGTCGTTTCGTGGAGAAACGGCCGAGTTATTGTTGTTTGAGTGTATTTCGGTTTCTACTTAATTAATCCAGTTCCGGCGGGTTAAAGGATGAATGGTTATGGAAAATGGGTTCTCCTCGTCAATATCTTTCAAACGGACCCAGCCTTGCTCAATTTGGTGGAGAAAATGAGAAGTTATGGTGGAGTGAAGAGGAGGCTCCATGCACAGACTTGAAACATTCTCTCTGGAATTTGCACGATCAGAGGTTGAAGATGAACAGTGCTCGCTAGGTGGCAGCTCCTCATTGGCCAGAAGAAAATGAGGATAAATCGTGCACGGAATAAAATAGCAAACATGATCTAAAAATCCTAGAAAAATTCCTAAAAATACTAGAGATTATTTGGAACCCAATAAAATTGGATTCACTGAATTTCGATGAATTTTGGAATTTAGATTATTCCGGAACGAATAAACTGAATTTGATGAAAGACCATGAAAGATAAAATAACGAGAGGATTCTATAAATCTTGCAAAATGCCCAAAATCATTATAGAATATTTGGAACCTATTTCAATGGGTTTCAAGATTTTGGAGCATTTTGGAACTCGTGAAATTTGAATAAGGACCTAATTGAGAATTTTGACTTTACTGAGGCGATAAAGTTGAACTCCAATTTGAAGGATACGGATGCGGGTTAATTAGAACACCAAGGAAAATCCAAATTTTGAATTTAATTAATTTAAATTAACTTTAGCAGAAACCCGAAATTGGGGATGTTACAGTACCCTTACAACTTAACTATTATTTACAAAAAATTGCCATCCCCATCCAGCTCCAGCAGCTTCTTCCAGCTCCAGCAGCTTTTCCTCCAGCTCCAACCTAAACAAACTCAGCCTTAATCCGTCTGTCGCGGCCTTGTACGGATGGAGGAGGAGAAGAAGAAGATCTTCACGATATTTCCAAGATGCTTCCTAGTGTTTCGCTGTCTTGCACAGTTGGATAGAATAATTACCAAAACCTTCCTATTTCAGGTATATTATTAGTTCTGGCTTCAGTCGTCCATTCCCTTCAACGTTCTCGAAGCTTACGAATCTGAAGATTCTGTATGCTACAACACAACCACAATTGTTGTTGTCCATTGTGGTTTCATATGCTCAAAGTAATTATGTTTTGCTTGTTGGTGGGCATCACACTACTACAGAAAACCTCTTTCTTATCGGTCTATTACTGTCGGTTCGGCTAGAACCGGCGATATCTTTACTTCTTGCCAGTTCATAAGCTAAATCGGCAATGATGCTATTACTGTCGGTTCTTAAGAAGAACTGGTAGTGATAACACTTTTACTGCCAGTTTGTAAGCTAAATCGGCAATGTTGAGAACCGCGATGATAATGGATGGCGATATCCTTTGCCGGGTCGAAATCGAGCCCAGAGTGATAACATTTTTGAAAAAATCATAACTTTTGCATACGGTCGGATGGAGACAAAATTTATATGAAAATTATAGCTATCGATGAGATCTACAGCTTTGTAATTGACAACTTTTCTATTTGAAGTCATTTAGACGTACAAATAATCATTGAAACTTTCGAATAGGAAGGGACAAATGTACGAATGTAAAAGTTATGATTTTTTAAAAATATTATCAGTGTCTGTTTGGAATCCAAACCGTTGGTGAGACTATTACTGCCGGTTCTCAACAAGAACTGGCAGTGATAATAGTATTACTGCCGTTTCGGAATCGAACCGGCAGTGATAATATTTTTTGAAAAAATCATAACTTTTACATACGGAGTCGAATGGAGACAAAATTTCTATGAAAATTGTAGCTCTCGATGATATCTACAACTTTGTAGTTGACAACTTTTTTAGTTGAAGTCATTTAGATGTCCAAATAATCATTGAAACTTTCGGATATGAAGGGTAAAAGTTGCCAATGATTATTTGGATATCTAAATGACTTCAAATAAAAAAGTTGTCAACTACAAAGTTGTAGATCTCATCAAGAGCTACAATTGTCATATAAATTTTATCTCCATCCAACTCTGTACGTAAAAGTTATGATTTTTTAAATATTATCACTGCTTGTTTGGAATCCGAACCGTCATTGAGACTATTATCACTGTCGATTCTCAACAAGAACCGGCAGCAGTAATAGTATCCCTGTCGGTTCGGAATTGATCCGGCAGTGATAATATTTTTTAAAAAAACATAACTTTTGCATACAGAGTCGGATGCAGACAAAATTTATATGAAAATTGTAGCTCTCAATGAGTTCTACAACTTCGTAGAGACAATTTTTTTATTTGAAGTCATTCAGATGTCCAAATAATCGTTGAAACTTTCGGATACGAAAGGATAAAAGGGATATATATCTTATAGTAGTTAAGAAGTGTGTGTTAGGTGAGATGGTAAGGGGTGTTTACGCGAAATGGCAGGTCAGAGGTTCGAATCCTAGCAACCGCACGCGTGAATATCTCGCGCGAAAATCGCATGACTTACGACCATGCATAGTAGTAAATACAGGTTGATCCAAGTGCAAATAAATTTATTTTTTGATTTTTTCGAGTGATTTTGGATTTACACTATTACAGCCGGTTCTAATTAGAACCGACAATGATAGTCTGACTATCACTGCCGATCACACACTGTCGGTTCCAATATCCGGCAGTGATGCTAATTTGGAACCGGAAGTGATGTGATGTCTTGTAGTGGTGTCAGATAATGATTTCACGGGGAAAACACATTATTATTTTGGGAGCTTGACAAATTTGCAAGAGCTAGCGCTGTAGGACTAATCATCGATTGCTTGCTTCACATAATTATGTATTCTGAGTTATCGTACAGGGAAAATCCATGGAAACTGTGCAAACTGATGTGCTAAATGTTCGTGCCTCCAACGTTAAACGTTCATGCCTCCATCGTGATGATGTAATCCAAGTAACTTGGTTTCATCATACGGGGACAGATCATACAGGTGACATCACTTGGCCAATTAATGTTTACTTTTTCGGAATTGCTACAGTTTGGACGTCTGAATTTTTCGGACGCATTGCAATATTTTTTTTCTACGTGTGTAACATTTTTTTTCAATGCGTGCAACATTTTTCTTCGACAAACGGTGAAATGCGGCATAGTAAACGGATGTTGCAACCACTGAAAAAAAATGTTGCACGTGTCGGAAAAAATGTTTTAGGCGTTGAAAAAAATGTTGCAAGAGGCGTCCGATGGAATGAACAATATCGGACGTCCGACCGCTAGTTCTTCGCTTACTTTTTTTTCCAGATGCGTCACCATCAGTCATAGGACGGCCTGTCAATTTTGGTTCCATGCAATTCGGAAATTTTATTAGAAAGTTTTAAAAAAAATAGAATAGAATTATAAGAAAGAAAATGTTCTTTGTTGATACAAACTATGTGCGTAGAGAGTACGTAGGGATAGAGCAAGAGAGAAAGTTGGAAATAAAATAAATAAAGAATAAAACCAAAATAAATAAGTTGAAGATAGAAGAGCCCAAATTCCAAATGAGGAAATGAAAACTCGTAAAAGATCTTTCTAATTCTCGAAGATTGTCACACTGAAAATTAAGCATGAAAACCTTAATCCATCTCTGTCTTGAACGGACCGAGAAAGGTTGACAATATTTCCAAGATGCTTTAAATTCCATGTACATGTTATCATTCTTGAGGGAGATTAAAATTTACATAAAAATAGTACTAAAGATGTAAAAAGTTGAGATATCAACTTTGATGTCTCTCAATACAATATTAATATAAATTTTAGTACTCCTGACAATAATAAAAAACTTCCCGTCTACTATTAGTCTAGCTGTCCTTGTGGCCGCTCGGAGAAGGCATAGCCTGCAATGATGGTAGGGCCATCCTTTCTAGAGGAGGACATCAGGCTGGGTCTTTTTTAGCTGGCCCAAGGCAAGATGGGTACGCCTTGGCACGATGGCGGCACGCCAAAGATGGCTGACACGGTGGCACTACTGGCTGGCCTCTGGCAGAACACGCTTCTTGTGGCGGAGGTGGGATGTGGGGAAAGGAGCGGGGGTACCTACGGTAGACGTGCCACGCTATCGCCGTGCCTTCGCCGCCATCGCCGTGTCGTGGCCCACCATGGCTCCGTTTCCTCGCCTCCTGCACCCATCGTCGTGCTAGCTGCCTTGCATG
This sequence comes from Guadua angustifolia, assembly GCA_036346375.1. Taxonomy (NCBI): domain Eukaryota; kingdom Viridiplantae; phylum Streptophyta; class Magnoliopsida; order Poales; family Poaceae; genus Guadua; species Guadua angustifolia. The sequence continues at coordinate 13,490,043 of CM070514.1, forward strand.
TCGTGTGCGCCGCCTTGACTCTCTCACCGCCGTCGCTGTGGAATGCCACCCGTCACCTCCTCCGTGCTCGCTTCACATCGACCTGAGACAAAATAGCACAACAAAGACATCCGCACTTGGGATATAATACTTGGCACACGCATACTCACCCCGACCTCGCGGTAATTTGGGTAGATCAGAACGTGATCGAAGCGAATATTCCACATGAATATCCCGCTAGGGTTTGGGTATGATGGGGAGGGACGAAAGGAGGGAGGGGTGGTACCGTGCGGCCGTCGAGGGTGTGCGGCTTCTGGAGCACGGCATTGATGTGGGGTCAACAAAGACGATGAAGCCGAAGTTGTGAGGGTGGCCGGTGAGCTTGTCATGCATGACAGCAACCAAGGAGACCTGTCATAGGCGGAGAAGTGCTCGCTTAGCTTCTCCTCCATTGTCTCCTACGAGATGACGCCGATGAAGAGCTTGCCCTGGTCCGACTCCATCTCCACATCCTCTCTGATCCTCTTGCGGTCACATGTGGGAGTGAGCGAGAGAGAGACGCTGAGGGGGAATTGGGGATTTTGGCTTCGGGGTGGAGAGATTTGGGAGGGGGCAAAGGTGCAAGGGCGTTTGGGGATATTTTAGGGTGCATGGAGGGAGGGGTCCCCACCTAGGGCTAGAGGAATTTCGGTTTGGCATTCGAGGGTTTTTCTATCGGTGTGAACTTGCCCTTTCTAATCTATAAAACTTTTTTATTCAAACTTAGTGCTATATATTTTGTAAATCAATTTAATAGTTTGGATTAAAAAGATGATAATAATAATAATAATAATAATAATAATAATATATGCGGTGGTGTCCAGGTTAACTAGCCAAATAACAATAGGCAATTATGGTTGCTGGGATACAAATTAACTGTCAGAATTTTGGATATTGATATGGTCTACAAAATACAGCTTTGACCACTAATTTATATTATAATATATTTATGAAACCCAATAAAAATTCAAATATTATGAAAGTATTTTTTGAGACAAATCTACCCATCTAATTATTTATGAGACAAATATGTAAAAAAACTTAAAATATTTTTAAGCTATTCCACATCCCTCCCTTTCTCTCCTCGGTCGACAATTGGCTAGTACTATGCGTACTTGCAGTGCCTAAAATGTTTGATCGAGACATTCATTGCCCATTGACTCATTCATTTCACAAGTCATAGCCTAGTGGAAGATGAGAAACAGCAAGGAGAAGAAGAAAAATCAAGGCCGAGCAAAGATCATCAAGCTTCCAAATGGCCGAGACGCTCTCAACTCGCCCACGTTGAAGCCAAGACCGTCTAGCATCCGAATGACCGAACCGCTCTCAACTCGCCTATGTTGAAGCCAAGACCGTCTAGCTTCTAGACGTCCATCGGTGATTATGTGCGGTTGAACCACTCATGTTGAATTACAACCAAAAACACTAAGTACTATGAAGTACGTGGCTTATCAGGGAGACCACTGCCTTAGCCCAGTGCGTCTCCGGGTTCTCAGGAAGCATGAATGGTGCAAAGGCGAGCCAGGCTGGCACAGCACGACACAATGGGCCATGTTGGTCTGGCACGATTCAGACACAAAGCATAACAAGCTCGTGCCGGGCCGACCCGGTATGGCATGACGCCCACCTCTAATCCTTCCTACCTAGCAAAGAGGCCCAACATGGTAAGATGCCCACCTCTAATCCTTCCTACCTGGCAAAGAATTGTGTGACTAAAACCAGAGGAGAAATCCATTTGAAAATGGCACAGAAAGAAAGGAATTGTTGTAAAACGTAGCCGTTCATCCTCGATCAATCAAGCAATTCGCCAACGCAATCACAGCAACAATAGAAGGAACACACACGATATTGGGAAAAGTCATCTCTCACTTTATTAGATTGATTTCTTGTACAATAGGGATGCCCAATATATAGAAGAAAATAGCAAGACATAGATTCGAATTCGCCCACATAGAGATAGAGTCCAACCAATTATGGACTCAAAATATTTTATCTCATAACACAGCCCCTTGGGGGAATACTACGTAATGTACATATCTCATCAAAAACTATACCTAAAAACCCAATGGGAAAAAGGAGATGGAGAAAAAAGTATATTGCACTCGCACTTTATGTTGCACTAGTTGCCTCATTAAAAACCTTTATGTGAGAAAACTTTTGGGAAACTCAATAAGGGAAAATTAAGGAGTACAACTTATAATCTTCTAGATTTATATTGAAATATTCAGGATCATAATAAGGGTCATGGTTCAAGGATTTACTCCCCCTGAACTTTGCATATCTCTAAGTCATCTCAATCCAATGCCATTAACATATCTTTTGAATACAGATTTTTGGCAAGGACTTAGTGAATTAATCTGCAAGATTTTCGCATAACTTAGTTTACAAAATCTTTACCTCACTATTCTTTTAGAGTTTGTGAGGAAGAAAAGTTTAGAGGAAATATGCTTCGTGATATAGCTTTTCACATAACTCATTTGCATTTGTGCAACACAAACATCATTATCTTCATAAATAATTGTGGGGGCATTGATGGTGTTAAGACCACAAGACTTCTGGATATGGTTAATCACACGTTGTAGCCAAACACATGCACGTGAGGCTTCATATAAAGCTATCATCTCTAAGTGTTGGTAGAAATAGCTACTAAAGTCTGTTTATAAGACCGCCAAAAAAGGGCTGTACCACCGCAGAGAAATACAAAACCAGTCTGAGATTTGTCACTGTTATAGATTTGGAAGAGAAATACAGATTTTTTCTTGCTTTCGAGCCCCTTTTATAGTGTATCGGTCAATCGTATACTTTTTCAATATGTTGCCAACCATGATCCATATCGGCCTCTATACATATAAAATTCCAGCTTTGAGTCAACATCGGTCATAATCCTATTTTTGACTTGACTTTCTCTTTTTAACCGATATCGGCCAGAAATATCTCGTGGTTCCTAAGAATCCAACACAGATATACACATTTAGCTAGTATGGTTTATCATACAATTAAGACATGCTTGTATTACGCACAAGAGCTAGTCCTATTAAACAAATGAATTAGGGATGCTTCTGTGTCAAATTAATACATATATAATTCGTCAGCTTCAACGACTTAACTATGGCTTCCAATGCTATTTACTACCATAAACTAAAATGTTTCGGTAGAGATTATCTTGGGAAAATGCTAGAAAATGCTGGGAAAAATGATTGGAAATGTCCACGGGTGATACTAGACCGCGCGCGATTGGATGGTCTCGCCGCGGCCACATAAGAACGAAGCCTTGTGCCGTCTTCCCGAGCCATATGCGAGTATGAAACATCAAAGAGCAGAGGTGCACACGCAGATGCACGTGATACGAGCCTACACGTACACATGCTTTGTATATATATACCCGAGCCCTCATCAGTACCGGTTGGTTTCTCCAACCGGTACTGATGTTTTGTATATATATATATGTATATATATATGTCTGTTTGTTTGTGTGTCCAGTAGCTATTATATATGTGTGTGTTAAATCACAACTAATTAAAGCACATATAATCAATCATACACTTTGCCTGATAATTAAATCACTGAACATTCATTAACAAATTTAATTACATCTAATGTATTAAAATATGTACACATATTTGTTCTTCTGCTCAACGTCTAATGTATTACAATATATATGTACACAACTTTAATTACAACTTTAGTATTTCTTTTCCTTCTGTTCATCGGGATCTTTTATGTGCATCGCTCTTGCTAGCCATAGATGTCGACCCCGACAGTTCACCGGTCCTTATCGAAGGGCCCCACCTGTTTAAATTTGGTTTGTGAAACTCGCCTTTTGGATTCTGACCTCATCATAAATAAAGCCGATTTAGTTGTTCTTGGATTGCTCTCACTCGTGCAAGTGAGAGTTCGAACCTTGTTCCGCCAAATATTGAGGCACACGTCGTTAAGTCATTAACTAATCAATCCTTGAATTTGTACAAGATATAAGGTGTACCTATACATCATTAAAGCTAGTAATTATATTTACTCACCCCTTGTTGCCTTTTAGCATGCGATCGGCGGCTCGGTTTGGGTGTGCATAAACTCACATACATAGTAGCAGATAAATTGTTGCCCAATGGTGACTCAAGATCTCTGGTGGAAAAAGTTGAAAGCGTGAAATGGATGCAAGTAAATTATGTTAACTAACTAAAAAGCTAGCATTATGATATATCGTACATGAGAGGCAATTGTAATGTCAAATTTCTCCTTGAATACACCCTGCTTTTTAGCACGGAACCATGCGAATGCACTACACATGTGATTCTGAATTGTACATGATTAGAATTTGTTTCAAATTGAAGGAAATAGAACTAATGCGATAATGAAAGGAACAAGAATTAATCTTGGTTGAGCAAGTCGATAAAGTTTTGATACTTTTTAGCTGGTCTCCTTTATAGTCCATAATTGTGATCGAGCTATGATCTAGCTCGATCATAAGAAGAATCTAGTGAAAACTATACATAGATATGTCAACTAATTAGTTCTAACATCGTGTTATGAAAAAGGAGTAGAACGAGGTGGTGCGAAAACACGTACTCAAATCGTGAGCTAGATATATCTTTGACTTAAATTTTTGACCCATTAGCGCATTGAATACGTTAGTCTCTGTATCGCTTGGGTGGTCTCTAACGGTTGTCGGTTGATAACAATCGGGTCCATGAAGCCTATGTCGAAAAATCGTTCCTTCGGCATCTTTGTATCTCCATGCTACATAAGAAATTAGTTAGGCTTGCAAGTTAGTATAGTACAAGGAGTGCATGATAGTTTTTGTAAATAATTAAGACACTTACAGAGTCCATAAATCCAAAGAAGGCAGCGAGGGCGCTTTGTCTGGTATAGATCATATATGACGTCCCATTCGACAAAAAAATTCACCATCACCGTGAAAAAAACTTGTTGCTTGTACTTGACAAATAACAATCAGAGACCATGCTTGGTGGCGTCCAAGTACCATTCATGAAATTGCGCATCTTTGTCGTTAGCTGGAGCAGCTCCTCACGACTGACCAATGATCTGCCCACTTTAAATAGCCATCTTACTTGGGCAAACTCAATCTTTGCCGTGCCTAATATTTGATTTGCGTCAAGGCCAGTTTCATCGAAGAATTGTAGCATCTCCTTACCATTCCCCTCAGCTGACATCTTCTTCTTGGGGCATTCCTTACTCAATGTGCGCTCGTAGTTTGATTGGCGAGGCATTTCTTTTTTATCCTTCAAATTTTTAATAGTCGTCAAGCCTTTGTAAAATTCTTCTGTGCCAGGTTGAACCTTCTTCTCTGGTGACTTGGGTCTAAGAAATTTAGTTACCTCGCCTTTTACTATCTTCTTAGTCTCCTCATCGGTCATTTCATATGGTAGCTTCAGAAGTGGACCCAGCTTCTTGGATTGGGTGGAGGACCCCGTCTTCTTAGGAGCAACTGGCCGAGCTGGCTTGTTTCCCTTGGTCGGCGCCTTCTTGGGAGGAGACGGGCTTCTTGTGGCACTCATGTGCGCGGGAGGTGGTGTAGGAGTCGGCGCCTTCTTGGGAGGAGACGGGCTTCTTCCAGGGCTTATATGCGCAGGAGATGGTGTAGGAGACGGCGCCTTTTTGCGAGGAGACGGGCTTCTTGTCAAGCTTATATGCGCAGGAGGTGGTGTAGGAGTCGACGCCTTCTTGGGAGGAGACGGGTTTTTCTCGGGCTTCTTCGCGGAGAGGACACGTCCATGTTGTCTTGAAAAATTATGTACCGTTTGCGCCACAGGATAAAATTCCTAGCTTCGTAGTCCCGTCACCTCCAGGAATTTCAAGGTCAAGGTCCTCGTACCATGGGCAAACCTCCTCCACCGAGACCTTGGAGTATCCTGACGGTATCTGTTGGCCATGGATAAGCTGCCCCGGCTCCAATGGGTGAGCCATGCCGTCGGCCGCCTTGAAGGAAAGGTTCCGCGCTTGGACGTGCAGCTCACAAGGTGTCCGTTGCCTGATGTGGTCTACGGGGTACTTGTCCAAGTCCATTTCAGTAGCCCACCGAAGCGTTAGCTTGCTTCGCTGCGAGAGGGCTGATGATGTTAGGATTACTTGAAGGTTCTTGGCCGTCTCGTATTTGTTGGCTCAAGGCTAATCGCACCTCTCTTGGATCTCTTCTTGCATTCTCTCTGTGTTTGATTCAGCGTTCTTCAAGCGCACTAAGTCATTGTGTCTATCGAGCCTTGCTCTCGCCTCGACTCCTATAGGTCTCGGCATCTGGCGAAACCAACCTTCCACGGGGCAGCGCCAACGCCTCGTGTACGTCCGGGTGCTCTGGATTTTGCAGGCCCTTGTTAGCTCGTCGTTCTCCTGTTTGGCACGGTTACCCCGAAGACTCCTCGATGGATTGTGCACAAGCCTTCGCCACATCTCTTAGCACCTCCCCAAACACAAGATTGCCGTTTTCATCTAGACCACCGCCGTGACCATAGAACTAATGCTTTGCTCTGTCGGGCCAATCCATTGTTGCGGTGCGACACCCTTCGCTAGCAGGTCCTGTTTCTTCTTCTCTCATTTGGGTATTGCTTGGCGGTAACCACCGTACGAGTCGGTGGTGATAATTCTTCTTCTGTGCATTGACTTATTCTTCTCATTCAAACTTTGACCTTCGTCGAAGTCTTGTAGTTCACTTAACGCATCCCGTGATCTTGCAACTTTGGGTGCTTGTTGAAGTCGAGCGTTCGATTCTTCTTGATATACTCCATGTTCAACTTCTTTTTATAAGTCGGAATGCGATAGCCAACTTCTTGAGGCGTAACTCTTCACCTTCTCTTGGTCCCTTGGGGAAGGTGAATGTCTCCTTCAAATCATTCCAAAGCATGTTCTTCGTATCTTCAGGGACCTGATCCCATTTTGCTATGCTAATTGGCACGTGGTCCCTAACGTGGACGCCGCATGCCGAATTGAACGGCCCAAGCTCCCCTACGGGTGCAAGAGTTTGGTCGTTCTCGCTGACTTCGGTGACAACATGTCTTGCCTTCGACTTCTTGCTTGGACCTCGCTGACGTGATTGCCTGCTTGGTTGACCGATCTGAAAGCATGGTACAATCATGAACGGGTCAGAATGTTGGCTTAGCATGATAGTGGAACCGACAATCATGAACGTGACTGATTGTTACCTCGCTGGCCTCATCATGCTCTGCAGCCTCATCAGCCTCGGTGGCCTTGGCGGCCATGAGGGTGGGTTTAGGCTCCGCCACTTGATGACCACCACATCCCGAAATCAAATTTCTCAAAAATTCTTCTTGATCAAATCCTTCACCGTCCATCGTCGTTTCTTAGGCTAGAAGAAGCACTGAAAATTAACGAAAATAGATCACGTTTCATGTAAAGCTGATAGTACTACTCTAAAACGGTGTGGAAGATGGTGGGGAAGAGGCAGAGAGAGGATGGGCAATGACGCCAAGATGTTCCTAATGTAAGTCGGCCAAATACTATCGACAAGTATACTTATACATATACATAGAAATCTCACATATACATAGAAACTTCACATATACATAGAAATTTCAAAATTCACACTAATATGATTTTCAAAAATAAAATAAGGTTATAAATCCACAACTAGTATGTTAGTAGTCTATTACACCAAAAGAAAGCAAAACGATCATTCCATGTCAACCAAGCATGTCACCTCGTGGCACCGCCTCTCGATGTCTTGGGGCGCTCTCACAGTAGCCATGCTTCTTGAACTGCGGTGGTCAAGCCGATCAGGGACCTTCTCAATGGCGGCACGATGTCGCCGATGGGCTCACCACGGCAATGGCAGCCAGAGCGTATGCGTTGCGGCCGTTGCGAGCCCATCGGCGACATCGTGTGTCGACCGCTCGAGAAGGTCCCGGCCTGGTTGACCACCGAAGTTCAAGAAGCATGGCTGCTAAAGAGTGTCCCAGACAATCGAGAGGCGAGCCATGAGGTGACATGCTTGGTTCATATTATTTTTCTCAAGTTATTAGTTGCTTGCCTCCTTGGGCTTTGCTTACTCTAATCTAACGACTGCTAGATTCGGACATATACTTGTTATTATAAAGGATCATGAGGCATATCAACAGAATGCAATATCATGAAGCACATGTAACAACAATGCAATGTGCTAGAAACTACCAAAATTGAACATATACATTGTTATGTCCAAAAATGTGCACAGGTAACTACTTGCACATATACATTGTTATGTCCAAAGACTAAAGAAAGGTGTAAACAACAAAATTTTAAATCGCACATTGATCAAAGCAGAATTAAAAGAACACACATGCATGATACATATACATTTGACATGATACATATACATTTCACATTTCAAAATTCAAAATTCACCAGAAATTAGAAAAATTCACATGATACATATACATTTGACATGATACATATACATTTCAAGCTTCACATATACATAGAAATCTCACATATACATAGAAACTTCACATATCGTGAGAAATTTCAAAATTCACCGTAAATTAGAAAAATTCACATGATACATATACATTTGACATGATACATATACATTTCAAACTTCACATATACATAGAAATCTCACATATACATAGAAACTTCACATATCGTAGAAATTTCAAAATTCACGAGAAATTAGAAAAATTCACATGATACATATACATTTGACATGATACATATACATTTTAAACTTCACATATACATAGAAATTTCACATATACATAGAAACTTCACATATACATAGAAATTTCAAAATTCACCAGAAATTAGAAAAATTCACATGATACATATACATTTGACATGATACATATACATTTCAAACTTCACATATACATAGAAATCTCACATATACATAGAAACTTCACATATACATAGAAATTTCAAAATTCACCAGAAATTAGAAAAATTCGCATGATACATATACATTTGACATGTGCCATTCTCATATAAGGAAATAGCTAAATGAAAGATTATAGATACTTTAGCAAAAAAAATCGTGGACTAGTAGAAAATGGAAAGATTATAGATACTTTATATATACTTCACATATATAAATGAAGTTTTAGCAATTGGGTCATGAGAGAGCAATAGTGCTAATAAATGGACCGCATGAGGCTCTACATCACAATATCGCATGGTGGCTACCCAAATCCATGTGTTTCAAAAACCAGATGGACGGAATGAGCCCTTATGTCATTATAACGGCATCACAAACACAAACAAATCAACATGTTTCATTAACTAGAAGGATGCATAAACCCTACATCACAATAGCCATTAGAGCTACTCAAATCAACATGTTTCATCAACTAGAAAGACCGCATAAACCCATACAACACAATAGCACATATTTTATTAACCGGATGGGTAACATGAGGATCTACATCACAATATCACATGGCAAAATGATCAAATCCATGTGTTTTAAAAGCCAAAAGGACTACATGAGCCCTATATATGTCATCTAAGCAAAGATCACAACCAACAGTAAATCGACGTGTTTCGTTAACAAAAAGGATTACATGTTTCATTAACCAAAAGGACTATGAATCTATACATAACAATAGCACACTTGGCAACCGATCAAAATAGCGCATAGCAACATCAGCCAAAATGAGATGGATTGTGTGAGCCCCTATGTCACAATAGCTCATAGTAGGTGGTCAAATTTAAGTGATTCATCACCGCATGAACTCCTACGTTATAATAGCATAATGTAGCCAGTCAAACCCAAATATGTTGTCATCCACAAGGGCTGCATGGACCTATGTCACAATCGCAAATGACACGTGAACTAGGATGGACAGCATAAGCCTACGTACGTCACCATATCTTGTGGCAGCTAATAGAATCCATTCATATATCCTCTTCTAATAGTGACACACTAGCCACTAAATTAGAGGGAGGGGGGCAAAGCGAATTTCTAAAAAATGATATGTAGTACAATTTTAACTAGTTGAGAAGGCGTGATCTACAAGTATGGAGCACTAATATTAGCCACATTGCTTAAGACTCCATGCAATTCAGTGGCTCAAAGATATATAGGACTAATGGGAAAATGATGCCTTAACTCCATGCAATTCAGATCATTTCAACAAGAGGTGCTAATCGAATCATCTAACTGAGACCAAACCAACAAATACTAAATTCAGATCAGTGGGTTCAGTAACTTAATTGAGCAATGCTATTATAATCAACAACCAAAGAGAATATTTTTGCTATCCAAAACAACTGCACCCTAATTGTTCTTGTCCGAAACAACCAACAGATTTATTGCATCTTATAGACTCCATTCCAATAATCAAGCACAAACCAGACAACTATATATATTACTCACTATCAGCATATCCACATTTTCAGAATCCCACATAAGGCCTCATCTACTGCACATCAACACTAATCACATCAAAAAAACACAGAACATATAACACGGGTAACACAAATGCATGCAATTCGATTGACAAAAGATATACGTGTACATCAGATCGAGGGAGGGAGGGAGGGGAGGTCAACCTTGGAGAGGGCGGCTGCCGGGTCGCGTGGAGGGAGGAGCAAGCGAGCGATCGAGAGCAGCGGAGGCGTGGCCAAGTCGGCGCGGGACAGGGCATCGTTGGAGGCGCGGGACATGTTGGGTCGTTGGAGGCGAGGAGGACGGCGGCGCACGTGGGGTCGTCGGAGGCGAGGTGGACGGCAGCCTGTGATGTCATCGAGAGAGGTTGGGAACGAAAGGGAGAGGAAGAAATTGGGGAATTGAGGAAGAGATAGCGGCAGAAAGATTTATAAGGGCACCATTAGTCCCTTGGTGTCCACAACCCAGATCGATTCTCACATCATTCAGCTTGGTTCTACCAACCGATCGATTCTCACATCAATCGCTTGGAAGTACCAACCTGCTCGATGCCTCACCTTGGCGAAACCCTAGGCACCATCAAGACGGTTTGTAATAGGAACCCGATCGATACCTATTTTTTACTAGTCATTTATAAATTTCTTTTATAGTTTATTAGTCATTTACAAATTCCTTTTAGAGTTTATACAATTCAGCAATAATATGAAAAAATCATATATTCTTTAGAATAATATTTTCCAACCATCGATATAAATTAAAATTATAAAAATTATAAGAAATAAAGTAATTTTGCACTCTTATAATTCCATTGAAAATTTTCACCTTGTTATATAAATTCAATTGTTGCTTCTTTCCTTAATAAAAATAATAAATCATACTTATTCCACACTAAAATTACTTTTAAAAATAAAATAAGATTACTAGTCATTTATAAATTCCTTTTAGAGTTTATACAATTCAGCAATAATATGAAAAAAATCATATATTCTTTAGAATATATTTTCCAACCATCGATATAAATTAAAATTATAAAAATTATTAGAAAAATTATACAAAAATTCACATGATACGTATACATTTGACATGATACATATACATTTCACATAATACATGAACTTGTTCGCACTCCTTTTCTTCATCGATCCTGGATCACGTACATGTTTGAATCCTTATTTGCTAACATACTTTGTTTTTACAAGTGATCCTTCATTATGATCGCTACCGCATATAGGAGATTCCTCTGTATCATTCAAGACACTAATGTCTACGTCCACCATGAAAGGAGGCAGCTTCGTCGAACCGATTATACTCTTCTTCGTCGTGACGCCTCAACTCCTACAATCCTTCTTTTACCCGAAGAACCACGTGGCGCCTTGGCGATCGCCATCGCTAGTCTTCTCATACCTTTTTGGTTTGCTATCCATGTCCATCACATAGAATACTGTGTCACATCATTAGTGAGTACTGACAGTTCGTCCCTATAGGCCACTTGCTTGAGGTCCACGGTTGTCATACCTGCATCGCCGATCTCCACAGCTGTCAGTTTGACCCATTGGCACCGAAACAGAGGGACTTTTAAAGGTCCATACTCGAGCTCCCAGATCTCCTCAATGAAACCATAATAGGTGTCCATCTTTCCATTTTTGTCCAAGGCATCTATACGGACACCGCTATTTTGGTTGGTGCTCTTGCTATCCTGCTGGGCTGTCGTGTAAAATGTGTACCCATTTATCTCATACCCTTGGAATGATACGATTGTCGTGGACGGTCCTCGAGCCAAGAGTTTCAACTGTTCATCGTCTGTCTGGTTGCTCAACAGTTGCTTTTGTAACCAATCGCCGAAATGATCCATTTGCTCGACTACGATCCACTTATCTGACTTCTGTGGGTATTGGTTGCGTAGACTCATCTCGTGATCATAGATATACGGGGCCACTACAGTTGCTTGTTTCAATACCGTGAAATGTGCTTGTTTAAATGAAAGTAGATCGTCACTGTAGGATTCTTTTCTCCCTAGAGTCCCTTTTCCCCGTAGCCTCCCCTCATGGCGTGATACAGGGACACAATCGGATTCAGATCATCAGGTAATTAACACAAAACTCAATCACCTCCTCTATACCAACATCCTGCGCATTGCAGCCTTCTGGGCTAGGCCGGTTACGAACAAACTTCTTTAGGACACCCATGTACCTCTCGAAAGGGAACATATTGTGGAGAAACATGGGTCCAAGAATTTCTATCTATTTAACAATGTGGACCATGAGATGGACCATAATATCAAAGAAGGACGGAGGGAAGATCATCTCAAGGCTAACCAAACTATCGATCACGTCATCTTGCAGATTAGATACCTTATTCGGCTCGATAACATTCTGCGACACCGCATTGAAGAACGAACACAAATTTATGATTGTCCCTCGTACCCAGTTCGGTAGAATACCTCACACCGCCACTGGGAGCAACTGTGTCATCAACACGTGACAATCATGGGATTTTAGGTGTATGATTTTATTGTCTTTCGTGTTTATGAGTCTCCTTATGTTTGAGGAGTATCCAAAAGGGACCTTCACACTGTTCAAAAACTTAATCATGTTTTTTTCTCTTCCTTGTTCGTGAGTGTAGCTCATGGGTGGAGGTAATGTTGTCCTTTCTCTCTTTTTCCTGATGTAGGTCGCTCCCGAGTCCCAATAGTCAGAGGTCCTTTCGGTTTGAAGTGTATCTTTTGACTTACCGTACATATCTAGGAAACCTAGCAGTTCATGCAGACATTCTTCGTGATATGCATGAAGTCCAAAGGAGTGGCGGACCTCTAAGTCTTTCCAAGAAGGTAAGTCCCAAAATATTGACTTCTTCTTCCAAATGGCCTTCGTGTGACCTTGTTCACCGTAGACGGGTTTGCTACGTGACCTTTTCCAAATACTACTTTTAGATCCTTTACCAAAGAAAATACAAGCGTCCCCATGCGATGCATGGGCTTCTTCGCTTTCTTCGTCCCATCAAAATTCTCACCCTTCCTCCGTGAACGGGTCCTTCATATGGAGGAACCTACGGTGGCCCATGTACACAATCTTTCGAGAGTTTTTTAGATACTTGATGTCCGTATCCTCTAAGCAGTGGATGCAGGCTTTATATCCTTTGATAGATAGGCCCGATAGATTACCAAGTGCAGGCCAGTCGTTGATGGTTACGAATAACAATGCACGTAGAGTGAAGTGCTCTCTTTTGTACTCATCCGATACACGTACACCATCGTTCCACAGTGTTAGCAGATCTTCAACCAACGGTTTGAGGTACACATCGATGTCGTTTCCAAGTTGCTTCGGGCCTTGGATAAGCAATGGCATCATAATGTACTTGCGCTTCATACACAGCCAAGGAGGAAGGTTGTAGATACATAGATTCACGAGCCAAATCTCAGGATCGCTGCTCATTTCGCGAACGGGTTCATCCCATCCGTACTCAACCCAAACCTTATGTTCCTTGCATCCTCAAAGAAAGTTCGGGTATGTTCTATCGACTTTCCTCCACCGGAGCCATCGAAGGTGCCTTAGCCTTCGCTGCCCTTCAGACTTCCAACCCCAAAGGGCGGATAACTTGTTTGGCATTGTAAGTAGTTTGAGGCGGTGTGTTCCCTCGAAGTAACTTCTTTATTAGGCATAACAACTCATCGAATCCCTTATCGACATCCATTGGTTGCCTTCCATTGCTTCAGTTCTAGTGTGGTACGCAACTTTTTATGGCCCTGTCGACGCTTTGGGTACAACAAAGTTGTTCCGTGGTCCTCCCATAGGCGCTGGAACTTCTCGTAATGTCTTTCATTGATGTATTCTCCTCTCCATCACGCAAAGATCTGGTCTAGATCATCATCACCAAACTCCCCCAATGTATCTTCGAAAGAATCGTGTTGGCCAGCATCCGGGATATTGTTGTCCGCTCTTCTTCTTCACCGCCTTCCTCAGATAATCTCTTCTTCACCATGCTTGGTCCAATGGTATAGTTTGACATGAAACCTCTTGTGAGCAAATGGAAGTGGAGGTGGTTGGATTTTGGCCACTCCTTCTCATTCTTGCAGTCTATGCATGGACAACATATGTAGCCTGACGTCGTGTATGCATCGGCCGCACGAAGAAAATCTTGCAAACCCTGCAAGAACTCCGGGAGCGTCGGTCCATGTACATCCATCGCCGGTCCATCTACATTATGTTACATCAAGGTAACTGTTAGCTCATTTTCCGATAATGAATTGTTGGACATTTCCCAAAATCCAAATTAAACTAATATTTTCTTTATTTAAAAATTATTTAAAATTTTAGGTTGATAAATTTAATTTTAGGTGAAATTTCTTTAAAAAGATAGTATTTTTAAAATGATAATATTTCATCACATATTTTTTCTATACAAATTGTTATTTTTAAGACAGCTATATTTTTAAAACGACTTTATTTCATTACATGTTTTTAAAATGACTATATTTCATTACATATTTTTCTATAAAATGATTATTTGCTCCGGTATTCATACTCGACAAGTTTTTGCAACCTACTAAAAGAATTGGTCAATCAAAATCTAGATTCAAAATTCTTCATTGATCGATGGAACCAAAACCTAAATATTAGCTATATCCACACCTTCAATTTGAGCTACATCATAATCCAAGCAAAATCTAAACTTACATAACAAGTTTTTGCAACCTACAAAAAGAATTGGTCCATTAGAGTCTAGATTCAAAATTCTTCATCGATCGATGGAACCAAAACATAAATTTGAGCTAAATCCACACCTTCAATGCGAGCTACATTATAATCCAAGCAAATTCCAAGCTTACACAACAAGTTTTGCAACCTACTTGAAAAGATCGAGCTAGATCTCTACATTCATAATCTTTCATCCATCATGGGAAAAGATCAAATTTTCTTCATATCTCAAGCAAAGAAGAGGCTCCATTTAACACCAAATGTAGTGAGGAATGATGTTACTAACCTTAGTTTCCTTGGTTTCGAGTAAAATGACCAAAATTTGGAAATTTGGGCAGCACCTCCCCTCCCTTAAGCTCTGATGATCCAACATCAGTACCGATTCATGTTACGAACCGGTACTATTTAGCGGGGCTCATTAGTCTTGGGTTCGTGTTACTAACCGGTACTAATGAGCCTCGCTAAATAGTACCGGTTCGTAACATGAACTGCATCGATGTTGAATCATCGCGACGGCTCGGTGCGTTGAACCGCATCGAGCCCCGAGCCCCGTTGTCGCTTGAACCGGATCAGTAACTATCAGCCCCGGGTTGTAGCCTAACCGCAATTTTTTCGATGAAGGAAGTTTTATTAATCTTAGTAAATTACATCAAGGTGATACAATTATACTAAGAAGACTCCGACCTCTACAGGCTAGGGTGTACACACCAAACACACACACACAAGAAAAGACAAAGGAACCGTCATGCAAACTACATCACGCAATATTGTCTTCAAGGCTATCCACCATCATAGCAACACTTGGATCTGCGATAAAAACTCTCCAATGACAACGCCTCCAAGAAGGACTCGACACGCACACGCACCGCCATTGCCATGATCCAACCAAGGAAGGCCGCACCAAAGGTTTTCACCTCGAGAGTAAATCCTCGACTACAAAACAATACCTTCAACAAGGCCATTGCCCGCACAACCAACTAAGGTCGACCTAGGATTTCTCCTCAAGTCGGCACCGAGATCCCAAAGTTGCAACCACCTCATTCCGAGCTAGTGCCGCCATACCACTAAATCTTAGCTAATAGCAACGGCCACCTTCTCAAGGCAGACAAACAATTTTAGATGTTCGACTCTCGATGACAGATTCGCGAGCTAGCCAATAGGCACACGATCATCAAGTCCATAGAGTACATCTAAAAAATGAGTTGTGTCACCTAAGAAAGCGAATCCGCGAATCGATGCTAAGATGACATAGGTCAATAGAAATGTATGAACAACGCTAGTAAGAGATGAAGACGCCGAAGCGAAGAGTAGTCACCTAGATTGGCCGGATCTTCACGGAGCGCTGCCGCACCATCCCCAACCGGCACTGATGGGACGGTATTAAAGGCCGGTTCTGTAGTAGTGATCGGTTCTTAGCTAAGAACTGATTGTGATGAGGGGGCACATATAAAAACCAATTGTGATGTGGTGTTCATGATTTTTAGCTCTATTTTGCCATCTAATAGCACGCAATATATGGTAATTTAGGAGTAGATACAAATATTCACTATTTAGGAGTAGCTTCACTATTTTCAATCTTAGTTGGCCATGGCACACACATTGCACTAGACATTCATGCAACTAGTACTCGTGGCTCTTAAGAATCCAACACAGATATACACATTTAGCTAGTATAGTTTATCATACAATTAAGACATGCTTGTGCTACGCACAAGAGCTAGTCCTGATAAACAGATGAATTAGGGATGCTTTAGTGTCAAATTAATACATATATAATTCATCGGCTTCAACGATTTAGCTATGATTTCCAATGCTATTTACTACCATAAACTAAAATGTTTTGGTAGAGAGTATCTTGGGAAAATGTTGGAAAATGTTGGGAAAAATGATTGGAAATGTCCACTGGTGCGTGATACTAGACCACGGGCGAGTGGATGGTCTCGCCGCGGCCACATAAGAACAAAGCCTTGTGCCATCTTTCCGAAACATCAAAGAGAGGTGCACACACAAATGCACGTTTTGGATTCCCCTCACCAGCAAGCCTCCTAGCTGCGCTACCGCAGTGACAGAGCAAACCGGCCAACCTCCACCCAAGATAACCACCGAAATGGAGCTCCCCAGTGACAATGATGCTCACCCCAGTGTTGATGAAAGAAGAAACCTGCTGTTTTCACTTCGCTGCCAGATGGCCATGGGCATCGTCGCTCATCCCGCTGGCGAGCTATTCCCAACCACCGCCGATGGCTACAAGTGCCACCCCTATGTGCGCCGATTCGTCATCTCCAGCGGTGGTTCACTGCCGCTGAGCTGGAGAAACAGATGCTCTGTTCACTGATGCTGCGTAGCGGGACCGGCCAGACTCCAGAAACATACCGAGCCACTACCTGTCGGGCCCCAAGGGTTAGCCTCTCGCCACGAGTACTTGCCGAAAGGCCCAACTCTGTCGTCGTTGCCACCCATGGTTGAGTCGCCGCGCTCTAGGCCCCACCAATCGATGCTTCAAAGACGCATCGACCAAAAACGGAAGGTGTCTTCTGACTTCAAAAGCGTACTTTCCATTTACAAAATATTTTCAATTTTCAGAAATTTCAAAACCCTAAGCTATTCAATTGCTTATGTCTTGCACATTTTAAGTCTAAATTTGATGAAATAAATTTATATATTCATATAAAATCATGTAGTTTCATAATATACAAAAATATTTAATATTGAATCACAATTTGAAATATTTGAATTTAATTTTAATCGAAACCCTATTGAGATCTTTATACAAAGGTTGTGCATCATGAACCCTATTTAGCGCTTAGCGTCAAGACGGAAACAACGTGCTATAGCTAACCAAAAGCCCGTGTTGGCACGAGTGACTGTTAGTGTTGAAGTTAGTGTTTTGCTAATAGCCATAAAGATGGAGTTTGTATTGAATGCCGAAATTAAATGTTTTAGTGTATCCCTAGAATCAACCTTTAAAGACAGTTATTGTATAAATTGAATTTATTGTTAAATCTAGATAACATAGATAAGAGAAAGAGTAAATAGTAAACTTTGTTACTATAATTACTATCAGTCGATGGGATGGACGTCACGTTCAAAATTAAGCGCAGCAGCCTTATCACTACAAGGAAAAACAGTAATTTCGATAGCCAAAACCGTCCACCCTAGAGACAAAGCTGTCCACTATACGTAGGGTCGACAGCTGGCTGTCCACCTTAAGCCGCCGAAAGTAAGTGGTCGACCATAATATTAAATTCGACGGGCGGGCTGTCCACCCTATTAGGGTCGACGGCCAAATGTAGACCATCCACCATAATAAATATAAGGTCGACGGGCAAAAGCAGCTGTTCAGTCTAGACTAGGGCGGACAGCCTTTTTGGGCTGTCGACCATACGAAGATTAGGGTCGACGGCCCTTTCCACGTGGCCGTCCACCATAAGCTCTTAGGGTCGACGGCCACGTGGAAAAGGCTGTCGACCCTAAGTTATCAGGGTGGACGGCTCGGCTAAAAAGACTGTCGACCCTAATTAATGACCATTAAAAAAAACCTTCGCCCGATTGGCAGTGGCCGGGAGCATTCACAAATGTCACAAATGTAGAAGCAGCTGTACCAAAATTCAAGCCACATTTTTTTACCGCAGCGCCACTGCCGTTGATACATAGTAAGAAAACACACATGAATACAATTATTTATTACATCTGTTCACACTACAGCATCGTTGTTCTTTCAGTTGAAACTTATAGCTTTGCTCTTATAAATACATCTTAACCAAATAAGTAACAATATGCTCTCATAACATTTCATCCTTGCAAATTACACAGAAAAGCTCTACAATAATGAATGATAACAGCTATATTGCATATTCTCTTTTCTTAGAGGTTACCTATTTGTTTTTGCTAATGTTCAGATATACACTATCTTCTCTTGATACTAGACAATGCATAACATATGCTTCAGCCCATATTTATTTATAACATGCTTTCCGTTTTGATAAAAAAGTATCTTATTCAACCAGCTCTTTGCTGCTGGTTTTACCAAGATAAATGCCTTTAAGAAAAAGTAGTACCGTTTTCTTACTGCTGAAAAAAAGATAACAGAGCGCAAAGGTCAAGCATTACAAAAACTTTTTTGTACGACTTACCGCGTCGTGTCACTACAATCTTAACCTAGCATATAGTCCAAATAATATAATTCCAAGATAATAGTGAAGCTTAAGTATAATATGAAACCTAACTGCTTCCTGGACTAAGAACAACGCCTACAGAATTACTACATTATCTCACTTAGGCTAAAGTTTCTCCCAGCCATTTCTTTACATCATTACTACATTATCTCCGCTCTTGCTTATTTGTAAATATAAATTATTCCTTTCTATATTTTTCTATTGTATATAGATTCTTTAGCGATTCGCTTCTCTTACATGTTTCCGTACCTATCTATTTTCCCGATCCTACTTACTATTCTACCCGATTGCTCTTACAGCTCTTTTTATGCTCTACCCTACCCAATTTTGCTATGTCACACACCTAAGTTATTCTGTTTCATATACAGTTTGCCCATTGCTATTCGTACAAATGACAAAATCTAACTATCCAATACGCGACTCACCGCTAAACCACACTGCTCATATAAACTTAGCTAAACATAGTTAGCTATTATCAAAATTTGCTCTTCACACCAAGTGTTCTTTCAGTTTTCTTATTAGTCACACCCAACACAGTTTCAAACAATATTTTACGGCTCGTTAGCTTATTTAGATAGTCATTTTCCTTGATTACGACAAGCCCAATACATTAACCAAATACGTTTACCTTTTATGATTACATAAACATCTTCTGTTTCACAGCAGCAATGCATTTCCGTGTTAATCGACCATCAGATACAGAATAACTTTTCCAGCCTCCTATTGCTATATATGAATATAAATCACTTTTTTCACGGTGGATGAATATCTTTACGCAACCAAAACAGTACTTTAGCCCCATAAAGCAATGTGGTTCCGAAAAAAAACTACGGCTGGATCAACTAGAAAAACTACTACTGGTGGGGCTATATATTTAACCCAGAACTCAGAGCTTAGAGCTTCTCCTGCCTCCTTTAGCAAATAGACACAATTTAGCAGTGCATATCATCAGGTTTACATTCAACAAAAGTTTGATATAGAGGTTTAATTTCAACTAAAGTTCAACGTATATCACATGTCCACAAATCGACAAAGTTCGATCAACAAAAGTATGATACAGAGATTCTAGCTAGGTGGAGGAAAAAACGGAGGCATACGAAGCATCTCATCGACAAAGTCCGCCGAAGCACTGGTAGTGGGTTCGGCGCCACTTCCCACATGTTGAGCTGCACCAGCTGATCTTGAAGCCTCCTACAAAGCAAGAAAATAATGTATAACTTAGAACATTATTTCAATGACTTCCCAGATTATAATTTTTGGCGATAGAAGTACCGTGTCCGGAGTGTTTTCAGTTGGAAACCGGATCGGGTACTGGAATGGATGTTGGACTTGCGCTTGAGCTGGAACCCTTGATCCAGAAGCCTACCAATTAAAGAAAATGAATTAGAACATTTATCTTGTGAGTTGAAAACAACAATTCTTCACGAATTAACATATATTACCCTGTCTGGCACACATTGTGGAAATGGCAACGGGAACTGGAACGGAAACTGCAAAGGTGTTGGCTGAGCTGGAGCACCCGATCCGGAAGCATTCTGAGGAGGAAACTGGAACATATACGGAACGAAATCGCAAAGGGGTGGGTGAGCCGAGCACCGATCCGAAGCCTACCAATTCAAACATATGGATTGGAGCATTCACATAGCATATCATCGATGGATAGACATTAATAAGAAATTAGAAATTACTAGTAATAGACAATACTCCTTGGAAGTGCATCATCGGCGTCCGTGAGGGATCGAAAAAGCCCGAAAATCCTCGTGGTGGAATATGAGTCTACATATAGCTCACATAGCATTAGTAGATTGAATTAATTGAAAGTGATACAAAATTGAACTTACTTGGTGCATATTTTGCTCCATGGACTCAGTCTTCTAAGAATAGCCTCACGCTCTTTTCTCCCTCTTCTTGCCGCTTTGTGAAGCTCCGCAACTGTTCTCTCAAAGCGCGGTTCTCTTCCATGACGCGCCTCTCGGACGAGAGGAAGCCCTTGAGCGCCGAGCTGCCTCACCTCGTGCATGTACTGAAGAACACAAGTAGGCATTCCCTAACGCCAATCTCCCATGCCTCCTCCCACCCATCCGCTATGGATGACTACAGAATCCAAAGGTTGTGCTTTGTAGGAACACACTCGGCCCGTGCACCGTAGTCATTGCATCCACGATTCATTCTCATTACAAATAAGTTAACACTTTGACAAAACAATGTATCTAAACGATATTGCTTACTAATTTTTCTTGGGCAATGGATCCAAAGCGCCGAGTACCATCTGGGTTCCACTCAATGTGCGTTTGTGTACACATCAATCCAATGACTTCCCCTATCTGAACCTCCTGCAATTCATTACGAAATGAAAATGTAGTTTCAACGAATGAGAGAACTGGAATTACTTTAAACAAACCTTACCATAAACTTTTTCCGCTGTGCCATCGAATGGTTGCCAAGGTGTGTGACGCACGAATCAGCAGATGCATTGCGATTGTTCTTGTTTCTTGTCGATCTCTACCTCCATTCTTCTGTGTCATACATGTCACACAACCATCTCCAAGCATCCGGGCACTTGTCACACCATGACGGTCGACATGAATTGTACTCATCAGGGGTAAGATATATGTCTTGAGCACCTCCGTCCCTTCTCGAGATTCTCGCCTCTTAGCCGATAATACTCCTCAACAAATTTTGACACGAGAAAGTGAGATCATCTTGTTCACAATGTGTCTTGCTTTTCTATCAATAACCTCGTGGGCCAAGACGCCGCCGCTCTTCAAATCGAGGCGAGTATACCTAGCCTAAAATAGACCACAAACAAAAATATGAGTAGAAATGAAAAATAACTGAAGTCAACCTTTTATGGATGAAGTTGAACAGGCTCAAGCACGACTAGTTAGTCTTGAGAGAGAAAAGGTAGCTTTGTGAATTGTGAATCCAGCTTATTGTGTTTGACTGCATGACTGTTCCAACATTAACATTTATAGCTGTCCTATCTAGTTTTTAAGAGTCATGCTAGAGTTTAGTGGCAGTGATTTTGATGACGATATTAGCAATTTTCATAGCAAAATGCAATAGCTGCGATGAACACTTTGGTGAACCCTATCCACTTGTTGCTGTTAAATATAGTTCAATATATGTTATTTTCTTTGATTTTATCACTATCCACTTGTTGTTTCTTTTTACATCTAAGCACACATTACCTATTCCATTTCATCTATTAGCCATTTCGTTATTTATTGCTTGCATCTTCGTATGTCTTTCTTCAACTCCGTTACTAACGAAACTAGAATAAATAAAAAAATTGCCTAAACCATTACTAACGAAACTAGAATAAATAAAAAAATTGCCTAAACCATTACTAACGAAACAGATTCTACGTACCCAAATAATGTATTACTTACCCAAAACTCGTCGAGGCAACGATCGCAACCGATCCGTCACCATCCCGAAACGACCTTGTAGTCATCCCAGAGAGTGCTGCCCTATGCACATCACCAATGTCCACCATTCCTGGGTAGTTCATCCTTAGAATGGTCCCTAGGGCTGGACCTGGCTCCTTCACATTGTTCTGGATTGCCACCAAGTTACTACACAACAACAATGCATCCGAGTTAGAACAACAATTGATTGCTACACAAATTCAACTTTTAGAACATACGCACCAATCCCCAAAGTATGTAAATACAATCTTCTCATTTGGATCTGTGGGAGCCCTATGAAGCTTATTAGTGCCCTCTTCTTTCGAGCTTGTGCTCCCAGTGCATTCTGCCTCGCCGAGAGGAGATGTGCCTCCGTCCTGTCTCGAGGCCTGCTCCTGACGGCTCGGGATCCGTGCCCTCCGGCATGCCTCTGCCTCTGCCTCCGGCTCGTCCTCATCGCTCCTATTATCAACAACGAACCGTCGTGTCCCAGCCCTCCTTGCAGCCATCCTACATTGACATTGTACCAAAAGTTAGTTTGACAAAGAGTAAAATATAATTACAATTTACATAACAAAAACTGATAACAAAACTTGCTTACTATTTGTTACATACATTTTTCAACTAATCACCCCGGTTCATATCATTTGTCGTGATCGTTGTCGACTTGGACAAAAAGATTGTCAAGTCCTATCCCGATATCTATGGAAAGTTGTCCCGCAAACCTTCTTCTTGAAATGGCACATCAATGGTTTGTTCAAGTACATCCTCGTTATCATCATCTGAGGAGAATGGTAATGTACCGGGAGGTCTTACTTTGTAAACAACCCACCAAGACTTGTACTTAGGGCACGCATAAGATAAGTAGTACACTTGCTCGACCTGGTTAGGGAGAATAAACTCTTCACACCCTATATACAGTTTCGTATGGTTAATTTCGACTAGGCCAAGTTCGAGTCCGTCAGCACCCCATAGGTAGGATGAAACCATTTGCAATGAAAAAGAACCATCGAGAGATCGTTACTTCCATCAAAGACAACCTCTATTATCTCTTCAATAATCCCATAATATTCTATATCGCTGCTATTGTTTGTCTCGAACATAACTCACGACCCCACTATTTATCGTCGTGAAATTTGGACGCATAACTCCGCCGCTCTAGAGCTTAAAACGATACCCATGCACATCATAACACCCGCACTTTGATCAGCACGGTTGCATGCTTTTGACATCATCGTCAAGATCATTGTGCACACTAGCATGCTTGTGACATCGCTAATTGGTTTAACCCAAGTTAAGAATAACATATTACACGCACGTCGTTAATCAATAAAAATTATGATAGGTTCAGATATTTACGTGATAGAAGAACCAAGTTAAGAAATTCGGATGGCACGGTCCACGACCCCTTTCTTTCAGGTTATCGATTTGTTTTTGAGTAGGTTCACCTTGCCTTTTCCATTCCTGTTGGATAAATTGCCTACAAAGAGAATGATTTAAGTTTGACATATATAGTATACAATGCTATACAATGCCAAACGTGTTTGACAAATAAACTTACTCGATGTACCCATCCATTTCCTCCATATTGTTGTAGATATATAATTGTACACGAACCCTCTCATCCGGTTCTAATTCACGTAATGTACTTCTCCCTATAGATTTGCCTTGTATCCAAAACACTTTTATGCTTGACACTTTTCTTTTATACACTTTCTTGTACCTGGGCTCGTAAGCATTGACATTGTTGGTTGGCGCGAAGTACTTACTCGTGAAGTATGAAACCTCCTGAAGTAGGCATGCTTCCGCAATGGATCCTTCGACACGTGCCTTATTTTTAACCTTTGCTCTGATACTCTTTAACATACGTTCCATGGGATACATCCATCTATACTGCACAGGGCCTCCAACCTTTGCTTCATAAGGTAGATGTACCAAAAAATGTTGCATCGCGTTAAAGAACCCAGGAACATATATCTTCTCAAGCTTGGTAATTAGCAACACTATTTCCTTCTCCAACTCTGCCATTCTGGACTCGCTGATCTCTTTAGCACAAAGTTGTCTATAGAAGAAGCTAAACTCAGCCAATGCTCTCCATATATCCTCATCTACATATCCACGATAAGCCACATGAACTAACCGCTCAATAAATATGTGGTAGTCATGACTTTTCATTCCATTTATCTTCCCTTGAGCAAGACTCACACCGCGCCTAATGTTGGCAGCATAACCATCAGGAAACTTCACCTCTTTTTGGATCCAAAGAAGAACCTCCTTTCTATGTGAGAGTGTTAAACAATATTTAGCTTTAGGTTTTTTTGTGGATGTATCGCTCATATTCAAGGCAGGTCTGCATGATATCAAGGCACAATCTAACCGGCTTTGACATTATCTTTGGTTCTATCGCTTATGTCGAAGTTCGTGCTGAAGATGGACTCGCTCACATTTCTCTCCTGATGCATCAGATCAAGGTTATGAGGCAATTTCAAGTCCTTTGCATAAGGGAGACTATAAATACTACACTTGTGAGTCCAATGGTGTTGCTCACCGTAACCTTCATAACCGTTAGGAGTGTCTTTGAGATTATTCTCGCTTAGCAATGATGTCAACGACCATGAGACGCTTTGGTGGACCTTCTTTTATCACCTTTCCTTTACGGAATGCATTTGTCTGTCTCCTGGATGGGTGGCTTGAAGATAAGAACCGTCGGTGACAATCGAAGAAACATGTTTTGCCACCATTCTGCAATTGAAAAGCACCTGTGTCATCCATGCATATGGGGCAAGACAATCTCCCATGAGTGCTCCATCCTGAAAACATACCATATGCCGGGAAATCATGAATGGACCACAAGTAAGAAGCGCGCATCCTAAAATTCTTCTTCGTTGAGCTATCATATGTCAAGACACCGTTTGTCCACAACTCTCTTAGCTCAGCCATGAGTGGTTGCATCAACAAATCCAAGTGCTTCCTAGGATGGCTAGTCCCTGGTATGATCAAAGAAAGGAACATATATTCCTCTTTCATGCAACGTTCCGGAGGGAGGTTATACGGAATGGTGAATACAGGCCAACATGAATATGATTGTGCCCTCATGCTGAAGGGTGTGAACCCATCTGTCATGAGACCAATACGCACATTTCTTGGATCTCTTGCAAAATCAGGATTCATTTCATCAAAGTACTTCCAAGCTTCACCATTGGATGGATGAACCATGACACCTTCTTTCACACGTTTTCCTTCTTTGTGCCACCTCATATGCTTCATTTGTCTCTTCCGACATAAACAACCGCGCAAACGTTGAGTAATTGGAAAGTAATGCAACGTTTTCTTGGCCACCTTCGCTCATTTTGTGTTACCATCTTTGTCGGTAACTTCAACATACCTAGACTCTCCATAGCGATCGCAGTGGGTCTTTTTTGCTTGCTCCTTCCAGAATATTAGGCAATATCGAGGACAATAATTTATTTTCTCGTACGGCATTCCTAGACCACTTAAAATTTTCTTTGAATCATACAAGTTTCGTGGCATTTTGTGGTCTTCGGGGAGAAGGCTGCAAATAAGCTTCACTAAGTCATTGTAGCATTTGGTCGAGAAATTATGCTTTGACTTAATTGCGATAAGACGTCGATACCGCAAGGAGCGCCACATTTGTTTTCTCATGCAACGGCTCAAGCGCCTTCTGGCTTTAAGAAATCTGTTGCAAGTGGGGTAGGCACTTCCTCTTGTGGGAGATCTAACCCACGACCAATGTTCTCCACCATCTCTTCCATTCTCACAATTTCATCGTGAACCTTCGACAATATTGGAGGGTTGTACTATAACAGAACTAGATGGTCCACCTCTTCGCCTCGCCATGATCAACCCATCTATAATAATTTGCTTTTAAGACGTTCTTACAAAGATGCATCTCCATTTCGCCCGACATCTCTTCAAAGCTATTACCACAGAGAGTGCACGGCATCTCACTTCGCCATGTCCGACACAAAGGCCGACCCAACAAATGACGGATAAAATCTTCGCTCCTCCTTCCACTCGACAGAGTGCCGTCCATTCTTATTCCAACCATCATACATCCACCTCCGAGAATTTTCCATAATGGGCTGAAAGAATGTAACAAGAACCATCAATTCAGATTTGTATGGACCATGCACTATCCGTGCTTGGATTTCGATTGGAAGATGCGAGAAAAAGGACTAAATATGCACAAGCATGTAGGTTTCAGTGTGGAAATTAGATATGTATATCAACTGCTTTGCTTCTTCGAGGAAAACAAGGAGAAAATAGGATTGTCTACTTGTCAATAATTATAAACTCTAGCGGGAGTACAGGATGCGTATATATAGATTTAGATTCCCTGAGAAATGGGTGTGTATGTCCAATTCATCTACTAACATGGAATCTTTGCTTTTAAGGAACTTGTCTCAATAGTAAACAACTCCATAATGAGTTTTTATACTAACTCAAAGGATAATGAGTTCAGGATATACTCCACTGCTTTGCTTGATTCAATACTTTAAACTAAAAAACAACAAAATGCTTCAATATGTCCATTAACACATCATACACATATATAGCAAATTGCTGGAATATGTCCACTAGCACATATACACAAATATATGTCCATTAACACATCATACACATATATATATGTCCATTAACACATCAAATTCAATTGAAGAACTGAGAAATGGGTGTGTATGTCCAATTCATCTACTAACGTGGAACTGAGAAATGGGTGTGTATGTCCAATTCATCTACTAACGTGGAAACTTTGCTTTTAAGGAACTTGTCTCAATAGTAAACAACTCCATAATGAGTTTTTATACTAACTCAAAGGATAATGAGTTCAGGATGTACTCCACTGCTTTGCTTGATTCAATACTTTAAACTAAAAAACAACAAAATGCTTCAATATGTCCATTAACACATCATACACATATATAGCAAATTGCTGGAATATGTCCACTAGCACATATACACAAATATATGTCCATTAACACATCATACACATATATATGTCCATTAACATATCAAATTCAATTGAAGAACTAATACATGCATGATTAATAATCTGACCATTACATTAAAATTATCCAGTATCCATAGCACATATATATACTTCATGAACCAATGTAGAGATTAAAATTATCCATAGCATATATACTTCATAGCCAAATGTAGAGACTAAAATGATCCAGTATCCACATACTTGCGGTGGGGCGGCAAGGATGCGGGAGACCGTGACACGTGAGGCGGCAAGACACCGGCGCGTGAAGCGCGCGAGGCGACGGGCGGTGGGGTGCTGCCCTAGGGAGGCGCACACAGCGGTGGTGCTGCCTCGGCGGAGCACGGCGGTGGCACTTTCGGGCGGCGGCCGGCACTGGGAGGCTCGACAGAGGCGGCACGGTGGCTCGACGAGGAGGCGACGGAGGAGGAGACGGCGATGGGCCACCAATGGCGGAGGAGGCGGCGCCAGCCACCGGGCGGAGGTGGTGGCGCACGGCCACCGGCGGTGGAGGAGGCGGCGAGGCGAGCGAGGAGGCGGCAGGATGCGCTAGATTGAAACGCCGATCGGGCAAAATCGATAGAATGGGGATTCTGCGGGCGAGGTATATGCCATTTTGGGTCGACAGCCAGATAAGCCGTCCACCCTA
Source organism: Guadua angustifolia (assembly GCA_036346375.1). Classification (NCBI taxonomy): domain Eukaryota; kingdom Viridiplantae; phylum Streptophyta; class Magnoliopsida; order Poales; family Poaceae; genus Guadua; species Guadua angustifolia. The sequence continues at coordinate 13,518,330 of CM070514.1, forward strand.
ATATGGTCGACAGCCACGTGTGCAGCTAGCCGACCATAAGCTACGTTCACTGCGGCCCAATTTGGCCGTGTGTCGGCTTAGGGTCGACGGCCGATCGGTCGACCCTAAACTATGGTGGATTTGCTTAAATACATGCCGTCGACCCTAACTTCCCCATTCCGTATGGATAGATGGCGACTTTTTTTCACGCCTAGGGTAGACGGTACATTATTTCGCCGTCGACCTTAATGTGGTTTTGGTTGACAGGGTATTTTGGCCATCTACCATATTTGTGGCCGTGGAGAATAAATACTTTTCTGTAGTGTATGCTGAGTTTGTTTAGGCTTGAGCTTGAGCTTATTTGGCTTCTACACCTCTATAAGCCACAAGCCAAAACAAACAGTATTTTTTTAGCCAGACAGAGAGAAGAAGCTTCTAGCCCAATTTGCACTACGCGAGAGAAGCAAGGAAAACGATGCTTCTCGGGGTAGCTGGAGCTTCTAAAAATCCCATTTCCCTGGTACCCTTACAACTTAACTATTATTTACGAAAAATTGCCATCCTCATCCAACTCCAGTAGCTTCTTCCAGCTCCAGCAGCTTCTCCTCCAGCTCCAGCCTAAACAAACTCAGCCTTAATACGTCCGTCGCGGCCTTGTATGGATGGAGGAGGAGAAGAAGAAGATCTTCATGACCCGGCCTGTCCGGGCTCCACAATTGAAATGGCTACAAGTAGTAGTCATGCTCTGTATCTTTGCGCCAACGTAGGTGTTGGATTTTAAGTGATTTATATGGAGTTAGTGTTTCCAATTTTAACTGCACCACATGTGTTATTAATAGCAAGAACCCCACTTGCGGAGGTTCATTGATGACCTTTTCTCCTACGGTTGTGCTTCAATCACGTCATGCGATCAATAGCTGTTTCTTTCATGCGCATCTAGAAACCTTCAGTGCTAGTAGTATTTTGGTATAATCATTGATATAGTCTAGCAACCATTTTCCAAGAGCTCTTTTATGGTACATTAAATTCAATATCGACCGTTAATTCCGCTACAAAATTTCTCTTTTCTAATTATTTCGTAGAGTATCCTCTGAAAACGTTGGAAAAATGTCTCAGTGGTGATACTTACATAAGAAGAGTAAGCCTTGTGCTGTGTTCCACATACATATCCATGGCTCTCCGACCTCGATCCCTTTGTCCTTTTCTACCTTTTACTACTCAGCAGACCCTGCGGAAACATCTCCATCCCTAGAAACAAAGGGCTCGTCAGAAGGATCTGTTGTAACAGTGCTCCGCACCGAGGTAGTAGGAAAGGTCCACTACTACATAAATGAACGGTTCTGGTGTCGTCTGTGTCGGTTTTGGTGACGATACAAAGTCGTTAGACGCTCGATAGAGATATGGCGTCATCACAATCGGTTCTTTTGTATCATCTGTGTCGGTTTTGGTGACGATACAAAGTCGTTAGACGCTCGATAGAGATATGGCGTCATCACAATCGGTTCTTAGTTAAGAACTGATTGTGATGAGGCGGCACATATAAAAACCAATTGTGATGTGGTGTTCATGATCTTTAGCTCTATTTTGCCATCTAATAGCACGCACTATATGGTAATTTAGGAGTAGATACAAATATTCACTATTTAGGAGTAGCTTCACTATTTTCAATCTTAGTTGGCCATGGCACACACATTGCACAAGACATTCATGCAACTAGTACTTGTGGTTCTTAAGAATCCAACACAGATATACACATTTAGCTTGTATAGTTTATCATACAATTAAGACATGCTTGTATTACGCACAAGAGCTAGTCCTGATAAACAGATGAATTAGAGATGCTTTAGTGTCAAATTAATACATATATATAATTCGTCGGCTTCAACGACTTAACTATGATTTCCAATGCTATTTACTACCATAAACTAAAATGTTTTGGTAGAGAGTATATTGGGAAAATGTTGGAAAATGTTGGGAAAAATGATTGGAAATGTCCACTGGTGATACTAGACCGCGCGTGAGTGGATGGTCTCGCCGCGGCCACAAAAGAACGAAGCCTTGTGCCGTCCTCCCGAGCCATATGCGAGTATGAAACATCAAAGAGAGGTGCACACACAGATGCACGTTTTGAATTATCCTCACCAGCAAGCCTCACAGCTGCGCTACCCTTCTTCCCTTTCAACCGCTGATGGCGGAGCAAACCGGCCAACCTCCACCTAAGATAACCACCGAAATGGAGCTCCCCAGTGTTGATGAAAGAAGAAACCTGCTGTTTTCACTTAGCTGCCAGATGGCCATGGGCATCGTCGCTCATCCCGCTGGCGAGCTATTCCCAACCACCGCCGATGGCTACAAGTGCCACCCCTATGTGCGCCGATTCGTCATCTCCAGCGGTGGTTCACCGCCGCTGAGCTGGAGAAACAGATGCTCTGTTCACTGATGCTGCGTAGTGGGACCGGCCAGACTCCAGAAACATACCGAACCACTACCTGTCGGGCCCCAAGGGTTAGCCTCTGCGCCACGTAGTACGCTGTCAGAGCAGGCCCAACCTGTCAGTCGTTGCCACCCATGGTTGAGTCGCTGCGCTCTAGGCCCCACCAGTCAGTGCTTCAGCACGGCATCAGCCAAAAACGGAAGGTGTCTTCTGACTTCAAAAGCGTACTTTCCATTTACAAAATATTTTCAATTTTCAGTAAATTTCAAAACCCTAAGCTATTCAATTGCTTATGTCTTGCACATTTTAAGTCTAAATTTGATGAAATAAATTTATATATTCATATAAAATCATGTAGTTTCATAATATACAAAAATATTTAATATTGAATCACAATTTGAAATATTTGAATTTAATTTTAATCGAAACCCTATTGAGATCTTTATACAAAGGTTGTGCATCATGAACCCTATTTAGCGCTTAGCGTCAGACGGAAACAACGTGCTATAGCTAACCAAAAGCCCGTGTTGGCACGAGTGGTATTAGTGTTGAAGTTAGTGTTTTGCTAATAGCCATAAAGATGGAGTTTGTATTGAATGCGAAATTAAATGTTTTAATGTTTCCTAGAATCAACCTTTAAAGACAGCTTATTGTATAAATTGAATTCTTGTTCAATCTAGATAACATAGATAAGAAATAGAGTAAATAGTAAACTTTGTTATTGTAATTACTATCATCGATGGGATGGACGTCACGTTCAAAATTAAGCGCTGACAGAGTTTAATCCGTCTGTCATGCCTTGTACGGATGGAGGAGGAGAAGAAGAAGATCTTCACGATATTTCCAATATGCTAGAGATGGCAACGGGTCAGGTCGGGTGCGGGTTTTACAAAACCCGACCCGACCCGACCCGAAACCCAAATTGAAAAACCCGACCCGAACCCGAATACCATATCGGGTAAAAATCTATACCCGAGCCTGAACCCAGCGGGTACCCAACGGGTTTGTGTAATACGGGTGGCAATAGGTTGGGTCGGGTGTGGGTTTTGCAAAATCCGACCCGACAAGAAACCCGAACCCAAAAACTCGAGTCAAACCCGACGGGTACCCAAAACCCGACCCCAAACCCGCGGGTAATTAAACCCGACGGTAATTCGATGGGTATATCGGTATTTCGGGTATCCGATGGGTACCCGCGGGTGAAAATTAAAACCCGAACCCGACCCGAACCTATTTCGGGTACCCGACCCGAAGAACCCGTGGGTAAAAATGAAAACTCGAACCCGACCCAATCGGGTGCAAAACCCACGGGTACCCGAACCCGCGGGTACAATTGCCACCCTTACAAGATGCTTCCTAGTGTTTCGCTGTCTTGCACAGTTGGATAGAATAATTACCAAAACCTTCCTATTTCAGGTATACTAGGTAGAATGGCGCGCGATGCCGCGCCCGTCGGAAAAATCTGATCGAAATTTGTTTACAAAAAATGAAAGTCTGTTTAATTCAGTGGTGTTTTTTTAAAATTAGCTGGGCAGGAGCCATTAATGAATTTGTGTAACGTAATTCTTTCTACGAAATAACCAGTGTAAGGATATATTTGCAATTTCAGAATTCTCTATTTTTTTTTGGCAAAAAAATGTACGTTGTGCCTTGGATGAGTTCGAAATAGGAAGAAAGATGAAAATAATTTGGTTTGTGTTTTCTGTAAACAGAATTTGCAGAATTACGGTATTTCTTTTTGAAAATTGCCAGTGGAAGAGCTTACTCGGGACTCTATTTTTTAAAAAAATCGTTTGGGCTGAAAGAACCAGCGTTTGCATTGAATTTACAGAACTACAGGGTTATTTCTGGAAAATAATTGGTGGACGGATGCGATTTCAAATTTCTTTAAGTATCTTGGGTCGAAAGAACTGGATTACATTTTTTTTTTGCAAAACAATCGGTAGAAAGACTTGCTTGCGATTTCTAATTCATTATGAGTGTCTTATAAATATCGCTAAGGTAGAAAAATGATAGGTAATATGTATTTTCTAAAGAAACACATGTATATATATGTAGATAGGAACAGGTGCAGGTGCGAAAATAAAGCAACAAAGTAAGAATACACTTTGGGAGGTCTAAGAAGCTGTCGGATCACATCAACGAAAAGAGATGGAGACAATCTGATAGCTTCAAGGTTAATAAACCATATATCCTTTTCAGAGCTATCGGATTGTACATGCTGGTGATATTAGTCGTTGCTAGGTATCGTTAGTCAGTTGTTCTCATTCAAATTGGTAGCCTGAAGGAAAAATGGTGAATAGTTTTACAATCTTACTTTGATGATGTTAACAGTTGAGAGAAGGCATTCTGGTTTCTTCCACTTCGGTTAGCACATGTATTATCCATACTTTCGACCCATACTAATCACAATAAAGAAATCAGAACATAATAAATCAAATATCGACAATTACCACAAAGAATGTTGACATATTGACATGCATCAAAGCTGGGATAAGGCTTATTAACTTAGAAAACTTGATCTCATCTACTAACAGTATTGCCTAGCCAAAGTAATGAGATTCTATAATCAACAAGCAGGAAATTCTGATCAGATGCCAGATGAAAATCTGAAACAAAGATTGTTGATCTCTGTGTAAAATGTTTTTATGTTAGAATACTACTTGGTCAGCCGTGGATTGTCAGGATAAATAATGATAGATCATGGGTTTCGGTTAGAGCTTCAAGGGACGAACGATAATCACAGAACATTGCGTAGGGCTGAAGCTATGCAAGCGGATTGCTGAAGTTGTTCGTTAAGTGTGATAGCAGCGAAATGCACATATATACATATCTATATGCGTATATATACACACAGCAAGGAGAATAGTGATTGTGCAACAAAAGGATTACGGGCATTGTCTTGTGTGAGTAGAAGGCTAAGAGATATAGCAAGTAGTGTTGGATACTTAGAAGTATAGAAACTGGCAAAATACGTCAAGTATAGGGTTCTAGCTACGGCGTGTATGGACATATATATTGTACAATCGGTATACAAAATACGGTGAGGATAGCAGTTGGTGCTGACAGAGGTGCGACAGCATGTGGCCTTTTTTCAAGCCCTGTTTTGTTGTGAGGAGAATATGATTTAATGAATTGGGATGGGAAATGAAAAACGAAAATAGAATTAATTGGGGATAATGCTATCTATGCGAGCACCTTTTTCGACACGAAGTGCTTTGTGTGTCGAGGAACAGCTTCTTTCTGGCTGAAGGCTTTCTTTCAGTAATGCTGGAAACAGTAGGAAAAAAGAAATGCGATGTCAATGTTTCAGCGTACACTTAATTAATTATATAAACATAACCTTTTGCTGTTTTCGCCAGCAAGTGGATCAATATGATCAGCCTATAGTGGTTCCTGCAGTTCGGGTTCTGGTTCCGGTAAGATCTAAAAGTCGTGGAGCTGAGTTATTAAGTAACACCGATTGTATAGGTCAGCATTATCCAGTATGGATCATGCAAGAATTATCTCTAAACATGGTCTGTAAAGTCGAGCTGTAGGCATTCTATATTTGTTGGAACAAGCTATATATGTGTAGGTAAGAATATCAGTACTATTCAGTAAGGATTGAGGGTAAATGCTGTGTGTGGTAGGTACCTGTGGAAGCACATGAATCGACGTAGGCGGAGTCGCTGTTTTGGTTTGAGGGTTGTCCAACTTTATATCTTCTCTAGAGCTAGGTAACTGTCCATGTTGCTCGAAGCGAACTGCTGCAGTGTTTTGTGGTGTAACTTCAACATCAGGTAAAATAGCTGGAATTTCATCTTGAGTTTGTTTGTCAGTAGAAGTAGACTCCGGTGAAAAGAGGAGAGCCAGGATAGAGTCAACTTGGTATGATATTTTTGTCCATTGTAGAGTTCTTCTTGTGACAGACACTTTCAAAGTATACTGTCTACCATAGAGCCTTGTTATCTGTGGTGGGATGAAGTCTTCAAGATGTCCAGCAGCTGTGACAAGAGAAAGCGCTGGAGAACCAATTAATTGTTCGGCCTTTTCTGCGAAGAAAATGAACTCTGCTATCTTGGGCTCTGGTTCGTTTATTTCATCTGGCGCGACCCCATGAATAGTGAGTCTGTACCTATTGCAATGAATACGGGTATTGTTTATTTATGTGCAATCGGTATATCGTAGAAAGTGAAATAGATGTAGGTGGTTGATAAGAACATACCGCGTATCAGCAGTTGTTATTCCACATCTAGGACATTTGTAAGATTCTCCTTGAGAAACTACGGTTTTCTTGCAGATAGCACATGCTAGGTACCACCATGGTTGCTGTGGAGCAAGGCTTTTTATAGTAATGTCGATAATATAGTTGTTTCCCTAAGCACATAAATAGACATTGGTAAGATGTAGATGTATTATTGGCTTTGTGTTGCGCGCGACATTTAATTGGATAGCGCACTGTGGTGTAAGTGATACAGATGAAACACAACGATAAAACAGGTAAAAAAAGTAGGTTTTGGTGGCTATGCGCTTCTATTATCCCATGATTAAATGAAGAACTACACAGCGTAGATAATCATTAATTTGCAAAAAAATGTTTCATTGCAAAAACTATGAGTTGGTTATTACTTTCATGAGCTGGTTATTATTTTATGGGTCTTCTAGAACTAAAAGATAGTTGTCTTTGTTGAAACTGTGATTTTTTGTGTATTTGATTTTGTATCGCTGTGTATAGACGTGAGGCGATTAACTCGAATGAAATACAAAGGAAAACAGACAAAAAGCGGATATACTAGAACATCATGCGGGTTAAGGTTGTAGATTTGAGGGATAGTGGCAGAAATAGGCTGTTTCTCCATAGACGGCTGACCAGTCCATCTAATCTCATATGGTATTCCTACAATACTACGGCATTGGTAGGTAATGTAAAAACAAAGTAAATAAGCAGTAATAGTGTAGTAATATGAGTATCGGTATATATGGATAAACAGAATATTATAGTAGAATGGTTTAACGGTACGGTAGAAAACAAGTAAGGCGGAAGCCATCACTGTTAAAGTGGACTCTAATTGATTTAGATGATTTTTAAATTGTGTTCATTCAAAGACAGAACAACTGATCAAGACAACAAGATAGCCAGCTGTACTGTGAAATCCCTATAAAACACAAGAGAAGCCTGTTCAATTCCTTTGTTTTTTTGTATTTGTGTGTATGGAATTACCTGTAGAATGAAGTAGCAGAGGTTCTTAAAAACTATTATAACGCAATGTAAATCAATGATTTGCAAGCTGGATGTATCAAAGACGGTAATAGTAACCAAGAGGATTACATTGGTAAAACAATAATTGTCTGTAGAAGATACAATACTCATGTTTTTTGGGTAAAAGGTCTAATCTCTGGGAGGACACAAACGATATGGTTGTAAATAAGTAGATCAAGAAGTAATACATTGATTTTACCCTAGAAATGTAGAAGCATCTGCTATAGTATTCGGGAGGATAGGATGGTTCTTTTTATAAATTCATGTATAATCTATTTGGAGGATCCAAGATTTATTCATGTCAGTAATACATTTGGAATTGTTTGAGTAGTGCACCTGTTTTGTAAAGTAGCTACTTCCGGGAGGGCAGCGTTTATGTACCATTTGCAAACAGTGCTTCCTTGTAAAGAGAGTTGACCTGTAGATTGGGAATAGGTAGTGTTTTATGAGGGAAAACGCAGAAAGTAGTTTTGAATGGAGGGGAAAAAAGATGAAATGCACGAGTATTTACCGTTACGTAGACTAACCATCAGCCCAACCAACAGAAGAACAACTGGACTTCGCTTTGGTTCATGTTGGATACCGTCAGCATCAAACTGAATCGCATGTGTTCCCCGTAATGTGACCTCAGCGTTTTCTCTGTTATGCACAAATGTTATCAAGCGAATATGCAGTTACTATGGCAACAAAAGGAAACCTGTAACATAATCTTTTAAGCGGTAAATGCGTGAATTGTGTGTGTATATTCTATGATTGTATATAGAACTGTTTATTGTTTATAAGCCATGAAGGTAACATATGTTAGAACAGACATACCTGCCATCTGTTATTAGAATATTTCGGATTGGCTTCATGAGACCTTTGATGATGGATCGTCTTGATGTGTGAGATAGCGGTAACAAGGCCTACAGTATCTGTAGTCTTCAGTCGCTGACAGTGGCCCCAGACCCACTCGTAAGACCCTTCTTCCCCCCTGTTCTTCTGACCGAAGCCACTCTCTCCCGAACCAGTGCAACGCACCTGGCAGAGCAGCTCCGTCTCATTGAATCACCTCGCCGATTAGTCGCATCACCAGCACTCTGTCCGCCTCACTTCAGCCACGTCCAACCTCACTTTTCCCACACCATGCCGTCTCATTTACAGCCCGGCCAGCTCGCCATTTTTCCTTGTCGCGCTCGGTGAAGCCTTCATCTGAGACCAGTTCACCCGGCCAAGGCTCATCTCCATCTATTCTCCGGCTATAAATAGCGTCCTGTGAATACTTTGAGACCGTGATCGTTCCCCCTTATCTTCCTCTTCCTCTCTTCCAGCTGAGACACCCCAAACCTTGCTGCTTCCGCCATTGCCGAATATCTCAGAGCTTGAGTCCGAAACCAAATCAGCTAACCCAGTGAACCACTGGTCAATTCAACCGAGCTGCAGAATTCAGGGAACTCCCTAACCTCACTCATCTCCCTAGCCTGAAGATCGCCCGAGCTATGATCTTGTCTGTTCTCCATTTCCGCCCAAACACAGAGAAAAGGGGAGAAGTCTGTTCCAGCCATCCGGTGAGAAGTATTCCAATTCCTTCAGCATATAATTCCCTATTGCTTCACTGATCACTTCGCAAGCCTCATTTTCAGCTCCTCTTGCCCATAACGCCACAACACTATTCGTCGTTCTTCTCCAAAGCCGGCGCTCGGTGGCGGAGCTCCTCGGCCACTCTCCGATCAAAAGAGATAAAAAATGGAATCATCCTGACTCCCTGATGCTCAATTTATTTCCCATTCAATCTCTCTCATGGTGGTTCTTCTTCTCAGGCGACCCGCCATTTGCGTCGCCGCCCCTCCTCGACTGCAGTTCAGTTAAGACCTTCTCTGGCCGAATCGGTAACACCATCTTGTGCGCCTCATCGAGCTTGTTCCTCCCGTGCAGTCGCCGTCGCTGGAGACCCACCGGAGTAGCGCCGGTGGTGAGCCCTAGCCGTGCCCCTGTTTTGCCTCACTACCGTGCGGGTCCCTCTTTGTCAGCCAGAGCAAGCAACGCTAGTTCAAAGGGTAAAGGCGCTTCCTCTGTTATGAAAGCGTATTTCCATTTTCCTAGCCGAATGATGATCAATCTTGATTATCTCCTGCATACTTAATCCAAATAAGATGAAACAAAGTCCTAAATTTATCTAAAATCATGTGTATTCATAATATACAAAAATATTGAATTTTTGAACTTCAAAAAGATTATTTAAATTAAATTTTGTTAATAACCTTAATATGGTCTTTATATTAAATCTATGAAAAATAAGTCAAGAAATAATAATATAAATTTTTATATGATGCTAATATCAGGATGAATTCAAATATAGAAAAATATTCAATTTTTAAATCGCAGAACAATTATTTAAATTTAAGATGAGATGAACACACCATTATGAACCTTAATGCACACATGAAAAATATAAATCCTAAAATCATAAAACAAAATTGAATGTGCTTCTAGAATTATAAGAAGCTCAGATATGCAAAAATATTAAAAATATAACTTAGTTCGCAATCTTTTAGTAAAAGGAAATGCAAGTTGCAACAACAAATAAATATGAAATCTATCGTGATTGGTAACAAAATAATGCAAAACCAACTTTAAAACATTCCTAGGATTTTACCATACTAATACTTGAAAAATGAATAAAGGATCATGTATAATGTAGTCGTAAACTAGAAAGGAAACCTGGCTCGACTTAGCGATACTTTTGTGATTATTTAGACTATTTCAACAGCAGATAAAATAACTCGTCTAAATGCTAAGATTTGTAAAATTAGTTTAAAGACACTCTACAAAGTTCATGCTACAATATTCTATAGAAAGAATCTTATTCCATGAAGGTTTGAATATTAATCTTATTATCTCAAAACCCTTAAGTGTTAATTATGCACTTCATGTTCTTGCCGATTCCGTATAGCGTAAATTTTTTAATGCCACATAAGCCTTTTCAACGATGAATATAATGTCTCGTCTAAATCCTAAAACTTAGGAAATTAGCTTAGTAATGCTCTCCAAAGTATAGACTACCCTATTATGAAAAGATAACCTCATTTCACCGTGATTTGCATATTAATATTGCTAGCTTAATAACCCTAAGTATTCACATTACTTAAGTGCGTAATATGAATGAACGAGCTTCGAGAAATCAACGAATATAATATTTGTATTACCAGAACCTTATTAAATATCATGTAAATAAGGCCAGTAGCCTAAATCAATAGATCTAACCAATGTAAAACTAATTCTGTACAAAATCAATTAAAGATAAAGAACTATTCAGTCATAGTCTAATGTGATCATTTAAGCCTTTTCATCAGCTTGCAAAGCAGCTCGTCTAAATCCAAATTCAATGAAAAATAGCCTAGAAATGATCTTTAGGATATAATCTGCAGTAATCTAGAAAAAACATTTATATTTCATCTTGCTTTGAATCTGAATCCTAATAGAGCAAAACCCATAAGTAATAAGGTTGCGAGAAGCATATTGTGAATAGTAAATCAATGAACCTTGCAACTAATGGATAATTCTATTAATCTAAACAATTTTGCATCTTGAATTCGTAAAATAAAACTAATAAATTCATAAAGAGCAATCCCTGTTCCTTGTGAAGAGTCTTTATTTGTTTTGCTATCTATTTTCTTTTTGCTCTTATTGAAGTTTATTATTTGCTATATTTCCATTGATCGACGTGTAGAACTCGACGATGTTGATTTCGTCATCGCCTCTGTCAACTTCGATTCCATCTTCGTCGTAAACAAGGATTAAGCAAGGCAAGCACCCCTTTGATCATATTGATCCCAGTATTTAATTTTCTTTTGTTTTACTAAACCAATTTACGCACGTGTTTACTTTCTGTAAAATCCTATCTTGTGGTGCTGGTAGTTATACCTGTTGTCTCATGAACCTTCTTTGGTAATTATGGACATGTGAATCTTGATAACCATAGATTAAGGATAGGCATTACTTAATGTCATCATAGGTATATGCGATCACATAATCATGCTTAGCCATGCTTTAGAATCAATAAAGCAGATGATCAGATCAAAATTGTTTCCTGAAAATGTTGGAAATGTCACTGTTGCTTGCTGGTATTTTGATTAAAAACCCAAAATAAAACTATGGTTTCGACGTGGGCGATTATTGGCAATAGCCGGGTGTGCAAAGGGAATTGCACGTAGCGTAGGGTGAAGTATTGCCCGTGTCGAATTAAGGATCGAGCAATGAGACGCTATTGATCCAAGAATTTCGTACAACCACGAGGGCTATTATAGGGTAGCCTTAGCCTATTAAGTTATTTAGACATAGCTTTGCTCATTGGTAGGCGGGAGCTAGCAGAAGCACTTCGTTATGGATTGCTTGTTAGGGGCTTCCACACAGTTCGTGTGGGTAAATGCATAACCGATGCAACGTTGTACGCCCTGCCGTGTTCAGAAACGTTGCGTTGGGTGTGATGAAAGTGGATCCACGACTTGGGTGTGTGTTTCTGTCTCTATGGCGGGGGTTAACATCCCAGGCTGGATCGAAGTTATGTTTAGGTAATGTAACGGCTATGTATGATCACCTTGCCAGCACACCTAAGGAGGCGTGTGTCGAAATGACCTCGCAAAAAGGTTGATCATTCCTTGTGGGTAAAGCTATACACCTCTGCAGAGTATAAATCTAATCGATTAGCCGCGCCTGCGGTCATGGGCACTTGGTAAAGTCATTCCAATGCTAGACTTTGGTATTTTCTGAAAATGGGTTTTGGTTTGAACTGGTTGTGCAACTATTGCTTTATGTCAAAGGGTTGACATTGATGGATTTCAATATTTGGATTATTCATCGCTCACGTCATGGAGGACTGTGAGTGTTACTTATACTTTACTTATTTGTTATCAATTAAACTTGCTCTTATAAATTCCGTTTGCAAATAATTGGATTTACAAATTCAATTTCGCTTTATGCAAATTAACTGTAGTAGCCTCATTTGATTTGGCCTACATTTATGCATTTGCAAATACCACCTTAAGTCTTGCGGAGTACGAAAGTACTCACCCTTGCTTAATTTGTTGTTTTAGGTGTAAAGCTAGCGAAGTTTCGAAGATTTATTTCGTCGTAGGTTGCGGGATCCTTATTGCTATGACCTTTCTAGGGATTTATGCTTCGTCAGTTGCCTACGAGATGGATGGGCACACTACAAGGCTTTGCTTCTATTGCTGCTATATACTTTGAGTTGTAAGATTTATGTGTTTATTAGTTTTCGCTTAATTAATATAATGTATGGTTGTGATTCCAATTATTGTAAATGTGCGTACTGGCTACTGATCTAGGGACTAGTACTGTGTGCACATGAGATTTTCATTTTTGCATTCTATGTAAAAATAGGGGTCGTTACATTGGGGCTGGTGAACTAGTGGGTTCGAGAGGGAGGGAGGTTGGAACAACTGAGGGGTGAGGAGAGAAATGGGCTAGGTTGCAAGGCTGTTTTTAATCGATGGTATTTTGTAGGTAAGTTTTTTAAACTATAACCCTCGCGGAATAAACCTAAAAAACACATCCTGACTAGCTTTGGCTTTCACGTGGGCTTTAGTGTTGGCTTAGTCTTTAAGTTGCTGTGAAGCTAGCCCGTTTAGAGAGGCTTCCTGCTTTTCAAAGCTGAAGCCAGCTTAAGGGGCTGTTTGGAGGGTTGTGCTTCGGCTGCACAGTAAAGCTACAGCCGAAACACCCCTCAAAACCACAGCCATAGGGGAGATGTTTTGGTTGTCCTTCGCTCACTCGCCTCTGCCACAACCTCACGTCAACTCCACCCGACCTCACGTTGTCGCCGCCCCAACCTCGCTCGGTAGCCACCCCACCTGGCCGTCACTCACCCCATCTCACCGTCTCCGCCCCACCTCAACTCATTTGCCCCCTCCCCCCACCACCGTCCTAAAAGCTACAGCTACAACAACCAGTATGCCAGATAGCATATAAAAAACCACAACTGCTAATTACAGCTGCTTTATAATCTAGTAAGTTAAAATCAGCTTTTTCAGCCTAACCGCAAGCCTCCAATCAGAGCCTAAAACTCCCGAGACACAACCCGCACCTTGCCTCGCGAGGACTCGCCTTAGAATTAGCTCTACCCCATGCCCTGCGTTCCTGTGGAGGGACCCGTATCGCGACCCTCTCGTCGCCCTCGACCTCGAGATGCTGCACTGCCACCTCTGCAAATCCCATCTTGCTGCTGCCTACCTCAGGCCGTGACATCACGCCACCGTGCCGCACCCAACCCCCACCACCGCACACAGCCCGACCACCGCATCATTACTATTTGTCCCCCTCATTAATGTTGCGAAATTTTCAATGTAAATAATATTAACGTCATTGCAATATCAGCTTAAACATACATATCACAAGTCCATTAAACATAAATAACGCACACACTAATTGCGTTCAATTGAACTAACAACCTCGCCTAAATAAGTACTCCCTCTGTTTGCATTTGTAGAGCGTATAGATTTTTTCGCAAAGACCAATAAAACATCATTAATGCATTAGTTTGTCCTGTTTACCCCTAATTAATGCCGCTAATACTCATGCATGCGCGGATGGACGACGTTTCTGGCGCCCATGCATGACGTCTCTCCATTTCTTGCAATGCATGCATGCGTTAGCATTAATTGCATGGCTCCATGCATACGAAGAAAACGAAGAGACATACATTTATAGTCAAGGTATAAAAACAAATTACCTTCATACGCCCTATAAAGAGAAACAACTCTAAAAAATCTATACGCCCTACAAATGCAAACGGAGGGAGTATTACACTAGTTATATGCTAACATAAAAAATTTTACATAAAATGCAACGTACAAACTAACCTTTCTGAGAACATGAACACTTTATATATAACTTGTCAAAGCTACAACTTTTTTGCGAAATCCAAATGGATGGCTTCAAAATTCAGATTCAAAATTTCTTTTGTTTTTCTTCCTTTTATTCCTCTCATTCCTCTCTGCCTTCCTCCTCCTGGCCCAACTGATTTTCCACTTTTCGCTCCTCCTCACTTGTCTACTGCTGCCGATGAGACGAGAGCTGAGGTCCGTTTTACAGCCGCGTGCAGAGGGGCTTAGATTCCGCACTCCCACAGCACGTCGGATGCCAACAAGAGGTCTGCAGCATGCGCGCGACCGTACGAGACACGCTGCCGAGCATGCTGTGTAAAGTCCCCTATTTTTATAATCTCTACTACTTCTAATTAGGAGTTGGTGGCAGTCGTCTATTTTTCTCCAGAGTACTTGATTCGTTGGATTTGACATTCACGGTTGAGATGGAAGGGGATTTAAACCATTTCACTCTTTCTGCCACCACTCTCTACAGCCTCTACGCATCGAGTTGTTGAAACCCCAAATCTTGTCTCATCTCATCTCTCCTATATTTAAGGATTCGCGGCGACAATCGCCTCACCAGAGATGAGACGCGATGTAACCACCGATGAACGGGCAGCACACCCCAACGTTGTAGGTCTTCAGGGTGCCGCCTCAGCAGCAACAGGTCCCCCGCTGCAGTACTACCGGGCGCCACCACAGTTCCCTTGCACGCTTCTCCGCCGGCGATGTTGGGCCAGTCGCAACAGTAGCTTTCTCCGCAATACGCACCCCTGCCACAGCAACAATATGCACCTCTGCCTCCTTACCAGTAAGTGACTCCGCTGCAGCAATACGCGCCGCCACCATCGCAGCACGGGGAGCAGGTGTTGGGCGGGCTCGCGCCCGTAGGCGAGGAGATCAGGTCCCAGTGGATCGGAGATCTTCAGTATTGGATGGATGATGCCTACCCCTTTAACGCCTTACACCCATGGCGTGGCAGGTGATACCTCTCTCGGTCGATCGATCGATCTCTAATTATGGCATTACAAATTTACAATCCCGAGTGTTGTGATGTTATTATTTAAGATTGTGAAATTAAAGATAATTTTAAGCTCAAGTTTGTAAACATGTGTTTAGAATTTGTACGCTTCGATGAATTGATTTAAACATTCAACTATTGCACATTCAGAGTGAACAATATTATTCATATAAGATTAGTGCTCTTTGCAAATAAATTCTTTGTCATAAATTGAGTTTCCGTTGCAAAGTATGGGCAGATAACTAGTATTTATCAATAATGGGTACCGTGTGCATACGTACTAGTCCCATGATCAGTGACTAGTACACACGATCCATAAATTGGAATCACATCCATACACATATATGTTACATTCACATAAGCATGATAAGTTTGCATATTATTATTACAAGCCAAAAGATTGTAGCGACAAAATACTTATCTTGCAGTTTGCCTCTAACCCATAAACCCTCAGGCAACAAACAAGGTAAAACCCCTAGAAAATATCATATTCATATTCCCCGTATCCTTTAGGATCATATATGGCATCAGGAATTTCTGTATCACCTAAAAACAACAACAAAAGCAAGATTGAGTACATTACGTACTCAGCAAGATTTATAGTGTATCACATATGCAATTTTAGTAAAATACAGGTTATGACAAAAGAGGAAGGCTCTACAGTTATTTTGCTTTTGTGGAAACAAAACATAATAGTAGGATAGATTGTAAACGGAGTTTATGAAGCAGCACAGTTCTTAATAAAAATATGACAGGATTTATAAATTTTGCATCGCAGTCTACCCGACTGTTTTAAACCACTTCATAGTTGTCCCTCGACATGAAGTACATTGCCCAAACATTGCTTCCAAGACAAATTCATTTTTTTTAAATACCAGAACACTAAGTCATGACATTACCAAGTGCCCATATCCGCGGGCGCAGGTAATCAATTAGATTTACATTATGCAGAAATGTACAGCTTTACCCACGAGAAATGATCTACCCTTTTTACTAGACCAATTGACACACTTCTTTAGGTATGTCAGCTAGGAGATCATAACATAACTGCTACCTTGCCTAGTCTTAACTTTGCACCAGCCCGATGACGTTAAACCCTCGCTATGGTGGCAAAAACATATATAAAACATGATATCATCTGCGCATAAACAATCAGTCACTTTTTCTCCCCATAGCGAAGCGCACACCGTTGTATCGACATGCATTTACCCACACCTCGGTGTGGAAGCCTCTTCCAAGCAAACCTAACCGGAATACTTGTACTACTCCAGCCAACCAATGTGCAAAGCCAGTTCTAAGCAATTTAATAAGTTTAGGTTGTCTCATACCAGCATGTGTGGTTGCACGATACTCTTGACTTGTAAGCAACACATTAGTTCAGTCCTTAAGGTGACTCGAGCATGAATCTTCCCCTATACTACCTACAAGTTTATCCCTTGCACAACCGGCTATTGACAATACATGCCCGTGTCGAAACCATAGTTTTGTTTTTTGGGTTTTTAGCCAAAATACCACATTCCAACTTTTTTTTATCATAAACACCCCTTTTAAAGTTATGAAAGGTAATTTGCGTGGTATACTAAGCATGACTAAGCATGTTTAAGTAGTCGTGTATACCCATGTGACATTATATATTGTCTAACCTTAAGCTAAGGATTATCAAGATTCACAGTTCTATATTTAGTGAGGAAGTTCCACATATGGTTAGGTGTAACTATAGCGCTTTTTATAACAAATACTCGTATGCATAATAGTTTTGACAAAAGCTATGTAAGGTACTTAATTTAAAAAGTTGGATCAAAATGTTCAAGAAGGTGCTTGCTTTTCTGTTTTTTTTTCTGGTAGGTAGTCAAAATCATCAGCGAGCTTGTTGTCAACCAAATCAGAAACGTCGGGATCTACTCGCCGTCCAATAGAAGAAATCATGCAACAAATAATAAATCAAAGTAAGGGTAAAAGAATACAAGTAGAAAATCCAAATAAGAACTTGCTTTTGGAGATAGATGTGGTTATTATGTCTTATGTACATGTGTTTAGGCACTCTTTATTTTGGCGTATTATTATTGGTAATATTGGTAATGGCACGTTAACACAAAGTGTTGTGTTGCTAATAGGATTCTGATGCAAAGCATATTATGTTAGGGTTATGTCTATGTTCTGAGCATTTGCAGCCTTAAGAGTTATGAATCATGCTTAAGCTTTCTCATTATCTCCCTTTTCCTTATATATATATACACACACACACATTAATTTACATATGCATGCAAATATTCTTTGGTATGGTTATAGCTTACAGTCTCCATACATGATAACTTGTATATATGAGGATCTTCCAATGGTTATCTAACTTAACAATCTGGTCATGAGTTCTACTCAGCCATATTTTATGTATATACTTATTGTGAGTATTATGGACACATGCATCTATGTGCTTTATACTTCTTAAGACAAGATCCAGTTATAAAACATTTCCAAAGCAAATTCTTATATACTTCTGCATACAGCTAGCCTACTGACATTCTAATATAAAGAAATAAATTCTACCCAATTTAGAGTCCATTTGCAAAGAATATGCATTTTATAATACTTAGCACATTGAAATACATATTTATTGGAACATGATTCAAAACAAGTTGGAATTTAAATATTTTTATATATTTTGGTTTCCGGTAGCATATGGATTCCATCAAAATTTGTTCCATTTAATTCCAAGCATGTTTGTAGAAATTTTATATTGATCATTATTTCTACCATTCTCTTTAAATTCAAATTTCAAATTTAAACAAAGCTCATTTTCAAAATGTTTTTACATATTCTGAAATATATTGATTTTATATGAATCTAAAAATTTGTTTCATCTCATTTGGATTAAAAATGCAAAAGTTATTCACACTTGAATGTTTGCGGTCATGAAAAATAAGAGAAATTCCAAAATACGCTTTCCCTTCAAGAAAACACCTTTATGATTTTCTCGGATTCCCCTCAGTTTTCCAATTTTTACACCCACTAACGGATCTAGCCCACATGTCAACGACTCCATTCGTTATTAGAGTTTTAACTCCCTGTTTTAACTCGGTCCGGCCCCACATGTCATAGACCCTATTACTAATCTTGGGTTTAATTAGTGTTTGACAGTATTTTCGATCGCTAGTGAGGTTCCGACCGAAATCTCGCTTGGCCGATGGGGGATGGCCTCTATGGCTTAAGGGATATTGACGCACATGAGGGTGGTACCCATTCCATCGACGACTACCATAGAAGCCCCGCCACCGTGGCCAAGCAGCGGAGGCCATGGCGGAAAGCCGCTCAGGCGACAGAAGGTCGCCCGGACAGAATCAGTTCCATAGACAGCATCTACTAGTTCTAGGCATCCCATTTTAACTGGTATTGGCTTCAGAGGTTAACCGGATTAGCTCACCATCGTGCTTCGTGGATGGGGAAGAAAAACAGTAGCGGCAATGAGTGTCAAGAGGCGAATCCCTGGAACAAGATGAGGGCATTTGATCAGTGAATGTCGTAGATGCCTCGGCTCCAAGGAATTGGAAAAAAGAATTAACAGACCGTCCCAATTTGGTGTTCTTCCGAGTTTAGGGTTTTTCGGCGATGGGAAGATCAGAAGAAAAATTTGAGTGTTTGGCTATGAGGGAGTGAGATGTTGCAGAGGGGAAGTGAGCGCACAACTCAGGCGACACTGAAGCAATATTTACAGGTGATGATGCGGTGTAGATGACCCGAACACCTGGTGTGAACTCACAGCGAAACTGCGGCTCGCACAGAGGCTTGCACAGAGGAAGAAATGGCCAGCTGCAGGATTCACAGGTGAGGCCAAAGCGTGGCAAGCGAAGTGCACTAGTGTAGCCTTGGGCGTCGCAAAATTGCAGTGGAGGCCCAGTGGATGACGACGGCTACAGCGGCGCGGTTTTGCTCCGGAGCTCTGGCGCAAGGAGGAAGAAGTGAGTTGAGGGCGAGGCTGACAGGTGGGGTTGCGATGGTCTCGATCCCACGAGCAGACTATAGAGTATAGACAGCAGCCGGCCTGCTCCCTCTAGCGAACGGGACCCAACAGGAAAACGGGCCCACTTGGCAGACTCTTAAACCGGAGATTCACCCCCCTTGCGTTCTGACAGAAGGGTCAATGGCATTAATTGGCTATCAATCCTAAGTCAAAATTTTCTGAAAATTTTCATAAGTAACTTTTTGACAAGGATAATCTCAGTGTTAAATTTTCAGACCGAGATGAGACGCCCAGAATTTTTGAAAAATCTGACATTGCACTGTGCTCCATTTTTTATTCTCTGTTCTTAATTTTTCTGGAGAGCGCTATCTTATCGAAAATTTTTAAAACTTTTTTATATGTTTATTATGGATGTAATGATCTCCAGTAAAAAATTTAAATTCATATATTTCTTATTTAATTAATAAAAATTCCGACATTGTAAATTCCAGATTTCAATCTTTCGGTTTTCAAATTTTTAAATATATCAAAGTAATTTATATATTTTGTATATTTTTCATATTGATATATATATCCATTCAGAAAATAATATAAAATTTAAATATTGAAATAAAATTTTATTATTTTTATTTAATTCTGACATTGTTTGTTGTTCACTGTCAAGTCTCATTTAATTGCCTTTCAACTCACCATTAAGTGTTATGTGACATTTTAAATTAATAAACATGATTATAGATATCTCCTCAGATTATGCTCAGATTTTGTACATTTTATTAACATAGGATTTTTTTCTTACTCATTATCTATTGCCCCAATTGATACTTAAAAAGGATTTTTCTTTAAAGCATAATCAAGAAAAACCAAGAAAAATTCCAGAGAAATCCAGAAAAAGAATAAAATAATAAAATTAGGATCTTTGAATTAGATTTTTTACTTTGTTAAATTTTCAGCATGTGACATGCAGACCACGAAAGGTGCCCCAACAGAGCTCTACGCACCCCACGCCTGACCACATCGCCAAAAGTGAGGTGACAGGCTGCCTAGCTACCGAGCGCGGTGTACGTCACCCCGCTAGCTTCCACGCTCGCCTCAATTGTTGCATTGCCACTGACATTCACGCTACATTACCGCGGCAGGTGACACGCACTACCTGTCAGGTCTTCCGTGCTCATATAGAGGGTTGATTTTGTTAATTTTGACGCACTTGGGCTACTTTTGCAGGGAAAATAGACGAGGGGCTACTACAGGGGAAAATACGATGAGTGACACTCAATTCGTTGGCCTCGCGCAGAATGACATTAAATTCGAACGACTGATACAAAACGACACTGTGTCACCCAATTTATCCCTCCAATGACATTCTGCTCATTTTTCTCCCTTTTTCCACACTTTTCTCTGCTTTCTCCGGTGGCGACGGAAATGCCCCGGGCACAATTGGTGGAATCTTTCTTTCGTTGGGGTTTATTTAATGGAATGGCTAAGCATATTTTTGAACGCTATGGGCCTATCGAGCATCTGCGCTATTTTTTTCCACAATCGAATTGAAATTTAAATTTAAGCATTATTTCAACACTAGTTTTAGCCAAATTTACAAGATCTTTTCAAACTAGTTCTAGCCAAATTGAACATCATTCCAAAGACTAGTTTACCATCAAATAGAGCATAATTTCAGCGAAGACAACATTTCACTACAACATTATTTCAAATAGCATCATATAATCAATACAAAGCATAATTTGAGTGCAAAAGCATCATTTGCATGGTGCAAAGAAAGATTACATAATTTCAAAAGCATCATTTGCACTACATAGAGTGTAGCATTACATAGTTTGCCATCAAACTCACATAGTTGGCCATCAAGGTTTAATCAAGCATCAAAATACTGACCACAAAGATGCACACGGTTTGCCTTTGGAACCGATAGTTTGGCATCATAAACCAAATGAGACAAAGACAACATCATGCAAGGTTTAAACAACACCACATCAAGTCACACCATTTCTTTGATTGCGGCTCACCCCACTTAGAGTAGGAAGGCTTTTTTGGAGTGAGTTTTTCCTGCTGGCTCTGGTTATCCTGTGAGAGGTTGACATGGTATTGCTAGTCCCTTCACCACCTTGGTTGAGTGCCAATTGCCTGCAACATGAGTATATGGTTTGAAAATGCTATATTGCAAAAGCTATCATTAGCAAATGGTATGAAATCATACCTTCTTATAACAGGACCATTACTAGAAGCACTAGGCCCAATCTTTTGCCTCTTATTGGCCCTTGGAGGAGTTGTTATGGTCTGGCTTTGTGCTAGTTGTCTGTTGGAGAAGCAAGAGTTGGATGTTCAAACATTTTTAACATGTGTAGCATTTGTAACATGGACAGATTTTACCTTCTTGTAACAGACCGTGCTTTGGAGTGGTGAAGGTGCACCTTCTTGTAACAGATTTGTAGTGGTGAAGGTGCACCTTGTTTGGGCCCCCTTTTTGCCCTCGCTTCTGCATATATAAATGGCAAATGGCATGTAAATTTGTATAATTACCATTCACAAATAGCATAAGAAATGTTACATATAATTACCTTTTCTTGGTCCCACCAAATGACACTTACTACGCGCCTCGCCTATGACCTAGCTCACCACATCCCTTACACTTCACCGCCATTTGCCTTTGCCTTTGCCTTTCTCTAAACAAATTAATAAATCTTTTCTTCCTCTGTCTACCTATTGATCTCCTTGCCATAGGCGTAGTAGAGCATAACCAAGGTCAACACAGGCCATTGTGACTTGTCGATTAGTGGTGGAATGATACCAAAGATATGCTAGCTCTAATGATCTCAATGAGAAGTAAGGATGCGATAGTCATCCATTTTGAAGTTTCTCATGGTGGTTATGAGAGCAAGTGCATGGGGACAGGGTTTCCTGAAACTTGCCATTCCTCGCATGTGCACTCATGCTTATCAAGATGCACAACATGTCTCATGACCTCAAGATCCTCATTGATCTCATCTGACTTCTCCTATGCCCACTCCAAATAGAAGTGACCTTTAACCTACTTAGTGACCTTGTAATTGCATTTAGTTGGTGAACTACAGCAGGTAGCATGACTCCTTGTAGCTTGTGTCCTAGCCTCCTCCTCCTCTCATAAAGCTCCATGGTCTTGATTCTAATAGTGTCAGCTAGTTCAGCCACAAAGTGTGTCTTTAATCTCTTTGATCCAAATTGCTCCATGACTCAGCTAGATTGTTTGTAATGTAGTCACATTTAATTTCCTCTGAAAATTTGCTTCTCATCCATAACAGGCTATGGTACCTAGCTAACCATGGGGCAACATCTGAATTTGCTTCATATATCTTGCTCATATAATGTTCGAATCTATCAGGCCTAAAAGCCCTAGCAGCTGGGTACATGTTTCCATACACTGGACCTTGAAATTTCTTAATGAAGTTATCCATTAGGTGTTTAAAACATTCTCTATGCTCTTGCCCAAGTGTAGACATGATTAATTGCGCTTCTAAACCTTTGCATGCATCTGAGCTTATTGCTAAGCTAGGTGGAGAACCTATGGATTTCTTTAACTGTTCCATGAACCAAGTCCAGTTGTCAGTGGTCTCTGCATCTATGTAGCCAAATGCTAGTGGAAACATCCAATTATGGCCATCTAAACCATTAGCAGAAGCAAGATGTCCACACCATCTCCCATTTAGGGCAGTGGAATCTATGCTAATATAAGGCCTACAACCATTTAGAAAACCATCAATGCTAGGTTTGAAGCAACAAAAGAATCTATGGAAGAACTTGTTCTCTCCATCATCCTGGACATCTATTTCAACTACACTCCCAGGGCATCTAAGTTCTACCTCAGCTTTAAACCTAAAAAGCATCTCAAAGCTTTGTTCCCATGTACCAAATACCTTATCAATAGCTCTCTGCCTACCAAGCCAAACTATCCTATAGTTCAGTTTTACAGGATACTTACTCTCCAACAACTTTAGCAATTCACTGGCTCCCATATTTGGTTTCTCCTTCAAAATTGGGATTGCCCTCTCTGCTACCCAATGGTAGCTGGCCATCTTGCCTTCCACTCTCCCAGAAGTTGCACACAAATGCTTCACTTTATTCACTGTAACCTGCATATAGAACACAAATGCTCACAATTTAGACAATGATAAAAGGACATCAATACAACTGCCAAAAGGCTAGAAATTATACCCTCACAGACTTTCCATCACGCATCAACCTGGCTACTATTTTCCAAGGACACCCCTCAACCTTGCAATAGCCTCTGAACCTATCTACCTCAGCTTTCTCTGTCTTCACACTAAATTGGTTAACAATGGCATGCTGCCTCAAGGCCATCCTAAACTCCCACATGCTGTTGTATTGGGACCCCTCTGTCATTGGTGGATTCTCTTTATCATATTGCACCGCTGCCTCTCCAGGAATATCATCTTGAACTGGCCCTTCATTGGTTTCAAGGTCCCCATCATCTCTGTCACTAACATTCTGCGCATATGGATTATCATTGTCACTATCATTTGGAGCACTTGGGTCATCCCTGGTTGAATCTGCACTTGGAACATTGTACCCAAGCAAAGCATATATGGCATCTTCACCAACAACTGGGATTATGGCACCATCGTTGTCCTCGGTATTGTCCAGTATGCAAAGTTTATCCCAATCAAACAACAATGCGGACAAACCATCTCCTCCTCCATCCATTGGCGCATTGCCTTGACAGCTGCTTCCAGCCCCCTGACCATACGCATTTGGCGTTGTCCCAATGCTCGTGACTACCTCACTTGACCTTGTGTTAGCAGCACACACACTAGTTTCCGCAGCGGGATCAATCCTACCAACATAGCTCAAAGAGAAAAAAGAGCACAAAGGGTTGTTAGGTTTTGGCCTAACAGAACACCGATATGACAACTTGCATCGTCTGCTCCACCCAAATGCATCGTCCACCAAAGAACATTGCAAAATCCCCAATCCCTAATACCACTAAACCCTAAAATCAAACCTAAACCCTAAATTTGAGCCAACCAAGGGGAATGCGCAGCTCACCTCACAGATCGTCCATTTCGCCGCTAACGATGTGGGCAAAGACCGCCAATCGCCATGATTGCGATTCCGAACACGCACGGGAGAGGGTGGAGCGACGCGAGGAGGAGATTCTTGAGGGCAAACTGTCGATGGCCTGGCGGCGAAGCAGCGAGCAACAAGAAGTCGGCGCCGCTATCGCCCGTCGTGGGAGCTAACCCTAGCTCGCGGCCTCCTGCGCCCAATGAGCACGACCGGGCCAAAATGGTTGGCTTCATTCAACAGACCATAAGGGCATTTCCGTCAGTTCACTGGAGAAAACAGAGAAAAGTGTGGAAAAAGGGAGAAAAATGAGCAGAATGTCATTGGAGGGATAAATTGAGTGACACAGTGTCATTTCGTATCAGTCGTTCGAATTTAATGTCATTCTGCGCGAGGCCAATGAATTGAGTATCACTCATCGTATTTTCCCCTACTACAGTGAAAAAAATCAGCTTAATGCTGGGAAAGACTAGTACCACTTACCGCTTGGTGACGTGGCACACAGTGAGGGCGTTGTAAGAGCAGTTGCATTTGAGGCCCAGGTTGAAGTCCGGATCGTCGATGTCCATCTCGTCTACAGCGGTGCCGCTGCAGGGCTCCCCCACGCTGATGTTCCACGGCAGCAGCCTCGGCGACTACAGTTTCTATCCCCGGAAGATGGCACCCAGCGCCGCTCAGATTGATGATGATTTGACACATCCATCTTGCAGCACGAGCAGGGGTGAGCATTCATTTTTTTTGTCATATCAGGTTGATTTATTCGGTTTTAAAAATTTTGATTTTTAGATACTGGTTATTGATATTCTCGGTTCAAGTTCGAAAACCAAGCCGAATTGATCGAAAAAATTTGGTCCAGTTATTTCGGTTTTTCGGTTACTCGATCAAAGATCATCGCTTTAGCAAGGATAAAAGATTTAATCTAAACTAAGAACTCATCATTCATGCGAATGA
The DNA here is from genome assembly GCA_036346375.1 of Guadua angustifolia. Taxonomy (NCBI): domain Eukaryota; kingdom Viridiplantae; phylum Streptophyta; class Magnoliopsida; order Poales; family Poaceae; genus Guadua; species Guadua angustifolia. The sequence continues at coordinate 13,543,845 of CM070514.1, forward strand.
AGTATAAAGAAGATGAAAGATTCAATCTAAACTAAGAGTTCATTGTCTGTGACTTTGTTGTGTGCACTCACATTTCTGGGCGTTGAAGAAGAGGAACGCCTTGTGTAGCGCGTCGGTGTGATTGACTGCTAAATCTCCCCAAATATATTACTGAAACTGCATACACGCACATTAAAAAAAACACATCATGTCAGTTTTATACTTTTATCATGGCAAAAGTAATATAAATCAGCATTGGTTAGTACTTAGAGCATGTTTGATAGAACTCCAGATTCCAGCTTCACCTGAGATCTGAAATTTATAGGCTAAAATAAAGTAAATTAAGTTTATATTTTTAGTCTAAAATGTAAACAAGATGATCCATCGAAACACTCTTAATGTACTCACAGCTCCAGCTTCATGAATATAGTGAAGCTAAAATTTTCAAACTTTCACCAGATTCTCAGAATCTGGAGAAGCTGAATCCTTGCCAAACAGACCCTTAGTAGTATATACATTGACTGCCTTCTCAACCTGCTTGGACCTCTTCTTGGGGCGTTGGGGCAGCTTGGTGCCCTTCATGGCTTGGAAGTCCTCCTCCTCCTTTTGCGCGACAACGATGTGTAGATCCGTGGCAACTTCCCGGCCACCGCCTTCGATGACGGCCAGGGGGCCTGGTGCTCGGCCTTGCCGTCGGCCTCTTGCTGATGCTTCTTTGATTTTTTTGGTGCCCATCACCATCATGGCCCCGACCTCCCCCTTGTGCGCCTTGTCAGCCACCAGGAGCTACCGCTTCTCCGCCCTTGACGCGGCCACAGACGACGATGATGACGACCCGCCGGCACGCTCCTCCACAGATCTGATGGTGACAGGCACAGCGAGCTCCCTCGCCTTGGGGACGCCGGAGGTGGAGCCGCCATGTGGTCGGAGGAAGTCGCCAGAACCGGAGTTGGCGGTAGTGAAGGCGACCTCAGGCATTCCTTCAACAGCTCCACGTCCTTCATCGACATGGACCCTGTGGAGCTCTTCTCAATGCGATGGATGTCCGCGGCGGCCCTGGAGGAGGACTTCGGCTTGTAACCATGCGCCGGTGCGCAATATTCCCTGCTGCTGGTCGGCGCCGACCGCGTCTTCTCTGACGGTCACATCCTCTGCGAGCTTGATCGAGAAATCGGTGAGGGACGGTGCCGATGGGCAGAGGAAGCGGAGAATGGTGGCAGGAGGGCGGCGGCGGGATGGGCGGTGTGCGAAATGCTAAACAGGGGAGTCATGGCTCGGGGAGTCTGGGGACCGAAGAAACTCACTGATCGGATATCCCATTAAATTGATCCGGATATATCCGAAAATAATTTTAGAGTATACCGATCCGATAGATAGTGTTCTCTTGAATCTAATTTCAAATCCGAAATAAAATATCCGAAATCAATACCGAATCCGACAATTATCAAAAATAACTATTCGAATTCGATCCGAACACATCCGGTCGATCGGTTAATCAGAAATTATCCGAACCGATTGCACCTCTAACTACATGTTCACGTCATCCACTCCTCTGGGCGTTTTCTTCTACGTTTGGCTTAGTGGCACGTGCGCACTCGATTTTCTCCTTGATTTCTTTCCTGGCTGGGACGGGTGACCAGTCAATATACGAAACGCGTTCCATGAGCGAATCAAGCTTTTCTAGCCTTTTTTTTTCCTTTTTTTACACATTAGCTTTTGTATAAATATAATTATAAAAATAACCTCTATTTAACTACGGAAACATCGACAGATGTATCATCTGTCGTGCTATTGTACCATAGTAGATCCTACTGAGCTACAACAACATAGTAGCCATGGGCACACTGGCCTGCTGAGGTTTGCAATGCTAATGCTCGATGTGTGATGGCGTCACAACGGTGCAAGGAGGCTAGAAAAGAGTTGGCATCTCTATGGACAACTATATATACACACACATGAGCCTTTTTATCATCTTTAGAGGTGTCTAATATGAAGAAATATCCTGTACAATTATCTGTATGTGTGCAAGCGTGCAATCAAGCGATCTGGAGTATCCAATCTATATCCAATGTTGGCTGCTGTTTTTTCGTTTAAACCCTCCCACCTCACCCTCCATCTTTTCTCTCCCCTTACGAAATTTCTTTGAACACCTCTCGCCAGCGAGGCGTTGGATATAGATTGGATGCTCCAGATTGTTTGATTGCACGCTTACACACATATGGATGATTGCACATGATATGGCCCCGTCTAATATACATTAAGCTAATACGAAAAAATATCAAAAATTTAAAGATAGAAATACCAAACGATAAAAGGATTTAAGAGTAATTTAATGATATTTCACGGTACCTCCCGGTTGGTAAAGACTAATTGTTAAGTCAACGAAGACATATGTACACACGTTCTCTAATCTCTAGTATATATCCTCTACCATCTGCCGTTCTCTAATCTCCCGTTCTCTAGCTGTCTCATTACGTCTCTTCAGAAAACAGAGGGAGAGAAGGGGGCGGGAGCAGCGCTCGAACGATGAGGCGACATCAGTTGGTTTCGCTACCTTGTTGCTCGAATTGTTTTGGGCTGCTGCTGCTACTGCTGCTCGCGCAGTTTGCTCGAGGTTAGCAGCAAGCAAAGACAGATCCATCCGAAGGTGCGTAGTAAGTACGCCTGCACTAGTGTAATGACTTTTTCCAATATTCCTCTCCATGCACTATTGCACTCGTTTACTTTGTACAGATTTCTTTCGCATGCAGTCGCTGCGCTGAACGCCATCTTCCAGAGGTGGGGCCTGCGGGCGTCGACGGCGTCGCCGGCGTGGAACATCAGCGGCGAGCCCTGCAGCGGCGCAGCCGTCGACGACACCGAGTTCCACGGCAACCCCAACTTCAACCCAGGCGTCAAGTGCAACTGCTCCTACAACGCCGGCACCGTCTGCCACATCACCCAACTGTGAGCCAGACCTTTCGATCCCACCAAATATGGCGCCGCTCAACTAGCTAATTATGGGTGTTTGCTCTTTTTTGGGAAATGGGTTAATCCATTGTAATCTTGGTCCTTTTTTTTATGTAAATTCCGTGATTCATATTACTGAAAGACGATACATAGACCCAAATTTACATTCCAGTCCTAGCAAAATAAAAATATTACAAACAGATCTAGTTAGACAAAACTGTGCAAGCGCACACCACCTTTGTCTTCTTCACTGGAGATGTTGAAATCGCCGGAGATTGGGGGCAAGACCGGCGCTGACATTTGATGAAGCCTCCGGGGATACTGGGGACGGCCGGCGTTGACCTCATGAATATTTTACTGGATGGGGTGCATAGCTTTGTTGGAGACTGCCGCTCCACCGTCCTCGACAGACGCAAGCTGATCAAGACGGCAAGGACGGAGACAAACTCCAAGGCCACAGAGGGAATTTTATTGAAAAGGGAAATTAACTCACCGACGTTGATTGCACCGACGCATGGGAGTGGCAGCGGACGGCACTGGAACAACACCAATCATCAGGTATAGTGTAGCAGCAGGCCAGCAGCAGCCTAGCAGACCATTAGAATATTGTGTCGCCGACGAAGAAGCCTGACATCTTCAGCCTCAGATCTGTGGATATGGAGGAGGAGGTCCAGGCCGAATTTCACAGCAACGCACGGCGGCCGACAAGCGACACCACTGCAGGAGAGAAGGTGGGATGATCCCCGGTGTCAAACAGGAGAGCAAGGATATGTAGGGGAGGGTGTTGGGAATAGTCCCAGATCGGTTGTGGAGAGGGCCTGAGCATGGTTTATAAGGGTGAGGGAGCATTCCTTTATCGAGCTAGCTTTTTGGGGGAGATGGCCCAAGAGACCTTGGCTCATTGCTCTGGTTGGGCTCATGAATGTATTGCAGTCCAACGACACAGAGTCCGGACCGGCTTAGGTGTGACGGTCCACTAACAATTTGGTATCGAGCCAGAGCATTCCATGTGGTTCCTAGATAATCTCGGCCCGATGTGTGAGGGGAGATTGTTGGGAATAGTCCCACATCGGTTCTGGAGAGAGCTGAGCATGGTTTATAAGGGTGAGGAGCACTCCTCATCGAGCTAGCTTTTGGGGAGATGGCCCAAGAGACCTTGGCATTTGCTCTGGTTGGGCTGCGAATGTCTTCAGATCCAACGACACAGGGCCCAGACACGCTAGGTGTGGCGGTCCGGCTAACAGAGGGTGCCCGGCCGGAGTTGGGTAAGGAAGCTTGACGAACTAGTTCTCGGATCCGATGCACAATCGGAAAAATTCTAGATTTTTACGTGGTAGATGTTATTCTAGATTTTTACACTTCTATCAAACTATATTTATAAAAAAGAAATTTTACAGTGGATACAATACGCTCGAGTTGTTCTTTACGTGTTGCTGATTTGCTATAGACTATATTTTCGATAAAGGAAGCTTTTATTAATCTCAGTAAATTACATCAAGAAGATACAATTATACTAAGAAGTCTTCCGGCCTCTAACTATATAGTAAGGGATCACGATTCTTACTCTATATCTCTCACAATTCTGTTGTAAGGAATGCATTCCCTATCCTATTGACTCCACTAGCAAAGTGCCACAGCAATTAACCATATGATCTTTTCTGTTCGCTACATAGAATGTTATCTTTTATGCTTTATGCAGGTAACACAAGAATCCAGAAAAAAAACACAATCTAATTAACTCATTTTATGTCATTATTATATTTCATACATCTAATTGATAGAAATATGTAAAAAAAAAAGATCTTCTATACTTTGGCCTTTAGGAGGATTTATTTTTCCGAAACACCTGCATAACAAACTAACAGGCCTTGTGAAAAGCTTTGCCATTCTATTGGCAGATTGTCATTTAATGAAAGGTAGACTACTAAAGATTGTCATACCCTCAATGGGATTTACTAGGATTACTTCACTGTTGGAATATATATTAAAAGTGTTTTGCTACAACAAGCACTGTTTGAGATTTTTCTCGCAATCCATTTAAAACAATCTTCTTTAGAATTTCTTTATTATTCAGGATCTCTATTTCTTTGACAAACTTCTTGTAAAAAGGAAGTGAACCTATGACATTGTCTTTGGATGGTTATCATACAACTGATCGTTTGCACAACCTTGGTATGAATTGTTGCATATGCACATGCAACTCAAGATTTACCTCTGTAACTTGTTGTTCTGCTTTTTGTTCATGCAGGAAAGTACATGCTCTAGATGTGGTTGGCCAGATTCCAGCGGAACTGCAAAATCTTACTTACTTGACACATCTGTAAGAACTATTTCCATCATGAAGTTTCAGAGCTAAAGGACACCTACTTAAAACTATTATCAAAGCATATATCACAAGATGCATTTTCCCTAGTTAAAGAGGGAGTGAGCAGTCTTACAGCTATATGTTGGAAGGGGGTGCGCAGAGCATTCATATTTGATACCTACAGTTTGTTAGTTATGTTTCTTTCAGTATATGTTTACATATATCAATAGATGTGTTGGTTTTCAAGTGGTGGAAAAAGTCAGTAGATATGTTATTTCAATAGCTAGAAAAATGCAGTTCAACTCAAATACGCTCCCTATTGAGTTGCATGCATCAACCAGTTCACAAAAAAGCTTAAGCTAATGAGAAAATGTGGGCAATTCACTTATACTTCAACACTGCCACTATTGGTATGGTTCATGTCATGGCATTTGTGTTACAGATCATTTTGGTAACCTGGCAATTCCAATTGCTTTTACTTTGCAAGGCCTCTATGAATTAGTTTCTACAGATACAAGTTCAGAAACCTTTGTTATATGTTGGTCGTCTGATGCGCTTTCAGGTATTTACAGCGAAATTACTTGACTGGATCTTTACCAGCATTCATTGAAAAGCTGACTGGGTTGCGGTACCTGTAAGAATTACAATTCGTACATTTCTTTAGAAGCTTTTCAATTTAAATGGTAGTACTTTTACATGGTATCTTGTGTAGTGCATCACTTGCAATGTTCTCTTTTCCAAATTATAAGGAGTTTGGGAATCAATGCGTTGACTGGAGTTTTACCAAGGGAGCTTGGCAACCTCAAGAATCTCATTTCATTGTAAGAGACGATCTCTTCTGTTATTGTGGTAACCAAATACAGCAGAAAAATAATTCTGACCATACGGAACTTCTCAATCTGTTGGTACATTTTATTTGTTGTTGGTCAGAAGCTTACTGCTTGCAGAAGTTACTCCGAAGTCAAAAAGGAGTTGGCACCATAAATCAACCACCTATATTTGTCATGTACCAATTGCATCATATTCTGTATTTTCTGATCTCCCGTTTCTTTGTGTTCCAGGAGCATTAGCACAAATAAGTTTGTCGGCCCACTTCCTGAAGTAGTAGAAAACTTGACCAAACTAGAGCAACTGTTATGTCTTGGTTCTGCTTGATCTACTTTTCCTTGTAAAACCCATGTATTTGTACCAACAATGAGCATAATTATTTCTCTCTACCAATTGCAGGTTTATTGATAGTTGTGGTTTAAGTGGGGAGCTACCATCAACCATTTCTAAACTTAAGAACCTGAGAATCCTGTAAATTCTCTAAGAACATATGCTCTGTTCTAAAATCGTTTGGTACCCATCAGTGTTTCAATTTTGTTCTTATGCATCCAGATGGGCATCAGATAACGATTTCACTGGGAAAATACCTGATTACATTGGGAGCTTGTCAAAATTGGAAGACCTGTAAGATGTCACTTAATTAATTTCTCAATTCTGTAGACTTCTTTCGTCTTGTTGGTGAACTTAATCTCTGCAAAAAAGGCTACACGAACAGCGAAGATTGTCCATGCGTATTTATACAGTGATCCCCAAACGGATTTTGTATAATCTCCGTCTATGTAGACGACCTGAATATCATTGGAACGGATGAAGAAATTAAAGAGGCATGCTCATACTTGAAGTCTGAGTTTGAAATGAAAGACTTGGGTAAAACTAAGTTCTGTTTAGGCTTGTAGCTTGAACACGTCCTTGGAGGAATCTTGGTACATCAATCATTCTACACGCAGAAAGTGTTGGAAAGATTTGGTTTTGAAAAATTATATCCTGTGAAAACCCCAATGGTCGGAAGGTCACTCCAAGAAGACCAAGATCCATACAGGCCTAGAGAAGAGGGGGAGGAAGTCCTGGGAGCGGAATTCCCATATCTGGAGCAACCCTGGTGGCTTCTTGTTTCCTTGCAGTCGGCTCGGCCCGATCTTGTCCAGTTGGGCCTCGCAGGCCTGTCTTGCTGATACCCATGGTGTGCATACTCCACAGTAGCCCCCAAGTGCTTTGCGATTGGATTGCCTTCTTATTGAAGGGATTTCCCAACTGGTTCTTTCTCTAGCCGAGTGCTCTATTGTAAGTAAGGAGATCGTGAAGGACTCGATAGAGCTCCATGTGTAGGCATTCCGAGTGGTTCCTAGCCCAATTTATTGAGTTGGCACGCAACTCACCTTGGAGTTTTCCTCCGTTCAGGTTGGCTTTCAGCCGAGTGGTACCTGTGGGCCAGGGCGCATAGCTTTTGGCCTGTCATGAGGCGTACCATGAATTATCCAAGTGGTACCCGCTCCTGCTTTTTGCAGTATACGGCTAATGGCCCATCATGAGGCATACCTCTGGGATCTTTATTTTAAATCAACTTATGATATCTGATTCCGTTTTGAACGGTGACCAGCATGCGACCTGACATGAGGCATATCATAAGAGGATGTTTTAGTTTAGAAGGTACCCAAATTCCGTCTGATGCGGTCATTGGCCTTTGGCCCATCGTGGGGCGTACCGTATACCAAATCAAATTCGGCCCAATTGTGCCTGTGTACAATGATTCACTGCACATGGCCACCGACCCATCTTGTGGTGTGCCCTAGGGCAACCTCAGGACATGCGGAAGGCGAAGCATTTTCCCGCTCAAGGCGAAAGTTAGCATCGCTCCCTATAAATATGAGGCTCGGTGCGAACGAAGCGGTTTTCTGCGCACTGCTCCTCACCTGCCTCTTCATCTTCTCACTTTCGGCGCTTCTTCTACGATCTCCGCTGCTAGGGTTAGCATCTCTCGCCATCCCAATCCGACGCAGTTACTAGTTCCTTCACCCAAAAAATGTCTTCTCCTTCCTCCAAAGACGCTCCTTTATCAGCTTCGGCCAAGGATTGGGCCACTTCAGTGACGACGAAAAAGCGATTGGAGGAATTGGTCTCCGCGGCGTCTTCCCCCCACTGGTGATGCTCTCCGCCCGACCTATAGTGGGTGAGTCTTGCCCCATGCCCCGCACTGAGGAGGTGGTCATTTTTGACTCTTTTTTCCAGCGTGGGTTTGGCCTTCCCGCCTACGCTTTTCTCCGCGGTCTTCTTCATTTTTATGAAATTGAATTGACCCATCTCAATCCCAACTCCATTCTTCAAATTGTCGTCTTTGTTCATCTCTGCGAGGCCTTCCTCGGCATTCACCCACATTTCAACCTTTTTCGCCATTGTTTCCTTCTCAAGCCCTTCCCAAACAAGAATTCCCCCAAAGTAGTTGGGGGTGCTGGGTTCCAGCTAAGGGACGGCTTGAAGAAGTCTTATTTTGCTATTCCCTTCAAAACCTCAAACAAGGGCTGGCACCAGGAGTGGTTTTACTGTGCTAACCCCAAACCTTCTCTTCCTTCTTTTTCCGGAGTCCCTCCTAAGCCTTCGATGGATTGGACTTCGCTTCCCTCGGACGGCGGGATGGACCAGGTAGCAGAGCTCATAGGTATGATCGCCAAATTGAAGGAAGACAGACTAACCGGAGTCGCGATCATCCTCAATTTTGCCTTTTCGAGTCTGACCCCTCAAGGAGCGAGTCCATCTTGGATATGACTATGAAGGAGAGCGCGACACCACCCGAGAAGCCCCTGAGCCGATTCCCAGGAATACTCCACGCCTATCCTTTTCCCAAGACTTGATGGACTCCGTTTCCTAATCGATCTCGGCGCCATGCTAAGAAATTGATCGGCTCGTGTGGGACTCTGCACAAACGGCTCCGCATTCGTCTGCTTTTCGAAATCTATCACCTATTCCTAATCCGGTTTGATCCCAGAGAAAGAGAAATAAATCTACGAAAATACTTCGAGACCTTCTATATTCAAATAAAAAATATATATATATATATTTTGGGCAGACTTTATTTTAATTTTCTTTTTTTTTATAAATATTTCTAACAAGAACCATTTATACTAATTCAAAATGATTTAAATAAATCTCAGAAAATCCGATAAATCCAGGAAATTCACAAAAATTATAAATTGCATTAAAATAATATTGATTAGTTAAAAAGCCAAAATTTGGGTGTAACCTGGGCGCGCGAGAAAAAAAAAGAATGCGTGGCGTCGAATTGGTAGGGGATCTTGGACTTTCCGTCAAGGCGCGTGGGAGAGGACGTCTCGAACGTGACCGAGATAGGTAAGAACCAGCGTGCGACGCGTGCTCGAGTAGGACTCACCAGCGCAACGCCGAAGCCAGCGGGGGTTTGGAAACTGCTCCGTGCGGGAAAAAGGCGTACGCCTGGTGCTATATAAACCCCACGCCCGAGCGACGCTAAGAACGGAGCAGCGAAAGGAAAAAGAGATCGCAAGCGAGTCGTGCCAACGATCGAAGATCTTGCAAAGGAGTGCGTGGCGTTGCCAGAAGAATCAATCAAAGGGAAAAGCGTGTCGCGCCGTCGTCCGAGAAAGTCGCTGCGTCGTCAGGAGATTTCCGAGCGCGCGCTGCCGACTTGTCATCGAGATCGTCGTCTTCGTCTCCGGTGAATTCAAGTCGCCGTCGTTTCGTCGCCGATCGGAAGCTTCGTCAACTGTCGGATCTTCATCGAGCGATCGGGATTAAGTCGTAACGTTTCGAATCGGTAAGCGTCTCATATTAAATATCAATCGTTGGGTTTAGATCGGACGGTTGATATTAGGCTACGTAGTAGATTTACCCGTAACCGTTAGATTGAGTTTCATCGGTCTAGATTTCGCCACGTTTTGTTCGTACAAGCCGGGGCGGGAAAATTCGGATTTTCTTTATAAAAATAATTCGGGAAGATTTAGAATTTCTAATTCCAGAGTTTAGTTTATTTTCAAAACTTCTAAATGCTATATCTTTTGCATTTTAACTCCGATTTGGGTAATTCGAATTTCGAAAAGTTTGTAAGATTGAGATCTTTCCAATGGTGGATTTTATTTGAATTTTGAGTTCATTTGCTATTTGTTCTTTGTGTTTATTTGCTATTTCTCTCGATTCGCGTAGACGTTGAGTTGAGCGAGGTATCGGAAGGAGGATTATTATTTCAAGAGCAATCTTCAGAGCAATTCTAGGAGCTTAACGAAGGCAAGTTGTGCTTTCATCATGTTGCACCCATAAACTAGATTGCATGCTATTTTGATTTACCTTATCACTTGTTATTTTATGTGTATAAATGATTTCAACATAAGTTTGGGATTAGCTATTGTACCCTTTGAATTACAACCTACCTTGCTAGTTGTATGCCATACTCCACTTGTCACCCTAGGTTGGTTTACTATAGTTGGTTAATAATGAAATCAACATGGAGGATTAGATCGGACTAGAATGCTTAGCCATGCCACGTCATCACATGTACTTGAATCTTTGATAAATAATCTTGATTAATGGAATATGGAACAATGTTTTGAATTTATGTGTCATGTGTGGTCACACGATGAGATTGAGTTGTGTTGGCAATGGATGTCACATAGCGATATTGAATTGTTGATGGCACGTGGTGCTTGGTAATCAAGCGGGATGAGTATGATTTTGGGTGAAGCAAGTGGCAAGGCGGGATTGCTGGGTGGGCCTGATGGGCAAAGGGTATGTGTATGTCTTGCTTTGATCAAACCATAAGGACACCTTGCGAGCCTTTGACCTGAGTCAATCATGCAACCACATATTGTTATGGGGCAACCTGGCTGATTAATTTGCAAATGCTTAGCTTAAGTACTATCGTGGTGGAGTGGTTCATCCTTTTAAATGAACCCAGATGGCGCAAGAGGGGGCCTGTTGTGGTTTTCGACCCTTGATGTTGAAACCTTAGCGGTAATCTTGGGTTAAGATGATGCATTGTAAAGGCTTTGTCATGATTCTCTGTAGGCATACCAAAGGAAGTGTGCTAATAGCTTGGCATCAAAGAGATTATCATGTCGTGTGGGTAAAGTGCATAACCTCTGTAGAGTGTACAATCTATTCTGGATAGCCGTGCTCACTAGTATTGAGCAAGCTCGGGGATTACAGTCAGGGGTTTAGATTCTTTTTGAAAACATGGGATGGATGGCAGGTTGCCATGGAAAGTTGAATCTTCACTTAGGATGAGAAAACTTGGTTTACTTGAGAATCCTTGAATCTACTTACTTGTTATTATTTGTTTCTTGTTTTTCAATCTAAATATTGTTTATGTTTGAAAATCTTCTTACTCGCTTATAAACCATTTAGCCTTCCTTTGGAATAAGCCTTGCATATAGTTATGTTAGACTTGCATTACATGCACAACTTGTTGAGTACGTGTTGGTGTACTCACCCTTGCCTACAAAAATCATCGATCTTTGAAGAAGGAGTACCATGAAGAGACGAATGTTTAGGGTGCGAGCCTTGTCGGTTACTGTGGTATCTTGAGGGTTACCTACGTCTTCATTCCGCTGCAGCTCAATTTGTTATTCACCTTGTGAGGCATTGCTAAGTAAGTTGACCATAAGGTCATACAACTACTAATATTGAGTATATTATGTCTTTTATCATATTTCGCTATGTATGATTGTGATATTCACTAATGTTGAGCCTGTGTGCACTAGCGTGATCCTGGACTAGTGCAGTATACACAGAGGGTCCGGATTTGCATATTCGGTTCCCGACAGCAGCCTAGCTGACTAATTTGTAATGTCTTAGCTTTGGTACTACCGTGGTGGTGTGGTTCACCTTTTTAATGAACCCAGATGGCGCGGGAGGGGGGCCCTACTGGGACAGTTCGTCCCTTTAGTGTTAAAACCTTAGCGGGTAGTGCTGAGTTAAGACAGAGCATTGTAAAGGTTTTGTCATGATTCTCTGCCGGCACACCAAAGGAAGTGTGCTAATGGCCAGGCACAATGAGTTATCATGTCGTATGGGTAAAGTGCATAACCTCTGCAGAGTGTACAAACTATTCGGATAGCCGTGCTCACGGTATTGAGCAATGCTCGGGGATTACAGTCAAGGGATTAAACTTTTGCAAAATAAAACTTGGGATGGATGGCAGGTTGCCATGGAAGGTTGAATCTTGACTTAGGTTGAGAAACTTGGTTTACTTGAGAAATCTGAATCTATCTACTCATCGTTATTTGTTTTCTTGTCTTTTCAATCTATATCTTGTACTTGTTCATAAATCTTGCTTTCTTGCAAATGAACCTCTTAGCCTTCCTTTGGAATAAGTCTTGCATATAGTTATGTTAGAATTGCATTCTGTGCACAACTTGTTGAGTGCTTTATGTACTCACCCTTGCCTACAAAATATCATCAGAACTGAAGAAGGTGTACTATGAAGGGACAAATGTTTAGGGTGTGAGCCTTGTCAGTTGCCTGTGGTATCTTGAGGGTTATCTCGTCTTCATTTCATTGCAATTCAATTTGTTGTTCACCTTGTGAGGCATTGTTAAGTAAGTAGACCATAAGGTCATTCAACTGGTAATATTTAATATATAATGTCTTTTATCCTATTTTCGCTATGTATGATTGTGATATTCACTGATGTTGAGCCTGTGTACACTAGCGTGATCCTGGACTAGTGCAATATACACAGAGGGTCCGGATTTGCATATTCGGGTCCCGACAATGGACTTGACCCACCGGTCTAGGTTGTCCGCAGTTGAGGGCCGGCGGCTGGGGACACTGCGGTCTCAGGTGCCGAAGGAGTTTCTTCGGATCAACCCACGCTGGGTTCCATAGTAAGCTGCCGACTTTTCCTACTCTTTTACTTACTTGTTAATGGAATTTTAACGACGCTACACACTACGTGCAGGTTATATGCTGCTGGCTTACTTCCATTCTGCCGGATGGTGGAGTAGACGACTGTGGAGGGCCCACACGTCTCACGGTTCTCGTACGACCGGTCCTTGCTGACCACGCTCGTGGACCGGTGGAGACCGGAGACACACACGTTCCACCTGCCCTGCGGAGAGATGGCTCCCACGCTGCAGGACGTGTCTTACCTCCTAGGGCTCCCTTGCGCGGGCCGTGCAGTTATGCCGCACGACGGCCTCACCGTGTGTCTTGCGCACTGAGGCAGCGCCGCCCGGTGCAGGCGACACCCCGAACCCGTCGTGCCCCACAAGACGGATGAGTGGCACGGTGTCTAGAAGGCATGGCTGCTCTAGTTCACGGTTAGTACCTCGTTCATTATAACCGCGGATCGCCGATCGAAATGCCGACAATATTGTACCGAATATTGCGGTGAGCTTCTCCACCCGGACGCCAACGAGGAGGACCTGCACGCCACCTAGAGGCGTACCTGCTGTTCCTGTTCAGTTGGTACCTATTCCCGTCCTCGCACGGGGACACGGTGGACCGACACCTGATCGAGTTCGCCCAGTTTATCGCCGACACCCCCGCGGAGGAGGTAACACATTTTGTTAAATCTCTTATGACAGGACATGTCTAACTTTGCCATTATAAACAGATAGTGCAGTGGTCATGGGGCTCTGCCGTGCTTGCGTGCACGTACAAGGGTCTTTGCAAAATTTGTCTCCGGGTATCAACAGGCGGCGTTGGCGATTGCGTTCTACTCTGCGGTTGTGGTCACGGGAGCACTTCTCCGTCGATAGGCCCGTTGTTGACGGTCACCATACTCACGGGACCTATACCACCACCACCACCAGATCGACCGCCCACTATAGGCCTTTCTTGGGTTCAATGACGCTTATGCCCCTTATATCTAACCCCTACATTGGAGACTTTAATAACATGCACTACTTTTTTTCGCGCGGGTGTCGCCCACCTCTGAGTAAAGAAGGCGTACCTGAGTTCGTTCGGGAGTTTGACAGCTCTGAGGCGAGGACATGCAGTGGACACCGTGCACAAAGACGCGCCGAGGTCGAGTCCAAGCACCTCACGGGTTGTCCAGAGCTTTCTTTGGCGTGACCATCGGCTTTGGCTCACCGTAAGGTCCTCCTCTTCGACCTGTGCATCGAGGAGTACTCGCCGCACCGAGTGTTGTGGTAGTTCGACCTCTTCCAGAGCTTCTCCCTGCCGACTATTCACACTGTCTCACGTGGCGCACACAAGTATGTGTCCTGAGCACAATACTTACTATTCCCGTGGAATGCATGTTGTATGTAAATTGTCATTTTTGCATTGCAGGATGACCCAGGCGGGGTATGCACTGGGCACTCCATTCGCTCATCGCATGGTACCATGGGTGTTGCAGTGGGACGAGGCGGACACGGACACGGTGGACGAGACCCGGCTGTACGATGCTGCCACGTACGACGATTACATGGAGTGGTTCGCGTCGCGGACTCGCCTCAAGGTTGGGTACACACCAGCAGCGTATGTCGTAGCTCCGACGCCGGTGTCGGAGCGTACCCTTCCGAGAGATGTCCCGAGGAGAACTATGCGTAAGGGTCTCCCGTCACCCTACGTATGTTTTTTATGTAAATTACCTCATATCAAGTGGCATTACTTGCGGGCACATATTGCGAGGCGGTTATGCGGGGGCGAGTCGTGTTGGCGGGCCTCGATGCGGACATCGCGCTCACCCCCGTTCAGCAGCGGGAAACTTTTACTCGGTGGCACGGCGCGATGTCGCGGATGTGCCGCTTACTCACCTGCCGGGGCGAGGCGTGGTCGCCTTGTGCGGCCGTCCCGTCAGCCAGCACCTCCCTCGCCTAGTGGAGCCGTGCCCACACCTCGCCCAGCCAGTCGGCCCGCCTGGCAAGCGTCACCCGATCTGAGCCCTCGTGTCCTCCCGCCTGAGCCGCGATGTACGGTGGGGAATAACGAGGGCCACCGCCGTCTCGCGACGGCCCGTGGCGGGTGGGGTGACATGGGCGATCTTCATCTCGAGCGTAGTAGGGCCCCACGGCGCTTTCGGCTACTCGGGCTACGACGACATTGACGAGGTGGCAGGTTTCGACGTGGACCAGTTCATATCCACCGAGTACCTCGGCCCACCACCCCAACAGACACCCAAGTCGTGACAGACTACACTACCCTGTGTCGCAGGTCAGACTAGGAGGATTGTCCGTCGCCGTCGCTACTCACGTACTCCAACGGCGGATCGAGGCGTCGTCGTGGTGAGTTATTATCTGTTGTCGTTTGTAATTTATTTATCTTCACCACCATGTTGTCTAACTATCTAAACTAAGTGCTTGCATTTGCATAGGTTATCTTTTCTTAGCCATGTCGTACAGCTTATTTTTCTGATTTTCGCAACCTCATGCCGGAGCAACGCCCGGCTAGCTCGACAATAGATAAGTGGTAGTGCGTGTTGCGTAGGTTTCGTGGGCACTTTTCCGATTTTAACAACAATAGATAAAGGGAGCTGCATCTCTACTGGGTATTAACTCTGTACTGCACAAGGAAGGGAAGAATCTTTACTGCTCCTCACTTCTACTATTTTACTGCGTTTTACTTTTACCACTCCATCATTTACCACTTCATTCACACCTTGACTGATTACATAGATAAGTGCTAGGCCACGAATTCCCTGCACATTTTGCATTTACACCTGATATCTTAAAGGGGGGGCAAAAGGCTTAAATGACCAGCGACTTTCACCAAGATTACAAAATTGAAAAGGCACTAAAGTGCGATGTGTTATCCACTCGATGCGAAAAGACTCGAGGTGCGATGTATTTTCTAGTCGCCTGAAAAGACTCTGACATTGCAGTGTATTGTCTACTCGGCCTGAAAAGACATTGACGCTGCAGTGTGTTGTCAAGTCCGCCTGAAAAGGCTCTGAGGCTGCAGTGCATTGTCAACTCGGCCTGAGAAACCGTGGGACACGATCTTTGGGGCCGGAGGCTTACGTGCTTCATGTTTTCTCTCCGAATGCCCCTAAGGCCTATATAAGAAGGGACGATGTGTTCTAAGAAGCACAGGAGAAGAAGAACAACCAAGGTGAGGAAGTCTCTAAGATATATTTGTTCATTTTAGGTCAGGATTAAGGCAAAATGCCGAGGCGTGCAAGTTCAAAGGGAAAGGGCAAAGCAAAAGAAGAGGGAGGCTCTTCCACCTTGCCACGCACAACGTACCAGGATCTCTTCCTACCGACTAGGGTTGTCGCACCGATGTGTTTGTGCGGAGATCCTTGCAGGCTTGTCCACTCATACGAGCTTCCAACTTAGAAGAGGCGGTATTGGAAGTGCCGCAACTCTGGTCGACCCACGGAGAAGGCCGAAGCTTCTCCTTATGGTAATAATCATCGTGTTTCCTAATATTTCTACATAGAACTTTCCTAATTTTTGTTTCATGCAGTCGTCTCCACTACTATGTGAATTTAAGCGATGATGCGACATGGAGATCGACCGGAGGACCAAAGGCTCCTTGATCAAGAGTTACGGAACCGGGAGTTCGGGAGGCGGCTCCAAGAGGACCGTGGCGCCGAGCAAGAAGGCCGCGTATTAAGGAAGCGGAGGAGAAGGAGGCCGAGAGAAAAGAAGCGAGAGGGCACGTCGTGCGTGAGAAGCCACCGGAGGCATGGGATAAGGGGAAGTGGCCTCGATGCACTTAGTAGACGTCTCGTTGTTCGTTGTTCGTAATGCTCCTCCAGTTTTATTGTTCTTCATGCACTATGTAGGCTCTTACTACTTTCGTTGTTCGTGTTGCTCCTCCCATTTGAAGTCGTAATAAAGAGATTGACCTACCTTATTATCATAAAAATTACGAGCTCAAATTCCCCATTTCGCAAACTCCTCTCGCACCCCATCAACATTATCACGTCACGGTGTTCACGTTAATGATTTTTTAAGTTAAACAAGATTTATTATGGTTATTTTCATATATTTATGTTGTGCATATATAGAATAATGATTCTGCGCTCTTTCCTCCGCTTTTTTCATTTCCCCTCTATATATTCCAGCCTATCGAAAAGACTTAATTTACCACGCAGTTTGTACTATTTCGGAAAGACCGGGAAACAATATTTGTAATTCCTGTTTCCGGTAATGGTTGTGCTTTTCGTAAATGGTAGCCCGTGTTGCTACGAAAACCCCTGAGTGGCCACGATTTCTGTGGTTTCATGGCCGTGAGTGCCTTTTTCGATTTTCGCAACTTCCTACCGGGGCAACGTCTGGCTATCTCGCCCATACATAAGTGGTAGCTCGCGTTGCGTAGGTTGCCCATGATTTTTTCCGTATTTTTTGGGCCGTATCCGGCTTGTCCCACGGCCTACGAAAACCCCTAAGTGGCCACGATTTCTGTGGTTTCATGGCCACGACTGCCTTTTACGATTTTCGCAACTTCCTGCCGGTGCAACGTCTGCCTATCTCGCCCATACGTAAGTGGTAGCCCGCGTTGCGTAGGTCGCTCTTGATTTTTCTCGTATTTTTTGGACTAGATCCGACCTGTCCCACGGGGCTACGAAAACCCTTAAGTGGCCACGATTTCCACGGTTTCGTGACCGCGAGTGCCTTTTCCGGTTTTCACAACTTCAGACCGGGGCAACGTTCGGCTATCTCGCCCGTACATAAGTGGTAGCCCGCGTTGCATAGGTCGTCCCGTGATTTTTCTCGTATTTTTCCGGCCATATTCGGCAGACCCTACGTGGCTACAAAAATCCCTAAGTGGGATTCGTATCACTAACAAAGCAAAATAATTTTTCCGGTTCAATACAACAAGAAGTTTTTTTTGGTAATTCTTCCCGGTTCAATACAATAATTATTGTACAAACAATTTACAACAAAAATTGCAATTAAAAAATGCTACAGTACCCTATCGCCCCAGCCTGAGGCGATCGGTATATTTTTTTAATTTTTGCAACTCCTGCCGTTAGATTTCGAATTGTGCCATTTGCCAGGCCGCCTATCGCCCGATGGGGGCCCCTCTTTGAGGCTGACGGAGGGTAGTTTTCAAATTTTTTCATTTGGCCGATTAGTTTTGCAAAAAAAGATTTAAAATAAATATTAAATAAAATAATTCAATCCCAAGGTCTCTGTACAATAGCATCTCTACATTGGAGATAGATGTATACAAGAGCATTTCAACCTTGGGGAGAGATGCCATGTTCACAAGAATATAGCTTTCAAATAGGGCTACGGTAGCTCACGAAGTTACAGTGGTTTTAACTAATTTGTGTGCTCAGCATGAGCAACTCCTTTTTGAGTGCATGCGCAATGGAGAGATTTTGAGTGCAATCCATATTGAGATATGTAATTTTGAGTTTTAGACCAAAAACAAAGGAACCATAACAGATCCATTTCAAATTCCACTTTAATAAAATAGAAGTGGCTGAATTTCTTACGCAATTGAACACCCTAAATACTCAATACTTGCGATTAAAACTTCTAATATATATCTATTAATTTGCTATTATAATCTAGACCCACAAAAATAAGCAGTGTATATATCATGTGCTTTCCTCTGATTAATGTGGTAATTTCTAACCCCACCAATACAATAGATTATTTCATGTTTCTACAGTAAAAAATTGGTTTTATATTCAAATAATGTTAGGTATTTCGGTTTTTTAATGACCTTTGGCATTTAAAGTTTCGGACAATGCAGCTCACAAATTTGGACACTGAATACAGTTGAATATCAACTACAACTAGATGCTATTTGGATCCTGTTTGAACTGATTCGTTTGTTTTGTCCACCTGTGTAAAAAAAATCCCAAAGTTTTCTTTAAAGAAATTTGTACAATTAATCCACATAGTACATAAAAGAAATTTGCACAATTAATCCACATAGTACATAATAGTCACAATTATCCCTAGTTTGACATATTTCATAGAAATTTGATCAATTCAAGAATTGTGATAATTCCCGTGTTTCAAATGGAGTATATATGAGTTCACCGACCTAAACGACGGGATCACATGAAATTCCTCTCATTTCAGTTACAAGTATTTTCCAAGCAAAATCACTCCAAAACAGCGAAATTTAACTCACCACACTGACTACGACATGAAACTAATCCTTCTTAGGCCAATTCCAGTGAAGAGTTTCATTTCATGGTTTCGAAGATTACCATGTCATCTAAAGAGATTTAAATAGATGAATGAAATAAGATCCACAATGCACAATTTCATTTCACGGTTTCGTATGCTAACCATCGCATTTAATTGCAAGGCAAAGGATTGGGCGAAATTAGATGAAATAAAACTCTATAGCCTCCAGTGCTAGTTTTAACATATTTCATAGTCTTGGAAACAGTGTACACCCAATTTCATCCTGATGAAACTCATTCCCTCTCTCTTTATAATTATCATGTCATATCATCCAAATTGCTTATATGTCACATCATTTAATGGGAATAAAACCCTTATAAAACTTCCACTGGGAAAAGCCTTAGGGCTTGCTTGGAAGGCAGATATTAGACCCAATCGCTTCACATATGGGTCTAGAATTTAATTCAAATTCCCTACCCATACGAAAATATTAGACCCATGATCCCATATCCATCCAAACAAGAACCTACGGGATTTGGATTCATCGAACGAATAACAGGAATTTCTGTAAATAATTTTATGTGCTTGCTAGTAGATAGAACATAGACGAACACAAGCATAAGTACTCACGTAATTTACCACACACAGAGTCCCAAACTTATATTTCCGAAATGGCATTGCAGTACTGGAAAGGGCTATAAACTAAGGGAGTTATACTGTCGGATTTTCATAGTTTGGAGGTCGAAGCTGGCTTAGGCTAGCTGCTATCATGGAGCGAATTTCCCTCTCTCCCTACTAGAATTAGTTTCTTAGTAAGGGTGGCGATGCCGTCGCTGGCACTGGAACGCCAGGCCGGCGGCAACCCGGTCCCTGCATCTGGCGGCCTCGGCGGGGTCCCCGGGGTGAAGTTCTGCGCTGATGCACGCAGGGTGGTAGAAGCGCCCACAGGCCGCGTGACTACAGAGAAACACCTGAAAAGACAATAATCACCTTGTAGTCAGCAAATCATTCAGGCGGAGTTGCAGCACCGGTACTGACAAAATGATAGACAGAGATGAATGTAAAAGAACACCAAACAACTAAGGGGGTGTTTGAACGAGGGATTTCTTTGCGAATTTTTAGGATGTAATTCCCCCTATCAAAACCATCCAAAATAAATCTAATGCCGGGTACCAGAATTCTCAGTGGCCGTCGGCTAGCGGTAGATCTGACTGGTTAGAGGGTGTCCACATTTAAGTTTCAAATTTGAAAATACGCTAATTTATATATACATTTTCATCTGTATGTTATTTCATGTATATTTTAATATCTAGTTCATATTGACTGTTTTTAAAATCTTTTTTTACAAAAGTTTGAATTTTTCGCAAAAATTCAAATGTGCAATTTGAAAATTTCGCCAATTACAGTGGTAATAACCAGAAATCTTCAGTGGTGACCCCCATTATTTTCGAAGGCCAAGACTTTTCTCCCTGGTCCACATAGTTAGTCTATCGCAAATTTATATAGCGGTGCACTAGCAATAGGTGAAACCTAACAACATGCTCGATTTGTCTAAGAAATAGGTCTAATTTATCCTGTGAACTATGAAAGTGCATATGATTTACCCTTGAACTATGCAAGCCGTGTAAATAGCCCCCTGGTGCGGTTTTGCCATAGTGGTGGATGGTGTGGCTGATGACGTGGTAACGAATTAACAAACAAAATAAAAGAATTACTTAATCTAATGGGCATAGCATGTCAGCTTTTTATATATTTTACTGTCAACGCCACATTGTCAGACACGTCATCTACCACAATGGCAAAACCTGTTGAAATCGTCTTAGAGGTTATTTAGATGATTTTGCATATTTCAACAGGCTATTTAGACGATTTTGTAGTTCGTGGAATAGCTCAGACACACCTCCAAAATTCAAGGGAAATTAGATCTATTCATTTGTATAATAATGTTTGTAACTTCCATAAACTAACTAGTAAACAATGATGAATCTGTCGTGAATATTTTGTGGTGTAGTGGTAAAAAAGAATGACAAGTAACGCCCACAAAATTATCAAATGTAACATTTGTCAGATGATATGTGTGCCATTCTTCAGTGCAATTGTTAAATATTGACGAGAGATCAATGTAGTTCAGCATAGATGTTTCTATTTCCAGTTATCTGAATGCAAGAATACCTGAGCATTGGCTGCACCTGATGATCCCAACACCCCACAACAAGCACACTGGTGTCTCCTGTTTGTGCAGTTGATGCAGAAATAGCGATTCATAGCCTAAATTGATATTAGAAAAATAAACCGAGATTATGTAATCACGAACGCTGCAAGTCAGAATTAAAATACTGATGTTTCATCTAGAAACTGAACGGACGAATAATCACCTCTACTTGTGCTCTGGTGAAGCCAAGTGATATGCAGCCAGAATATCGACCATCTTCTCTTGTTGCATGGAATGACCTCAAGCATGGCCCCTCGCAGCTAGGGGAACCCAAATAAAGCATAGAAAAGAAAATTACAATCAAAATGGACAACATCTGTTGCAGTAAGCAGAAAGCAAAATTTATGAATCTCAACTGAATCGCAAGGATGAAGTAACGCACGGTGCACGGAAGGGGAGAGAAATGGCTAGTCATCCGAATCAGAACAGAACAGATCAATTGAAAGAATTAAGTGGGTGTTTGGATAAGAATGATTTCTTTGGGAACTTTAAGGATTTAGATCTGAACTAATTCCTAAAGGCTCGTAATCCAAATTTTCCCTATCCGAACTAGACCCTAAGGAAAATCAGCATTGCACGGCGACAGGAAATTAAATAGCTACACATATCTGAAGATTAATTATATAACCATGACTACAAATATGAGAACCTTCAGGAGCAAAATCCACACTTATTAATTTCTGCATCAAGATCCATAACAACTATTTGGATTAAAAAACTTTTGGGAAGTTTCGAGTTTTTGTTCCTATATTGTGCTTACAAATAATTTGCCTATATATCACAATTACATTTAACTGTTTTAAAAAAGCATTCTCTATAACTCAAGTTCTATTTGTTTGAGCTTTTTCTCCGGTTTTAAAAGCCAGAAAATCAAAGCTCAAACAAAGAGGTGATGTTTTAACTGGGCTTTTTCAAAAGCCATAAACCTCCATATAATTTAAAGCTAAAACGTATTGTGGGTTGGTTTTAGATAAATGCCACTGAAATTAGGATAAAACTACACACATCTTCCACATAAAAAAGGCACTAATATCTCAAATGCTTTTAAGCTTCTTAAGTCAGAAAAACGTTTTAAGCTGTAGGCCAAAAATCACAAGTCCCTGTTTGTTTAGATTTAAGCTTTTTGTCTTATAACTTAAAGCCAACTCTTTAGCTTAAAGAGTTTAAAATCAATTTGCTTTTATAGATGGTAGAGATGAGTAATTTTACATAACTTTAATAACAATAGTCTAAAACCGACCCTCAATAAACTAAAATCATCTCTCCCGTGGCTTTTAGTTATACCGAGACTTATGATTTAAAAAAAAACAGTTAAAATGCTACCTCTTTATTTAGACCTTAGTTTTTTTTTTGACATTTAAGCTAGAATTTAGCCTTAAACAAACAGACAAACAGAGCCTAAGCGTGCAAAGCTTTTTCCTCGAGAGCATCATACCCTGCTAAAAGTAAAAAGGAACAAAAACTTACCACAGCATCAGACCACCGTCACCACACAGCGCACATATATATTCATTGAAATCAAAGTCATCATAAGGTTCATGATCACCATTGGCGTCATTGAAATCGAAATCGCCATGGCCTCCACCTGGAAGTTGCACCGGATCGATTACCACCCCATCCGGCGGCTCGATACCGACGCCTTCCATGACTGCTTGACCAAACGATCCTGGCTGGCTAGAACACCCGGAGCAACAACTAGGAGAAATAAGAAACAGATTCTAAACAGAGAACAGGAGAAATTGCAAACCAATGTAGCAGATCGAATTTAGGAATTGAGAATCACACCGTATCAGCAACAACTGAAGAACCGACGCGATGCAAAACCCTAGATGCGTTTTCTTCAAGTCAGAATCGGATAAATCTTTCAACTAATAAAACCCGTTTCCGCCGCGCTGTCAGCTCCGACCGGCGTCCCTTGCTTCGCGCCGGCATGGGAGAAGGCGAAGAATCGGGCCCGAAGTCCTGAGAGCCGGATATGATATCCGGTTTAATCCGGGAAAGGGGAGGGGGATTTTACATCTTTGCCCCCGTTCCCTTTTTCTCTTGTTTTTCCGTTTTTTTTCGAAAAACAATAGGTAATTCGGAAAAATGATTAAAAACAAAAAATATAAAAAATGCCAGAAAATTCTAGAATATTATTAGGATCTGATATTTTATTTTCAGCAATTTTTTATGCATATCTATGAATCTTGCATTTATTGCTTTATATTCAATTCACTGAGAATTTATAAGGATTTAATTTTTGCATTTTATGAACTTTGCATCCACCTTTATCAGATTATATGCAGTAATCTAATGATGGATTTTGTAAATATGCAGATGTCTGGCATTGTGAATCGTGGTCAGAACTAGCCCCGCATGGTCAGAACTATCTCACTTGGGCATCTGATGTGAAGATCGTCCTTGGGGGCAAGAAGCTCCGGGCTGCCATCGGCCTAGGATCCTCTAAGGACGCGCAACCTACCGCCGAGCAGAATGATCAAGCTCTGCACTTCCTCAGGCACCACCTCTCAACCAAACTGAAGAATGAATACATGGCTGAGGAGAGTGCACTTGAGCTTTGGACCGCACTTCAGAAGCGGTTCAAGAAACTCAAGTACACCATCTTGCCCCAAGCACAGCAAGATTGGGTTCGCCTAAGGTTTGCGGACTACAAAACAGTGGCTAAGTACAATTCTGCCTTGCATAGAATTTGTACCAATCTCTCTCTATGTGGCAAGAAGATCACTTACGAGGAGAAGACTGAGAAGACTCTCTCCACTTTTCACCCTAATGCTATCCTAGAGTGCCCGCATGTAGGAACGAGTTGGCCTAGAGGGGGGTGAATAAGCAACCCTTCAAATTTTATTTCTTCGGTTATGAAGCAAAGAACAGAATAAGACAAGTATTTATCCCGTGGTTCAGAGCACTTCTCCTACTCCACGTTGAAGCACTTCTCTCGAAGTATTGCTTCACCACAGCTAGTCGCAGTAGCTATGGTTCTCACTCGGGTAGCTCTTTCACCTCTCTAGTGAGGTGAGCTACAAACCCTCTATAATCAAAAGTGGCTTTCCACAATCTTCTTTGGACAGGTCTCATTTTTCACCTCCTCCAAGCTGTGTAGGATCACCGAGATCCAAGAGTAATAAACTTGCACAAGCTCTGTCTCTTGGTTCACTCGCAAACTACAGCACTAAACACAAGCTTGGAGCTAAAACACTTAGAAAGAATGAGGTTTTGAGTTTCAGAGTGAAGCGCAGACTCCTTGTTGTGAAAGAGAGCTCTTTTGAAAGCTAAAATGTCAAGGAGTTCATAAAGTTCTATAGTAGATAGCTCAGGCAATGCTTATATAGCCAATTCTGATGAAAATAGCCGTTGTACCTACCACACTGACCATTGCACTTGTCGGAGTGTCAATTTTGAGCTAAAACACGTTTACAGCGGACTAAAAGTTTTACCTTAGTGATACTGATCATGTGTATCACGGACCAAATTCACATATTTATGGCGGACCAAAAAGTTTGGTCCATCATGCATGGGGAATTCAGCAAGTTTGGTCCGTCAGAGGAATATGAAGTTTAACATGCATGGCGGATCAAAAAATTTAGTCCGTCATAGATGAGATAAGACTGAGATCAGTAGCTGTGGACCATTTTTGACATAAAAAGAGTTTAATCAAAGGATTTGAATATGTTATGGACTAAACTTCGAATTAGCTATATTTGGTCCATCATGAATGATACATTCTTTGAAAAAGTGTTTGATTTGAACATTGGATTCACGAAATGAATATCAAAGTTTTGCCTATCAGAAAAGATGGATATTTTTGCATTTATGCCGAACTAAAAAGTTTGATCCGTCATAGATACACAACTGAGATATTTTGATTTTGACAAAGGTATGTGTATGGCGGACCAAAAAATTTGGTCCGTCATAGATGGGCAACAGAGATATTTCGATCAGCTGAAAGGCACATGTATGCTGGACCAAAAAGTTTGGTCCGTCGTAGATGGGCAAAATTTGATAGCTGAGTTCTTCAAGAATTTTTCACTACGGACTTAGGTATATGAGAATATGAGGTTTAATCCGTTGAAATGAATAGAGTTTGATCAAAATTTTGACTAAAATGAATTTTGAAGTTGAACTGAGCTGACTTTGATTTTAGATAATGACTTAGATTATTTTGTGACAGAATAGGAGATGATCAACTGAACTTCGGTCCGTCACAAAGTTTGGACTCGTTGTATATAGAGATTTTGGTTCAAGGAGCAAAAAGACTAAATGATTTAACTCCAAGCAGTCTAGTTTTGTCTTAGAATCATGAACCAAGTTACCAACTTGCCAAGTCCCTCTTTATAGTACAGCCAAAGCGAAAAATAACCCTAGCTATTTGACTTGAATCAACTCCCAAGTCATAAACTACAAATAAAGTGACTTAATCTTGTTAGTTCAGCTAGCTCCATTCCTGATTCTAGCATACATTCTTTATGGTTGAAAGAATTATTAACTCGGTCATCAACACCAAAACCATTTAATAAAACATGATAAAAATTGAGGGGGCCTAGATGCTATCAATCTCCCCCTTTTTGGTGATTGATGACAACATACCCTTTTAGTTAATAATATTTCAAATATTCTGCAAAACAGAGTTAGCTTGACAGAGTATATACAAATATTTGAAGATGCATGTGCTCCCCCTTAATGAGTGCATGATCTAAACTTTTAATAGATATGGCATTTTGGACTATATTAGATCCTTAATATTTTAATTTTCAGAATTCTTATAAATAGCAGATTTCAGATCACAAAAAGTTGGAGCACCTATTAAACTTAGCAATATACCGGAGCATAAATTTTACCGAACTAGATCATCAGATTCAGTATCAGTGTAATGCTAAGAATAGTAGGTATAACTAGTTTCAAAACTTATATTAAAAGAGTGGGTATCAGAGCACAACAACTGTACTTCAGATATCTCAGAATATCATTTTCTGCTTTGAAATAACGGAATAGTAGAGAATAGTGTCAGAGCAAAACGAATGAACTTCATAGCACAAACTTCACACAAACTCAGAAGCTCATCCTACAATCAGACTAAAAACCTAGGAAGTTCTCCCCCTTTGGCATCAATTGCCAAAAAGGGTGCTATTTGCGCCTTGAAAAAGTTCTCTTGAGCTGACCAAGAACGGAACTTTTACTTGGAGGTGACACAATCTTCACATCATCATCATCATCAGATTGTTCTGACTGTGCTTGAGCAGGTTGACTTGGTACTTGAGCCATTGCTTGATCATGCCAGCTCGGATAGTTGGGATCTCCAGGTTGAAGGACCAAGCTATGAAAATCATTTTGCAGCTTGTCTAGGGACTCATTTATGTTGTCTATTGATGCAGCAAGGCTAATCATTCCACCAAGGTGATGGTTGGCAAGATGTCCATACTCTTGAAAAGCATCCTCAGTATATTCCCGAAAATCTTTTTGGTCTTTTCTGATCCACAAGAGATTACTTGATTCTGATGTATGTGCAGTTTCAATTTGATTGATCAGATGCTTGTGATTTTTGTCAAGTTTTTTATTCATGTCATACAATCTGTCTTTGATCAAATTCTGATTTTTGCCAAGCTGAGTAACCCAGTTTCTTAAGTCCCCAAATCTGGCAAAAGTTTTATTTCTAAAATTGGCTTGCTCTTCATATTGTTTCCTCATCTATTCTTGAACTTGTTCATTATACTGTTGAAGAGTTCTCATCTGTTCTTCAAGCCTTTGAGCTGCCAATTGTTGATCATTAAAATATGCAGCTTGGAAGCCCCTTTGGGCAGCATAATACTGTTACTCAAAAGATGTAAACCATGAAGGTTGAGAGCCAAAAATATTTTCTAGAGCTTGATAAGACTCTTACTGCAGTTGCTCATGATGCAAATGGGAATGGGCAGACTGATGCTGATAGTCAAAGAGATTTTCCCATCCAGGAAAAGTATTTCTTTGATCATGCTCTGGATGTGCTCCTTGAGATGGATAATAAGATTCGAAGACTTGAGGCATGCCAGATCCTCCTGCCACATGATCATGGGCACCAGGCCCAAAACCCTGATCTTGAGTAAATCGTTCAGTTGCTGCTAACTCTTGAAGGTGATGAATTTGTTGTTCTTCATTTAGAGACTGAGCAACTGAGCTTGACATAATGTCAGTTGCAGCTTCATCCACGAAAGCTTGCCCTTGGTCATACCATGAGTTGTGTTCAACTAATTCAGTAGATTCTAGAGAGTGGACCATGACTTGGAGTTTTACTCTTGTGTCCACTTTGAGCACTAAGCTCTTTTCTAGATTTACTTTTGCTAACATGTTGAGCACTAGGCTCTTTTCCAGATTTACTCTTGCTTATACTGTGAGCACTACGCTCTCTGTCATTTCCAAACTTGTTCTTGCTTGCACTATGGTTTGAAAGCATCTGTTTGTAGCTTGAGCTCATTTGTGCTGCAAAACTGTCAGATGAATGATGACTGTTAAAGGAATGATAACTGCCATAAGACTGATAATGGTTACTACCACTGCCATGAGTCTGAGAGTGTCCACTGTGACTGTTAATGTCAAATTTGTCTTCAGCTTCATCATCTGACTCTTCTTCATCTGTGGATCCATATTCAAGAACCAATTCCTTACTTGGTTCCTTTATTTCTTCTTCTTGATCATGTTGCACTAGTTCTTCTTCTACAGGTTGATTTGCTTGTAACCCTTGGAGAAAACCAGTAATCCTCAAATTCTGTCCTGTTGACTTGTCCATGTTATATTTCTTAGGAAAGCACTTAAATTCTTTGTTCATATCATTCTGAGAAATGATTCCTTGAGCTAGCAGAACTTGAGTCACTTGTTGGGCAAAAGGCAAAGGACTACCCAACTTTCTATAGATTGCCTCTTCCATTTCCCCAAAGATATAGTCCACTAGATCAATGGATTGCCTTGACAGTATCAGGTGTAGTAACCAGGCAAGGGTTGGGGTCACACCTTCTTTATATCCTAACTTTGGGAATATGGTGTGCCTCAATACCAGCCAGTAACACTTTTGCTTCTTCAGATAAGCAGGAAGCTCTATTAGGATTAAAATCTGCACTAGTGACATCCTTATAAATATGAGTAGACACTTTTATATCAGACATGTCACCAATCAATCTCCACCTCTGACCAGGATACATCTTCTCAAATATTCTGGTCCTGTTTACCAATGGACTTGAGGCTCTAATTGCAGACTCAAACTGTGCAGCTCTTATTTTTCTTATTTTTCCATTAATACTGAACATGATATGATTTCTCTGTTTGTTCACTAACAAGGATGCATAGAACTCTAGGGTTCTTGAAACACTCTAGGGTATGGTCTTGTTAGACATTAAATATGCCAAACCAAGGGTGGAGTTTATGCAATCGAACAGCCTATTTGATCCTATAATAGAATTCACTTGTGCCCAATCCACATATTGGTGATTTGCCAATGCTGAGACTGCATTTCTTTTTCCATCTAATCTATTTAGATAAGCATTTTAAATGTTCTTGTGTAGTAAGGACACAAAATTTTCACCCAGTGCAGGTTTTATTGCAGGAAACCAAACCTTCTCACTTACTAATCTCACTACCCTTAACTTTCTGTCACTAAGGACAGATAAATCTTCACTGCTTAGTATGTTAATTTCAGTTATTAACTCAATGTTTTCAAATGAAGATTCACTATCAGGTTCATATTCACTATCTTCAGAAGAAGAGTTAGATTCCTCTTCAACCCTGTTCTTTCCTTTTCCTGGATGAGATGTGACTAACTTTCTATTTTTCCTTTCTGCATTGTGCACATCTTGAATCAACACAGGACCTTGAAATTTGTCTAAGCGGTGAAATTCGAGGGATGAATCATTGTTTTCGCTTTTGCCTTTTACTTTGTCAACAATCTTTCCAATTAAACCTGTTTTGTCAGGATTCTTCGACCTCATTTTGACACTAGTCTTATCAGTTCAGTTCTTGTTCAGATTAACTCAAAGCAGAACCTTTTCGCAAGCGCACTGACCAGACCTAAGCAAAAATAAAAGTTAGAATCTAAGAACTAGGTCTAGGGTTTTTGACAAGGAGACGAGAAAGGTTTAGGATGAAACTACTAAGTCCTTTCGATGATTCTTGCGCAAGATGACCTGAGGAACACCGTTGCCAATGCCCGATTTGGGATTGCTTCGGTGAAGAGGGAGTTAGGGTTTCTGGTCAAGAAGAATTGCGCAAGATGCAATAGCAGCAAAAGGAAAACTGTGAACAAAGGAAGTTACTGCATTGAATGTGGAAGGATAATATTGGGGAATCTTGGAAACCGACACCATTTAAAACATGGTAGTTGAGGAATACAGGCGCCCAGTAAAAAAGGTGGTGGTGAGAGTGGTGGGACCCTCTTTGCTTCTGTAAAAACCATATGGGCTATCACATAGGGTCCCAAAGTCAAGGACAGGTTTAGCAATAGATAAGTCCTAAAGCAAATAGACAAGATTTTGAATACATTTTTGAAACTAAGGTGAGAAGAAAATGTTTTTTATAAAAACGAATCAAGTCCATTTTGAATTTAGATAAGAATTAAGCTTAGAAACATTTCCTCATATGACAGACTATTTTTGATATATAGAATAAATTTTACCATTTGCGCCAGACCAAATGACTTGAGGGATTTATCCAGCCACGGACTAATTTATTTTGGTCCATGACACAGAGGTTTTGTTTTGAAAGAACTTGAGATCAAGACTTCCCATGTATGACGGACTAAATATTTTGGTCCGTCATGCATTGACCTTTTGTGTTAGATTGGTCCGTCACAAATAGGCTCTTGTTAGTACGTACCAACTAATTTTAGTCTGTCACAAGAGTGTGTTTCTGAAGATTTAATAGACATAACTAAGATGAGAGACCAATACAACAGCAGAAACACAAATTTGAAATAATTGTATTTTTGGAAATGTTTGAGTTTAATTTTCACGTGAGCATTAGTATTTGCAACTTAAGCTCAGATGAAAAACTCAAGTGCTGAATAGATATGATTATTTGAGTTTTGCCACTAAGTTTTGAAAAGACATAGTTTTTACTATGTTTTAGATGAGATAAGATGGCAGCACAGAAAGATAAGGCTTTCAGCAATATTTTCACAATTTTTAAGTTAACAAAAATTATAAAGATATCAATTTGACTTAATTCAGCACTTTGCATTTATTTACACACACAGTGGGTATCAAGAGATGCATAGAAAGCAAACTTGCTCCCCCTTAATGTGATATCATCAAACAACATTTGAATAATCAATTATATTCAGTTCATTTCTCAATTTTGAGAATCTTGCTTCATCAAATGGTTTAGTAAAAATATCAGCCAATTGGTCCTCAGTTCTTACATAACTAAGCACAATATCTCCTTTAGCAACATGATCATGAATAAAGTGATGTCTGATTTCAATGTGCTTAGTTCTAGAGTGTTGGATCGGATTGTTTGCTATTTTTACTGCACTTTCATTATCACACAATAGAGGCACATTATCAAATTTTATCCCAAAATCTATAATTGTTTGTTTGATGAATAAAATTTGAGCACAGCAACTGCCTACAGCCACATATTTAGCTTCGGTAGTGGAAAGTGCTACTGAATTTTGCTTTTTAGAACACTAAGAAACTAAAGATCTTCCAAGCAAATGACAACCCCCAGAGGTGCTCTTACGATCAATTTTGCAACCAGCATAATCAAAATCTGAATAGCCAAGAAGCTCAAATGGAGCACCTTTAGGATACCATAAACCAATATTAGAAGTAAACTTAAGATATCTAAATATTCTTTTTACAGCACTTAAGTGAATTTCTTTAGGAGCAGCTTGAAATCTAGCACACATACATACACTAAACATGATATCAGGCCTAGATGCTGTCAAGTACAGTAAAGAACCAATCATAGATCTAAAGAGTTTTTGGTCAACAGACTTACCTCCCACATCTTGATCAAGATGTGTATTTGTTGCCATGGGAGTCTTAATTGGCTTACATTCTTCCATTTTGAAGCGCTTGAGGAGATCTTTGGTGTACTTTTCTTGTGAAATGAAGGTTCCTTCCTTCAACTGCTTAACATGAAAACCAAGAACGAATGTCAGCTCTCCTATCATGGACATCTCAAATTCCTTGGCCATCATGTCACCAAATTACTTACAAAGAGAATCATTAGTACATCCAAAAATGATATCATCTACATAGATTTGACAAATCATTAATGTTCCATTGATATCTTTTAGAAACAGTATTGGATCAACCTTCCCAATTTTGAAGTTCTTAATTATCAGAAAGTCTCTAAGGCGTTCATACCAAGCTCTAGGAGCTTGTTTTAGGCTATAGAGAGCTTTAGATAGTTTGTAAACTGGTTAGGCAAGCTTGAATTTTCAAAACCAGGTGGTTGCTCAACATAAATAGTTTCATCAATGAATCCATTAAGAAATGCACTTTTCACATCCATTTGAAAAAGAGTGATATTAAAGTGAGTAGTAAAGGCAAGAAGGAACCGAATAGCTTCAAGGCGTGCCACAGGAGCATATGTCTCTCCATAATCTAGTCCTTCCACTTGAGTGAAGCCTTGAGCTACCAGTCTAGCTTTGTTTCTTATTACCACTCCATTTTCATTTTGTTTGTTTCGGAACACCCATTTTGTACCAATAACGTTGTGATCCTTTGGGCGCTCTGTCAGACTCCAAACTTTGTTTCCTTCAAAATTGTTGAGCTCTTATTCCATAGCTATTATCCAATCAGCATATTTTAGAGCTTCTTCTACTGTTTTAGGTTCAACACAAGAAACAAACGAGTAATGTTCACAAAAGGTAGCTTGTCTAGAACGAGTTTGAACACCCTTACTGATTTCACCGATGATTAGGTCAGACGGGTGATCGTTAGCAATAGTATGATGACTTTTGATGATGACTGATCGATCTTGATCTTTTTCTTCCTCTTCTTCTTAGGTTCCAGCATGTGGTACCATTGACTGAGTAGTTGGTTCATCTTTGTCTTCCTTGGGCTTTATATCACCAATTTTCATTTTTCTCACTGCTTGTACAAGCCCATCATCATCTACATCATCTAAATTCTCATGCTCACCTTGTGAGCCATTAGATTCATCAAATTTGACATCATAAGTCTCTTCTACTAAACCAGTTGAATTATTAAACACTCTATAGGCTTTGGACTTAGAAGAATAACCTAACATGATGCCAGCATCACATCTAGTCTGAAATTTACCCAAATGAGTTCTCTTTTTATAGACGTATACTTTGTAACCAAAAACATGAAAGTATGATATATTTGGTTTTCTGCCAACTAATAATTTATAAGGAGTTTTCTTAAGCAATCTATAAAGATATAGTTGATTAACGACATAATAGCGATATTAATAGCTTGACCCGAAAAGCATCTGAAGTATCATATTCATCTAACATTGACCTAGCCATTTCAATTAAGGTTCTATTCTTTCTCTCAACTACACCATTTTGTTGAGGAGTATAAGTGGCTGAGAGTTTATGCTTAATTCCAAGTTCATCACAATATTCAATTATATTAGTATTTACAAACTCAGACCCATTGTCACTTCTTATTTTCTTGATAGGACAATCAAATTCATTTTGGGCCCTTTTTGCAAAGGTTTTGAAATTTTTTCCAACTTCACTTTTATTAGGCAAAAAGAATACCCAAGTGAATCTGGAGAAATCATCAACAATAACTAAACAGTATGAGTTACCACCAATGCTGGTATATGAAGTGGGGCTAAAAACATCCATATGCAACAGCTCAAGTGGTCTAGTGGTGGACATGTGTCGGCGTATTCCGCCTGACAGGCCCGTGATCTACAGACCGGGTTTTGTTCGATAGGAGGGCGTCTTCGCGGCTGGCAAACCCTAACAAGGGGAAACCCTAGAAACTCCCACGCGGAGGGCTATGGCGCTCTTGAACTATGTTGACACGGTGATTTTTACCCAGGTTCAGGCCCCCTAGACTAGGGTAATAGCCTTACTTCCTGCTGGATTTTATGTAGAGTGTTTTGAGCAAGTACAGAGCTTGGGGATTACAAGTTCTTCCTAAGGCTCTATTGCTCGAAGTCTTGGTTCTCCGTTTCTCCAATGCTCGACCCCCTTTCCCATGCACCAGAAGGCCCTTATATAGGCCAAGCTAACGGGAGTAGGTAAAAGGGGGGTCATCATGCTGATCCTTATACATTTATTACTCCTTCTGTCTTTGTCCGTTCCTTGACCTCATTAAATGCCGGCCTTGGCCGCTTGTCCGCCGGTATGTGACCTCTTTTTGTGAGTAGGTGAAAGGCGTCGAAGAATGGGCCTATTGCGAAATCCTCGCGATCGGCGAGTTCGACCTGGCGAGGCTGCCATCGCGCGATGCGATAGGGAAGGAGACTTGAGTGGCTTCTTGCACTGCTCACCGGCGTCCGTGGGCGGCACGGCCGGCGGGCGTGCTTCGCCGCCCGTTCGCCGAACGCCCGTGGGTAGGCGCCCGCAGCGGCGTGCTTCGCCCACCTTTCGCCGGCGCCCGTGGGCGGCTTTGGCGGCGAGCATGCTCGCCGCCGTTCGCCAGTCGCCACGTGGATTGGCGGCGGCGGCGGCGTGCTCACGCACCTTTCGCCGGGCGCCGTGGCGGCACTGGCGGCGGCGTGCTTTCGCCGCGCTGTTCGCCAGTTGCCACGTGGGCTGGCGGCGAAGCGGCGAGTGTGCTTCGCCCACACTCACCGGCGCCCGTGGGCGGCACGGCGGCGCGTGCTCGCCGCTTCGTTCGCCGAGCCTGCGTGGGCGGGCGTCGGCGGCGAGCGTGCTTCGCCCACACTCGCCAAGCGCCATGTGGGCGACACACGGTGGCGGGCCGTGCTTTCGCCAACCACGATTGCCGAGCCGCCACGTGGGCGGCTTTTGTGCAGTGGAGAGGTACCCAGTATAAAATCTGTGACAACATGATACTTTTGGTAGGATGAGAATTGGCTACTTGCTTGCCTGCTTGACAAGCACTACACAGCCTATTCTTTTCAAATGTAACATCTTTTAAACCCACCACTAGCTTATTTTTGAAAAGCGTTTTGAGATTAGACATACCTACATGCCTAAGACGTCTATGCCAAAGCCATCTGAGAGAAACTTTAGCTAACAGACAGGTCGAGATACATGAGGAGTTAGATTTGAAATCTACTAAGTAGAGATTTTGAAATCTAAACCCTTTAAAAATAAGTTTTTCATTTTTATCAAACACAGTTACCCCATCAGATGAGAAGTTACAATGGAAACCAAGATCACATAGTTGAGTAACAGATAGAAGGTTGAAATTTAGGGAATCAACAAGTAGGACATTACCGATTGAGTGATCAGTTGATATAGCAATCTTACCAAGCCATTTTACCTTTCTCTTGCTATTATCACCAAAGGTGATCTTGTGACTTGGATCACTTTCACCTTCAATAGAGGTGAACATTCTTGAAGTTCCGGTCATGTGTTGGGTGCATCCACTGTCAATTACCCAATGCCGGCCTCCACTCTTGTAATTCACCTGTAAATTCATTTCTTGACTTTAGGTACCCAAGTGCTTTTGGATTCTTTGATGTTAGTCTCAATAACTTTGAGTCTAAAAGGATTTAGCAGCATAGCTTTAGGTACCCAAACTGTTTTAAGTTTCTTATCAAGGTTTAAGGGACCAACATATTTAACATTCATTTTGCCCCTAAAGTCTTTAAATAGCATGTAGTGAGCATCTACCATACAACCCCTATTTGCCTTAGCATGAGAGGTATTTGCAAAATAGCAGTTTCTAGATTCATGATTCGATTTATGACAGTAATAGCATTGAGTGCTTCTTTTGACATAACTCTATTTGAATTTGCTTGATCCATTTTGCTTGAGCAAACTGTTAGGTTTATATCCTAAACCCTTTTTGCCGAAGTTGGGTCTATGTTCAACCAGAATTTTGTCAAGAGTTGCATTGTCCAGAAAGCATTTTTCCAGCCCTTTATCAAATCTGGCTATTTTAGCCTTTAGTTCTTCATTTTCAGTCTAAAGTTCCTTTGCACAGGAAGCATGTTTGCAATTTTCATCACATGTACAGGAAGAGCTAGAGAGCGAAAACTCATCTTTAAGCAAGTTACAAGAAATTGATGCATCACATAAAGAGATATGATCAGACTTGTTGACTAGTATTTCAGTTTTAGTTTCTAGCTTATGACATTTATTTTGCAAGTCTTCATGATTCTTGGTGAAAAAGTATGATTTGAGACAAGTTCATCATAAATCTGTACAGACTTTTCATGTTCAAGAGTAAGCTTATCATGCTTTTCTTTTAGCAACTCAAGATCATTAGTCATGCCAGCAATAGTCCTTTTAAGAGCTCTTGTTGAAGTTGTTTTAGCATGCAAAGCATTATTTAATTCTTCAACTAATTCTACCAACTCATCATAAGAAGGTGAGTCACTAACCTTTTCCTTATCAGCTTTTGCCATTAGACATAGAGGAAATGAAGGTGCTGGTGGAGTCGATTCATCCAGGGCAAGCCCAGCTAGCCCTTTAGACCTTGAGTCATCATCATTAGAGGATGATTCTTCACTTGAGTTCTCCTCATCAGTGACCCATTCTCCAATATGAGCTTCACCTTTTCCTTTCTTAAAGAATTTCTTGGAGTAGCTTTTTTTGAAATATTTCTTCTTAGATTTGTCATGAGTCTTCTCCTCATCTTCACTTTTATATTTGTTCTTCTTCTTGCTTTTGTTAGGACACCGAGCAGCTATGTGTCCCTTTTCATTACACTCAAAGCAAATGACATTAGCAAAAGGATTTTTCTTTGAGTAAGAGTTTGACCTTCCCTTGTCCTTAAAGTTTACTCTTCTCATGATTTTGTTAGCTCTTCTCATCAGTAGAGCTAATTTCTTCACATCTCCATCCTCAGCATCACTCGACTCATCATCACTCTCATCTGACGAGTCTTGCACAATCTCCTTTGCTTTGAGGGCAATCGACTTTTTCTTGGGAGTATCTTCTTCAGCCAATGTAAGCTAATGTGCTGAAATTTTTCCAAGTAATTCAGTGGGAGTGAGCCTCTTGAGGTCACCACTATTGGATAAGTAGGTGATCAAACTGTGATAGGCTCTCGGAAGTACCCTGATCATCTTCCTGCAAACCTCAACATCAGATATTTTAGTACCTAGGCCTTTAAGTTCATTTACAATTGGATTAAGCCTAGAGAACATATCATTAGCATTTTCTTGAGGAAGCATTTTGAACTGATCAAAATTTTCTCGGACAACATAATATTTTTCTTCTTTAACATTAGTAGTTCCTTCATGTATTTCTTGCAATGTTGTCCATATATCATATGCAGAAGTAAGGTTACTTACTCTATCGAAAACTTCTAAACTAAGGCAAGAGAATATAGCATTTCTAGCTTGGGCATCATATTGCATATTTTGGATCTCACCAGGAGTGGGTTCACCATACACAGTTTGCCCTTCAGGTAAAATGCGTGGAGGCAAGGGCTTCTTTGTAACCCTCCACACATCATACCTGACAGCTTCTAAATAACATCTTATTCTAATTTTCCAATAAGCATAATTAGTACCATAAAAAACTGGTACTCTACCAATACTAACGGTAGCTGAACCATTTCCCTCGGCCATTTACCAAAGCTAGTTAAGCTAATTAAGGTAAACCTCGCTCTGATACCACTTGTAGGAACGAGTTGGCCTAGAGGGGGGGTGAATACGCAACTCTTCAAATTTTAATTCTTCGGTTATAGTTAACTATTCTATGTGAGTGAATGACTTAGAATCAGAATGTACCAAAAGTAAAAGCAAATAGAGATAACAGCGAAAGCAACACAATATAAAGCAAAGAACAAAATAAGACAAGTATTTATCCCGTGGTTCAAAGCACTTCTCCTACTCCACGTTGAAGCACTTCTCTCGAAGTATTGCTTCACCACGACTAATCGCTTGATAGCTATGGTTCTCACTCGGGTAGCTCTTTCACCACTCCGGTGAGGTGAGCTACAAACTCTTCACAATCAAAAGTGGCCTTTCACAATCTTCTTTGGGCCAGTCTCACTTTTCACCTCCTCCAAGCTATCTAGGATCACGAGATCCAAGAGTAATAAACTTGCACAAGCTCGTCTCTTGGTTCACTTTCATAAACTCTGACACTAGACACAAGCTTGGAGCTAAAAACTTAGAAAGAATGAGGTTTTGAGTTTCAGAGTGAAGCACAGACTCCTTGTTGTGAAAGAGAGCTCTTTTGAAAGCTAAAATGTCAAGGAGTTCATAAAGTTCTATGGTAGATAGCTCAGGCAATGCTTATATAGCCAATTCTGATGAAAATAGCCATTGTACCTACCACACTGACCGTTGCACGTGTCAGAGTGTCAATTTTGAGCTAAAACACGTTTACAGCGGACTAAAAGTTTTTCCTTAGCGATACTGATCATGTGTATCACGGACCAAATTCACATATTTATGACGGACCAAAAAGTTTGGTCCGTCATGCATGGGGAATTCAGCAAGTTTGGTCCGTCAGAGGAATATGAAGTTTACATGTACGGCGGACTAAAAAATTTGATCCGTCATAGGTGAGATAAGACTGAGATCAGTAGCTGTGGACCATTTTTGACACAAAAAGAGTTTAATCAAAGGATTTGAATGTGTTATGGACTAAACTTCGAATTAGCTATATTTGGTCCATCATGAATGATACATTCTTTGAAAAAGTGTTTGATTTGAACATTGGATTCACGAAATGAATATCAAAGTTTTGCCTATCAGAAAAGATGGATATTTTTGCATTTATGCCGGACCAAAAAGTTTGGTCCGTCATAGATAGACAACTGAGATATTTTGATTTTGACAAAGGTATGTATATGGCGGACCAAAAAATTTGGTCTGTCATAGATGGGCAACAGAGATATTTTGATCGGCTGAAAGGTACATGTATGCCGGACCAAAAAGTTTGGTCCATCGTAGATGGGCAAAATTTGATAGCTGAGTCTCTTCAAGAATTTTTCACTACGGACTTATGTATATGAGAATATGAGGTTTGATCCGTTGAAATGAATAGAGTTTGATCAAAATTTTGACTAAAATGAATTTTGAAGTTGAACTGAGCTGACTTTGATTTGAGATAATGCCTTAGACTATTTTGTGACAGAATAGGAGATGATCAACTGAACTTTGGTCCGTCATAAAGTTTAGACTCGTTGTATATAGCGATTTTGGTTCAAGGAGCAGAAAGACTAAATGACTTAACTCCAAGCAATCTAGTTTTGTCATAGCCTAATGAACCAAGTTACCAACTTGTGCCAATTCCCTCTTTATAGAGCGATATCAGGCCAAGGGAAAGCCCAAAGCCCAAAGCCCAAGTGAAGTAGGATGACAAGGAGAAGTCTTACGCTAAGCCATATGGATAGCAGAATCAGACGTGCTTCAGGTGTGGCACTTGGGGGCATTGGTCGAAGATATGCCGGGAACCTAAGGAAGTGATCAACGCATATCAGGCCAAGAAGATGGCCAAAGTCAATGCACCAGCAGAAGCGCATTTCGCCAAGGTAGGCGACAATGATGCCATGGACGTAGACACCCTACTTGCCTCACAGTCTACCCTGGACATCGATGCAGTAGCCAAACTTTTGGCAAATGAAGAGGAAACCTCTGTCGATGACATAGAGGCTGAAATCAATGCATACTTTACAGATTCCATTTAATGTATGAATTGCATTATTTGCATTTTTTTAATAGTGGTTGATTACTGAATTCCCTTTGAATAATGAATTGTAAGCTCTAGAAGAGCATGCATTTTCTCATAAATGAATAAGAAGTTTATTTTATTCCAGTATTCTTTATTTGCAAATAATATTTGAATTATTTTATCACTGTCTGATTGGAATTATATTTCTTTTATCTAGAAATCGTGTAGCGCCCAAATGGAGGAGATATGTATTGTTGATAGTGGCACAACAAATACCATCCTAAGAGAGTCCAAATACTTCCAATCGATCACGAAGAATATTTGGAAAAATTACTACAATTGCGAGCGATTCTTATATAATAGATTACGGAAGAGCCACAATTATCTTGCCATGGGTACAACTTTGGTAATTGAAGAAGCCCTTTTGTACCCTAAATCAACGCGCACTCTCTTAAGTTTCAAAGACATTCGCGCCAATGGTTTTCACGTAGAAACCAATGAAGAAAATGGCAAAGAATACTTATGCATAGTGAAGCATGCGGTATGTGGAAAAATGATATTAGAAAAATGTCCCTCATATGGATCTGGGTTGTACTACACGAAAATTCATGCACCCGAAGTGTATACTTCTTTGAAGACTGTCTTTAGATGCTCTGAATTATTTTCTTTGTGGCATTGTAGATTAGGACATCCTGGTCTTAGAATGATGAGAAATATAGTGAACAACTCACAAGGTCATGGCATTAATGTTAAGAATTTCCCGAATCATGAAGATTTTGTGTGCCCTGCATGTGCCACCGGGAAATTAATAACTAGACCCTCTATTATGAAAGTGCAAAGTGAAATCTCTGCATTCTTGGAACGCATCCAAGGGGATATTTGCAGCCTGATTCAACCCTTGTCAGGGCCGTTTCGGTATTTTATAGTGCTTATAGATGCTTCCTCGAAATGGTCTAGAGAGGGTGGAAGTACCAAAGAAAGCGAAGGTATCTCTCATCTGTTGAGAGGCCTCAAAGAAAAAGGGCGAAATCGGCTTCTCAAACCCAAAGTACGGGCGTCTGGAAAAAACTAGGCAAGAGGACTTACCACAGCCAATCACAAAGATGCCCCAAGGAAAGAAGGGGAGCCAGTTGAGACTTGGCGTTGGAAAGAAGCCTATGGAAAAGGCAGTTCCAGATTTGAATCTTCCATTGGAGGAAGCCGCTGGAGAAAATGTGTGCGCACACATGGGTGATGAAAAGCTGAAGGAACTTGCTCTTGTGATGGGAAATAGCAATGAAGAGAAAGTAGAAGTGCATGAAGCACCCCATGATGAAATGGCTATAAATTTTGTAATAACAAGAGAATCCCTGAATAGAGCAACAGCAATGTCGATGCTACTTTGCAAAGAAGATCGCCTTGATCATTGATCATGATCCCGAGCCTACATCTCTCGCAGAATGCAAGAAAAGGCTAGATTTGGATATGGAAGAAGGCAATCAACTGCGAGTTAGTCTCTCGAACAAAGAGAGGTGCTTGGGCGGTGTCTTTGCCGCCTCCCCATATAAACCCGTGGGTCACAAATGGGTTTTGTTAGGAAGAGGAATGAAAATAATGAAGTTGTAAGATACAAGGCAAGACTTCGTTGCTCAAGGTTTCACTCAACGACCTAGGGTTGATTATGAAGAAACCTATTCTCCGGTCATGGGAGGAATTACCTTTAGATATTTGATCTCAATGGCGATGAACTTGAAGTTGAAAATGAAGCTAATGGATGTTGTCACAACATATCTCTATAGAAATTTGGATCTGAGAGATATACATGAAATGCGGAAGGTATCCTATCGAATCAAGATAGAGCAAGCGAAACACAGTATAGTGTAAAATTGGAGAAATCACTGTATGGGCTAAAACAATTAGGAAGAATGTGGTACAATCGCTTGAGTGATTTTCTCTGTAAAAAAGGCTACACAAACAGCGAAGATTGTCCATGCGTATTTATACAGCGATCCCCAAACGGATTCTGTATAATCTCCGTCTATGTAGATGACTTGAATATCATTGGAACGGATGAAGAAATTGAAGAGGCATGCTCATACTTGAAGTCTGAGATTGAAATGAAAGACTTGGGTAAAACTAAGTTATGTTTAGGCTTACAGCTTGAACACGTTCAAGGAGGAATCTTTGTACATCAATCATCCTACACGCAAAAAGTGTTGAAAAGATTTGGTTTTGAAAAATCATATCCTGCAAAAACCCCAATGGTCGGAAGGTCACTCCAAGCAGACCAAGATCCATACAGGCCTAGAGAAGAGGGGGAGGAAGTCTTGGGAGCGGAATTCCCATATCTGAGTGCAATTGGAGTGCTCATGTACCTTGCAAATAGCACCAGGTCGGACATTGTGTTCGCCGTGAATCTGCTATCCTGGTACAGCGCAGAACCCACCAAAAGGCATTGGAAAGGGATTAAGGACATCTTCCATTACCTCCAAAGAAGCAAGGACCTCGGCCTATTCTATAGAAGAATGAATGAACTAAACTTGGTCGGCTATGCCGATGTTAGGTATCTATCGGACCCGCATACTGGAAAGTCCCAAACGGTGTATGTTTTCCTTTATGGAGGAATAGCAGTTTCTTGGAAGTCGTCTAAGCAGACTCTTGTCTCGACATCAACAAATCACTCGGAAATCATTGCCTTGTATGAAGCCTCCCGTGAATGTGCATGGCTTCAAAGAATGGTTCACCACATCTAGAAGTCATGTGGTTCCACATTGAACAAACTCCCACAATCATCTATGAAGATAATGCAGCTTGTGTTGCCCAAGTACAGATGGGATATTTGAAAAGCAATCGTGAAGCATATCAACCCCAAGTTTTCTCGCTCATGAATTGCATAAGATGAGCGAGATTAAGTTACTGCATACTAAGTCATGTGAAAATCTCGTAGATTTATTCACTAAGTCACTCCTAGCATCTACTTTTGAAAGGTACGTTAAAGGAATTGGGATGATGAGACTTAGAGAAGTCTGATTCGGGGAGATATTTCACATACTCTGTATAAATCTTGAACTTGAAGTTTGAGTACCCAACGTGATCTTGAAGATTAACATTAAAGTTTGGGTGAATTGTACTCTTTTTCCTTAGTAAGTTTTTCACAAAAGTTTTCTTACATATGGTTTTGATGAGGCAATTCGTGCAACACAGTAAGCGTATGCTATGTACTTTTTCTCCATGTATTTTTCCCACTGGGTTTTTCTGGAGTTTTGATGAGGCATATGCATTTCGCGGCAAAGGGCCCAAGGGGGAGTGTTAGGAAACCCTGCGGCCCGTAAATGCCCAATTGGCCCTGTCAACGTTTGTTATCGGCAATAATAAAAACGGGGCTAGACGTCAGATCCAAACTTGATGGTAGCACAAGACGCAAGAATTATACAGGTTCAGTCTCTCACGGAGGAGATAATACCCTAATCCTGTGCTCTAGAATTAAGTGTGTCTAGCTTATTTGCTGATGAGATCATATGCTGATGTTCCCCCACCCCTCACATTATATAGCAGAGGAGGGCGGTTACAAAAGAGAGTCCTGGTCGGATACAAGGTGGGGATTATATCTCCTGTACATATCTGTTTGGTAATGGTTTAGATTATGATTGTATCCTACCTAATCAGAATCAGTTGCTATCTTTAGGGCTTGCTTGTTTAGCATGTCTGGTGCAACCCTGGTGGCTTCTTGTTTCCTTGTAGTCGGCCTAGCCCGGTCTTATCTAGTTGGGCCTCGCAAGCCTGCCTTGCAGATACACGTGGTGTGCATACTCCACAGTAGCCCCCGAGTGTTTTGTGATTAGATTGCCTTATTATTGAAGGGATTTCCCGACTGGTTCTTTCACCAGCCGAGTGCTCTGTTGTTGGCAAGGAGATCGTGAAGGACTCGATAGAGCTCCACGTGTAGGCATTCCGAGTGGTTCCCAGACCAATTTATTGAGCCGGATCGCAACTTCGCCTTGGAGTTTTCCTCCGTTCGAGTTGGCTTTCGGTGAGTGGTACTGTGGGCGGGGCCTTTGACTTTTGGCTGTCATCATGAGGCATACCATAAATTGTCCAAGTGGTACCTGCTCCTGCTTTTTGCAGTATACGGCTAATGGCCCATCATGAGGCATACCTCTGGGATTTTTATTTTAAATCAACTTATGATATCTGATTCCATTTTGAACGGTGACCAGCATGCGACCTGACATGAGGCATATCATAAGAGGATGTTTTATTTTGGAACGTACCCAAATTCTGTCTGATGCGATCATTGGCCTTTGGCACATCATGGGGCG
This sequence comes from Guadua angustifolia, assembly GCA_036346375.1. Taxonomy (NCBI): domain Eukaryota; kingdom Viridiplantae; phylum Streptophyta; class Magnoliopsida; order Poales; family Poaceae; genus Guadua; species Guadua angustifolia. The sequence goes on from CM070514.1 coordinate 13,587,145, forward strand.
TACCGTATCCCAAATCAAATTCGGTCCAATTGTGCCTATGTACAGTGATTCACTGCACATGGCCACCGGCCCATCTTGAGGCGTGCCCTAGGGCAACCTCAGGACATACGAAAGGCGAAGCGTTTTCCCGCTCAAGGCGAAAGTTAGCATCGCTTCCTATAAATATGAGGCTCGGTGCGAACAAAGCGATTTTCTGCGCACTGCTCCTCACCTGCCTCTTCATCTTCTCACTTTCGGCGCTTCTCCTGCGATCTTCGCCGCTAGGGTTAGCATCTCTTGCCATCCCAATCCGGCGCAGTTGCTAGTTCCTTCACCCAAAAAATGTCTTCTCCTTCCTCGAAAGACGCTCCTTTATCAGCTTTGACCAAGGATTGGGCCACTTCGGTGATGACGGAAAAGCGATTGGAGAAATTGGTCTCCAGCGGTGTCTTCCCCCCACTGGTGATGCTCTTCGCCCGACCTATAGTGGGTGAGTATTGCCCCATACCCCGCACTAAGGAGGTGGTCATTTTTTAGTCTTTTTTCCAGCGTGGGTTTGGCCTTCCCATTTGCGCTTTTCTCTGTAGTCTTCTTCATTTTTATGAAATTGAATTGACCCATCTCAATCCCAACTCCATTCTTCAAATTGCCGTCTTTGTTCATCTCTACGAGGCCTTCTTTTCGACCTTTTTTGCCATCTTTTCCTTCTCAAGCCCTTCCCAAACAAGAATTCCCCCAAAGCAGTTGGGGGTGCTGTGTTCTAGCTAAGGGACGGCTTGAAGAAGTCTTATTTTGTTATTTCCTTCAAAACCTCAAACAAGAGTGGCACCGAGTGGTTTCTTGTGCCAATCCCAAACCTTCTCTTCCTTCTTTTTCCGGAGTCCCTCCTAAGCCTTCGATGGATTGGACTTCGCTTCCCTCGGATGGCGGGATGGACCAGGTGGCAGAGCTCATAGGTATGATCGCCAAATTGAAGGAAGACGGACTAACCGGAGTCGCTATCATCCTCAATTTTGCCTTTCGCTGAGTACAACCCCTCAAGGAGCGAGTCCATCTTGGATATGACTATGAAGGAGAGCGTGACACCACCCGGGAAGCCCCTGAGCCGATTCCCAGGAATATTCTCCTTGGACGTCTGGGCAATTTCTTCGTCCAGGGCACCCAAATCGTCAACACTGGGTGTCCAAAGCCCTTCAACAAAACGAGTCCTCCGCCTTCGGTAAGATGCTTTCTCATCTCCCAGTAGCTGTGCCTAAGCATGTGTTTGTTACACATACTTACGAGTCCTGGCGCTTTCTTCTCGATCTTGTTGCTGAATTTCCTTAGCACAAGAGCGCCAAGCAGAAATGCCCTGCTAGCGCCTCGCCCTCGGCTCCGAGTGCTAAGAAGGATAGGGCGGCCGAAGCTAAAGACCCCTTGGGAAAGGGGAAATGCCCGGCCGTCTACCTGCCCAAGGAGAAGAGGAAACAATCGACTGCTAACGTGCGCCCGACTGGAGGCCCGAAGGTTTGGGACTCGGCAGCCGTGCGTGCCTCACCCTCGACTTCTTGGTCATCGAGTCGGTCTGAGGGCTCGGAGGCTCTTGAGCCCCCAACCCGGCACTCGGCCAATAGTGTGCCTCCACCCCCGCGCCCAGTCGGAGATCCCTTGTCCACCATGCCCGGCGCCCAGCCGAGTTCTTCTGCAGGTGGACCCTCTCCTCGGAAGGGCTCAGGGATAAAAATAACAAGATCCAAAAGGTTGGTTTCTTTGTCAACTCTTCCTTTTGTCTTTTCGGGTCATGCCCTAACTGCTTCTTTTTCTAGGAAGCCTGTCGATGAAATTCCCGTGGACGTGCCACTCAGGGATCCCCAGGAGGCCACCTCCGAAGATGCCTCAAGCCGGCCGGGGGGTGAGGCGCCGACTAATGCCACGCCCGCCACCCCCGAAGTAGCTCCGGAGCCGGCGGCGACAACTCTTCCGACTACTTCCGCGACTCAGGGCGCTAGGGCTGATTCTGATCTGGGTAGCCCCCGGCTGTGTACACCTCCTGGGCCGGTTGGCCAAATGGTGCCCCTGAAGCCTATCACCCGCCCCTCACCTCCACCAGAAAAACTCCCTCGGCCTCCTCGCCCGAAGTCCCCGCTGCGGCTTGCGTTCTTCGGCGAGGACGGTGAGTGGACAGCTTTTGACGACAAGGGCGAGGAGAAGGAATGGGAGACATTCTGCGACAACGTCTTTAGTTGCTCCCGGCTGGCTCACGTGAGTTTTTTGCGCCGAGTTGGTTAGAAGTTCTCTTCTTTTTGTCTTTGGTGACTTTATCATTTGTTTTGTTTCCTTCAGCGTCTGAGTGAGTGCGCCAAGAAAAGGGACGCCGTTCTCCGGGAGATACTCCCGAAGACCAAGATGCGACGGGATTATGAGGCCGAGGTCCAGCGGGTCCGCGTCGAGCTCCAAGAGGAACTCGGTAGGGCCTGGAACGAGAACCGAGCAGAGCTGGAAAGGCTCCGGGCCCAGGTTCAGACTTCCGAGGCAGACAAGTTGAACCTGACGAGTTCCCTTAGCGGTAACCACCTTGTCCGACTGCCTTAGATCACCTTTTTAGTCTTCCACCCCTTAAGTCATTCTTCCTATCTTGGTTTCGGTCTTCGTTGTTGTAGATCTTCAGGGAAAGCTCGAAACCACCCAGGCTCTGGTCAAGGAGCTGAAGAAATCTAAGGAGGATGCCCAAACCAAGTCGGTCAAGTTGGAACAAGAGCTGGAAGGTTTGCTCCCGACTCGTCCTTTGTTCCTGTTGTGCTTTTTAATGTCTTTGAGCTAATCCGATTGGTTTTACAAAATACCGGGCTAAGTCACAGGCTCAGTACCGAGTCTTGGATGAGAAGATCAAATCAACTGAAGCACAAGTCGACAAGCTCCGGGAGGGCTCTAAGGCGATGTTGCAAATCCTAGATCCTAACGATTTGGACCCAGCGATCACGATGCCACGATCGGTGGGTGGCGAAGGGCCCAAGAAGTGTAGCGCTTGAAGAGGCAGCGATCCGGCGCCCGATCAAGCTCAGCCATCGTGAAGTCCTTGTATCCACAGGTGGAGCTTCGAGGCTATCGAGGCGCTTTACTGCCGTCGATGGCGATCAAGCCATTGCTACCTTTCGATGACGTTAGGGATACCTCCGCCGCTTTAGTCGAAAACTTGGACTTGGGCTCCATGTGAATGTCTATTTGCTGGAACTTGGTCTTGTAATAACTCTTTTGTTCCTTGGAAAAAACGCCTGGCAACTGAGCCATGTTTTGCTTTTAATTGCTTCATTTGTGTCTTGAGAATCTTTGTTGATTTAATGCTTGCATGCGCCTTGCCTAGTTTGGTGTCCCGTGACCGTATGTCTTCTTAAGCGCTTCAAGTTCTAGCGCCCGCACGTTTTTCGGGCCACTTCGGCTTCCCGCGCTAGCGTTTACTCAGAACTGTTCGGCTTCCACACTTTGGGTATATAAGAGGGTGTCACCGCTACTTGATCGATCACTTGCCTCTGGGTTTTCTCTCGACCTTCGTCGTTCTTCTTTAGACCTTCAATGGCTTCTTTATCCCAATCTTCTTAAATGCAGCGATGAGGCTCCACCATCTCCCCGGGAGGAGCCAATCTTTGACTTGAAGATGGGGCTCATGGCGCTGATGGAAGGATGCCTTCCTTGTCGAGCTCTGGGCGATTCTGAGCTCATGTTGGCCGAGCTTCATGAGAGGAAGAAATTTGTAGCCAGACGTCATCGCCGTCGGCAGCGCTAATTGAAATTGTCGATGCTTGTCGAGGTGAGGGCGCTCTCATCAATCTTGATGGGGCCTTGTATTTGCACTTAGGTTTTAGGTTCCTGCAAATTTCTCGTGTAATGCATTGATGTATCTGAACCAGAATATTCTTAATGATATCTAAATGTTGCTTAATCCTTCTTCCCTATTGATTTAGAGTTTGCCTAAGTGGTTTCTTTCCTTTTTCGTTTAAGCACTCTGCCCGACTATTCTAGCCCCCTAGCGTTGGGAGTCAGCTCATGGCCATTTTTCCCATGCACGCATTTTTGAGAGACTAGAGTTCACCGTTCGTGGGGTCAGAGTTTCACGATATGGATTTTTAAGCACTTTCGAGCTCGATCATAATCATTAGGGAAAAAAACAAAAATGACTCATAAGAAGGGTTAGCATGCATAACACTATTAGAGTGTAACCCCAGACTTCTTTGTAATTGAGTATCAATTGAGTAGTAAGTCAAGAAGAATTTTTATTTATGAATAACATAACTACTGTACAAGATTTAAGAATAAAAATGATGTAGCTGATCTATGTTCTATGAGTTGTCGATGAACACGCCATCTTTCCGCTTGAGTCTATAAGCCCCTGGGTGCGTCACCTCATCGACGATGTAGGGGCCTTCCCAGCTTGGGGAGAGTTTGTGCTCGCTTTTTTGATTCTTCATTAGGACCAGATCTCCTTTGGAGAAAGCACGACCCCGAACGTTCCGATCATGTAGCAGCGTAGGCCTTGGAGGTATTTGGCCAACTAGATCGCTGCAATTTCCCTGGCTTCTTCCAATCGGTCGGGTCTTCTATCCGGTTCTCCTCCGACTTGGCCACCTTGTAGCTCCAAACTCGCGAGGATCCGAACATCAACTCGGTAGGTAGGATCGCCTCTGAGCCGTATACCAAGAAAAAAGGTGACTGCCCGATGGCTCTGCCGGGGGTGGTTCTCAGCCCCCAGAGCACCGAAGACAATTCTTTTACCCACCGCGTAGTGTAAGGCTTGAGACGATAAAAAATCCTTGCTTTTTGCCCTTGCAACATCATGCCATTGGCTCGCTCTACTTGGCCATTGCTCCCTGGATGAGCCATGGAAGCAATGCAAATCTTGATGCCGAGTTCGCCATACCAGTCTTGAAATTCTTCACCGCGGAATTGAGTTCCATTATCTGTGATGATTCTGTTTGGTATGCTAAACCTTACCATGATTTCTTGGAAGAACTCCTTGGCCTTGGCCGCCGTGATCGTGGCGACGGGCTTTGCCTCAATCCACTTTGTAAATTTATCAATGGCGACGAAGAGACAAGTGAAACCTCCTTAAGCCTTCTTCAAAGGACCGACCATGTCGAGCCCCTAGACTGCGAATGGCCAGGTGATCGGAATGGTTTGCAACTCCTGCACCGGCACATGTATTTGTCGAGCGAAGAACTAGCAACCTTCGCAGGTGAACAATATCCTTCGCATCTGATATAGCAGTTGGCCAAAAGAAGCCTTGACGATAAGCTTTGCCCACTAGGGTACTTGACATTGCGTGGTGCCCACAAATTCCCGAGTGGATTTCTCTGAGAAGGTTCTTCCCTTCTTGCTCCGATATGCAGCATCTCAGGACACCGAAAGCACTCTTTTGGAAGAGTTCTTCATCGACTATCACGTAGCTTTTGCACCGGCGTGTGACGCGTTCTGCCTGTACGCGGTCTTTGGGAAGCTCATCCTTTAACAGGTAGTTTAAGAATGGAGTTGTCCAGTCAGGATTGATGACTAAAACTTCCTCTTGTTGGTTTTCCCTGATTTGTCGACTCATACATCGGCTTATTGAAGGTTTGTGAAGCTCTTGACAAATACTCGGTAGGAGCTGTTGCCCAACTAGAGCCTAGCCTTGCGAGCTCGTCTGCTGCTTCATTGTCACCGCGGAGTTCATGGATGAGCTCCAGCCTGTTGAACTTGTCTTTGAGCTTTCGCACTTCTGGCGGTATCAGACCATCTTTGTCCTGCTTATACGACCGATCTTTACTTGCGTGGTTGATTACTAACATGGAGTCTCCGCGGATTGTCAATCGTCGAATGCCAAGGGATATGGCAATGCGGAGTCCGTGGATGAGTGCCTCGTACTCGTCGGCGTTGTTTGATGACGGGAAATGTAGCTAAAGGATGTATTTTAGGTGATCCCCCGTCAGAGAGATGAGCACCACGCCCGGCCCGCATAGCCGAGCATGAGGGAACCATCAAAATACATCATCAATACTCGAGTTCTTCAAGAATCGTTAAGTCTGCAGCTCCACCCACTCGGCGGTGAAGTCGTGATGCTTGAACTTACAAGCTGTTCGCGACTTGAAGGAGATTTCAAAAGCTCAGAGTTCAACGCCCAATTGGCAATTCTCCCGGTGGCCTCCCGGTTGTGGAGTATATCCCCAATCGGAAAAGCGGTGACCACCAAAATTGAATGCTCTTGGAAGTAATGTTTGAGTTTGCGAGACGTAAACAATACGGCATACAACAGCTCCTGTACCTGAGGATATCGTGCTTTGGATTCGCCTAACACCTTGCTAATGAAGTAAACTGGCCGCTAAACCTTATGGAGGTGCCCTGCATCCTCCCGCTCTACGACGATTGCTACGCTGACAAAATGAGTTGTTGCAGCGATGTAAAGCAGAAGGGGTTCTTCGGGCATTGGTGAGACCAGCACTGGCGGTGAAGACAAAAACGTCTTGAGGTCTTCGAAAGCTTATTGTGCCTCAGAAGTCCATTGAAAATTGCCTTGCTTCTTCGGAAGTTTGAAAAAAGGCATTCCCCGCAATCCCAGGTGGGAAATGAACCTGCCGAGTGCCACCATGCAGCCCGTGAGCTTCTGGATGTCTTTCTGGCAAGTCGGTGGTTTCATCTTCAGGATGGTATTGATTTTCTCCGGGTTTGCCTTGATGCCCCGTTGTGATACTATGAATCTAAGCAGTTTTCCTGAGGGGACTCTAAAGACGCACTTCTCAGGTTTGAGTTTCATCTTGTAGGCCCTTAAGCTTTCAAATGTCTCGGCCAAGTCAGATATAAGGTCCTTCTTTGCGCGAGATTTGAGATCGACATTATCAACATATGCTTCCACATTGCGTTCGATTTGAGTGTGAAAACACCGCTACATTGCGCATTGATAGGTTGCGCCAGCGTTTTTCAAACCGAACGACATTATGACGTAGCAAAATGCTCCAAACGGGGTGATGAACGAAGTCTTGATACAATCTTCTTCTTTCAGCCTGATCTGGTGATATCCCGAGTAGGCATCCAGAAAACTTAAGAGCTCACAACCTACAGTTGAATCTACCACCTGGTCGATGCGAGGCAACCCGAACGGGTCTTTCGGGCATGCTTTATTAAGATCGGTATAATCAACACACATACGCCATCGTTTATTCTTTTTGCGAACAAGAACTGGGTTTGCTAACCAGTCGGGATGATACACTTCTTTTATAAAGCCTGCGGCTAAAAGCTTACTGATTTCTTCCCTGATGGCCTCTCGGCGGTCTTAAGTGAATCGACGGAGCCGCTGCTTGACGGGCTTCGCCTTCTCGTTGACATTAAGAGAGTGCTCGATCACCTACTTAGGGATGTCGGGCATGTCGGAAGGTTTCTATGCGAAAATGTCCCGGTTTTCCTGAAGAAAGGTGACGTGCGCGTCTTCCTATTTGGGGTCAAGCCCTATCCCGATCAGAGCCATCTGAGCCGAGTTGGACAGGTCGAGGATTACCTTCTTGGTCCCTTCTTCAGGCTTCATGTTGGTCTTGAGCTGCTTGTTGGCTGGGACTTCTCCTTCATCTTGCTGATGTGTGGCCGCCTGTCGGATCTTCTCCCTGTTGGCTGCCGCTTCTTGCATTTCAGCCATCTCGCAGCTCTCCCTGTCACATGCGAAAGACTGCCTGACGTCGCCACGGACCGAGATAATTCCCTTTGTCCCGGGCATCTTCAGTACGAGGTTAATATAATGGGGCACAACCATAACTTGGCAAGGCCTGGCCTTCCCAAGATGGCATGGTATGCCGTCTCAAAATCAGCCACCTCAAAGTTAAGATATTTCGTCCAGTAATATTCTCTGGTCGACGTGGTAGCAAAATGTCTGGCGAGTGGAACAAGAAGAGGTCCGGGGATTACCCCATGAAATGGCGATGAGCCCGCTTTAGCTCGGCGGGGAATCTTCATAATAGTCAAATGTTTTGGAGAAGAGGAGTTGAGTCCACTCCCCACATCCTTGACACCCTCTTGAGTTTGTGCTGCGAATCACGGATCCAAAACAAGAGAAATCTACCGGGATATGGGATGTGATCTGGATGGTCGGCGATCAAAGTGTCGGGACCTCGGACCATCCCGAGGTATTGGGGAGTTCTTGGCATAACGCATTGATGTCCCAAAGCGGTAGCTTTGCTTTAAGCTTGGACTCATCTTGGTGAGCCCCGAATATGTAGTTGAGCTCATCTTTGTCTTACGTGTCGCCCTCGTCATCTTCAAGAGGATCTTGCTTTTCTTTGCTTCATCATTTGCTTTACCCTTGGCTGGCCGCTTGTTGCTCTCCTTGGCGAGCCTTCTCAGAATGAAGCAATCCTTCGTAGCATGTTTCCCCTTGGGATGAAAAGGGCAAATTGCATCCATTACCATGTCGTAATCATTTGTTCGTGGTGCACGAGGTCGGCCTCGTTCGGCCACCGCAACCAGTTCTTTGGGCTTTCGCTTCCTATCCCGCTGCCTGGAAGACTCGGCATGGTCCTTCTTGTCCTTTTACCGTGGGCGATAGTCTTGACGTTCGGCTAGGGCATCCGAGGCCGTTGCGTAACGATCCGCCAATTCGAACATCTCCCTTACCGTAGTTGGCGGTTTTCGGGACATTTTCTTAATCAAGTCGGGGTCGTTGACGCCCTTCTGGAATGCCGCAATGACCGCAACTTCCGAGATATCCCGATCGTATTCTTCTTCTACATGAAGCGGTGAATAAATTCCTGGAGGGTTTCATCCTTCTTCTGGCGGAGTTGATACAAGTCCCATTGAGTCCCAGGTCTCTCATCGGTGCCCTGGAAGTTGGTAATGAACTGCTCACAAAGATCTCCCCAGGAATCTATGGAGTTATTTGGAAGTCTGTGAGCCATGCAGTGAAGGGAGTAGCGTGGTGGCGAGATAATTTGCCATTACATTGTGGTAGCCCGACGCCTTGATTACAAGCGTAAACACGCAACCAACCACGGATCTCTTTCTCCATCAAATTTGGTGATGCCTTTGGGGTTGAAACCTTGAGCCAAACCACTTGTGGCCGAGGGTGAAAGCACGAATGCGTCAATAGGCCCATCACCGCAGCGCGGCGTGGGAGTCTTGAGGTGGAACTGGCTCGACCCTCCTCGTCCTCACCCTTGTCGTGGCGGTGTGGATTTCTGCGGTTGTCTCGGCCGTCATGATTGATGCCGAAGCGCTTCGTAGTCATCTTTGCGCCGGCGGCGCTCATCATCTTCACGTTCTCGTCGCTGGCGTCCAGATCCAAGCGAAGGTCTCGGCTAATGCTTCGACGGGCGTCCTCGCCCCGACGAAGTTCAAGTTGACCACGCATGGACCGACTGCGAGCAGTGTGGCTGCTTGCAGTCTGAGTGATTGCATGGATACGAGAGTACCCTTTATCCCCTGGTTCTTCCTGATGTTGTTGGATTGCCACCGCCGTCACTATGGCCTTAACTTGGGCTACGATTGGGGCAGCTGGACTATCAGGACCAAGCATTGGTCCTAGGGTATCAAGCAGTGTCTTTGAGGCAACGATGTTTTGTTGAGGGGTATGAAAAACCGATTGGTTCCCCATCCTTGCTTACAAGATGTCCTCATTAACATTGTGCCCTCTGGCCTGGAGGGACTTCGCACATTCCTCCTGCGCTTCACGACGTAGGCGCTCTGCTTCCGCGACATCCACAACATCTTTCTGCTGCTGAGACCCAGTCCTTGGATCTTCAATCACGAAGACGCCGTGAAAGCTTCCCGCCCTGCTCTCTGGTTCAGAAGAAGAGTGAGACAGATTGGGCTGACCTTTCGATTCGAGTGGTTTGTTGAAGCTTCTCACCACTCGGGACTCGTCCTTGACCGATCCTTACCTAGATCGGAGAACGAACTCTTGGCTTACTGTCCAGGGACAGATGGCCATAGTCTTCCTCGATCCAAGTGGTTGCCTAGCCAGGGGAACAACGAAATCACTTCCAGATTGGATCTTGTCTGAATCCGAAATGATAAGCCTGCCAAGATTGTCAGCGATGATGTCTAGGCTCCTGAAACGGAACGCTTGGGCGGGAGCGAAGGTGGCGATGACTTTGCTGTGGATTGCCATCGAGCTTGCTGCGGTTGATCTCAACGCAGCCCCTACTTGGTGCACCAAATGTCGACGTTTGTTGTCGACAATAATGAAAACGGGGCTAGGCGTCAGATCCAAACTCAATGGTAGCACAAGACGCAAGAATTATATAGGTTCGGGCTCTCGCGGAGGAGATAATACCCTAGTCCTGTGCTCTAGAATTATGTGTGTCTAGCTTATTTGCTGATGAGATCATATGCTGATGTTCCCCGCCCTCCTTTATATAGCGAGAGGGCGGTTACAAAGTCTGATCGGATACAAGGTGGGGATTATATCTTCTATACATATCCGTTTGGTAATGGTTTGGATTACAATTGTATCCTACCTAATCAGGATCGGTTGCTATCTTTAAGGCTTACTTGTTTAGCACGTCTGGTGCAACCCTGGTGGCTTCTTGTTTCCTTGCGATCGGCGGCCGGTCTTGTCGATTGGGCCTCGCGAGTGCGCTTGCAGAATACAGGTGGAGTGCATACTCCACAGGCCCCTTAGCCAAAACCCTAGATCGAAAGCTATAAATAGGAGTCAAGGGGTCCCCCTATTGTATTTAGAATCAGTCAATAAAGAAAGCGCTCTTCATCCTATTTTCCGTGTCTCCTTGCTCTATTTGTTCTCCACAAATATTATATTGTCGGAAACTCCATACTACTCGGTAGCGAGGTTCCTCAATAGCTGGGTCACACGTATGCCCCCTAACCCGACTCAAACACAAACTCAAGCCGACTCAGTTAAGGAAACAAAACAACTCAACCGTATTACTAATCTGCGCATGTGCATTAATTAGTTCTTCTGCGGATGGCCCGTGCGTCCTCGATGATCTCGTGACTTTCATGCGTCTCACTATGCTTGGCTGGTCCTGGCCATGGAGTGTGTCGCCTCCAAGTCCTGACCATAGGGTGGGAGGAACAAGCAATAAAATAGGTTTTACTAGGTTTTACTCTTCGTAACTGGAGGCTTACCCATTGTGGTGACTAACAATGGTGGAGCTCATCCCTTGGTCTTCTACTCCGGCGTCATTTTCCTCCACCAACGACCGGTGGAGCGGACCAAGAGAGCTTCAAGGTCAGGTGCGTGTGTTTCTCCACTTGGTTGCTCTGGATCTGGTGATCATTCTCCCACAACTCTCCACCGTTCCTCTCCCAAATCGAAACGGGGTGATTTTTTCTCTGTCCGGTCAAAATGAAATGCAACGGTCTCTTTCACCGATGAAAGTTCAACCCTGGCCATGCCTCTCCTTCAACCTCCACATCGGAGGTCCTCGGAAGTGGCGATAGCCGCCAGGTGGGTCGTTTGTGCCAACATCTCACATCATCAGTTCTATTGGCTGATAAACCTTGTGCCAGGTCGTGTCCTAGTTAGCTGGTTAACATGTCTTAGTGTTGCATTGTGTAGTGTGTGCATGAGCTCATGATTTGAGTGATTGCCATGCACACAGTAGAGTGGTGACTCGGGAATAACTTCGCGGCCTTGGGTCTGCACGAGAATGAGGCGCCGCGTCATTTGGCCGTGGGGATGGGCCTTGATCGATGGAAGTGGCATGTGAAGCGCTCATTCACTCATGTATTTGCATGCATTCTGTTACATTCGATCACAATAAAGAGCAAAGGAAAAAACCGAAAAGGCTGCAGCTTGATCGCAGCACAAAACTTGCTTGTGTCTCTGTTTTTCGTTCGCATTGTACTCTTGACTGTTAAGGTGGAGTTCATCGTCTCCGGCGCCGGTGTTCATTGCTTGGAGACCTGACAAGTAGTATCAGAGTCTGCTGATGAAGATCAAGCTGCAGGCACGGTGTTTGTGGAACGCCATTGAACCAGGCGGCGTCGTGCTCCATGAAGATCGAATGGCGTTGGACGCCATTTGTAGCGTGGTACCACTAGAGATGATCTCCTCCCTGGCGACCAAGCCGTCGGCAAAGGAAGCATTGGAGAGCATCAAGAAGCTTCACATCGGCATCGACCGCATCTGCAAGTCGAGCACAAAAGCTATGCCGGGAATACGAGAAGATGGAGTTTCATGATGGCGAGATGGTGGAGGACTTCACCATGTGGCTCACCAGTGTGGTCAACTAGCTGGCCATTCTTGGCGATCCAGAGGATGACAGGAAGGTTGTCGAGAAGCTACTTCGCGTTGCACCTCCAAGGTTCAATCAACTTGTCCTCTCCATTGAAACATTACTTGATTTGTCGACGCTCTCAGTAGAAGAGGTCACCGGGTGATTGAAGGTGGCAGAGGACAGGCTCCAACCACTGTCTTCCTCGGGCGGCGACGTCAAGCTCTATCTCACCGAGGAGGAGTGGCTCCAGCGATACAAGAAGGAGTAGGAGGCAAGGCAAGGCGGCAGACGATTTTGGCGAGGGTAGGCGGCAGCGGTGGAAAGAATTACATAGCAAGTGGCGCGAGTGGAAGTGAGAATTGCTCACTCTCGGGCGAACCACGACAACGACAAGTCTTTGTAATTAAAAAAATTGGCCGGGCCAAGGAGTCTTGAACAAGCCCAAGAAGGAAGAAGCGAGGCTCTTGTGGCCCAGGACAAGAGCCCACTCTCATGTTCGTGCAGGGTGAAGAGGAGTTTGAATCCAATGGCGCCAATTTGAATTCATCTCCTTCCCCTACTGAAACAGAGAGTGGCGGAGATGGCTGCGCTCTGGGGCACCCTGTCCTAGCAGAGCTCACCAATACTATGACCTCGCCACCTACATTAATTCCTGTGCGTGGCGTGGTCGAGCTGGTTGAAGAAAAGGTGTTCGCGGTGTTGAGCGGTGCAGAGGAGGATAAGGATCCTTGGCGCTGGGTCCTCGACACCTGGGCTACCAATCACATGACGGGGTCCCAGGTGGCATTCTCCTACATCGACGCTGGTACCACCGGCACGGTGTGATTCAGCGACGGCTCAGTCGTGCGGATCGAGGGGTGTGGGATGGTGCTGTTCGCTTGCAAGAATGGCGAGCACCACACCCTCTCTAATGTCTACTTCATCCCTCGCCTCAACGCCAATTTACTGAGCCATAGGCAGCTCGATGAGGGATGGTGCCAGGTGCTGATTGCAGATGGTGTGTTCCAGATCCATGACGAAGATCATCATTCATCAAGGTACCGCGCAACTCTAGCCGTCTCTTCCTCCTCGACGTCGAGATCGCGTGGCCAGTGTGTCTCGCTGCGCGTGGGGGTAAAGATGCGTGGCGGTGAGCAATGCTGGACGAAATCACATCAATCGAAGAAAACAAAACTTGGATGCTCGTCAATCTCCCGCCAGGCCATCGCCCAATTAGTCTCAAGTGGGTGTACAAACTCAAGAAGGATCCCAGTGGCACGATCATGAAGCACAAGGCACGGCTCGTGGCGAAGGCCTATGTCACATGACGAGCATCTAATTAAGGCGAGGTGTTACGCGGCGTCGTGGCGTGCCTCGATTCTATCTGCCTTCTACTCACACTCGCCGCGCAAGAAGGGTGGATGATCCATCACCTCGACATTAAGTCTGCTTTCCTGAACGGGGAGCTCGCCGAGGAGGTTTATGTCATCCAGCCTCCTGGTTTTCTCATCGACGGGCAAGAGGATAAAGTCTACCGACTCGACAAGGCGCTGTACGGGCTTTGACAGGCGGCACGAGCCTGGAACATCAAATTGGACTGCACGTTGAAGGGTCTCGGGTTCGAGCAGAGCCCACTAGAGCATGATTTGTATGCGCGCGGCAACAGACAGGGACGACTGCTAGTGGGAGTCTATGTCGATGATCTTGTCATCGTGGGTGATGATCAAGGCGTGATCAAGGAGTTCAAGGCGCAAATGAAGTCAGAGTTCAAGATGAGCGACTTGGGGCCGTTGAGCTTCTACCTGGGAATCGAAGTGTGCCAAGCTGGAGGTGAGATCTTCTTGAATCAGGCGGCGTATGCGTCGTGGATTGTGGAGAAGGCGGAGCTGGTGGTTTGCACTACGTGTGCAGCACCCATGGAGCCCCAATTCAAACTGAGCAGGGACTGTAAATCACTGTCGGTCGACGCCATGGAGTACAGAAGCTTGGTGGGGAGTTTGCGGTATCTGGAGAATACCAGGGCAGACCTTGCTTTCTCTATCGGCTATGTCAGCCGGTTCATGGAGGAGTCGACGACGGAGCATCTCACGGCGGTGAAAAGAATCATCGGGTATGTGGCAGGTACAATCCACCATGGCTGCCGATACAAGAAGGGAGAGAATAATGAGTTAATCGGGTACAATGACAGTGACTTCGTCGGCGATGTCGACACGCGCAAGAGCACGACCGGCGTTCTATTCTTTCTTGGTAATAATTTGGTTAGTTGGCAGTCTCAAAAACAGAGGGTAGTGCCCCTCTCATCCAGTGAAGCGGAATACATCGCCGCTACAATAGCAACGTGCTAGGGCATTTGGCTTGCCTGGCTCATCGACAACCTCAGGAATGTGGCGCCTGATGTCGTCGATCTCAAAGTGGACAACAAATCCGCCTTGGCCCTCATGAAGAACCCGGTGTTCCACGACAGAAGCAAGCACATCGAAACAAAGTTCCACTTCATCCGTGAGAGCATGGACAACGGGAACGTCAGGCCAGACTACATCGGCACTGGAGAGCAGCTCGCAGACATCCTGACCAAGGCACTTCCACGAGTAAGATTCCAGGAGCTGCAGGATCAAATCGGTACGTTTTCCATAGTGTAGGCACAAGGTTTAGGGGGAGATTTGTTGGCTGATAAACCTTGTGCCAGGTCGTGTCCTAGTTAGCTGGTTAGCATGTCTTAGTGTTGCATTGTCCAATGCGTGCACGAGCTCAGGATTTGAGTGATTGCCATGCACGCAGCAGAGTGGTGACGTGGGAATAACTCGCGACGCCTGGGTCCTGCACCAGAATGAGACACACGTCGCTTGGCCGTGGGGATGGACACGGTCAGTGGAACTGTGGAAGTGGCATGAGAAGCGCTCATTCACTCATGTATTTGCATGCATTCTATTACATTCGATCCCCATAAATAGCAAAGGAAAAAACCGAAAAGGCTGCAGCTTGATGGCAACACAAAACTTGCTTGTGTCTCTGTTTTTCGTTCACATTGTACTCTTGTGTGTTTAGGTGGAGTTCATCGTCTCCGGCACCGGTGTTCATTGGTGAGACACTGCGAGTTCTAGGTGACGGATGACTCTTATAGCGTTGGCGATTAGCGGCGGTCTTTGTGTCGTCGATGCCACACACCAACTCCATCCAAATTTGCTAAAACACCAACGCGTCCACGAGTATGCACGCATGGGCACAGCTTTCTCCTTCGCCCCCATGATATCTTGCTCCCCTTCATTGCCGATATCCTCATCCCTTTCCCCTTCATTTTTGCATCTCTACATCTGCCACATTGCCCCAAAACCTACCGCTTGTGGGAGCTGGGAAGCAAGAGCGACTCAATACCGTGAGGATAAGGGGGCGAGAGAAGGGCGGCTGCTTTCATGCCTTAATTAGTCATCCCCCACGCCACTAATGGGGCCAGCATAGGTCCCCTCGGCCCTCGCCGTGGAGGAGGGCCCTGGTCACTCATTTTCGGCATTGCCGCTCGTCGTATCCATGTCAAAATTACGCTGGGTTCCCCATGTGAAAGTCTCTAGCACTTCAGGTTGAAAGTGGGAGATTTCGTAGTTCGAAGTATTTGCTTTTTGTACTTAACTTTCACGGTTGAAAATGTTCAGATTTTTTAGTTTAATGTTTGAATTTACAGTTAAAACCTCAAAGTGTTCAAATTTTGTAATTGGAAGTTTGAATTTTCATATGAAAGTTCCAGTTTTATGGATGAAAGTTTGCAGCAGCATTTACAAGCCTTTGGATGTTGAATTTGAGCTGAGTTGAAAATTTCAAAATATCTTATTTAAAAGCTTCAAAATTTTGTTGAAAGTGAGAGGGACTTTGGAGGCAAATTTTGGTGAAATGGGAATCGCATTGTCTGTTGCTTGTGTTAAAAGCTGGCAACCACCCAACTAGGGGTGGTGCCAGGTATGTATGTGTCGGCACCCCAAAAATTTTAAAAATGCAAGAAATTAACCTCTTCAATAGGTTAAATTTTTTTATTAAATTGGTTTTGATTTCGGCGGTTTAGGATTTTTAAGATCGTAAAACTATTTGTATCGTACTTTTAGCAAAATTTCAAATATGTGTTAGATTTTTTATGCTAAGAAATCATTGAACATGACTATAATTATATGTATAAAGTGTGCACAACCATAGAAAATTTTCTACTTCACCACTACATATGAGACATGCACCAAACTCGAATATGAATAAATTTATGATCAACTAGAGCAATACTTCACTTGGTGCTCCTTGTGCGACTATCTTGGCAATACCACCTTTGAAGTTGTTCCTAGGGCTGGTTTTACACCAAACCAATTAAACCAAGCTGAACTGAAAAAACTGAAATTATCTGTGCATTCGGTTTTCAGTGATCAGCTTTTTTGTCTTTATTCAGTGTTTAGTATTAAGTTCGGCTTCCATTTCTGGGAAACCGATCAAATAGGATTACCAAACTTATCTACACATCCTGCCATCCTCCCAGCAATCATCTATAAGGGCATATACAATAAAGCCACTTTAGCTTATTCTTAACTTGTATACATCAATTTTATCATATGTAAAAGAGTGAGAAAAGAGGAGAGAGAAAAAAGCTAGCTCTTATGGAAGAGACAGCATAGTATGGGAAACAAGATAGATTAGTTATGTACAAGAGAGAAGAGATAGTTATTGCATAACATCTAGAGACAACCTTTAGAGATGGCTATTATACAACTGGTTATTACTTACTTAAGATAACATAGATGAGAGATGGAGTAAGTAGTGGGTTTTGTTATTATTCTTGCTCTAAGCAAATCAAGCAGATCAATGCTTAAGTCCCTTCACCTTGCTGGTTCTTTCTCATTCTCTAGTTCTCATCGCAAAGACGCACGCACCAAATCTAAATCCCCAACCTTCCAACCCTAACCATGAGTTCTAGGCTGCCATAGCACCAAGCTGCGATAACACCTAAAGTGTATAATTTATTTAGGATTAATTGCCATGTTTTAATATATAATGCCTCATTTATGCTCTTCCATGCATGCTTTATATGCCACTTTTGCATGAGACTCGTAATATTGCATAATTCATTATAAATCGTATATTTTTAGCTCTTATTCATATTTGTGCAGATTAATGTTTATTTAGATTACAATAACAAAGAGCAATGAAAGGAGTCTTGGTCGAAGCTGGAGGAACAATGCGTGCCAGAATTGTTGTTCAGACATTTAGACCTCGTTTTGGGCATCTAGATGGTCACAAATGAAAATATACAAAACTAGAAACTTGTTGATCACATTGAGTGCTATGATTTTGACTATTTGATTGACTCAATCATCGAGTGCTATGATTTTGACTATTTGATTGACTCAATCATCGAGAGCTATGATTTTGCCATCCAAGGTGGAGAACACCCAGGACTACGCCACACATGCCCCATGTTATCTATAGACGGACCTAGCATGTCCAGGAACACTTCACATCACCTTCATATGTGACCCAAACAAGAAGAAATGAAGGGATCACTATCCCCCCACCAGTGCTAGCCGGCGCTGGCCTCTCTCCTTTGTCAGCAAGGACAATGGCCACTATCATCCATCTCAATGTCCATTGTCATCTCATTTGATATTGTTTGTGTGTTCCATGGACATCGCATTTACTTCAATGCATTATTTCCATTTATTTTATTTTCTCGTATCATCTATGCATGAGTGATTGATTAGGTCTTAGGACAACGGCTATCTAGCATGAACTAGGGTAGGTAGCAATATTTATTTTACTTTTCTTGCTCTATCTTTATGGTACTTTTATGATTTAGTGGTTGGAGAAGTCCAATCCATTGGTAAAAAGTGCACACGAGGTAGATAGGAGATATATATGCACAAACCGGTGATCAATATAGTGACAAACGTGGGTAGCAAAGGGGTTGCATATAAGGATAATGGTTAATCCACAAAGCTTAATGCGTTGGTCTGGTCTTGCGACCATAACACCAAAATGGTGCTAGCACAATTGGGCCAGTACGTGTATAATGGTGCTAAAACCCTAGAAGCGAGGGAACGTGCAATTCGAGAAACCGCCTGTAGAATTTATAGAATAAGCCTCCATTAAATTCCCCTCAAGTGACCCAAATCACCCCCACCAACATTGGATGTCACTTGTCACGTGCAAATCCAGCTTGAAGGTCAAATTGGTGTTGTTTTGCAACAAATATGCAAGAATTGAGTCCAAGTGGGAGCCTGACCAAAGTGGTAAATTGGGAACCATAAAGCGTGAATAACATAGGAAGTACATTGTGCCACTTTCGTGGGTTATGTGGAAGCTATAGCCAAGCCACATGGGAGATAATGCATTGCTGCACAGACTAGTGAAGCGTGTGGAGCCGCATGACTTCTTGCAGGCTTATGGGCTGTAAGGAAAGATGGCTGCATGGGACTGTGGGTGAGTGTATGCATGTGGACCCAAGGGAAAGAGGCAAGCTGACTTGGAGAAGAAAGGTGGCATGAGACAATGGGATAGGCAAGCATGTGGTTTGGGAAAGAAAAGGAAAGAAGAGAAGGAAAAAAGAAACCTTGCGATTTGGAAAAGGAAAAGATGGAGTTTGCTTGCACATGAAAAAAGAGTAAAGAGTTCAACTCATATTGGAGAGAAAGGGAGAAGCCAACTAGAATTGCCTGCACAAGCCATATTAAAAAGACTACAATTCTCACGTTCAAGTCAACGTGTGGTGTTTCTGGACTTTTTGAAAGCTTAGAAGATAATCTACATATCTCTCCATTGCGTCAAGTCCAAATTTTGCTCCCCTCTAAGTTTAATTGGATATTGCAATTATCCTTTTTATATCTTAGTGTCCAAGTCATATATATGATATAGAGTCTAAAAGTTAGTGTAGGCCACTTGGCCTACAAATTAAAGGTGGATTTGGTCACCTTTGGCGCATTCCCCATGTTTTCACTATATATTTATGTTTCCCTCTTTGTAACATTGGATCGGGAGATTATGAGTCTTCAAGGATTTACTTTTGATCTCAATGTCCAAGAATCTCCGGTTGAGACTATATATTTATGTTTCCCTCTTTGTAACATTCAGATCGGAGATTATGAGTCTTCAAGGATTTACTTTGGTCTCAATGTCCAACAATCTCCCAGCTGACACTGCGGAGGGATGTTGGAATATTTGGAATATGTCCTAGCATATGGAATATATCCTATCAACGAACATCATTCAATTCTTCCTAATCCGCTCTTCTCACAATTCCTTTCCAAGTTGATAGCAAGTGATCAAGGTCCTTCTGCAACTCCTCCCAAGAATGGTCAGCAGCAAATGAGAGTGCGCTCAATCCCAGAAATTTTTTTTGACACTCCAACTTTGTTACCATCAGAAACCAGTATCTGCAAATTTGAAATGGAAGGTTAGTTTCAAAGTAAAGATAAAAGCTTTCCACTTGAGCATCAATGCACCATAACTCTTTCCAGGTAATACAAAACATGATGAAAAATAAGAAAATAATTTCAAAGAATACACTGATAGGTAGCTGAAGAAAATATATACAAATTTTCTATAGCTAACATCATTTATCACAAAAAGATATGATGTAAATTTATGGCAGAATTTAAGGTGTATAAATCGAAATGCTTGCATGTGTATTCTTCTCTATGCTAATAGTGATGAGTATACTGTTCAATGATCGTTACAAGCGCTCATGTTTGACATCAATCTGTTATTTAGTGTCATCATTTTCCTTCCAGATAGGAATAAAAAAAATTAAACTCAAGCAAGAAAAACTAACTAGACTATCTTCAGTAATAAAAGATAAGTTTTGCGGTCAGAAAAGTTCCTTTTGTGCGGCAGTTGATGCACAAATTACCATGCTAAACAAAAGATTATAAAGCATAGAAAATGTAATACTCAAAGAGCATGAGAGCTAGTTAACTATATTTATCTTACATACCCAAAATCGAGTTCTTAGGCATGGAAAGGGACTTAGCATTGGACCTTTCGTACCCAATCCCTCCTTGACATTTGAAATGAACAGCTAGATTCATTTATCAAGTGCTTTTATACAACTCAAAACCCTAAAATAAAATACATGTATGCATATCAATCTGGCCCAATAACACATGGCCCAATATATGCATACAATCCAAAACATGCATGCATACGGTCCACCTGCCGCACTCACATGACTAACCAGCCTCCGTGTGCACCGTTCTCTAGCCCAAACGTCCCGCATGACATCCTCGACCACTAGGACCTCGATTCCTCCCTGTACCTAGTCCCGAACCTCAGTTCCTCCATGAAACTAGTTCTGGTCCAGTAGACAGCAATGCATTTGGGGAATGAGACGAGTTTGCTTACAGTTGAAGATTGCCTCTAAGAGTGACCATCAATTGCAGTGAACACAAATTATGCCTGAAAAAATATGAGCTTTCATCAACCAGAGAATCAATATATGCATGAAACTCAAACCTTCTTTCAACCCAAGCAAACAAAATTAACTTTCTTATGTGCTAATGTAAGTATGCTCGAAGAAATCTGAGCAAAATTTGCGAACATTCTTTGAGGGCATTTCTTGGCAATCTAAGTTAACAATTGACCCACAATGTCCACCATAAATATGGGTGCCTTAGGTGTACGCATATGAGAAAAATAGAGGGTGTTCAAGGCTATTGTGTTTCCTTGCGTCTGCGTTTCCTTGCATTCATTCTGAGCGGCCGGATCGACACCTTGAAGACGATAGAAAAAAAGTCTGCGAGGCTAAAGAAGTAGCAGGAGCACCATGGTGAGCCGGTGCTCTAGCCCCTGTGCCCCCTCTTGCATCCGCCCTTTGGGGCTTCTGGTCAGACCAATTGATGAGAAACATAAACACAATATCGGATATCCACAACAAAGCGGAGAAATTGTTAGAAATAGGCGTAATATTTTTCTTCCAGATTTTATATTGAGACAAAGATAACAAAAGACTAGAGATGCATAAAACAGCAACTAACTCATTGTACTTCAGAATATACTCAAGAATTGTATTTTAATGGAGTCGATTGACTTACAATCGAGCTTGATGAAGAAAAGGAGGCGTTGAGATGTAGACCTTGATCGTGGAAGTTGTCGAAGTCGCGGAAGAAACAAAGCGGTCATGTGACGTCGTTGCCAAAACCTTATTGCCGCCCTGTGTAGGTGAACTGTGGCAATGGCTCGGAGATACCGCTCACCCTCCTTCACGGTGCACGCCAAGGAGGAAGGCCGGCGAGATTCAACAGCTCAACTCAACAGTACAGCAATTCAGAGAGGAGGAAGAATAGAGAAGAATTCAGTGTCCTCGCCCTGGATGTCTCCAGGAGTTTATATAGACGCGCACTACTAACTGACCACATTATGTTAGTTAAATATGACAGTTACTAGTAACTAACAATTTGAATGCGGCAGTTACTAGTAACTAACTGCATAATCTCTACTACTATAAATTTGCAGTTGGTGGCAGTGGTTCGTTCTTCCTAGCCCCCCTCTCCCAATATCTTTCCTCGATTCTGACCACCATATCTCTCTAAATATGGTGATTATTATAGCTTAAAACCCACGATCATTCTTTGGTAATTAATAGCGGCCAATCATTCCTTTTGTACTCTATATATGTTTATGCAGTTTTCATAGAATCAATCAAGGGAATTCATTCAAGATCTCCCATGTCGTGCTGCCACGACGAATGAACTCGATGAACTAATCAATAAGTGACGGACTGACGTACATGGCCGCGAGGCGCAAGAGGCGAAAGCGTCACGATCGATTATGCTGCAGCGGCGAAGGATAGCTAGAGTCGCGGCGTCCACGGTGCCGTGACCCAGCGTCGGCTAGGCGGGCGTGAACAAAGCGTCTGACGGCTTGGCCTGATTGCCGCGACTGCCGGTGGGATGTCGCGGTGGTGAAAAGTCATTGGCATACCTCTTGGTGATAAGCGGGTTGATCGGTGAACATCGCGAGAGAGCGACGACGACAATGCAGCGTGGCGGCGCCTCGGCTGGTGTTTCTGGTTCACCTTCATAGGCTCGGCGTCATGGCGATAAACCAATGATGGCTAAATACGTCGAGGCATGGAAGCGAGTAGGCCGACAAAAGTGAGAGGTCATCACGGAAGAAGCGGCGAAATCGGTGCAGCGGACCATCTGCCGAAAGCGGAAAAAAGCGCGCGCGAGGTGGTGGCGATCAAAAAGACGCGAGTGCAAAAGGCGGGTGGCGGCGGTGGCCCCTTTCTCCGGCGGCCGACCACGCAACCATGGTGTGCGCGACGATGTGGGCGGTGAGGAAGGCGGACTCCACAGTGCGCCATGGCGTGCTCGGCAGGAGGAAGAACGCGAGCGCGAGGAGGACGACGGATGCCCTGAGCGTGACCACGTAGCGGCCAATGGTCCGGAATGGCGGTGGCTTCGGCAGCAGCGTCTCATGCTCGAGGAAAGCCCACATGTCACCCCTACGAAGGTGGTGGATGATGAGGACGAATGAGGTGACGAGGAAGACGAGGTCGACAGCGTCGAGGAGCGCGCGCTGCGGGCATGACGAGAGGAAGAGGAACGTGAGCTGGTAATATAAATTGCAAAAATGGATAAAAATGATTGATTGATTTTTTAGATTGGTAATATATATTGCTACGTACAATATATTTGGTTTTAAATTTATAACAGAGAAGAAACCATAAAAACTTTAACTTTTGTAATCGGGAGAAATAGATGTTAGATCTTGTAGCATAATTTTCTTTTATTGCTTGACCTTTATATTTCGCTACCAATTTTATTTTTCGTAGCAATGCACGGGCATGGATCTAGTGTCAATTAACTCACTAATAACTGACTGCATAATGACACCGAATTAAAACAGATGTTTAAATCTCATTTAAACAGATTGAATGGAGAGATAATTGCAGGGTTCAGCAAAACAAAAGGTGAATTCAAAGTGCCAGGAGACACACTACGACACAGCGCGGTCACTCGTCGCAAGTCACGCGAATTTTCACATGAAAATATGCGAATGCACGCGCGCGTGTATTTAGTCACTGTCCACCCTATGCCATACTCATGCCAAGTGTCATATTCAAGAGGTGAAAAGAACTCCACCTTTTAACTTGTCTAATCTCCACTTGGCTAGACAATATGGTACTAAACCATGCATGCTTTGGAATTAAAAGAAATGGGCCACCAATGGGCCAATTTCTAATAGAAATAGCCAAGGAACGGACCTTCCCCGATGGACGGACAATGATGAGCTGAGCCCAGCGGCGCCACACCGGTAGCCATGGTGCGGCGGGGTCAAGGAGGATCCGACGGCGGCAAGCACGGTGGTGCCCGAGGTCTTGAGAGGGGAGGAGGAGGCGGTGGCGATGGGCCCAGCGCGCGGGCAGCCATGGCAGCGCATCACCGAGACGAGGTCTCTTTTCTGCGTGAGCCCACCTTTGCCATTTGATCTGCTCGAGACGATAAAAGGGGCGTTCTTCAAATTAAGGAAAGTACAGCTTTGTTTTCCAGGACCGACATCATTCAGATCTTAAAATGGTCGACCTTAGTCATCCAATTTGACTAACAAAAATCGATGAGGTTCAACAATTAAGGGCCTGTTTGGTAGAGGTCCAGATTTTATCTTCACATGAAATCTGAAACTTGTAGGCTAAAATCCCTGTTGCCTGAGGCAAATTCCAGTCCTCTTGCAGCAATGCTGCCTTTGTTCCTGAGTCCAATCTCGGCGAAGTGCAACCGGATGTGCTGCATATTGGGCAATGATGGTTTGATGGATGGATCAAATCAGCGTGTTCTTCGTTTGGTTCCTGTTGTTTCGTCAGTCTCGGAATGTTACTTTGTCATTCATTCAATTTGAATGGTCTTTGGGCGGTTGGTAATGTGGGCCTCTGGCTGACTCTTGGTGGCGATCGATTTCAAGGTCGCAGCTATGGTGGTCAACTTCATCCTGCTCGTGGAGATCTTCGTTCCCCAAGATTTCAAGGGCGTGGTCATGGATGGTACGGAGTCCGTGCTCGTTTTCAAGATTTTGGGGGCCGCGCTGATTCAAATAGTCGCGGTGTTCTTGCTGGTGGCACTTAGAGTGTTGGAAACCCTAGGGGCTTCCGGATTGCTTCTGCGGATAAGGTTCCTGATGATGTTATCGCTAAGCAATCCAATAAAAAGGGGGAGTGCTCTGTGATCCAGGCTGGTAGTAATAAATGCTACATTCAGGGGAACATGCTGGAAGCGGTTTTGGGCTCTATTGCAGTATGAGAACAACAAGGAGACCATTCGACTGGTTTGCAATGCATTGAAGGTTGTGACGTTGGACATTTTTTTCCAAGAATGGATGGAGAAGCAATTATAGAATTTGCTTTTAATTTTCTTTGTCTCTATTATTCAATAATGCTATGCGGATGTGATATTTGTAAGAACTCGGCTGTGTGCAATTGCAGAGGCCGGATTTTAATCCTTTATCTAAAACAAATTAAAGAGCAGTGGCAAAAGTGGGTAATTAGAGAGCAGTGGCAAAGATGGGTAATTTTGATGAAGTGATGCGGGAAGAAACTCTTGTCTTATGTAGTAGAGATTGATGAGGATTAAAAGCATGCCTTTTATTTAGACTCTCTAAAATAATTCTGACTATGCACTGATAATGGGTCTATGAAATATAATGCTCATAATGTATTAAACGAAGCTCATCGTAATCCGAATGGTTAGATCTTTAACTAGTTCAGTTAAAATGGTTGTCAGCGTACTTTACACTAGGGTACCCTCTCCACCGCAGATAAGTATGACCACGTGGCAGCCTATGCGAGCTGGTGGGTGATCAGGTCCTGCTCGCCAGGTGTCGGTCCACGGGCGTCAGGCCCTGCTCACCGGGTGTCAGCCCACGTGGCGGCCTCCGTGCCGGCCTGGCGAGTAGGTGGGCGATCAGGCCATGCTCACCGGGCGTCGGCCCCCATGGCGCCCTGGCGAGCAGGTGGGCTATCGAGCCTCCTCGTCGGTGTCGGCCCGCGTGGTGGCCTCCATGGCGGCTTAGCGGCGGCGAAGCGTCGAGCCCGCTCGTCGAACATCGGCCCCGTGGCGGCTTTGGTGAGCGAGTTAGCGATAAGGCCTGCTTTCGCGGATGTCGACCACGTGACGACCTCCGTCTTGACTTAGCGGCGGTGAGCGATCGAGCCACCTTTCGGGCGTCGGCCCGTGGCGGCGGTAGCGGGTGTTCGGGCCCCACTCGCCAGGCCACGCGGGCGGCCAAAAGAATGAGAAGAAGGCTTTGCCTCGAAGTCTCCTTCCCCTGACATGCTGTGTCAAAGCCTGACACGCTATGTTAGGGCCATTGATTGCAAAAAATTCTATAGTCAACACGACGATGGCCCATCCCTCTGACACCTCACACCAAACCCGTCGCAGAAACATCACATCCCAGGCGGACCGGGCGAAGCCATACAACGACATTAAATGGAGCTTGAAGGACAAGGCTACAACAATAGGTGTAATAAATGAGTCATGGGTCAGTATGATAAGACCACAGTGATGGGTGTAATTAATGAGTCGTAGATCAGTCTGATGTCACCTTCCTACCTGCCGGAACCAGCCCACTCTATATAAGGGAGCTCTGGTGCATGGGGAAAGGGATTCTGGACGGAGAGTTGGAAAGACTTAGCGAAAAAAGAGAAGAACGAAGAGCATTGTAGCCAGTTCAATATATATCAACGAAGATCTAGCAGGACATAGGGCTGTTACCCGCTCCAGGAGGCTTAAACCTGGGTACATCGCTGTGTTCTTTGATCTGTTGATCCCCAGAATCCCTTGCGCGAGAGTCATTAGGGTTTCCAACTGCGAAGATGCCCTCTACCGAACCCTAACCTCCATCCTCAGGGGACCCCCTGTCCATTGACGGGGTCCTGTCCGGTGAAATATGCCGACAATGGTCAAACTCTCGCTTTACACTAGTCGTCGTCAACCACTGAAATAGCCGCCCTGACCAATAAACTGGTTGGGGACAAGCGGTAATTTCCACACATGTCTCCGTGCAGACAGTTGTCTAACAGGTATACATAACCACTTGAAAGTTATCTTTGGAAAAGACACCCTTCAGTGAGAAGACATCGTTTGGCGAAAGGACATCTCCAAATTGCATGATGCCCTTTTGGAGAACAATGGTTGCCTCTTCATCAAGGATAAATAGGGGGCTAATCCACACTGTTGAGGGCATTCGCTTCTAGAATCCTGAATATGTAATCATCAATAATCTATAATTAGCATCCTACGATCACTTAGATCATCTTATAATTCGTGTACTCTTTCAGAGCCGCTTGGCTAATAAAGAAGTAATCCCAATGTATCTATTTTGATCTCTAGGAGCTCATAATTTATATTTCTGTAAGTTTGATTAAGAGACCCAATGTCTTAGATATCGACAGCTGGCGCTAGAAGGAGGGCATCTAGATATCAAAACTAAGAAATTCTCTATAATGGATGAAGAAAACTGGTTTGGCCTCACCGATTATGCTCATCTCACTGCAGATGATGAGCCAATAGAAGAACAATATAAGTGCGATTTCTCTACTACTTCTAATTTTGAGTTGGTGGTGATTGGTCCGTTCTCCACCACCAACCCACCTCTGAATTGAAAAAAAACCGAACCAACCCGACGAAAAAAAATCGGTCTGATCTTTTTTTTCACTTCCTCACGATACGCGTCCGCACGACCGCACCCATTCAATCGCCTCCCCCCACCCACTCCTCTTGAACCCTAACCCGTGCTGGCGGCGGGTGGCGACGGTCGCCTCCTCCGGGCTCGTCGGCCTCGTCCATGGCACGGCGTGGCGAGCGCATCGCCGACCTCTTCCCCGGCGTTGCTGGCATCGGGCCCGCCGTCCGCATCATCTTCTTCGGCCCCACGGCATCGGCAACTTCGTTCCGGCGCATGCCTTATCATCTCCCCCGGCGTGGCTACCTCCCCACCGCCGCACGAGACCTCGGCCACTCGGTCGGGGTGTACCACCGTGACATTTCACGGCGTTCCCCGCCACCTCGTCCTCCTCTGCCTCCGCCGCGAGAACCCACGCACCATGACGAGCTCCTCCCCTTCCCGGAAGGTACCAATCCCTAGACCTAATCCCCTCTTCCCTGACCCTAATCCCCTCCCAATCTCCCCCGTCCCCATTCGATCTAGCCCCGATGGATTCGTCGCTCGTAGAGCAGCCGAACGGTGGTTCTCGCGCCCAATTTGGCTAAACTAGACATGGTGTTTCTTGCCATTCGTGTGTGCAGGTGCATGATTGGCATGATTATATTTGTATTCCTTTTGTTGTGATCAAATTGCTACCCTTTCGCTTCCTGATTGATGCATGATCTGTTTGGTGGGTTTTGGTCGTGTAGCTGTGAAATTCTAGCTCAGTATTTGCATTTTTTTCTTCACGTTCTTGTCTTTCCAATTGAAGAATTTAAGCCTCCTTTCCGTATAACCGCACTAATTGAAGAAGCCGGACCATCTAGGGTATGGCATGTTTGTGTTTCTATTAGGCACTGATAAAATGATTGTTTCAATTTTGGTGCATTTGTATTCAAGATCTTGATTTATTTACACAGGCTGATGTTCTACTAAAAATACAGGCAGATTTCTCTGCAAACGTCACTGCTACAAATGCCAGTGCCCTCTTACACAACGAGGTTAACTGCAGCTTTATTTTTGTTCCTTTTGATTTCAGAAAAAAGTGGAATATTAACTGCTGCTGCTTCTGTTATTAGCTAAAGGGTTGCATCATGGATTTCTTTGCAGGGCAAGTTTTGAATTGGAAGCCGGAGCAGTTGGGCAGGCAACAGATTTTAAAGAAGGATCTAGGAAACTTGAGTGGAATCTAAAGAAGACAAGTGTCAACATGGATTTCATCTCTTCTTACCTCCAACCCACCACCCCCACCATTAAGTTTGAAATCTATTATATGCACATCCTACTTCGAAGATTATAGCATATGCAATTAACCTTAGTTTCTTAGCCTATTAGCCTGTGTACTTTGTTGAACAATATTAATTTTTGACAGATTGTTGGTGGTTCTGAGCACACCCTTCATGCAAAGCTCACATTTTCCCAGGAGTCACATGGTATATATTTGATTTTGAGTATGACGTAGTCTATGGCTCTATGCTCCAAGTGACTTCCTGTTATACAACTTCTTGTGACATGCTTGTTTCTGGAATTGCAGGAAATATCACAAAGGAGGCTGGACCAGTAAACATGAATTTCACTATACCGATGTACAATGCTTCAAAATTGCAGGTAAGGACATCTACTCAAGTATGCTACCTTTGTGGGATGTGTCTCCACTAACAAATGATTTAGCTGATTGCTTTTTAATTTTCATGCTATAGATGAACATAACCAGTAGTGAAAAGCAGTACTCTTAATTTTAGTTTGTAAAGAAAGAGGAAATTTTGAATTAATTTGCTGATTAGTGATTACTATACCATGTACATTTATATTGTCAGGGAAAGTTCCTTGTTAGTTTCCATGAAGAAATGTTAAACTGCACAATATGATGTTCACAAACCTTTGAAATGTTGTGAACGGGAATGCAGCATTCAACTTTTTTGCTTTTCAGTTTAGCTAAAACAGCATAACTAATGATAATGGTCCCCCAATATTCCCTGAGGCTTACTTGGATATTTCTGGTGAGTTATTTCGTCATATTCAAATTGAGTTTCCGTTGCAAAGAGCATTGATTTTATCTCCAATATTCCCATTTTTTTATTTCTGCAGATATGATCTGGACCAAACTACTTATCTGAATGTGTTCATCCAAAACAGTAATGGCCGACAGTCCTATATTAGTAGACTCTACTCTAGGCACTTAGTCAGCCTTACAAGATCAGTGGAGAATATTTCCAAGCCATTTTCGGTAACCATCCAAAATATTTCCAGTGAGACCATACAGAAAAGGGGGTGACTTGGAGCAAAGCATACTATTTCCATCTTCGATTAATCAATTTGAGTACACAAGTAAAATTATGCTATTTGGATCCTGATTTGAATAAGATCTAATTTTCTGATCTTTTTTGCTCTTTAGAAAATTGGAGGTTTGTACTTTGTAGTACCCTGACAAATCACCAATCATTTTCCTATGGAAATTGAACTTGTAACTTTTTGCATAACAAGAAGCTATCTCATGAATCCCAAATCTAATTATGTCAATTCATTATTCACTGGATCTTTTTAATCATTTTGGAATTGGAAGAAACCTGTAAAAACATGTGAATGAAGCAATTGTTTTTAATACAGTTTCTAACTATGGACACTTGACTGAATAATATGTCCAACTTGTCATGATTACACTCAAAGTGGACACTGGACATATAGTAGGGATTGATGTGGATTTTGTCCAATTTGTTCTACTACAGGTCACAATTGATTAATATGTCCGTTTTGCATGCCATTCTTCTCTGCCCATTGGAATCCATATACTATTATAGATTAGTTGAATATAAATATGGAGGGGATATAAATATTCGTTGTTTTATGTTGGGTTGTGATGGTCAGTGGAATTTTTTCATTCCATTTCTGTTTGTGATTTTCATTTATGTGATCTGATTTGGTTACTGGAAGCTGTTGTCATTTGTTGAATCACTACGCTTAAGAATATAAGGTAGGTCCTATTCTTGTTGTCTTTTGGATAGACATTTTGCATTTATGCTCTGAAAAGTTGGAAGTCATAGTATGTCCAATTTCCTAGAAGGTTATCGACCTAGAATTTCACATTCTTTTATGACTTTTTCCCTTGAAGAAATAACAGAAGGAGATGTAACGATAGATTTGCTATAGTCGGGATTTAAGATTGACCTTGTTATTCTGAAATATATAACCTTTACAAATACTCTGCAATTTAATTTGTGTAGCTTACAGTTGAAATGCTCTTGAAGAAATCAGTCTTTTTTTAAAAGTTCCTAAAATGAACCCACTGTGCAATTAAAAAATTCTCGAAATTTCATAAGATGTAGAATATGTTAGAAACCATGAACAACACTTGTAGAAATTTGTGCAAAAATACAATGATATTTGTTTAGTCTGTGATTCCAGCAAGTGAAGATTACGCAGAAGGCACTGGTACTTCGTTTGATTTCTTTTCATGCGCAACTAGGACACTGACCTGTTTGTCCACCAAGAGATTCTAGAATGTAGTTATTACAATTTTTACACCTTCTATCCATACTTAAATGATTTGGAAGATATTAAGTGGTTGTGGTATACCATTAAGGTATGTATGGTCATTTCTTATTAAGTGTTTCTTCAATTTAATGATTTCTTGGTCTGTACGTATGGTAGGCGGTGGCAATAGATTCTCTCAGTGCACAAATATATTGAAATAGCTATTCCCGAGGCCATGGAGTACAGTGAAACAAAGGGAGCAAATTAGTAGTATTGTTTTAGCAAAACAGTTATTCCTTTGACATTTTGGTTTTGATGTTACAGTTTTCTATTTCATTTACTAAACATAACTGCTAAGACAAATTATATCATTTTATATTGTAATACAATCTGGAAACTGTTGTTAGTTAAACGACATATGCATCTTGAGAAGCAATGCCAGTTCTTCACTTTTGTGGAATCTATGAAAAGCTAACAGGCGGATTCATGTAGACACAAACATGAGCTTGTTGCAGATTTTGGACGGCATCTATATTGAGTCAATAGTTGATTTGGTTAGGCATGTCAGTAGCTCGTTTATTGTTTGGCAAATTTATGGTCTAAGAGAACCTCTGTTCTCGAACTGTTGAACTCTTTTGCTATTAATGTGGTTAATTTAAAGTTTTAATAAGATAAATAGGTGACTCAGACATTTTTATTGGAACCTTGACTTTGTTGAATGTTCAACTTATAACCTGAACAAAAAGTAATCTGGTGACCATGGGTTTCGGCATAACCCATGTCATGGTTGCCCATCGTGTGTTTTGAGATACATGCCCAACTCACAGCGAATTAGTTATGTTAGTTTAAATTCACTTTTTTTAATATTTGCAAATTGCAATAGTATGTTATTTCATTTGTTAATTGTTTCAATGTTGCATTGAATCAAAATATCTTTTGAGTTCATTGTATCGTTCTTTATTCCAAGGCCTAAAATTTATGAATGCAGCATTATTATCCTTTTTTCCCTCAACCTGATTTTGTCTCAATTCAACATACATGGGCACCTCATCCGGCCCAAACAAAATTTTGGCACAAGACATGAGTTAGACCTTTGTAATTAGTATTTGCTTCATGTCGTTGCTTATTTGTAATTCAGTAGACCTTTCGAAGTGTACTTCATGTCATTGATTTTAATTCATGTCGAAGAAGAAATCATAAAAACTCTTGTAATCGGTCCCTATAGTAAGCTCAGCAAAGCATAGAAGGTTAAAGCTTGCCATTTTCATCAGTCTTACCTATACTTGTTCGCAGTGTTTTACTTCTAATTTCACTCACGCTATCTTATTTCTTCATACAGGAAACTGAAAATGCCATAGTTGAAATAACTGGTAAACATCCTACCAGAGCTTACAGCAGTGTTTTAAAAATTATTTTCCCACTCCTGTTGCCTGCTAATATTCTGATTTTACAGCTTTCTGACTTTTGCAGACTAATACCTTGCAACGAGTGGATGACTTAGAAGCAGACAAATAAGGTGCAGCTAGGCAACAGAGAAAAGCGCAAAAGAAAAACAATAAACTAATGGCCATAATACATTTGTGCTAGCGAATAATAAGCCCGATAATACAGATTAGCTGTTTTGATAGTTTCGTGAACAAAATCAACTGTTCTCGCATTTCAGGACCAATTTTATCATTCATATGTTGTCCAGCTGAATAAATGGGATGAGATGAATTACATCGCTCAAAGATCTATGTCGTTACAGGCTACAGAGGATATAGTTCTCTCTTTCCGAAACCAGCAGGTATGAACAACTTAGAATATCTCTATACCATTTTGCATTGTTTTACCATTATGATCCCATGACTACAACGCTACACTTCATTTTTTCCCCCGAACACTATAGTGCTTTCCCTATCTGCCGAATTTTGCATTGCTAGAATTTCGTCAAAACCATTATTGTTACAGTTTACCTCAGTAGATTGTTCTTGACTTGTCTGCTAAGTACTGCTACTTTTGAGCAAGGTTTAACATTGCCTTTTCATTAGTAGTTTTTGATGGCCTAATATATTTGGATGCCTTTTTCCCCGAATATTTTTTTTGTTACAGTTTCCCTATAGCTTCACTGGTTATCGATCTGATTATGGTGCTGAAGCCTATGCAAAATCCTATCGTGGCATTATTGCATTTAGTATAGTATAGTCATAAAGTTTAATGATCAACTGACGTCTTTATAGTAAACTCAGTACAGCGTAAATGGTTGAAGGCTACCATTTCCATCCGCCCTACTTATGCTTGCGCATAATGTTTTATTTCTAATATCACTAACGCTATCTTGTTTCTTGGTACAGGAAACTTTAAAAGTCATAGCTGACATAGCTAGTAAACATCCTACCAGAACATAGTAATATTCTTAGAACTATTTTTCTCGCCTGTTGTCTGCTAACATTCTACTTTTGCAGCTTTCTGCCTTCTGTGGACTAATGCATTGCGATAGTTGAATGGCTTAAAAGCAGACAATTAAGGTACACCTGAGCAATGGAGGACAGTGAAGAAGAAATACAAAAAATTGACAGCCATAATGCAATTGTACTAAGAAATGATGATTCCAGATTAGCTACTTTAATAGGTTCATAAGCAAAAACAACAGCTCTCTCGTTTTAGAGCCTATTTGGTCGCTCATATGCTGTTCAACTGAAAAAATGAAATGAGAAGGGGTGTTTAATCCTGCTTTACAGAATGCCGAACAACATACAGGAGATATATTCAATACTGTACAGCTTGTTCATACTGCTTTACAGAATGCTTATGGCTATGCGCTTTTTCGGCTACCAGAATATAATCCAAAACTTGCTCATTAATGATTTTATTACTGCTATTATCAATTTTTTTGCTGCTTCGTTCCATATGCTACATGTTAGTTTATACTACTCTACAGGCGCTTCGACTTAACACTTTTCCGTTTATCTAGAATATATAAAGAAGTCTTCCATGTATAGCTTGCTAGCCATTAATTTTCGGCTACTACTACTCATCAATAACGACTGCTCTGGTTTATTCTCTTACCAGACATTCAACTAGCAGTCGTTACCGCGCGCCTGTTTAGTATTGCTATATAGCGTTGTATCTAATTCGGATTTAACTGTATAGCCCTGCCGAGAGCACCTTCACCGAGGACGACAATGCAAATTACTTCGGGTATTCATATACAATCTATCATCTATCTACTTGTGATGATGGTCTTAAGATATTTCGTTCCTGAGTTATTGTTGTTCGAATGATACGGCATTGGATATGTTCTTGTATGGACTTGCGTTTATCAGGCAGTATGGCCCGGTATGGCCCGGTGCGCGACGTGAGGATCCCATGCCTAAATATCATTGTTTTAATATCATGAATGCCTAAATTCTTGTTGGAGAAACCATAAAAACTTATGTAATTTGGATACAAAGATGTTTGACCTTGTAGCATAATTTTTTTTGTTGATTGAGCTTTATGTTTTGTTACCACATTTATTTTTCGTAGCAACGCACGGGCATTGAACTAGTCTACTCTAAATATGTCTTTAAGGTAGAATTGGTAAAAATTAAGGCAGAAGAGAAATTATCCAATGCACCAAAAGGTAAAAGTTCTCATTGCTCCTCTAGTAAATTCAGAGGAAGATACCCATGAGGTATGTTCCACAAAAATTGACAACGGAAATATGTCAAAAGGTAGTGATAACCTTCGGAATAATTCAGCATTGAAAGATCGTTTCCAAGGTTTAGGTTATACACTATCATCAAATAAAGATGGAGGATTAACGCCCTCTGTCTACTTAGGTTTCTACACTTATGCGGTTACCAATGAGGTAGATAGGCAACGAGTGGAACGTAAAGAACGTGAAGCTCAAGAAACTGCCAAAAAGTCGCTTAGAGTGAAAACGAGCGACATATGGCAGATAAATACAAGTCTATTGATGTGGCCAAATGCTTATACTTCAAGAATCAATCAAGTACCTCGTGGAGATTTCAAGTCTCTGGAGGACAACTTCGTCAAGATACTCCAATTACAGCACCGCCTCCTCAGGTGGTGGTAAGAGACTTTAACTTCACCCAAAGTGCTTGCAGTAAATAATCCCCATTGAGAAAATTCACATTTTATTGAATGCAATCCTTAATCATCTAACAAAGGGAGAAGATGTGCTTATGCAACCGTTCTATAATCTATTCATGCTGACTGTCGACGTTTGTTATCGACAATAATGAAAACGGGGCAAGGCGTCGGATCCAAACTCGATGGTAGCACAAGACGTAAGAATTATACAAGTTCGGGCTCCCGCGGAGGAGATAATACCCTAGTCCTGTGCTCTGGGATTATATGTGTCTAGCTTATTCGTTGATGAGATTGTATTCTGAGGTTTCCCCGTCCCTCCCTTTATATAGTAGAGGAGGGCGGCTACAAAAAAGAGTCCCGATCGGATACAAGGTGGGGATTATCTCATGTACCTATCCGTTTGGCAATAGTTTAGATTACAATTGTATCCTACCTAGTCCGGATCAGTTGCCATCATTAAAGCTTCCTTGTTCTGCACATCTGGCGCAACCCTGGTGGCTTCTGGTTCCTTGCAGCCGGCCCGGTCTGGTCTTATCTAGTTGGGCCTTGTAGGCCTGCCTCGCAGATACCCGTGGCGTGTATACTCCATAGTAGCCCCTGAGTGCTTTGCGATTGGATTGTCTTCTTATTGACAGGATTTCCCGACTGGTTTTCTCTTCAACCGAGTGCTCTGTTGTTGGCAAGGAGGTCGTGAAGGACTCGATAGTGCTCCACGTGTAAGCTTTCCGAGTGGTTCCCGGCCCAAGTTATTGAGCCAGCACGTGACACGTTGTGGAGTATATCTCCGTTTATGCTGGCTTTTAGCTGAGTGGTACCTGTGTGCCATGACGCACAGCTTTTGGCCTGTCATGAGGCATACCATAATTATCTAAGCGGTATCCGTACCTACTTTTTGCAGCATATGGCTAATAGCCCATCATGAGGCATACCTTTGGAATATCTTTTTTGAACCATCTTATGATATCTGATTCCATTTTGAACAGCGACCAGTACGCGGCCTGACAAGAGGCGCATCATAAGAGGATACTTTAGTTTGGAAGGTATCCAAATTCTGTTTGCTGCGGTTATTGGCCCTTGGCCCATCATGGGGCGTACCATATCCCAAATTAGATTCAGCCCAGTTGTGCCTGTGTACAGTGACCACTGCACATGGCCACCGGCCCATTTTGATGCGTGCCTTAGGGCAACCTCAGGACATGCGGAAGGCGAAGCGTTTTCCCGCTTAAGGCGAAAGTTAGCACTCAGATACCACTTGATAGAAGATCAACCTGGCGCTCTGATACCACTTGATAGAAGATTGGTCCCGATATTTCGATGAGAGGAGGATAACTGTCGATTTGGTAGGAATCGGCGTTGATGACCGACTACAACCGTCCAGGACGTTATGCCTTAGCGGCCGATACACCAACTCCCGAAGTGTTATTGATCTTGCTGGAAGCACGATCAACCTGACCACGAAGGTCATTGTTCCTGCAAGCAATCGAAGAACATAGCAAGAACAAGATGAACAACCAACTAAATTAGTAAATATGTATTAAGATCAAATCTGAAAGTATCACAAACGGTGGGGTTCTGTAACAATAAAGCAGGCGGTCTATCCGACACGCGTGATTATCGGTATGTAGCAAAGGCTAAACATAACTAAACAAAACCGAAGTCCTAGATGAGGTTTTGGGTGGTTATTTATACTAGGGGAGCAGGAGGGGGTCGTCCAAAGCATAGGAGATCTAATACAACTCAAATTCAAAGCACCAAGCCTACTTTGACTAGAGTTTGACTCGGACTAAAAAAGTAACGTGTAGTTTTTGGCAGTTTCTGGACGCATCTGAAAGAGTTTTGAGGTGAGGCCAGATCCTTTGGAAAGTAGACTCCGAGATCTTTCAAATGTGTACTCATGATCTTCCAGAAACCTCCAGAATCGAAAGTTATGATATTTTGAAGTCAGCACTGTTGGTGAGGCCGAACTGGAGTCGAACTCGGACTGAAAAAGCAATGTGTGGTATTTGGTAGGTTTCGGACGTATCTGAAGGATTTTTTAGATGAGGGTAGATCCTTTGGAAAGTAGACTCTGACATCTTTCAAACGTGTACTCATGAGCCTCCAGAAACCTTCAGAATCGAAAGTTATGGCATTTTGAAATCAGCGCTGTTGGTGAGGCCGAACTGGAGTCGAACTCGGACTGAAGAAGCAACTTGTGGTATTTGGCAGGTTTCGGATGCATCTGAAGGAGTTTTGAGGTGAGGCTAGATCTTTTGGAAAGTAGACTCTGAGATCTTTCAAACGTGTACTCATGGGCCTCCAGAAACATCCGGAATTGAAAGTTATGACATTTTGAAATCAGCGCTATTGGAGAGGCCGAACTGGACTCGAACTTGAGCTTATCTTTCCAATCCGACTTGAACTTGATCTTTGGTCCAACTTTGGTCCATGAGGGTCCTTCTCCATGGTTCCTAAGTACAATCAAATCACCACAAGTATTAAATAGCATCCCATTCATGTTATCACTAATGGGCAGGCTTAGGAACGCATTCACCTGATGATTAAACTGTCGTGCGCGAGTTAGAGTAACCGGTCCTTGTATAATAGCAGCGGGTTCAAATTGATGTGTAGATGTGGCTGTATCCATGGAAGTGATATCCTCATCATCCTCCCCTTCTTGCATTTGAGTCGTCCTCGACTCAAGCTCACCTTTTAGCACGTCTTCAGCACAAAACATTCTCATATACGATCTACATTTATTTAAATAAAATAGTAGCTCTGCCTCTTTATATATTTTAAATACAAGAATAATATTTAGAGGATTAACCTGATAATTATCGATATAGCTCAAGACTTCTTTCCAGCATATAATGGCTTGATGAGCGCAAGCACTCTTCGATGCTTCCTCCCCTCCTCGATTTTGGAAAAGCTGGAAAAGAAACAACTAACAAAAAGAAGAGTGTGTGCACAACATATATGTATATATCCCATATTTCATTGTTCTTTTGGATTCGCGACAGACTATTTTCATAACAACAAAAGAAGAAATCAAATTTAAGCAAATAACCTTTTCTCACAATTCTGCAAGTCAATTCGTAGTTATAAGTGAAGCATATAACATCAAAATTAACATAATTTAGTTTGCAACTTGATTTGCAAATATAAGTAAAGCACATATCTATCCCTGACTTTTGATAAAGAGAACTCATGTTTTGTGAGCCGCGTTCAATAACATGTTTTGTGGGCAAAACTACAAGTCCTAGCATCAAGCATGGATCATTCGTATCATCAAATTGTAAATAAGCAATATCAAACCATTCCAATAATGGTAACACAATTTTAATGGGCTTCCACGCATCAAGCACGACATGCTGATTTGTAATACAAGTTAATGTACTAAAATTCGAACAATGGGGCAACAAGCTATGGGTATCACACATTTCAGGAAACTTTGATGGTGCCGCAAATGAAACAAGTTGTTGCATACAACTAGAATTGCCTAAAATAGCAAGCTTCAATTCAGCAAGTTTATCACAAGTTATGCATATTCTGTAAATAAGAAACTTGCCATCAATGCCATAATCACCAACTAAATTGAATTTAAAACAATAGGCATAGGTGCTAGACAAAGACTTAAGAGATGAAATTTCAAAAATCTTGTCCATAGCACAAGTCAAACTAACAGACTCATTCAACAAGATATAGCACAAAATAGTAGCAGGGGATATTCTAGCTATCACCTCCTTTTAATGTAATCAGCACCACATGATCAAAATTATAAGCATGCAATTCATCACATGGTTCTACAATTGTTGCACAAGGTGGTAGGTCACAAGAATTATGTATAGCAGGAATATACTCACAAATTTGCTCCTTTTTTGTCTGTAAAATCAGATCTGCATACCATGGTCATTTGTCTCCTCCTCGAGTAGGAACATCAAAACCTCCTAAATTTTCATCCGTTGTTGTAGGTGTCGGGTATCCATATCTCGTTCCATAGTCGAAGGAATGTCCCATGCTCGACTTTCTCATCTTCCACGCTCAATCTCTTTTTGCTTGTGCTCATTTGTGCCGCAAAATGTTAGCCACAAGAGGAGGTGCAACAACAAGCGCCTCAAGTGAAGCTAATAGTGCATTCAAACATTCAATACTACAAGCACTTTCCAACATTTGTGAAAGAGTACGATATGTTTGATCAATAAGAATATCCTGAATACCCTTATTAAGCCCATGTATGAACCTAAACTGGATAGCTTCATCATATTCTTCTAAACCACAACGTAACAAACAAGCTCGCAATTCACGATAGTATTCTTTAACAGTATTACTCCCTTGTTTTAAGCATTGAAGTTTAGTAAGCAAACACTCAAAGATAATATTCAGAACAAATTCAAGTCTCATAAATTTTTTCATGTCATTCCAATTCTCGTGTTTTCTCCTTTTCTACAAACATGCTTCCACAATGTTAACGATACCCGAGAAAGCACATTAGCGGCAAAACAAATCTTTTCATTTTCAGATAAATTATACATGCCAAATTGTTTATCTGCCGCTATTTCCCAATCAATATATACTTCAGGGTCAAAGTTTTCAGCATATGGAGGCAATGTTAATTTGAGGTTCTTGTGTTCGTCGAGAGTAGGAGACAAGCCATCATGTTGTTCATGTCGCAAATTCTTTGGTTGAATCGAAGTGAACTCATTTCATGTGGACCTGTCATGATTAGTAGACAACAAGGAAAAACACAACCATATGTAATCCCCTATCAACTACTAGATGTGGCTAAATAAGTCCTCACAAGTCCTCACACTCAACTCATTCAATCAAGTCCTTGCCAATTCTTACTAACTGAGCAGGAGGTGATAGCAACCGATAAGAAAATAACTTCTGGAGATAAGTGTATCGGTGCCAAACACTTGTACCTGGGGGTAGCAGTATATGTGGAGCTGTAGGTGGCTGAAAATAGTAAAAGGAAAAGCTAAAACCACATTAGTCAGAGCAAATTGAATAATCATTCAACGATGGTACCGTGCTGGTCCTAGGCCTAACCGTACTAGAGACGCGAGCCGGGACACAAACGTCACCACAGAAATCCCACCTTCTAACTGAAAAGCAAAGGCACTATCCCAAACTCCTTTTTTTTCTTTTCTTTTAGTGCGGCTCTTTTATGTGCACTTGCCTTTTCCTTTTTTTTGTGCGGCTTTTTTTTACACTTGCCTTTTTCTTTCTTTTCAACTTTCAGATGGTACAGCAGGGGCTAAAACTTTTGCAAGGAAACCAAGCCACTATTTTTCGCAACGTCGCTCAACAATTTTAGAAACCAATCTACTATTTTTGGGAAGATCGACCAACAATTTTGGATTTTCCTTCTAGGATGAATACAAACCTTAGAATTGTGATGGCGGTGACTCTAATCAACAATGGGAGCATGCTGCAACGAAACCCTAGGTGACACAAGAGACAATGACTACGATGATGACGAAAACAAAGGTGACGATAAACGTGACTCGAACTCGAAACTCTACGGGAAAAACGCTAAAACCAGCACACGGCACAACGATGCAACCGAAGACTCAACAAGCATGGACTAAGTAGTAAAAGCAAAAGCTAAAATTGGTTTGGACAGAGGCAATCTAATCTACTATTTTTTTTGGTTTTCTGGACTGTAGGTAAATAAATGCAAACTAGTAATCTCTCACCGATCAACCTGGCGCTCTGATACCACTTGATAGAAGATTGGACCCGATCTTTCGATGAGAGGAGGATAACTATCGATTTGGTAGGAATCGACGTTGACAGCCCGACTACAACCGTGCAGGACGTTGCGCCTTAGCGACCGATACACCAACTCCCGAAGTGTTATTGATCTTGCTGGAAGTACGATTAACCTGACCACGAAGGTCATTGTTCCTGCAAGCAATCGAAGAACATAGCAAGAACAAGATGAACAACCAACTAAATTGGCAAATATGTATTAAGATCAAATCTGAAAGTATCACAAACGGTGGGGTTCTGTAACAATAAAGCAGGCAGTCTATCCGACACGCGTGATTATCGGTATGTAGCAAAGGCTAAACATAACTAAACAAAACCAAGGTCCTAGATGAGGTGTTGGGTGGTTATTTATACTAGGGGAGCAGGAGGGGGTTGTCCAAAGCATAGGAGATCTAATACAACTCAAATTCAAAGCACCAAGCCTACTTTGACTAGAGTTTGACTCGCACTAAAAAAGTAATGTGTAGTTTTTGGCAGTTTTCGGATGCATCTGAAAGAGTTTTGAGGTGAGGATAGATCCTTTGGAAAGTAGACTCCAAGATCTTTCAAACGTGTACTCATGGTCCTCCAGAAACCTCCAGAATCGAAAGTTATGGTATTTTGAAGTCAGCGCTGTTGGTGAGGCCGAACTGGAGTCGAACTTGGACTGAAAAAGCAATGTGTGGTATTTGGCAGGTTTCGGACGCATATGAAGGAGTTTTGAGGTGAGGATAGATCCTTTGGAAAGTAGACTCCGACATCTTTCAAACGTGTACTCATGGGCCTCCAGAAACCTCCGGAATCGAAAGTTATGGCATTTTGAAATCAGCGCTGTTGGTGAGGCCGAACTGGAGTCGAACTCGGACTGAAAAAGCAACGTGTGGTATTTGGCATGTTTCGGATGCATCTGGGGGAGTTTTGAGGTGAGGCTAGATCCTTTAGAAGGTAGACTCCGAGGTCTTTCAAACGTGTTCTCATGGGCCTCCAGAATCCACCGGAATTGAAAGTTATGACATTTTGAAATCAGCGCTATTGGAGAGGCCGAACTGGACTCGAACTTGAGCTTATCTTTCCAATCCAACTTGAACTTGATCTTTGGTCCAACTTTGGTCCATGAGGGTCCTTCTCCATGGTTCCTAAGTACAATCAAATCACCACAAGTATTAAATAGCATCCCATTCATGTTATCACTAATGGGTAGGCTTAGGAACGCATTCACCTGATGATTAAACTGTCGTGCGCGAGTTAGAGTAACCGGTCCTTGTATAATAGCAGGGGGTTCAAATTGATGTGTAGATGTGGCTGTATCCATGGAAGTGATGTCCTCATCACGAGGCCAGGTCGGCGCGCTCCCGGAGGTTGCGGTGGAGATTGAGGGTCCTTCATGACCCGATTGAGGCCCTCTGATTGGAGCTGGGACTAAGATGGTCCATTTGGCGCTCTGGCCTATATTTAGGGACAATCCCATCTCTAAGGGACGGGACCTTGGTGATATCCTCTCCATCATTCTGTGCCGCTGCCGATCTTATCGGGATGTCCATATGACTGAGAGAAATACGATCTCGAAATGGATGTATACCTTGCCGTGGGGTACCCCTGGTATAAGTATTCATCAGTAGCCCCCGGGGCCGTTCGGAAACGCAGGCGTTCCCGGTCGGACCCTTCGATTTCTGCGACGTAGTTTTTGCAGGCGGGGCGACGCCTCGGTTTCTTGGGCCTTCATCAACTTGGGTCCACTCGGCTTCCGTGCACCGAGTGTTTATAAGGCGGCGCGGAAGTAGGGGCCAGAGTAGTTGCTCGCCGTCCAGATCTTTTTTTACCCCTCCGGGACGCTTAACTGTTGTCATGGCTTCCTCTCGGTCGTCCTCTTCTGGTTGCGGACATCTGCTGGTGACGTTTAGCTTTGGGGACGAGGCACCGCCGGCGCCTACGGACGAGGAGGCCTTCCTCGCGGAGTTTTGGGAGGGCTTCGACCTCGCCATGGCGAAGCGGGCGAGGCTCGACGCCGTCGATCATGGCGCCGCCTCCACTGTTGACACGCTGATCGGCGTCATCCCAAAGCTTGCCAAGGCGAGGGACACCCTTATCGGGGCAGTCGGGCGCGCGCTCGGCGTCTAGCTCTTTTTGTTTTCTTGCTTTGAATTTCGGGAGGTGGACAACGGTTGGATGTTACCCCGTGCTTTGTTCGAATGTTATCGTCTTTCATGCTTGCGATCCTTTCGCAGACTTCAGCCACACCGTAGAGTAGTGGGTCCTGTTAGGCAGTGTAGGATCCGACCAACTGGGTCAGTTGGTTTTGCCGAATCTTGCCTTGGCCTCCGGTGAATGTAGCCCGGCGGGTTGGAGAGCCGGTCGGGGGTTTCACTCGCTAGGTGCCTTCGAC
The DNA here is from genome assembly GCA_036346375.1 of Guadua angustifolia. NCBI lineage: Eukaryota > Viridiplantae > Streptophyta > Magnoliopsida > Poales > Poaceae > Guadua > Guadua angustifolia. The sequence goes on from CM070514.1 coordinate 13,629,595, forward strand.
CAACTGGGTCGGTGCGAACGCCCAGGTGCTCGTTTTACGTCGTAGCTAGACGCGGCCGTGGTCGGCAAGGAGGTCCAGATGCCTTCGCGAGAGGTCCTGGTTCCCGAGTGCTCATTTTACGTCGTAGCTAAACATGGTCGTGCTTTCGGCGAGGAGGTCCAGATGCCTTTGCGAGAGGTTACGGTTCCCGAGTGCTCGTTTTACGTCGTGGTGGACGCCGCCGTGGTCGGCAGGGAGGTCCGATGCCTTCGCGAGAGGTTACGGTTCCCGAGTGCTCGCGTTTTACGCCATAGCCGGACACGGCCGTGGTCGGCGAGGAGGTCAATTCGCGCGAGAGGTTCTGGTTCCCGAGTCCTCGTTTTACGTCGTAACTGGACGAGTTAGTCGGGCTGGTTTAACACCGCAGCTAGGTGAGTTAGTCGGGCTGGTTTAACGCCACAACTAGGCGAGGGGCATCCGTCCCGAGTCCTCGTCGGGCGAGGCTATCTGCGAGAGGAGAGGCCACTGTCGGTCCCCAGCGTCGCCCGTCCCGCAGTGTGGGACTGGAGGGGGTGAGCAAGCGCGTGTTTGTCATACACCGGCCGAACACCGTGCTCGTGGAGCTACAAACGGGTTATTTGAGTGGGCCCTAGGGATCCCCCCGGTAAGGGATCCCTTAGCGATCGTCTCGCACCGGGCGTCCACCCAGGAGGGCGACCCATAAAAAACCTTTCTTTACTCAATCCGTATCGGACCCGAGCCGTTCAGAACTTCGGGCACACTGGCTCGCCGCCCTTTCAGCGCTCGTGGAGAGTTTGAAGTATGGTCTCGGACGCGAGTTAAGGCAATTAGGTCGTCCGCCGACCCAACTAAAGACCCACCAAGGGTTCGCCTTGAACCCGCCCCTCGCTCGTTTTGCCTGCTGGGGGTCACTGGGGGTCCACTTGGTGGATTTCGCCCTCGGGACCCGCAGCCAGATCTTTGGTCGCAAGTCACTCAAGCCCTCTCGCCACCTCGAGGCTGCTACGGCCTGATGGGCTTTTCATACCAGCTTCGGCTTAGTTTGACCCGCCCCGGAGGCGGGAGTCAAGAAGTCGCAGGGCGTTTCGCCCGGGGCGATGTCCTGACGTCCCTTGCTAGTGCTTAATGCGTGTGCGGAAATTACATGTGAAAGGAAAAGATTGGGAATCGGTGTATCTTACCAACAGCGTAGCACGGCGCTTCAGCAAGACTTTCGGCGCTCCGATCGAGGCGACGTTCGCTCGGCTGGCGTCCGCCTGGTCGATGCCAGCTTGGATGTCTGTTGGCGTTTGCCTGACATTCTTTTTGTCGGCGACTCGACCTGTGGGGCTGCGGAAGAGTTTTTGTGACGCCGTAAAGGTGCGAAGGTTGGCGGTAAAAGAGCGTGACGTGGCGGTCGCGTTGCCGGAAATGGTCATGTCGCCGAAAGGTCTGGCAGAGTGGGAGCTGCCCAGGCGTTCGGTGGGCGAAAGGATCGACCTTGGAGATCTTCGGTGCTTCTATTTGCCTTCTTCTGCCCGGTCGCCCCTTGCATCACGGTGAGCGTTTTTCACCGGGAGCCGGAAAAAGACAAACGTTTTGCTTTTAGGCATGCGAGGAACTTCGTCGCGTAATAGATCGAAGTTTGTTTTATGGTTTGGCCAGTCGGGCCACCCTGTAGGTCCGGCTCTATTTTTCACACTTCCCAGAGGTGACGAATATTTGATGACCATAGCTTTAAAAATCGCGGGGGTTGTACAAGCGTAGGTCAGCACGTTAACCTCTTCGGGGAAGACATGAAAAGGATAGGGACCTAAGGGGCGAGAAATTCGCGTGCACTCGGCACGGAGGAGGAGTGTTCCCGACCGACTATTGATCGTACCACACGGGCATTCCTTTCTACCGCAAGACACTACTTCGCAACCGTAGCCGCTGGGGCGTAGGCCGTAGCACTTGGGTCGAGAGGGTTGCCGCTAGTGAGAACCATATAGCCGACCGGGTCACCGACCCGTGTGAGTGTAGGAACTTGCAGCCCCCGAGCGGTGCGTGAGGGCCAAGCTGTGGTCGTCACGCAGCGCTAGAACTCGGAGGAACGACGAGCTTAACGCGGAAATGAACAAGTTTGAAGTGTAAAGTCTGCCTTAACCTTTTTGTTCCACGCGCTAGAGGCGTCGTGGTGGTTAGGCCCGTCGCCCGGCCATGGCGAGCGGATTGGCCTCTTGTAACCTTGTGGTCACAGCGGCCCACACAGGCCTGCCTTTGTTGTGTTGGTGCGGTTGGTCCGGGAG